>CM040798.1:42210799-42828299 GCA_022829025.1 Squalius cephalus
TCGAAACCGTGAACCTAAAACCATGATACAAACATCAAGCGTAGCGTCAGTTCTGGCAGGTCACGTTAGTCAAGCTCGCATCAGTGACTCTCAGCTGATACACGTCTACCTATAGGAATATGACGCCCATCACTGTATACATATATATCAGTATTATCAACAGCTGTCGCGTTTCTCAGGAGCAAATCACCCTCCTCCCTCCCCAGCTCCTCCTGTCCAGTCAGGATTTGGCATTGTGATTCCCCCTGAATCAGACTAAATTCTCGAATTATGTTGTACATTAAAACATTGAATTAATGATATCTGCAATACATTCATGTTGGTTCTGTTCTGTTCACCCTAAGGGGGGTTATTGCTGCTCTCCTGCTCCTAATCATGCTAGGCTACATAGATGTGCAGAACAGAACTATACCGCCAATCCAAACTGTACGCTAACTATCAATCGTATTTGACGATAGTGGTCCTGACAGAACAAATCGAGAGTAATTTGAACCGTTACACCCCAGATATATATTCAGACTGATGTTCCACCTTTGGTGCTGGAGGTCTTGGGTGTCCTGTGTGAGGTCCAGGCCGATGGTTCTCCCCAGCCCACACCGGTCGCCGCAGCCACACGCAGCAGGTATGTAGTGTCGGGCTGAAGACCCTCCAGAAGGTGATGGGTTTTGTGTCCCGAGAGCTCCAGTTGTGTCAGCGCCTCATCTGCGCTGGTCCTGTACGAGAGGCGGTACGCAGAAACACGACCGCGACTCAGCTTATGAGACAGAGGCTGCCACGACACCTGAATATCGGTGGGACTGCGGCTGGTGAGGCTCAACTCAGGAGCACGCAAGGGAACTGAGACGGACAGAGAGAAGTAAAATTAGCTTAATGAGATACAGAAGATAAACCCACAAAGCATTACTCATTAGAGGTTAGACAATCATAACAGACTAAATTTGTGACCCTGGATCACAAAACCAGTCACAAGTCGCACGGGTATATTTGTGGCAATAGCCAACAATACATTGTATGGGTCAAAATTATCGATTTTTCTTTTATGCCAAAAATCATTAGGATATTAAGTAAAGATCATGATCCATGAGGATATTTTGTAAATTTCCTACCTTAAATATATAAAACATTTATTTTTATGAGTAAATGCAGCATAATCGTGAACATAAATGAACAACTTTAAAGGAGATTTTCTCAATGTTTAGATTTTTTTGCACTCAGATTTCAGATTTTCAATAGTTGTATCTCGGCCAAATATTGTCCTATCCTAACAAACCATACATTAATGGAAAGCTTATTTATTCAGCTTTCATATGCAGAAATTGACCCTTGTGACTCGTTTTGTGGTCCAGGGTGACATTTACATATAGAAAATGGTCATGCTAACCAACTGTTTCGGTACAAGAGACCTTGACTAGCATTATGAGTGGATCTATATAATGCATACAGTGAATGTTGCATGTTTTTAAAGGCAAATAAACAAGCTCACTCAGCTCATTCCTAAATAAAGTGGATTAGCAGTAAAAAAAAAAAAAAAAAAAAAAAAAAAAACTCTCCTGTGCGAGAGGAAGACAAACCCTTTCTGAACAGTCACTGAAGAGGATTAACCAATCATGATTGTGCTTTTATTCAGGTTTGTATCTTTAGAGGCAAAAGTCTTAACACAACTTTTGCATGTCTGATTCTCATCCCCTACTCACCGTCCTCGAACGTGCGCTGTATGACGTGGTCCGACATGCGACTGGCACCCATGGGCATGTACGCCACGATGTAAAAGGTGTAGTTTCGCCCGGACTCCAGGTCATCAATGATGTAGCGGGTGGTATCGTTACCGATAACAATCTGGTACTCTTCGTTATTTAGACCTGTTGAGACACGACAAGCCTGAATGTTTCACAATCTGTGGAAACTGGAAAGCATGACACAGTCGACTCTCAGGGAATGCATGAACTGATCAAATGCATGCCTTGAATGCAATGCAAGTCGCTTTGGATCAAACCATCTGCCAAATGCTGTAGTCAATAGTTTTATCCATTAAAACTCGTCTTTGATCACAAAAGTTTTTATTTTCTTCATGCCTTAAAATAGCTTGTAAATAGCTACACCCTCGTCTCATTTAGTATACGCAGTTCTATGAATATTCAAATGAGCCCTGCCTCCACTCACTCACTCAGCTCAGCGATCCACTCGTTGACGATCACACGTTGATCTGATTGGTAACAAGGTAGTTTGTAACGTCAGAAATACCAGCGATTTCAAAGCGCGTTTTTTAAATACTTTCTTTGGTTCACTGCAGTTTTAAGGAGAAAATTCTTATGAATTTGTACATGGTTAGTCTTAAAGCGTATTAAAAAAAGTGCTTGATTTTCACCACTGGGGGACTTTAAGCAATAAATTAAAACTAATAAAATGCACAGATACTAAACTACCCAGAGTTAGCGTGCTTCTCACACTTCATAAAATGTAAATGCATGAAGTCTTTAACTACAAATCTTTGTGGCTATTCAAAAACCAGGGCCGATTTAAAAGGAAACATGTCAACTCAATCAACACAGCCTTGCCTTCTTTTAATGAACCGCTTTATCAAGGAGAATTCCACCTGCTGGTTTTCCCACAGGTCCACTGCACCTGATAACACTTTAATTAGCCCACATTAAAATACTCAAATAAAAGAGACACTCTGCAGCATTGAGTCCCCAACTGAATTTCTGACCCAATAAACAAGATACTCGACAGTCAACAGAAAAGAGCTTGTTCCGGCGCTGAATGGCCACACTGAAGACTTTGACTCTGACGCACAGAGACAAACCCCCGAAAGCCTCTTCAGGGTTAGATTAAGACACTCCAACACTCGGGATAATTAGCCCTCTTTTGCACCCCTTTCAATCACTTCCGATGCTTTTTGCCCTCCAAAGCAGATGCAGCATGTATTCTTTCTCCACAGCTATTCTTCTCCCAATAATAGCCTGGAATTCTGGAAGTCCAAGTGCAACCGGCAAAATCCCTAATAAGGGTTTCACACTTGTCAGAACAGTTCCTGTTGGACATCTCATTGTTTTCTCTTGCTTATCTCCTCACAGGCATGCAGGTCTTTTATTTGGACGTCTTTCTCAAAATCTAAAAGACTGCCAATGCATTTAAATTGCAAGCATGTCTGTCCAAAAGTGACTTTTGCAACTGTCTTGAATGGAGAGAGAGCATTTCTGAATTAATTGGGCTCCTATTTTCATAAACAGTTAAGCACATTTTACTCCTGAATTCTCATTACTGGAATGTTGCACTGCCTTCGATTTAGGCTCATTTAAATATATGAAATATAACAAATCAACTGAATAAAAATCATACTGCATTATAAAGAATTGAATGAGACTCACCATAGAGAGAAATGAAAACTACCACAAACTAAACTAAAACACATCAGGATTCATTACAGTAACGAGAATTTAGGAGAAAGAGTGTTTTTAATTATTTTCTTTATAATATAATATAATATAATAATTATTAGAGTCTGTAACATTTTTTGTATTATATCTATAAAAACGAAGCAATATTTTTTCAATCAAATTCTCATTTATGGATTTGCATTTGTGGGAAAATGTGCTTTATTTAAAATAATAATTTAAGGAAAAAATGTATTATTATATTATATTATATTATATTATATTATATTATATTATATAAAAAAATGTTTAGTAACATGAATATTTGTAAATGTAGGAGCTGAAATAAAACTAGACGCATATATTTTGCAGAGATGGAAACGAGCATGTCAACATTATTTTCACCGCCAGCCGCTCCACGTTCCTCTGTTTATCTCTGAGACACTCACCTTCTGCCTTCATGTAGTGCACAGAGTAGGCGATGACTTTGTCCGAGTTGTACACGGGTCTCTCCCAGGCCAGCAGGATGGCGGAGCTGGACACGGTGTCGGCACGGATGTTCCTGGGCGCGCTCGGCCGGTTGTCCGACATCACTACGATCAGACGAGCCATGGCCAGAACTGAACCCTGCTCGTTCTCCGCCTCACACTGGTAGATGCCGTCATCTTCCGGAATAATCTGGTTTATCACTAGTTTACTGTGAAAACACAATGAGGGAAAAATTTTGTTTATATACTGTGTGCCTTAGGATGTTGATATATTGACATCTCACAAATCCTGTTGCACCCCAACATCTAAAGCAAAAAAACATAATCATTTTTGCATTAAGAAAATGATTCTTACTGAGACCAGTAAAAAAAACTTTTCATGAAAACTAAGCACATTTTACCCCAAATTCACAATGCATAAAAAATATATTTAATATTTAGTAGTATTTGTTACACTACTGTTAATTTATGCTTATTTAAACATATATTTTAAAAAAAAATCTATTGAAAAAAAATACATTACATTATTAAGTATGAGACTCACCATGGAAAATAATGAAAGCTACAATTAACAAAACTAAAACATCAGGATGCATGAGAGTAATGAGAATTCAGGGGAATATGTGTTTAATTTCCGTCATATAATATAACAACATAAGAAAAATTATTCTATTATATTATTATTAGAATCTCATTATTAGACTCTTATTAGAGAATGGTATTATTAGAGACGTTTTTGTATTTTACCCTCTCACATTTTACTACCTCATTACTGTGAATTTTGTGGGAAATGTGTGTTTTTTATTTTATTTAAAATAATAATTTAGGGAAAATGACATTATTAGAATCTTAGTAGGGCTGGTAAAATTTTTGCATATCTTCATAAAACTTAATTTTCTTCATTTAATATAATAATTTAAGGAAAATTATATCACGTTATATTATATTACATTAGTATCTTTTTAGGGCTGGTAATTTTTGTGTGTGCATATCTTCATAAAAATTAAGCACATTTTACTACCTCATACATTTTTATTTTTGTAGATGCAAGAACTGAGAATAAAACCAGACACACATATATTTAACATGCATGTTTAACATGAGCATGTTGACGTGGATATGAGCACGTCAATAGCACTAGTCCTAATCACTCCCTCTCCCCGTTTGCTTTCAGGATCCAATAACAAACCTAGACAGGAAAACAAATTAGAGGAAAATCAAAGAGAAAATCAGCTCAAACACCATTAGCAGAGCACTGAATAATTAACCCTCTCTTGTTCCACAGAAGAAACCAGAAGATGAATATTTCAGCAGGACAGAGTTTCCAGCGGACAAATGAGCCAATTCAAGCCCTGGGCAACGTCAGCGGCCTAAACCCTGCTTGGGCGTCAGGTTGAGCTCAACACGTATACTTCAACTCAAATTCCTGATAAGTCAAATAGAAACAAATGCAATGTGCACAAATGTTTCAGAAAGTGTCCACATTTACTTTAAGACATGATATAATTCAGAGTTGTTGTGAGGCGTGTCGAACGATTAAGAAAAAAAACAAGTGCTGGGCAACGATTAATCGATCCAAAATAAAAGTTTGTGTTTACATAATATACAGTATGTGTGTTTACTATGTATAATTATTTTGTATATATAAATACACACACATGCATGTATATATTTAAGAAGAATTTGTTATTTATATTTAAAATGTTTATATTTAAATACACAATGATGAAACATTTTTGTTTATATACTGTGTGCCTTAAGATGTTGATATATTGACATCTCACAAATCCTGTTGCACCCCAACATCTAAAGTAAAAAAAAATAAATAATAACTTTTGCATAAAGAAAACAATTCTTACTGAGACCAGTAACATTTTTTGCACATTTTAATCCCAAATTCACATTACATTAATGCATAAAAATATATATTTAATATTTAGTCATTTTTGTTGCACTACCGTTAATTTACGCTTATTAAAACATATATTAAAAACAAATCGATTGAAAAAAAAATACATTACATTATTAAGTATGAGACTCACCATGGAAAATAATGAAAGCTACAATTAACAAAACTAAAACATCAGGATGCATGAGAGTAATGAGAATTCAGGGGAATGTGTGTTTTATATAATAACAAAAAACTTTGTTATTAAATATATATACAGTATATACATGCAAATATTTTGGAAATGTATACATGCATGTGTGTGTATTTATATATACAAAATAATTATACACAATACACACACATATATTATGTAAATTATTTGGATGCGATTAATCGTTGCCCAGCACACAAAATAAAACACATTTATTGTTTCTACCCATGCATGTCCTGAATGTCCTGATTGCACACAGATGTTTTTCACATGCAGTACCTGTTGTACATCTTGATGCGTCCGTTTGAGTGAACGGGTTCACCGTTCTTCAGCCATGTGATCTGAGGTGTGGGAAATCCCTCCGCCACACACACGAAGCGGGCGGTGCCGGCTCTGGGTCGGGTCACGCTTTCCGGCCACTCCACGAGAGATGGAGGCGCTGCACAAACATACAAGCACAGAAATTTATTTGTGAAATCTACACCAGCAAGAATAATTGGAATAATTACAATTTATGTTTTTGAAAGAAGTCTCTCATGTTCACCAAGGCTGCATTTATGTGATTAAAATATTGTAAAAAGTAGGGATGTGTGACTATTGACTAGTCGATTAAAAATATACTGCTGATGCTAGTCGACTTGGAAATACTAGTTGTTTGCATTTTTTTTGTGTGCAAATTAGTCGTTGCACACATCACTAGTAAAAACAGTAATATTGTTAAATATTATTAGATTTTCAGCATCATTACTCAAGGTTTTAGTGTCAAATGATCTTTCAGAAATCCTTCTAATATGCTTAATTGTTGCATAGTCATTATCAGTTATCATAGTAGTCAATTAATAATAATGGTTCTTATTATCAATGTAAAAAAAAAACATGCACTCACCTAAAGGATTATTAGGAACACCATACTAATACTGTGTTTGACCCCCTTTCGCCTTCAGAACTGCCTTAATTCTACGTGGCATTGATTCAACAAGGTGCTGAAAGCATTCTTTAGAAATGTTGGCCCATATTGATAGGATAGCATCTTGCAGTTGATGGAGATTTGTGGGATGCACATCCAGGGCACGAAGCTCCCGTTCCACCACATCCCAAAGATGCTCTATTGGGTTGAGATCTGGTGACTGTGGGGGCCATTTTAGTACAGTGAACTCATTGTCATGTTCAAGAAACCAATTTGAAATGATTCGAGCTTTGTGACATGGTGCATTATCCTGCTGGACGTAGCCATCAGAGGATGGGTACATGGTGGTCATAAAGGGATGGACATGGTCAGAAACAATGCTCAGGTAGGCCGTGGCATTTAATCGATGCCCAATTGGCACTAAGGGGCCTAAAGTGTGCCAAGAAAACATCCCCCACACCATTACACCACCACCACCAGCCTGCACAGTGGTAACAAGGCATGATGGATCCATGTTCTCATTCTGTTCACGCCAAATTCTGACTCTACCATCTGAATGTCTCAACAGAAATCGAGACTCATCAGACCAGGCAACATTTTTCCAGTTGAAGCAACTGCCATGTGATTGGTTGATTAGATAATTGCATTAATGAGAAATTGAACAGGTGTTCCTAATAATCCTTTAGGTGAGTGTATAATATAAGATAATAATCTTTTTTTAACATTGATAATATTCATAAATGTTTCTCGAGCATGAAATCATCATATTAGAGTGATTTCTGAAGGATCATGTGACACTGAAGACTGGAGTAATGATGCTGAAAATTCAGCTTTGATCACAGGAATAAATTATAATTTGACATTTTATTACAATTTACAATTTTCTATGTGAATATATTTCACTGTTTTTACTGTATTTTTGATCAAATAAATGCAGCCTTGATGAGCAGAACAAATTAACAGTGTTAAAAAATCTTTTGACTTGTAGAGTACACCAAATCTATTAAGTATTAAGAAGGCCATAAAGCAAACAGAACATGTCCACTATGACGATTGTTCACCTAGCACAGTTATATTCGCGGCTGCAATCGTGTAGTTTCTGGTTCCAGGCGTAGTCGCTCGGCAAAAGTAGATTCCCGCGTGTTGGGGTTTCACGTCAGATATGAGCAGGTTTCCATTGCCAAGAACCTTCGTTTTGTGAACATCAATGGATTTATGGTCGGCCCGACTCCATGAGATCAGCGGACGGGGATGTCCGGTCGCCAAACACTCCAGCAGAGCCAAACGGTGAACCGCCACGGTCAGATTCTGCGGGCCCGCAATGATTCGAGGCCTTTGAGGAACTCTGGGAGATGGAGCTGTTGAGAAGTCAAAAGATGAAATATATGTAAATATACAGTCAAACCAAAAATTATTCAGACACCAGATATCATTTTGTATGTTTTTTTACTAGTGTGTGCAGGACACTATAGTTCATTTATGTAAGTGAGGAGAGCAAAATACAGTAAACTGTGACACATTATACCTAAAAAGTCTTCATTTAGTGACTACCAGTAACATTTATACAAATTTGGGGTCAAAAATGATTCAGACACTTTGACCCGACCATGTGTTTTTTCTTTAATTGCTAATGCGACCTTTTCACACCACAGACTGAACAAAATGAAGCATTGCTTGGTAATTTGTTGAGCTAAATTGATATTAGTTGTAGTTAAATTTAACAGCTGACAGATATTCAACACATATTCAAGACAGTCTAGCAGAAGGATGGACAAAACCAGTGAAATATCAACTGCGTTCTTGTCATTTTATTACCATATTGCGAATAAACTGTGATAATGAGAAATGTTGAAGGTGTCTGAATGATTTAGCTTTGACTGTATAAACTCCCTGTGCAGAAACACACTTTCGTGAGCTGTGTGTTTGGGTCTCGAACCTGTGGTGACGGTTAGCGTGGCGTCGGCGCTCCTGCGTCGGCTGGCGATGTTAGTCGCCACACAGCGGTAACTCCCAGCATCCGTCTGTTCAACTCCCTGAATTTGTAAAACGCCGCTGGGAAGCACTGTGATTCTAGAGACATGCAAACATTCACATAAAAACCATAAAAAAAATTTATGCTGAAACTCTTTTCTTTTTTTTGAATAACATGCACAAATGAATTAATCACAATTAATTAACCACAAGAACATGCATTAATAAAATAAGTAAAATAATGGTGGAACAAGAATACAATGTATATTAGAATAAGCCAAATTAAAGGCCCACTGAAGTGCCTTGAAACACGTCCCTGCCACTGAAACAGGAAGAGAGGGCGGGGCATATCGAGCAGCTCCTCCCCTTTTTTAAAATAGCCAATAGCGTTTCGTTTAATGGCCAGAGCCGTTGAGCTTGTTAAAGCCGCCGTTTCCTCATAATCTCTAACCGTTTCTCCTCCTAATCTCCTCCATATCGCTTTTAAAATACAGCATTCTGTGCAGAATTCAAACGGGTCCGATACGTTTCCTCGTCTGCGCGTCTCGATCACATGATCCGCTCTGTGCTGTCGTGTCTCTGGACCGGAGCTGAAGCGGTTCGCGTGACACTAACGTGAAACCAGACTTCATTCGCCCCAATGGAAAGCATATTTACACTGTTTGAATCGTTCCCTATGTCTCATTCACCATGTAGAAAATAGTAAATGTGTGAAAAGTGACTGATTTCAGCCACAGCTTCAGTATCTATTTATAATGTAGGGGGCGGAGCTTCGGATTTTAGAGAGCATTTGATTGGACAAAAAAATCTGATGAGAAGCTGAAGTGCGAGTGATGTGCACTTCATTGATTCATATTGGCGGAAGTGAGAGAGCTTTGAATGCTTGTTTCTTCTAAATGCGAATTTTGTCATTGTTTTGGAGCACACTAGCTAATAGATAACAGGTAGACTAACATATTCATACTAAACGCAAAACACTTTTGATTTCATGGGGACTTTGAAGAAAAGTGTAAGTGGTCCACTAAGCCCCTCCTCCCTCTAGCAAGTGGGCGGAGCTTTACCTTTCAGTGGCCAGTGGTAAAGTGACTCTGTTAAACTCCCAGGTGATGATTGGTGGGGGCGTGGCAGTGATTTTACAGGCGAATCGTGCGACGGATCCGTCCATAACCATGATTGATGACGGCTGCTGAGTGAAGGTCGATAAACCTGCAGAAAGACAACAACATAAAATCATCATCTACATAACGGTCAACTCCTACAGATTCTAACAATATTATCAATAGTCACTTATTGAGCTGTGAATGGATAATCTCTTGCTTTAATGGCAAATCTGAACATTGTTCAAATGCCAATGAGATATGAGAGATAAACAAAATCGAACGAGCGAGAGAGAGAGAGGCTTGGTTTGGTTGTAAGACGATCTGGTACGCATGCTCTCACTGTCAGTGGAGATGAATGACTGAGTCAAACTAAACCAAAAGCTTTAGATAAACAATACCAGCAAACACCTCACGTTAGCATAACACACACACCTTTTGGTAACACTTCTATGTGTGTGTGTGTTACTCTCTAAACACGGACCCTTTTGCTTGTTACCTTTGCTTTCTCTCTAACAAAACATTAGAAAATGTTCATGTAAAGATATGTGTAATGGTAGGGCTGAGTGCAATACATTTCAAAGCAGTTTTAAAACAAAAAAGAAACTATCATAAATGACATGATGTAAAAAAAAAGAAGAAATAAAAGAAGGTGTGTTAATAAAATTGAGTAAATGATGAAACTACCCCTTTAAAAAGACTTTTCTTGCTTCCAGAGTGATAATAATCAGTAAAAGCAAACACAATACACCAGTCAAGCAAACACAGCTCACCGTAAACGGCCTGTTTTATGATTGAAAAGCATTATGTTTGTTTAACGTGTGTCTTCAGTGAGGCCTTTACTTCGCTGCTGCGGTCCAGGCCTGACCTTCTCGAGCGGACAACCATAAAACCCCCAAAAGCCATAAAGATCATCCCCCATCACGACCCCCCCCCCCCCAACCCCTGAAGAAGCCTCGGGTCAATGATTAGTTAACAGGAATCAATGAAGCTCTGCTATACATACAGACCTCAGTATAAATCTCATGTTAGGATGGAGAGATGATAATAAAACCAGAGTTGTGGTACAAAGATTAAGTAAGACTCGGATAAGAAGATCGATCCTATCACTGACAGGAAGTCGTCATTACAGATGTAAAACTGCAGATGCTTCGGCCTCACAGAACATACAGCCGGTTTATTAATAAACATCTTATTCTGGAGTTGATTGACAGCTCAAGAATGTCAATCAAACTACACTATGTGTGTGTGCTAACTTATATTGTTTAATTTAACATTCATATAACCAACATCAACAAATGGTTGGATATGGTAAGTAGTTCAGAAAAGAAGTAGCATTAAATACTACAGTATATGAATATGGTATAACATGCATCTGATGCATCACTGTACCATGGTATTATTATCACATTACTTTTTTAAAGGGAACTAATTCCACATGCAAAATATGTACAGTGTATATCCTAGTATTTGAATGCATGGAATAAAAATTAAAAAAAATATATATATATATATAGATAGAAATGTAAGTTGCTTTGAATAAAGTGTCTGTGGAACATAAACACTGGACCCAGGGTTATTACTATCATTAACTAACACTAAAACTATTAAAAACATTTCAGTTAACTGAAATAAAACTGAAATAAAATATTAGATATAACCCTAACCCCTTAAAAAATAGAAATGTTGCCTTGGCAAATCAATTAAATAAGTTTACTAAAATTACTAAATCGAAATGAATATTAAATGACACCTATTAAAAAAAAAAAAAAAGACAAAATTACTAACAATTCAAATGAAATAAAATAAAAAATAAGACATTTTAAAGCTAGTTCACTATAACAGATTGGACCACATTGACTTTCATTGTACTGACAAAAAAACGAAATCTCTTTTTTTGTGTTGTGCAGAAGAAAGACGGTTTTCGGATGAACTATCCCTTTCAGACGACAGTGTACGAGTCAAAAGCGTTCGGTGTGCTGTGATTATAATCCTGGACATGCTCATATTGATCAGCTATTTAGAGATCTGTGCGACAGAGACGTGTTTAAACCCGTCAGCATCCTCACAGTAGTAAAAACATGCTAAAAACATGTAATAAAACACTGTTCCGTGTCAGCAAAGATAGCAAACTTTAGAGCAACGATCTTAATCTTTTGTTTCTATTAGGGCTGCACGACATTGAAGAAAATTGCGATATGCAATAACTCAAATAATGCGATATTCGATATGCGATACGATAATGCTTAAAGTGTGTAAAATAAACTTAAATTATCTTTAAAATATATTTAAAATTATATAACCTACATGCGTGTTTCACATTCCTTTTGTGACAAGAAAACTTCCCACAGCTTCTGAAAGTGAACATCAGTGTTTTACTGTAGTATAAGAAGTGTTATTTTAACATCAGTGTACTGTAAAACACGGGGTTCAGGTTATCCTACATTAGGTTTTATTAACAACAGAAAATTATTAATCAAATGTAAAAATGAAACACTGCTTAGTTTTCACTGTATGAATGAAATATATACTTATTCTTATTAAAGCCACAAAAGTTATTCAGCCAAGAGCAGCGAGTGATTTTCTCTTTGTCTTTTGTTCATGACCCCAGTTATTGCAAGCCGTTACGATATGCATATCGCAATATACACATTTGCAATATTTTGATAATTTCGATATATTGTGCAGCCCTAGTTTCTACTTCTCAATAGTTTGTGTTCTGCCATGCAGCAGCGAGGGGAAAAGAGCCGCCTGCAGCATTATAGAAGATCTGTGAGTCTGGCCCTAACACTGACCTGACCTCTCACCTTTGACCTCATCAAATCCTGACCGGCAGTAAGCTCATCCCTGCTTAGGCATCTCAGGCCACCAAACATGAACCTGTGAGGATCCACTAGCACAACACAGCAACATTAGAAGTGGACACTTCCGCTTCAGAGTCGATCTGTGTCAGTGTCGTGTCAACTTTTCACTGAGAGAGAAACAGCATTACAAGCACTTCTGAACTACTTCTGTATGATACATTTTATGCAATTTATTTAAAACTCTCAGCATGAAACCGTATTCATCACCCATATTTCTGCGTGGTTGATAGTATGCAGTCTAATGAGGACGACTGATCTGCACTGATTGGTTGAATTTAAGTGGTGTTTGCGACATCAGCTGAAAGGAAAGTTGGAGCGCAAGCATCAGATTATGAAGACAAATATTATTTTCTTTGGTATGACCGGCACTGAATTGTTCAATACGAGCAGGAATTATGTTCATAACATCATCAGCAAATTGCATGCAATATCATTAAATCTACACAGCCGTTCAAAAGTTTGAGGTCGGTCAGATTTTATGTTTTTGAAAGAAGTCTCTTCTGCTCATCAAGGCTGCTTTTATTTGATCAAAAATACAGAAAAAATATGAAATATTTTTACAATTTAAAACAGCTGTTTTCTATGTGAATATCTAGTAAAGTGTAATTTATTCCTGTGATCAAAGCTGAATTTTCAGCATCATTACTCCAGTCTTCAGTGTCACATGATCCTTCAGAAATCACTCTAATATGATGATTTGCTGCTCAAGAAACATTTATGATTATTATCAGTGTTGAAAACAAGTCGTGCTGCTTCATATTGTTGTGGAAACTTTGAAACCTTTTTCAGGATTTTTTGAAGTATAAAAAGTTAGAAACGATAAATACTAGAAATCTTTTTGTAACATTATAAATGTCTTTTCTGTCACTTTTTTAAACTTATGCACTAACATAACTTATTTTTTACATTTGAACTAAATTTAACTTATATTAATACCCCATTGTGCTGTGATTCATACAAGACATGAAGTCATACGCGGATCATAAATCATTTCATAAATTGATTTTTCATGCCCAGGTTAAATGGACCATGCATTGATGATGAATGAGAGTTAAATGTACTGTCAAAATCTCATTATACGACTCTCACTGAAATCAAAGGGGAAAAATACAAATAATTTGTATCTATTTCCACATTAAAGTGACTCAGAACATAAATGAAAATGTAATTTTGGCTCAAAATTTTTTTTTTTTTTCACATTCTGCTATATTCTTCTAATCGCTATTCAGACTGACATTAAAATAAAACACGTGCAGTCAGGGATGAAACTTTCACCCTGTGTGTGTTATTCTGTCTGTTTCAGTGTGTGACTGTCAGTGATGGTAAAGCAATACGAGTGTGTTAGTGTTTTCTGAAAGCGGATCATTACCAAGAGCCCTTAAAAGATCTTTTAGTGCAGGTAAGAGATGCCACCAACACACACACACACACACACACACTCTCAAACTATAGTGTTTCTGTCAGAGTAAAACATCACTTAACATCCTCATTCCCAGAGTAAAACTGAAAGGTTAGTGTCTCCGCTTGTTCTCCAGAGACCAATGAAGAGAGTCCAACACATTTAAATGCAACTTTGACAGGTTTTAATGCTGTAATGGAGGATGCCAGTTAATCCATTTATTCATCTTTAATGCAAAGTAATTTGAGATGTTTTAAGGTTTTATTAGCAGATGCATAATGCACAAGGAGCCGAGCGAGGGCTGTGAACAAACAGTGTCCTGCCGTGTCGTGACCTGACCTCACCTCTCGCTCCGTCTTTAGAGAAATGACAGCAGAGGCAAAGAATGCTTCGTCTGTGAACAGAAGAGAAGAATGCAAAGCCCAAAAAGCTTCAGATCAATCAGGGTTCGTCCAGCCAGGAGGCGACTTAGAGCCTCAGACCACATGACCCCCTCCAGCCAATCAGGAGCCAGAATCAGCCCCTCTCCGGCCAATCAGAGGCCAGGCTCAGGACCTCTCCCTGTGGCCTTTAGCCTTTCAGTCTCTTGGGCAGTTTCAGAGCGAGCTGGAGGCTGTTGAATTCCCCGAGACCCTTATCCCCCCCCCCCCCCCCCCCCCGAGCTCTGAAAACAGCTCGGCTATTGTGTGTGTGTCTCTTATCTGATCCGCTGAAGAGCCACAGGTCAAACGGCCAACCAGAGAGCATGATCTGTGATCAAATAAATGTAGAGTAACTCACTCGTCATGATGCAGACAGAAACATTAATGCCATGCATTTGCCCAGATGCATGCAATCCTACGCATTGTGATTGTGTTGGTTATAATCATGCATATAATTCAATATAACTGAGCATGCACTTCCGAGGAGTGCTATTTAACTAAAAATATGGAATATATTTTAATAAAAATATTTAATATATTTAACTAAAAATATTTAATATATTTAAGTAAGATATTTAATATATTTAGCTAAAATATGTAATATATTTAACTAAAAATATTTAATATAGCCCATTTAAATACAAAAATGTAATATTTAAATAAAAATATTTAATATATTTAAAAAAATAATAATATATTTAAATAAAAAATGTCAATATATTTAAATAAAATACAATATTTAGTACATTTAAATAAAATACAATATTTAATTTGTGCTAAAAACTTTGTTATTTTATCGCAAAATGTAACTATATTATCTCCCAGCTCTTTATAAATAAATATATATATATACACTATATAGCAAATCTCAACTGCTTGATTGCTTGTCTCATTGCAAAATGTAAACTATATTGTTGCCCAGCTCTAATCTGATATATGTTGATATATGATATATATCTAATCGGCTATAAGACATGAAGATTTCAAGATATTATAACATTATTAACATCAGTAAAGGTGCACTGAAACAATGTGTGATTGTGAAATTTGAGTCGACCACGTAGGCATCAAGGCAGCTCACTATGTCTTGGGACACAACCTCAGTCTCTTAGGACTAGAATGTGTCAGTTATGGTGATCTGAAGGCGATGGGCTTCTGTGTGTGTGTGTGTGTGTGTGTGTGTGTGTGTATATCCACAGAGATGAGCTGATCTACGTTGGCATGTTTTTGTCTGTTATTAGCAGGAATATTTCGCTCCTTGGCGCCGTTTCCCTGCACACAACCTGCTGGGCAATTTAAAGCAACCTTTGACCTTCCCGACCGCCACTTAGGGAAACCATGGAAACCTTTCAGATGCGAACTAAAGCGGTTTTGTCCCGCTGAAATTCCTCAAATGCTTAAAAGCTTCAGGTTTGACTCTCCATTACCTTGGTCATCACCGATTTCAGAGGCTTGAAAGCATCACCGAGCAAAAACATCATTTAAAGAATATATGCTGTTTTTATCATCAACTATAGTAGGCATAATCTACTTTAAGAGCACCATGGATATTCTGACTAAAAACTACAATATCTTGAATGCAATATGTGACCATAAAACCAGTCACATGGGTCATTTTTTTGAATTATGAATAAATAATAAATAAGCTTTCCATTGATGTGTGGTTTGTTAGGATAGGACGATATTTGGCCTAAAAAAAAAAAATCGAAACATTGAGAAAATCTCCTTTAAAGTTGTCCATTTATGTTGGCGATTGTGCTGCATTCACTCACACAAATACATGTTTTATATATTTACGGTAGGAAATTTACAAAATATCTTCATGGAACATGATCTTTACTTAATATCCTAATGATTTTTGGCATAAAAGAAAAATCGATCATTTTGACCATGCAATGTATTGTTGGCTATTGCCACAGATATACCCGTGCGACATGTGACTGGTTTTGTGATCCAGGGTCACATATAAATTATCCACAAACTAGTCAGACATCCAGTCGTAGAGAAAATACAATTTTGACATCCCTGAGGCAACTCCAGGAACCCCAGGAACACATTAGAGGCCCTCGGGGAGCCAGTGAGAGGGGCCGTTTCCAACTCTGGCCCTCAAAACAACCAAACTCAGGCATGTTTCTAATTTTAAACTGCAGAAGAAGGCCACCTCTGACATCCGCACTGACCCCGCGTCCTCACAGCCTCAGAAACACTCTTTACACTGTCTTTACATTCAGTTACAGAGTTTAAGACCTTTTACCGTGTTTAGGAGCAATATTTAAGATCTACACATCCTACAATCTCTGAAAATCGTTTTCATTTTGAATTGTGGATTTATTAGCTATATTTTGGGCATAATATATTTGTATACAATATATATGTAATTATGTTTATATATTTTTTATAAATGTATTTAATTCAAATTAATATTTTTAAATGTATATATAAAAAAAAAATAAAAAAAAAATAAATAAAAAAAAATTATATATATATATATATATATATATATATATATATATATATATATATATATATATATATATATATATATATATATATATATATATACATACACAATTTATACATTTAAAAAGGTTAACTTGAATTAAATACATTTATAAATTATATATATATATATATATATATTATTTATTATATATAGAATATTTTTTTAATATATATTTTTTATTATTTGAATTAAATACTATAATTAATATATTTAAATATATATATTTTTTAATTAATAAAATGTTAAAAATAGTATGAAATACTATATTATGTCTATTCTCTGTGTGTGTATATACACACACATAAAAAATTATAATACATGATTTAATGTAATATATTTATTTTTCTAAATCATTTTCTTTAAGTGGTAGGGATTGGGTTAGTCATTATAATCATAATCAGCTTCATATAACACAATAGAAGGTGTGTTCTCGTTCAGTAAATGTGTGATAGTCACTCTCTGGGTGGAGGCGAGTAGAAACTCACGGGGCAAAAGGTCTCAACATGTGGAACCATCAATCTCACACTCTCAAACATGAACAAACTCACACACACACACACACAAGCACAAACCTGTTCACAACATCTGCCAACATGTGGTGTCAAAAAACACAAGCATGATGAACAGAAAGTGTGTCGCCTCCATCAGCACATAACGGTGCTAAAGTCACACTCAACCTCTGGACTCTCGCTTCTCATCCGGAACAACACACACTAAGCGGTGATCAAACTTTACTAAAACCCTCCATACTTCACTCTCATTTGCATAATTGCCCTTACATTGGTGCAAAGCGCCAGCTGTCCTGAGCAGCTCGATCTGTCACACAAATGCCCCTAAAGAAACCTCCTCCTTTGGCCGGGGCAGTTGGGGGCAAACGAACAAAAGGAGTCGGAGAGAAAAAAGCTTTTCACCAATCCTGCAAACTAGCGGAGCAGAAAGCAATCGCACGGAGAGACCACCAGCTCCACTCCTGCAATCACATCAATCAGCCGCTGAGGAGGAGTGTGTTTGGGTTTTAGTGTGTGTGTGTGTGTGTGTGTGTGTGTGTGTGTGTGTGTGTGTGTGTGTGTGTGTGTGTGTGTGTGTGTGTGCAGGAAAAAAAAACTTTCAAATGAAATGTAATATATTAAATATTATAGTATGCATATGCAAAATATGCAAATATATGAATGCATATTAAAATATGCATTAAATAATAAAAAATGTAGGCAATAAATTAATCAGCACAATTCATTATTTTATACATGAAAAACATCTAAAAATCTCTCTTTATACATATATGCTTAAAGTTGCATAAAGTTTTAATGCATAAAGTATCATGTACATATATTTGTGTGTGTGTGTGTTTTAATATGTAATATAATTAATGTTGATTAACTGTATATAATCAGATAAATCAATGCAAATATCATGCATATTCGTTATATTGTCCAGGTTGGCATATATTTAACTCAATTTTTGTGTGTGCAGATTCTCATATTGAGCCGAGCTGATATCCCACAATCCCCCTGGAGCTGTAGTCCATCTTCACGGTGTTTCCCAGGTTCCTGCAAACTTTACGAGTTTTTAGAGAGTCTGTATAAAGACTCTAAATGCCCCTTTAAAACCAGCCTGTAAAACACTCTTCACTGTTAGTCAAAACTACTCCATTCCCATAATCCTCTGCCTGTAAAGCCCACTGTATAGATGAGCTCGTGGTGAAGCGGGGTAAAGTGGGTCGCTCTGTAACATACGCGGTGTCTCTCGCCCATCCGTTCCCTCACTGAGACTCATTAGATGAGTGTGAGAACTACAGATCTCACACACCTGCAAACATACAGACATCAACACTGCGCTCGCACTCGTTGATGAGACATGCAGCAAACACACACACACACACACACACACACACACACACACACACACACACACACACACACAAATATACCATAAAATCAACTACAGCTTGTATAAAGATGATCCATGAACAGTTTGCTTGTTCTTTGCGCTTTGATGCGAGTTATTTTGATCATGTTCATGACTGAAGTGGATCTCAATCAATACCAGAAATCTGACAAATCAGTGGAAACAAGTCTCACGATATGGAAGAGCCAAACACACACTCGTCTAATCATCAGGGTCTGTTAAACTCCTGAACAATCACTAACATTTCCCTCGTGCTGAAGTTCTGCTGTGAACGAGAGAATGCAGAGAGAGAAGAAGAGACACACTTTTGTCCGACACATGGCCCCAGGAGAGAGGTCCTTTAAAAGCCAAATCTCCACACTCACACACACTCACACACACACACACACACACACAATGGCTGTGGTCAGGCGCTGTGAATAGGGTTCATACCCTCTTTAACACCAGAGCTCTAGCGTCCTCCGCAAACTGAGAACCTCAAACCTGCCGGCTTCATTTACACACCAATGAACACATTCTCACACAGCCGTGAGCCTCACACACACACACACACACACACACACATTCATCAGCTCAGCCGATTAATAACCCATGATGATCATTTTTCCTGTTTTTCACACTGATTACAATCTGATAAAGAATTTGACATGATTTAATTAAACAAATGTTACACTAGAAAAGATGAATGTTTATTACTTTTTTGTCTATCTATATATCCATCTCTCCATCCATCTGTCTATCCATCCAAATATCAATCTTTCTATCACCTATCTATCTATCCATATATCTATCCATCCATCCATCCATCTATCTATCTATCTATCTATCTATCTATCTATCTATCTATCTATCTATCTATCTATCTATCTATCTATCTATCTATCTATATATCGATCCATCCGTTTATCCATCCAAATATCTATCAATCTATCTATCTATCTATCTATCTATCTATATCCATCCATCCAAATATCTATTATCTATCCATCCATCCATCAATCCTTCTATCCATCTCAAAAGTGTGTGATCTTGCCGTTGTGTCGCTCATGAGTGCAGATGTAAAGATGAGGAGCATCAGTGTGTGAGCTGTAAATCTGTCGGCTCGTGACGGCTCAGTACACACTCCTCCATCACACTGCTCTTCCTCTGTGTGTGTGTACGGAGAAGGAATTCAGCAAACACACACTAACATATACTTAAAAATAAAAGTTGCGATTAGAGCTGATGTTATATGAGAAATTGTTTTAATGGTTCAGCTTTTTGCTGAATCTAATATGATTCGGGAAGTGTTACATGTCTGATGATTTAATCACAAAGGACATCTGAGCAACACTGGCACAGACTGGGCACAGACTGGGCACATACTGGGCACATACTGGGCAGTGGGCACATACTGTACTGGGCACATACTGGGCACATACTGTACTGGGCACATACTGTACTGGGCACATACTGGGCCACTTAAACAGGCAAAGCAACTTACTCGCGATAGTCAAGCGATGGACAATCTAATAAAGAATTAGAATTATCTATCCATCATCCATCCATCCATCCATCTATCCATTCATGTCAAGTCAAGTCAAGTCAAGTTTATTTATATAGCGCTTTTCACAACATAGGTTGTATCAAAGCAGCTTCACAGTATTAAATTAAAACAATACATCAATCTAATAAAGAATTAGAATTATCTATCCATTCATCCATCCATCTATCCATTCATCCATCCATCCATCCATCCATCCATCTATCCATCTATCTATCTATCCATCTATCTATCCATCTATCTATCTATCTATCCATCTATCCATTCATCCATCTATCTATCTATCTATCTATCTATCTATCTATCTATCTATCTATCCATCTATCCATTCATCCATTCATCCATCCATCCATCCATCCATCCATCTATCCATATGTCTATCCATATCCACTGTACAATGATAGAGCTGCAGTTGATTTAATCACAGAGGACATCTGAGCATCACTGGCACAGACTGGGCACATTCAGGCCCAAGCTACTAAACAGGCAAAGCAACTTACTTGCGATAGTCAAGCGGGCTTTCTGGCTGAGGATAGATCCATATTTGTTCTGGGCAAGGCACTGGTAGAACCCTTCATCTGATTTGTCCTTTCGACTCTCCACCTCTGAGATGAACAGAGAGCCGTTGTTGAGCAGATAAACTCGCTCCGACTCCATGAGAGTCACTGTGTTCTTCAGCCACCGGATGCGGATCGGAGCCTCGCCGTGGGCCTGACAGTCCAGAACCACAGCGTCCCTCCTCAGAGCCGTCACATCACGAGGCTCCTTTATGAAGAACAGCTCACTGAAGCACATCACACCTGCAGGGACGGACAGAAGAGCGTGAGTGAGACTGATCCAGCGGCTTGACTTTCTTTGAGTTGCTGTAATCATATTTGATATGATGGATTACGTGCAGTAATCCCCTTATTCATGGCTCATGAAGTCAGAAGCGACTCCATTCGGGTCTAAAGAAGAGCTGTGATTTATTCCCAGCATGAAATTCACGAGACATTTAGCAGCCCACCGGCACGAGAGAGAGCAGCAGGATAAAAACTCAACATTAAAACACTTTATCAAAGATTTCAAAAGAAAAATGAACATGCATAGTGTTTTTATGAGATGCACGTGAGATAAATGCTCTTCATGAGTTATAAAAGAGCTTGCAAATGCTATTGTTGAGCATAAAGAGAACTAAAGAGAAAAAATCTAAATCAGAAGATGAAGCATTAAAAAGGTTTGCATTAACTTTCACAGTATAAAATGTTGCAAATATTATAAAATGCTCAACAAATCAGCAGTTATATTGCATTCAAGTCGATACAAATATGAAAAAGCATTAATTATGAATAAAAAAAGTTCTATATAAAAACTATTCAAAAGCTGACTGACTAATAATCTGTTATGCATTGTATTATGCAAGAATGAGAGTTTATATTAGGTGATATTCTAATAACTTTATTTTTTAATAATTATTTTTTAACATATTTGTAGTTCATAAACATTCGCATTTGAATATGCATGAAGTTTCATGTTACTACCCAACTATTTGAGTTTGCATAAGCATTTTGCCATGCTCAATATAATGTCTGAATGACATAGATAGATGATATTTAAAAGACACTTGATCGAGAACATGTGAGTGTTTAATGAGACATGGTTATCAGAGAATCAGTTTAATCTCGTCGTCCGTTAGGACTTCAACACGTTTTGCATGATCGCTGCTTTGAAGTTTGTTACATTGTGTTCCGCGCGCTTGATTGTATCAAATCAATGTATCAATCAATCAGTGTATCTCTGAAACTCTGAGCGTTCATTTAGAAAACTCTCATTTATGAAAACTTATGAATAAGCTATATCTAATTAAAAACACACTTAAATAATGTTTTCTGCATAAAAGTTGAGGGTTTCTTCATCCTGCACATTTAAGTCATGAAACACCTTTACATTTCTGTTTAATTAATTCCTGCTTGAATAATTCTGCAATAAACGGTCTTACCTGAGATTGGCAGAAATACTGCAAAAAGCAGCAGACGCTGGTATAAATCCGTTTTAAAAGACGCCATTTACTGTGTTGGTTCGAGCATGCCTGAGCCCGTGCGCCGCGGACTCGAGCTCCACACACTATCTGACTGAACCGAGCGCGCGATGCTGCTGCTGCTGACCGCTGCGCGCGCACTACTTCCGCGGACGGACACCTGAGCGCGATGCGTGACGCGGCTCATCATCAGGAGATTCCTCCGCCGGCGGACACTGCACGTGGAGCGTGACGTCACCGGCCGGGATACCGCCTCTGAAAACAGATGTAGAGATTTTATATTCATGAGAAGATATGAACATGATTTACCTCTTATTAGTATTTACTATAAATATATATATATATATTTTGGATGACATTTTCAAAATCATTTAGAATTTTAAATAAATGTGTGCTGATCATGTGGTCTTTGCTGTGATTTGTGTATTTGTTTTGCATGCAATGTTTACAGTAATAAACATTAATAGTAAACCAAGATTATTTATAAATGTTTTCAGATTTTAGTGCATGAAATCCTTCATACATACATATTTCCTATATTTATATACAGTAGGCTATATACAATGATCAATAATATATATTGATAAAATATATCTGCAATACTAGTCTAATAAAACTAATATATCACATTAAAACATTATAGATTTATATATATATATATATATATATATATATATATATATATATATATATATATATAATATTATATATATAGTTTTATATAATAAATATAGTATAAATAAATCCACTTTTAATATTTTCACATCCATATATACATTAATTCAAATCAATTCAAAATTATTCTACATTATTTTAAAAATAATTCTAAATAATTTTTTGTTTTACATCAGATTTTCATCAATAGCTAATCAAAACATATTGCCATAAAGCCTAAGTTTATTAGGGTTAAAGCATTTTGTCCTCTACCTTGTGTTTATCAATATTAATATTTGTTATGTTTGTGTTTATAGTTGACTGTGATGTCCAGTGCCAGATGATATTAACATTTTTTGATGCAGTGGCCTAGAAGAGTATTTGAACCCTAATATCATACTTCAAAAAAAAAAAAAATTCTGTCAATCATAAACATATGCAGTGTCTCAATCTCTGTCTCTTTCTCACTTTTCTTCATCCGACATACTAAACTCCTGCTAAAGAAAGCAAAGCATTTGAGTCTTTGTGACAACTAGCCCCGGCCTTTCATAAGCTGTCAGTGTCTCTCTCTCTCTCTCTCTCTCTCTCTCTCTCTCTCTCTCTCTCTCTCTCTCTCTCTCTCTCTCTCTCACACACACACACACACACACACAGCTGATAACACAGATCCAGATCAGCCGGGTATCGATGTCTTGTGTGCGACAGCTGCAGACTGAAGAGAGAGTATCGATCTGCTCTGTGTTGCTCGGCCTGTTCGAGAGTGGAGCAGAAGTGTGACCTCTGACCCCTGACCCCCGCGGACCCTCGACCGGCCGGACAATAGTTCTGCTCCCACTAAAGGTCTGGAAGGACAATGAGTCGGTTTAGAGAACATCAGGAGAAAAGAGCCGAGTTCAGTTTCCCACAGTCAGCAAACTGGTTTAAAGGGGAACGCCTGCGTTTCGGGTCCAGTTCTCCAGGCATATTCCTGCTGATTATATAAAGCACATATTAATGCCTTATTCTGCATCCCTTGACCCTTAACAACTGCCTTACTAACTATTAATAAACAGCACTTATGAGTTTATTTATCGTAGTTAATAGTGAAAATTGGACCCTAATCTAAAGTATGACCTGATTTCTAACATCTCTTCACAGTTCTCCACTTCTGTGATCAAAAACAAGAGGCCGAATCCGCTGTTACTGTCCTTTAATTGCTCTTTTAACTGTTTCCTTCATTAGTTCATTTGAAAAGATCCTGGGTTTGACTAATAGACTTATTTCATTTAGTCTTTCAGTTATTATGAGCTCATAAAACACATGCTTGTTCAGATCTAAAGCTACACCTGTGTAATTGTACTATATATTGACAAAGTATAATCTCAATAATTATTATTAATAATATTAATCAAATCAATCAATATGTAATAATAATAATAGAAAAATCACAATAAAAACATAAAACGTGCTCACATATTATGCTGAAGTGTTTTAAATAAGAACTATATAATGTATTATAATAGTCTAAAGAATTTATATTAAATAATAAAAGATCTCCATCTGTAGTTTGCTCCTGTGTCACGTGTTGTTCCAGCTGATGAACACAGATATCTGTATCTATTGGGTAATAAAAAGCAGCATCTCATTTATTCAAACAGCAACTGCTAATATGCTAATACACGAGATCTGATCAATAAGGGATCAAATCAATATGTGAGAGCGAAAGAAGATCCGGCACGAACTCTAAAGCTCTCTCATTGGACAGGACTGCTGTCACTTTCCCACATCACCCCGCCCCCTCGGCGGAAGCCACGCCCCTCTGATCTAAGCAGTGTCCAAGGGGTTGAATGAAATGGTGTGTGACCTCTGACCTGTCAGCTGACCTCTGAGGGGCAGAAGGAGGGCGGGCACAAAGGGGGGATGGGAGAGAAAAGAGAAGAGAAAGCATTGTCACTCACTAGTACTACTGTTGTGACAAACACACACTACATCACTCAGCACTCTCACTCGGCTCAGCTTTATCTTTTAATTTGACGTTATATTTTAATATATTATTTGAATGTAAATATAGTTCTCAATATATATATATATATATATATATATATATATATATATATATATATATATATATATATATTATAGGCTATATCTAATTGTTAGATCAGTAATGTACATGCAACACTATAACACGTTCTTAAAAAGTTGACGGCGATATTGCGCCCCCTGTTGGTGGAAAGCAACAGTGACGCGTCGCTTTGAGCTGCGCTGTTACTGCCGCCTAGTGGAGGTTTGGAGAACTACAGGGTATTCGCATCACTGGGCATATTAGATGTATACATTTACAATCATTACCTTAATAATTCAGAACCTGTATTAAGTGATGTTTATTTGTAAATGATGTATTTGAATAAGTACAAAATAAATAAAATATAAAAATAAGCCAAATAAAAAAATTATTTAATGCCATTATTATTATTATTATTTAAATATGTACCTTCCAAAAGAAGATTGGCTTCCCCAGGTGAGTCTGGCTTCTTTTTCTTCCTTAAAAATCTTTAGGAATTTTTTTTTTTTTTTTTTTTTTTCGTGCCACATTTACCTCACTGAGGTCATTTCCTGTAAAAGTTGCTTTGCAAGTCTGTTATACAAGCTACATAAAATGAATAATGAGAATATTATAATTGTGTGCTTGGCTTATAATGGTGAGACTTTTGTTTTTGAAATCAGGCTCTCAAAAATTATATTTAAATTTGGATTTAGATTTATTGGCTTATTATCTGCTTTCAAACATAAAGAATTATCAGTTATGGGTATCGGCCAAAATGTTCATATCGGTGCATCCCTATAGCATAATGACGACTGCTTTACAAACACTAGTATGTATTGTAAATAAAACCTCAATGAAGACATGACATGGAAAGAGTCGTTTTCATTTTATTAATTGTCCAAAAATATGCAGCCATAAATATCGGCGTGACAATTAAAACAAGCACATTTTACATTAAAATGAAAGACACTTTTGCTCATAAAGCTTTGATAGAAAACCCTTCCTGAAAGTCGCTCTCATCAGTGCCGAACCGCTGTAGAAACGCAGTGGACGTTCATATAGTAGCGTCTAACTATACAACAGTACAGACCATTAAAGTGTTTCTCCATTTAAAGTTGCTCTTCAGCACACTGAATCAAATAACTTATATTACAAAATGAAGGCAAAGTTATTTAACAGTCCGATACGTTTCTTCTGAGACAAAACGTGCTTACTTTAAGCAATATTTATGCTGTAAACATTTAATAAATGATATAAAGCGTCACAAAATCACGAGTTGATGTATATACAGTAAGACTGGAAACTTTTGTTCAGAAAAGTGCGTTAACCTTCGAAAGCAGTACAAAAAATACCATTTTAATAATCATATGGTTTTCAAAAGTGGGGAATCTGTAAACAAAAAACCATGTAAACAAAGTCAAAGTGAGAAAACATAATGATTAAGAGCAAATATTGAGATTTGCTCTGGCGTATGCTTAGACGTTTTGATTTTTTTTAAACATTCAAAATCAAAAAATGACTATTTATACAGATACCAACAACATAAAAGCATCATATTGTGTATTTTGGGAAATGTTCACTTTGACACATCTATAATGCATGACTTAAAAGCTCATATAAGAAATATATATATGATTCCTTAATTATGCCCAAATGCATAGATATGATCAAATCTATAGATATTTAGAAATTTCGTAGGTAGAAACATACAGTATGCAGAGGTACATTACAAAACGTTATGTTGTAAACATCATAAACATACAGATTTGTTTCATTTCATCAGATCAGCTTTCGTAACACCAGCGTTCACCAGATCTTGTGTCTTGTTACTCGTCCTTCTTTCCCGTAGAGCCACACACACACACACACACACACACACGCACGTGTGCCGCCCGGTTTAAACTGACAGTCGTGATGCTGTCGTCACGGTTACGCTCCTGTCCTGGACGTCAGAGTTTAATCCACTCCATCAAAACCCTGAGCGTTTTCTATCGCCATGTGCAGTTTCTCACGCAGCTCCTCGAACGTCTCGTACGGAGGGAGATCCAACCGGTTAAAGCTGAGCGAGACACAGAACAACACATGAGTGATTCGAGAGACAGACAGACCGATAGACAGACAGACAGACAGACCGATAGACCGACAGACAGATAGATAGACAGAAAGATAAACAGACCAACAGACCGACAGACTGATAGATAGACAGACAGACAGACAGACAGACAGACAGATAGACAGATAGACAGACAGACAGATAAACAGACCAACAGACCGACAGACAGACCAATAGACAGACAGACAGATAGACAGAAAGAAAGATAGACAGACAGAAAGATAGACAGACCGATAGACAGACAGACAGACAGACAGACAGACAGACAGGTAGACAGACAGAAAGATACAGACCGATAGACAGACAGACAGAAAGATAGACAGACAGACAGACAGACAGACAGACAGACAGACAAACATACAGACAGACAGACAGACAGACAGACAGACAGACAGACAGACCGATAGACAGACAGATAGACAGACAGAAAGATAGACAGACAGAAAGATAGACAGACCGATAGACAGACAGACAGACAAACAGACAGACAGATAGACAGACAGACAGACCGATAGACAGACAGACAGACAGACCGATAGACAGACAGACAGACAGACAGACAGAAAGAAAGATAGACAGACAGATAGACAGACAGACAGACCAATAGACAGACCAATAGACAGACCAATAGACAGACAGATAGACAGACAGACAGACAGACAGACAGACAGACAGACAGACAGATAAGACAGACAGACCGATAGACAGACAGATAAGACAGACAGACCGATAGACAGACAGACAGACAGACAGACAGACAGACGGACAGACGGACAGACGGACAGACGGACAGACGGACAGACAGACAGGTCTCTCACCAGGTGTGTGCTCGGGGTAGTTTGTCCCTCGTCCCCCACTGTTCGATGGTGAACAACTGCGGCCCGTTGGATCCTGATGAACCAGCAGAAACACAACACTTCACTTTATAAACCAAACTGAAACGCCATACAGTGAAGCACGGAAATCAATATTAAAGGATTAGTTCACTTCAGAATTTAAATTTCCTGATAATTTACTCAACCACACGCAGTGTTGGGGAGTAACGGAATACATGTACGGGCGTTACGTATTCAGAATACAAATTATGAGTAACTGTATTCCGTTACAGTTACCATTTAAATAGTTGGTATTTAGAATACAGTTACATTGTTGAAATCAATGGATTACATGACGATACTTCTCTGTTTCACGAGTTTATTCACTCTCTAAAAAAATTAAGGCAACTCATGCATTTCCCAGAAGCCCCCAATATGAAAATGAAAAAATGCGCAGTTTGCGTGATCAGTCACAATGGAGTCGGAAGAGGAGCAGCGGGATCTAGAGGTATAGAGATGGAGCCGAAACAACAGAGCCAGGGCAAGAATGCATTTCTATCTTGGAAATTCAAACAGCATTTCACATTAAAGAAAGAGAAGGGAGAACGAAATATAGGCTAACTGTGCAGTGCAACCTCTGCTTGCCATCAACCAACCTCCTTTCAGCATCCAACTCCACCTCCAACCTGAAGAAGCATCTTAAAGTAAGTTATTTTTTTTAATTAGCCAGGTTTAGTCGTCTGCTGTAGTTTTACTGGTCACCTTGCTATTTTATAGTTGTATCAGGTAGCTACCAGGGCTGTAACGATGTGCGATATGAAACCAAAATCGCGACACTCAGATCAACGAACCTGTGTCGCGGTGTGAGAAGGCAGAATCGCGACACACCCCTTCCAACTCCCAGAGTTATCCTTCTCGTCCAGATCTAATCCTACCACATCTTTAAATTACTATTAGTATTATTTGAAGTTAACATTATAAAATACGTAGACCTACACCACAAAATTAATTCCAGCGTTATGGACGTGACATTTGCAGTCAAAACTTGAAATAGAAATCCTCAGAAAATGCATTTAATACCAATATATTGAAACGTCTGTTTATATATCCATACTTCATACTTAATAAATGTTTCATCAACCAATTGCCTGGATTTAATAAATTAGCAAAGTAAATATAGCAGACAGTAGATAATCACGACACGGAGGCGCCGGCGCGTTATAGTGGACGTGTGAAGTCGTGGACGTGCAAGGCGAGTATTTGTGGTTAAAAAGTATATAAATGTTTATTTTGTTTATAAAACGACTGATGGTTTGTCTAGATAAGACTCTTATTCCTCGGCTGGATCGGTTTCGAGACTTTGAAGCTGCACTGAAACTCACATTTGGACCTTCAACCCGTTGGACCCCATTGAAGTCACTAAATGGAGAAAATCCTGGAATGTTTTCCTCAAAAACCTTCATTTCTATACGACTGAAGAAAGAAAGACATGAACATCTTGGATGACGTGTGGTTGAGTAAATCATCAGGAAATTTTAATTCTGAAGTGATCTACTCCTGAGTATGGTGAGATGGGGGCGGGGCTTACCGTAGAGCTCAGCAAAGCCATTCATTGGTAGACGGGACGTGCCCGTCACAAACTGCAGCAAACGGATCCGCTTTTCTGCATCCATCAGCAGCACCGCCTGAAATCCCATAAACAATGAGCCGATGCGTTAAAACTGACCATTACACTGTCTACATTACATTCTTCATTCTGATTGTTAGTAATAATATATGTAAAAGTGATTTAGGGATTTAGGTACTTGCTATGCACAAGAATAACCATTAGTTGTGGTAAAAATCATTATAATTTACATCCTCCAGTGGCTCATTGATTTACATGTAAGGCTGTTCAATTATGGTAAACGTCAGAATCATGATTATTATTGATCAATACAGATGTAACGATTATTTCACGATTACTGTGATTACTAGTGCATCATGGATTTATTGAACTTTTTTTTTTAAATGTCTTTTTGAAAGTAATTTCCTTTGAATATAATTAAACTGTAAAACATAAATAATATAATAATAATAATAAATAAAAAAATAAATAATTGTAAAAATTAAATAAAATTAAAACAAAATTAATAAAATTAAAACAATTTAAATAAAACAAATAAAATAAAAGTACATATAATTTATTTATACACATTTAATTATTCATATTATTTGATTATTTATTATTATTGTTTATTTGTTTTTCAGTTTAATTTAATTTGAAGGAAATTACTTCTATATACGTGGCACAATAATCATATTTATCTCTATTATCTTGTTTTTAAAATCATACAAAGTCAGAATCGTAATTTAAATTAAAACTTGATTAATCGCCTAGCCTATTTAAGCCCCATTCTATTTTATAACCGCTAGAGTGCCAGAAGTTACATAGTGTGCCTTCAAGTTCAACACTGAAAAGATGCAAAACAAAAATTTATATGATTTGATTTTAATCAGGAATCAAATCTGACCTTCCAGAACCAGACGATGGCGGGGTGATTTGGGTTGTAGCCATTTTTATATTTCGTGTTTTCTCTCCAGTCGTTGACGTCCACGTCTCCCAAGCCACACATCAACAGCTGAGGAACACAGACAGGTCAGTCAGGGTTTAGAGAGCTCAGATGAATAAAGTTTCTAGAGCAGATCATCTCACCTCCAGCTCGTTTTCATCAAAGATCTTGATCAGGTCCAGAGGGATCAGCTCATAGAAACCCTGCAGATAAAACATCAAGACATAAATCAGCGTAAGTCTCGGTGGGCGGCAGTGACCTGAACTGACCGAACGAGCGTCCGTACCTCCTTGAAGGCCGTCATCTGTCTCTGGATCCGGTCTACAAACCTCCACTGCATCACCAGACTGGAAATAAACAGAGGAGAGAGTATTATATCTCGTTTATCTAGCAAACAACCCTAACTCAAAGTGATCCCATCGCATTGATGACATTGATTTCTAGTATGTGAACTTTCACAAGTGTCAAATGTGTTGAGGTCTGTCCGTGCCACTAGAGGGCGGTGACACATACTGAATATACTCCTTTTTGTTGGTGTCATTGACGACAATATCAGCACCTCCTGGCTTCAGATCACGCTGGTGCGTCTGTGGAAGAGATCAAAACATTTAAAATCAAATCCTTTTTGCATTTGTATGGTTTCAGAAGTCTTGGGATATAAAGCACAAGTAGATTACCTGTCCAAAAAGCTCCTCGTCGATGGCGAACCGGAGGTCCAGGTCTGTGGGGTCGTTCTCCAAAATCCATCGCAGGGAATTAAAATACTCGTTGTCCTAAAATGAAATATGACCCAAAAACGACTGGTTGACAAGTGTTTGAAAACAGGGCATGAATGACTTAACCAAAGTTCAATGGAACATTAATCACATCATTAGTGGAAACAGCACTCTCATGAGTTAAAATATAACTTTTATGACTTACTAATAACCCAGAGGCTCAATTAAACACTACGGCACTGCAAAAAATATATAGCAAATTGTATTTGAAATACATTTATTTTATGCTAAGTATACTACAAACACATTTACATATTTATGTACTTATTATAAATACCGTGCAATTATGCTTTTGGTATACTAAACTGATATACTTAAAGTCTTTAGACTATACTTTATATTAAAGGCTGATATTATGCAGAGATCATTCTATCCTTACTAATAGTAATATTAAAACATATTTAGGCTTAATATTAAGAAATGTGCATTGTGGAATAAAGAGGTACTCCAAATAAAGTTTAATCATAAGTCTATATCAGTAAGTCTCAAGCGATATGTCAGTAAATATTTTGATGGATTTGTTGTGTACTTTAGTATGGAATAAATGTATTTTAAATATATTTTGGTATAGTTTTTTTTCACTAGGAAGTACACATTGAAAAATCCTTAAAAATACAATTAAATACAATACAAATAAATATGATTTAACTGATAAACAAATTAAAAACTACATGTAAAAATAGATAAACAAAATAAAAAAGAAATGCGTAAATAAAAAATAAATAAAACAATTTATATTTATATATATATATTTTTTTTTAAATAATAATATAAAAATAATAATAAATCAAAATAAATTAAATCAAAATAAATAAGAGCAACTATGTTGTTGTAGTGCACTTCTACTATTATGTATAGTATATATACATTACATTACATTACATTATACATTTAATTTAACAAGTGTCCATCATTTAAAATGTCAATTTGAGCACATTGCATTGTGGGATACAGTATCACACATAGTCATATACTGTACAATGAAATATTTGGAAAATGCTGTAGGTCACTCCATGCTAAAAAGATAATAATAAATAAATAATATTCACTGTGCACATACACACTGCAGAAGTAGTGTGCTATTTTGTAGGTAGTGTGGTAGTACTGTATGCTAGATATGAAAGACAATATGCTGTAGCCATTGTAATCTCTGAAAAAGGACAGAAGTGATGTTTAGAGCTGATGCTGATTGGTTCAGGTATGGCTTTCACTCACCACTGACTCCATATCCTGTAACGTGATTGGCTTCTGCAACATCATCTTGTAGAAGGGCCGGATGAAGAATGCTGTGCAGACAAGTACAGAAAAACATGTATAAGCCACATGACGTAAACGATGACAGATTTGGGCTACATTTAGATCAATCTGCATGCATACAGTGTGGCGAGAGCCACAGTAAAATACTCTGAATATGAGTTGTGGGTATTTATATTGGTCTTGACAGGTTACTCACCATCCAAAAGCTTCCCATGATAAACGGCCATTCCAGCCACCCGGCCGATGAACTTGAAATACGACAGGTGGTCCTCGTTACACAGACCTGAGTTGGGGTTGATCTGCAGGGTGTAGTTATCCCTGCAACATTCACACGGCACAGCTTTAAAGCCGATCTTTGAACAGGTTTTTCCATGCACGACCCTTTTCACAGACAGAGTTCTTCCTACTACATGCTTTTTGTGTCAAAAAAAATAAATAAATATACTTTTTAAAAACTTTTTTCATAAAAAAAAAAAAAAAAAAAATTATATAAAGTTGATATATATATAAATTAATATAAAATCAATTTAAATAAATAAATGAGTATATAATATACAGTATAATATATATATATATATATATATATATATATATATATAAATAATTGTAATATTCATTTAATTGTAAATTTTTTCATATATATGTATATATGAAATATGAAAAAAATTACAATTAAATGAAAAAATAATATAAACAATTTTGTAAAATATTATATTATAAAAAATATTATTAAATATTATAAAATGTAATGAAAAAAATATTAGATTTTTTAAAATATTATATAATTAAAAAATTTTTTTTTACATATCAGTTCCAGATTCCTAGAAAAGTTTAACACTGTGATGGCGCATTCCCAGTTATTAACATTGTAAATCTAGCAAACTGATGTACATTTATAACACTATATTTTGCGTTTTTGTGACTTATCATTAAATCCAGAAAGCTAGTCAACGCTACCGTGTTTCTAATACAACGGCACATTTGACATCTTTCTTTCTTCTGACCACCGTAATCAATTTCTCAATATTTTTCCTCTTTGTGAAAGTTGTGGAAACACTATTGTTGATTTTTTCTTGTGCTATTGGGGCAAATGGGAACGCAAAAATTATAATTGCTTACTCGAGTTTACACAACTATGACGACTTAATCTGAGAATCCTGGAAATGTGAAAAGCGTGCATTTAAAGGGCCAGTTCCATCACTCACGTGGCAGAATACTCAAACAGCCCATAATATGGGTTGAACATTTCCTTGGAGATCAGGAAGAACCATTCCCGGGCCACGCCCCCATAGTCGAGGCCCTTCTCCCCCTCGAACTCCACCCAGAGACGGGCCTTCAGCAGGTCCGAGCGCTTGACGGCCAGGATCCGCCGGTACGAGTCCTCCAGAAGAGCGTTACGCCTCACATTCAGCTCGAAGCGGTTCGGGATGTCAGCCTGGAGACCGAAGAAAAGATTGATTATGATTTTATTACATTTTTTAATTCATTTATCCTTCAGGTTTTGACTTGATCAAACATGTTAGGTGACGACAAAAAGATTTTTTTGCAGCCCACACAGTATTGGATGCATTAGCACTTAGGAGTGTAGCGATACCATCACGTCACGACTCGATATACATCACGATACTGAACTCATGTTACGATATTACTGCGATATTCCAAGACATATGATAAAAGGTAAACTGTAAAAAAAAAATTGAGTTGATTAAAGTTGATTAAAATGCTAAATTTGGTATTACATTGTGAGTGTAAATGAATAGTCTTGAACTTGGTGCTGAAACCCAAAGCACAGGACAATAGAGACACCAGAATAACAATATTCATAATTCTGAAGCTGAAAATACACAATTATTATTATTTTAGATGAATATGCTTGATCTCTGTCACTGACCAGATATATGTAAAATAATGTCGCCACTTTTTACTGGTAACATCAGACATTTGGCATTATCAGGACACAAATATTGCCCTATTGCATTATTATACATTATATTCAACATTATATATTGCAGTTTAATGTGGTTCTGACACTAAAACTCTGAAAACTTGCATTTTTCTCACACATATTGTCACTATCCATACACATATACACATATTGTCACTATCCACGATACATACTGATGCATTTTTGTATTGCGATATATTGTGACACCCCAAATTAGCACAAAATAAGAATTCCAATGAAAGACTATGAAATCCAACAACTGATTCCTTTAAAATAATGTGGGCTGATGAATTGTGCAAAATAAGACCAGGAATGTCAACTGGGTCACTTTTGATTTCACGTCATCTTCAAAGTCGTGAAATCAAGTTAGTGTGCGTCTATCTGGCACTAGTGTGAGCTTTACATTCACTAATTCAAAAGTATCCAATCAATACTAGATTCTTTAGTAACACTTTACAATTAGGTTAATTTGTTAACATACGTTAATGTATGAACTAACAATGAGCAATTACATTTGTTACAGTATTTATTAATCTTTGTTAATATTAGTTATTAAAAATACAGCTGTTCATTGTTTGTTCATGTTAGTTCACAGTGCATTAACTAATGTTAATACAACTTCTGATTTTAATAATGTATTAGTAAATGTTGAAATTAATATCTTAGATTAATAAATGCTGAAGAAGTATTGTTCATTCTTAGTTCATGTAAACTAAGGTAGTTAACCAATGAAAGCTTATTGTAAAGTGTTACAGATTCTTTAGATTTTAAAACGACATTAATTGTGATAACTGTTGAACAAAGCCGTCCATAAACCCCAGATATAGTTGGTCTAGATGTTGAGATCTGAATGGGACAGAAAAAGCCTGTAATGGATTGAATGTGAAGGACAGGGACGTACCGGTTTCTTCAGTTTCTTGCGGAAGTATTCATACTTCTGTTTATAGTCTCTGGAGTAAGGCACGGCCTGAAATAAAACAGAACACAATCACTTTACCAATAATCCATCAGCTCTCCGACAGAGATCATTCAGCTCAACCAGGACAAATATAACTTCCCCTCATGACACGCACAAACCCCTTACAGGAAACGAACGGGAGGAAATGTACAGGGTTTCAGGCTCAGAATACTTTTAGAAACAAGATATGGCAAAGATCACTGCAGCCCATCTCAATGTGATCCATTAATGCCTATTGGCTCGGTCTGCAATGCCTGACTGTACATGAACATTAACAGAAACAGAAACCACTTACTGGACCAGTGATGGCTGAGTTCTGCAGTCTTGGATCTTCCCACTGCGTGACTTTTGTGTCTAAAAAATATATTAAAAAAATAGCATAAAATAAAAATTGGTATAAATAAAATAAAACAAAAATGCAAAAAGAGAGTATAAATATAAATATAAATTAAATTATACAATTTATCAATTTTAAAAACATTTATAAATATAATATAAAAGACTTCTTTAAATATTAAAATAAAATGTAAATAAATAAATAAATAATAAATATAAGTATATTAAAGTATGATATGTAGAAAAGTTATAAATTAAATAAAAATACATTTAAAAACAATATAAAAGAGATTTAAAAAAGATTGTATAAAATCAAATTAATATATAATAGAAATGTTATAAATGAATATATATATATATATATATATATATATATATATATATATATATATATATAAAATTTATTTTTTTAAATATTAAATAATTTAAATAAAATGTAAATAAATAAATATTGAATAATACAGTTAATTTATATATACCATAATAGTATGGTATAAATAAATTAAATAAAAAATGTTTAAAAACATAATATAAAAAAAGAGTTTTAAAAATATTGTATACAATTTTAAAATTTTAAAAATTGCACATAAAAAATTGCACATATCAGTTCCAGATTCCAAGAAAAAGTTCAACATTGTGGGTTTTTCGGATAGGTGTGGTTAGTGCTGGGCGGTTTGACCAAAAATGTATATTAAGGTTTTTTTCAAAATTCAAAAGCCGGTTTTCCTATGACGTTTTTTTTTTTTCATGCATAATCAGGTGTTCAATGCATTTTCTACTAGTTGAGAGAGGAATTACTGCAGTAAATTGACTTAGGATGGTCTATTTTACTGTCATTAGTGAATATTGTAGAATAATTCGGGAATTCGGGGTGATGTAAAAAAAAAATTTGCATCACAAGAAGAGTATTGTGATTGTCAAACCATTTTAGTAACTACACTGAATTTTATTAGGTTTAGTGACAACATGTTGCAATGTTTACATGGTACAATTTCTGGTAAGCTATGTTTTTTTTATTATTTCAATTCAATTCAATTATTGTGATTTGATTTAATATTGACTCATTTGGATAAATACAGTATAGGTAGGCTACACAAGATAGGCATTAATTTTTCTCAAGAAAAAAAAACAACTCACCTAATGCTGTAAACATACAGAGAGCATAAATATAATGCGTTTTTTTATTATAATAACAACTTTATTTAATGATATAAGTAAAAATATAATAAATATGTAATATAGTACACATATTTAGCGAAATACTCTCTATAGCTCTTTTCTTCTAGCCAACTAACGTGCTATAGCCTATATCAGGGGTGGGGAACGTCGGTCCTGGAGAGCCACTGTCCTGCAGAGTTTAGTTCCAACCCTAATCAAACACACCTGAACCAGCTAATCAATGTCTTTAGGATCATTAAGGCTACAATCAGATGAGTTTTTATCAGGGTTGGAGCTAAACTCTGCAGGACAGTGGCTCTCCAGGACCGACGTTCCCCACCCCTGGCCTATATGGTCATCAAATGGCTTTCCTGAGGTAAATGTAATGTGACATAATTGTTCTCCAGCTGTTTTATTGACCCCTTTGTTTGATTGATTGGTCGATATTAAGTATGAGGAATATACATTTCGGTAAGTTGTACTGTATCTTTCAACAGTGTTCATTCGTGTTTATTTACTATTTGCTAGAGATGATCGGTTCACGTGCCGCTAGGGATCTGTCGCATCACATTTACAAGCGCCAAAACGTTATTTATTGTTTGAATTTCGCCAAACAATCGAGATTTTTTTTATATCATAAGTAACCTGCTCTGCCTAGTCTTCGCGATTTCTGTGCGTGAGAAAATGGATGTGTGGCGTGAGAGCGTGTGAAAAGTGTCAATTGTGTGAAAAAATGTCCACTCCCACCCGCACCCGCAAAACTCTGAGAATTTATTCCCTTACAATAATAGAGATGCATTGATTTTGTGTCTTCTCCCGTCCCGCAGGAAAAAACACATATTTGTATTGCTATTATTGAAGAGATTCATGGGGTTGTTTGTTTCGTTTCCCTGGCCGGCATGTATTCTGGACACATACACACAGGACAATGGAGGAAATCGAGTGTATGCTGTTTTTTGATGGTTTTGTTTTTGTTTTTGCTGTTTTTTATTCAGGATACTCCGTCTGGCGCGTGCAATGATGACGCAGTGAATAGTGATGATTCTCTCTGATCAGCAGTCAGACGTGTTTTCACGTCACATTTTAGTATCGCCTCAGCTCGCCCAGAACCTCGCCGGAGGTGGTACGAAAAAAAAGTACCTGGAAGCAGATACAGTTACAACTTTTACACAGTGGAAAACCAAACAAAGGCGAGTCGAGTCGATCCGAGCCGAGGCGAGCTGGTACTGTGTAGTGGAAAAGTGCCATTATTGACATCTCCATCATGTCGCTAGGCTACCTCCCGATCCCGCAGTGTTTTTTTTTAGCCGCCCATTCCCGCCCGCAGCAAAGTTCAAACCGTCCGCTCCCGCGAGATTTGCGTTGGGTCCCGCGGGACCCGGCGGGACTCAATCCCAATGCAGCCCTCTACATCCATCTTCCCTACCAGAGCACTGCTGTTTACCCTCCCCACGCCTCGCAGTCGCTGCTTAGAAGTGCACCATTGTAAAGGGTCCGTCTGAAACAGTGCCGCGCGGCGTAACGTAACGTTCGTTCCGAACGTTGTGTAATTAAATACATCGGTATGGCGGTATATTCAAAATTAATATCATAACGAAAATATACACCGGTTTTCGGTATGAACCGGTATACCGCCCAGCACTAGGTGTGGTTATGAACTTACTGTGATCGATGTAGAAGATTCTGCCGTCACTATGTACTCGCTCCTCCCAGCCAGGCTATAAGAGACACACACACACACACACACACACACACGCACAAACGCACACACACTTTTTTAACATCTGTCCTGAACACCATATCAATAAAATCATATTATGATTATGACATCAGCAATGACATCATCCATCGTACCGGCAGTGGGCCGAGGTCAGTGGGGTCAAGGGAGACTCTCCTCATTTGCACGGGAACCTTCAGCCGGGGGTCGTCCTGTGACGGCACAGGAAACAGGATGGCAAACACAGGAAGTACATTTCAGCATGAACAATGGTATGGAACAATGAACAAGTATTATAGTCATATGCATAAGGTAATGCCATGTCATATAATATAAAAATAAAAGTATTTCTGTTTGTGTCTGTCGTACCCATGAGGTGGTCTTAGTGTTGTGGTCTATGAAAAAGGCCCGTCCGTTTGGAGCGCTGCGCACCTCCCAGCCGGTCGGCATCAGACCCAAGGGCTCTGGTTTGTGTGTGTGTGTGTGAGTGTGCTGCGGGGACACTTCTGGGGACAGCAGGGGCGGAGCGTAGCCTGTGGGATTCTGGGAGAGAGACATGGCCCCGCCCGTCACCTCAGAGGGAGGCTGTATGAGCTGAAATACAGAGGTCAAAGTTCAGGACAGAAATATAGAAATATTCTGAATTATTACGCCACAAATTAGGCCCACACAATTTATCAAACTTAGACAGAAATTGCAAAGCAAATTGATCAGGTGCTCTCCACCATCTTCCCAAACCTGTAATGAGATGCACTTATAAACCGGCTGTTTTCAACAAAACAGAAACTTTAAGGCCTCTCAGCACTTTTCTGCCAAAATAAAAAGCTTGATGGTTTAAAATTTACAAATGGAGAAATTAAGTCAGCCATAATTAGTTCTGAAAAAAATATAACTCTTCTTATTATTATTATTACTTTTTTTTTTTTTATTCTTTTTTTATTTATTTAGTAATAATAATAACAACAACAATAATAAAACATAAAATTAAATAAAATTTGATATAATAAAAGAAAAAAAAGAGTACAAATAAAAAAAAATTGAAATAATTTTAGACAGCCATAATTAGCTCTGTAAAATATAGTTATTATTATTATTATATTAATTTTCTTAAATACTTAACATTAATTATTCTATAGTGAAATATTACAGAAGTGCTTTCTTATTTTGTTTAATATTTTTATTCAGTATTAATAATAATAATAATAATTATAACTATTTTCACTTTTATTGTTGATTTATTTGTTATTACTAAATTATTGTTTAGTTTCATAGTATTAATATTTATAATAATAACAAAAATATTATATTTGTTGTTATTATTATTATTATTATTATTATTTTATAGTCATATATAAATCACAATTTTTGGCCCAAACTGCCATACAAACAAGCAAAGCAAACCTGTAGCTTAAAAAAAAAAAAAAAAAAATGAATAACAATAATTAATTAACATTTTTATCAGAAAAAAACAATTATTTATAAAAGGAGCAATTCCAGTAGGGTCCTCACACCATCGGTGCTTGGGCCCTAATTATTTAACATTGTTTCCCACAAATTGTGGGAAGAGAGAACCATTCAACCCGGAAGGAGACGTACCTGAATGAGCGGCCGTGTCCAGGTCGTGGTTCTGCTGTTGTGATTGACGTAATAAAGTCTCCCTTTACTGTCCTGCTTTTCCTCCCATCCCGGAGGCAGCCCGGCAGAGGTGGGTAATAGCTAACGGGAAGAACAGAAAAGGATAAAAGTGAGTAAAAAAATGAAAATGTAGAGAGGGGTTAAATGAGGAAAGCAAAAAAAAAGGAAACAATCCATTACAGATCGTCCGTTTGGCTCATAAATAGCCATCAGTTAGCAGTTTGCCTCGCAAACACACTGTCCTCTGGGAGCAGATGAGGGATGTATTGCGAGGTTCAGGGCATGCTGGGAAATCTGGGGCATCTAAGATTACACATCATGTGCTGGGAGACTGAGCAAAACACTGCTGAAACTAGAGCACACGGCGAGAGTTCGGGCTGGCCTCGGACGGATGGGTAACACTTTACAATGAGGCTCATTCGTTAGCATTAGCTAACTACATTAGTTAGCATGAACTAATAATCAACTGCACTTATACAGCATTTTTAATCTTTGTTAAATGTTAATTTCAACATTTACTAATACTTTATTAAAATCTTGTTAACATTAGTCAATGCACTGTGAACTAACATGAACAAACAATGAACAGCTGTATTTTTATTAATTAACTAACGTTAACAAAGATTAACAAATACAGTAACAAATGTATTGCTCATGGTTAGTTCATGTTAGTTAATACTAGGGCTGCACAATTATTATGTATTATAATTATGTAATCGTTTACAAAATAAAAGTCCACTTATATTATTCAGTGCTTAAGATGTGTTTTTATTTCTACAGGGTTTTTTCCCCCAATTTTAGTTTTAGTATAACATTACAATACCATGCATATTTTTACTTTGGTTTGGTTTCTTTAAATACATTTTTTTATATTTGACATTTGAGGCTTAATGCTATAGAAAAGCAATAAAACGTTGTTCAGGAAGAGTGTTTTTTTTAGCTTGTTTATTTTGATATAACAATATGGCTTGCAGTCGCTTCAAACAATGGTATAAAGATATTCAAAACATCATTCAATGTAAATTGTGATAATTGTAATTAATAATCGCAATTACAGAATAATTTCAAGGGAATAATCGACAATTATGATTTTTGTCATAATCGGGCAGCCCTTGTTAAAGGATAATTCCGGTATTTAGCACTTTGAGTCTCTTTTCTAGTTTGTTCTGGATGAACTAGAGTGGTGGACACAGAAATGTTGACGATGGGTCCTGTCTCGACTTTTTGACTCGTTTAGAATTGCCTTTGACCGCTTCAGAGTGGCTGGATACGGGCATGCACGAACATGTCCTTAAAACAACCCTTAACGTTCGTTTTCAAAACTGTGCAACTCACCGAGTGGTTAGTGGTGTTCGTTGATGATTTAAAAACAAATATATCGGCGCAATGTATGATTTCAATGCATGTTATTTGCTATAGTGGAACTATTTTTTCAGATACCTCACAACCGCGTATAAACTTCCGCTCGATATTTGAGTCTGAAGCGTTAGCACAGTAATATCAACGAGCAATGAGTCCTCCAACAGAAATCAATGGGATTTTACAAAATGCCAAATAAAACACGACAGAAACTGTATTTCACTTCGCTACTTGTTTTTAATCATCAATGAACACCACTAACCACTCGGTGAGTTGCACAGTTTTGAAAACGAACGTTAAGGGTTGTTTAGTTCATCCTAGTTCATCCAAAACAAACCAGAAAAGAGACTCAAAGTGCTAAATACCGGAATTATCCTTTAATACATTAACGAATGTTAACTAATAAACCTTATTGTAAAGTGTTACCGACAGATATAATTGAATGTTTATATGTTCAAGAAACGTCTGAAGACACATCAGCACTTGATCCATTAATACTGACACTTTATCTTCTATTCTATATCCATTTATTAAAAATAAATAAAAAAATACATGTACTGCGTTAGATTAAACTGGGAAGCGTCATAGCACTTGCATATTGTTGTCCTATTGTTAGTTTAAAGGGATATTTCACCACTGTGTATTTAAATTGGGTCATTTTTGTGGTAGAAATGTGAAATTAGTTTAGAAGTTGGTGCCTTCTAGACTGAGAACAGCCAGAAAATGTATTTTTGGCTCATGTGGATGAAAGACAACAACTCCCAGAATGCACTTGCTTCGCTGCCCTACGAGGACACTCCCAAGCCACGCCTACCGGTTACAGAGGGCAGTATCGGGAGAAATGATACAGCTAGGCTACTAGTCGACTGGAAACTGAAAAAACGGCGTTTAATCGTGAGATCCCCCTATGGGCGAGTTGAAGACATGCGGGACGAGCTCCTCCTACTGGCTGTAGTCTCTCGCCTCTGGACAGAAGAGCCTCAGATGAGCTAAATGATGATTTTTGTGTCATCTGAGGTTTTTTTCCAGACACACAATACAGAAATCTCTCGTCTCAGGAGAACATGAGGGAGGGAAGAAAATACTATCGGGTTTCTACTGATACAAAGCTTAATGCTAATCGGTGAAGTATCCCTTTAACTGCTTCTATTGTTCTCATGTGTAAGTTGCTTTGGATAAAAACGTCTGCTAAATGAATAAATGTAAATGTAAATGTTTCAGTGCTCTCACCACGGGGTGAACCGGATGCTCTTCCGCCGTGAGGGTCTGTGCGCTTCCTCTGCGGCTGCCGTGACCCTGTGGCTGAGGGAAAACACAACAGTTTAACTAAATATGAGATGAGACTACACGCTCTGGTATGTTAAACATTGTTTATATAAATGTTGTTTACACTGTTACAAATACACTGGGTTTAAACATAACAATGAGCACAGGATTTTGGCAATATTGTGATCAAACTTTACCTCATGTACTTCGATCAAACTAATGCGATTACCTAGTAACCATAATCATTGCGCACATTACTATTTATCTTAATTTACACGTCAGAGGTCATGCTAAATTATCAATATAGTCAATGTTGAACTCACTTAGTTGGAGCATCATATGAATCATTAAGGAATGATTGACAGCCACAAAAACGTCAAGACCCATTTTGATTTTTGTATCAGCGGCTTAAAGGTGCTGTATGTAACTTTTTCACTCTACTAAAGCATAAAAATACCATAATATGTTTGCATATATTGAGGAAACACTGAAAAACACTTCTACAGCCAGTTATTTTACATTGAAATGTGTGTTTCCAGGCTGGAATGTTTGTTTTTGTTTTGGTTTGTGATACTGCACGTTGTCAGTTTTCATTGTCCATTGCACTCGTTCCTGTTGCGTGTGCTCAAACTGGCAACCCGTGCGTGCGCGGTCCAGTCTGAGGAATGCGGAAGAAACAACAATCTTCGATGTTTTGAATTGGACTGCAGTACCTACTTCGACCACTAGTTGTCATTCTTACAGACTGCACCTTTAATGTGAGGAATATATATAACACCTCATATATATTTGGCATCTTAAATAAACATTGTAAGGAGTTAGAAAATGTGCGAGTTGTTTTAAGTATTTAGTTAGCATTAGTTTGATTTGAATTGCTTGTGTCACACTATCATTCAAAAGTTTGGGGTCAGTAATTTTTCTATAAATGTTTTTGAAAGAAGTCTCTTCTGCTCAGCAACACTGCATTTATTTGATTAAAAATACAGTAAAAATTACAATATTGTGAAAAATTATTCTAATTTAAAATAACTGTTTTCTATGTGAATATCTAGTAAAGTGTAATTTATTCCTGTGATCAAAGCTGAATTTTCAGCATCATTACTCCAGTCTTCAGTGTCACATGATCCTTCAGAAATCATTCTAATATTATGTTTTGATGATCAAGAAACATTTCTGATTATCATCAATGTTGAAAACAGTTGCGCTGCTTAATATTTTTGTTTTCGCGATTCTTTGATAAACACAACATTCAAAAGAACTGTTTATTTGAAATACAAATATTTTGTAATATAATAAATGTCTTTACTGTCTGTTGATCGATTTGATCAATGGACTACTTGCACTGAATCTTGTGTCACACTCAAAATAACAAGTACAAAACCTTAATTAGTTTATTTCTGGTTATGTATATTCTAAATGTGCTGCAGTCACCTAGTTGTCTAAACCTAAAATGATTGTCCGTAAAAAGATAAAAAATTCTGGACATTTTCAGAGACAGGAGGAGAGATATTCAGCTGATAATTACTCACGCAACATGAAGTTTTAATCCAACCCAAGCATTTTATTTTATTACTTGCCAAAGTCTTTGTGACGTGTGCGTGCGTGCGTGCGTGCGTGCGTGTGTGTGTGTGGACTGACCGTGAGGGACGTGCGTCTGTCGTTTCCTGGCTGAAGTCGACTGAACTCCTCACAGAATCCCGTGAACTCCATCGGGGAGTGGGGGGGCGGTGGCGAGCGCTCGCTGAGGCTGTATAACGTGGACTCATCTGCCGTTATGATCTCCCAGCTCTACAAAACACACACACAGATGTGAATGTGTGTCGTTTGCCCATGTGTTCGGAAGAAGTCACAGAAGAGTGTGTGTGAGTACCTCAGGTGACTCTCTGCGCTCGTGGTTCTCGTCATGTTCAGATATTTGTCTGCGTGTGAGGAACGCCCGCTGGGACTCGTTGTGTGTATCCTGTCTCTGTTCATTGTCTCTTTGAGTGTCCCTGTAAATCAGGACAAAACACACACTTCAGTGCTCAAAATGACCCAGAAAGACTCAAATAAAGCAGGTGAGCTGACCAGCCGAGAGCAGAGGAAGGAAATAAGAGGCCGGTCTAAGGCAGAACAGGATGATTGACTTCTAAAGAGTTTTGTGTAAGGGGTCATGACCTGCTGATTGCTGAAAGTCTACAGAAAATAAATGCATGATGTCTCACATACTCAAAAAAAAAAAAAAAAAAAAAAAAAAAAAAAAAAACATATTTAGAGGGTCAAAATTATTTTTATATCCTGATTATGAAAATTTCTGACCTTTTTTATGATTTTATATATTTTTTTATATAGAGTGAAAGAAAAAAAATAAAAAATAAAAATAAAAAAATAAAACCAAAAAAAAAAAAAAAAAAAAAAAAAAAAAATACTGACCTTTCAAATGTAAAATATGGCTTTTTCTCAGTCAAAGTGCAGAATGTATGTTTGAAGCACTAATAAAAAATAAATAAATGAATAAATAAAATAAAACAAAATATAAAAAATAAAACAAACAAAAATATAAAATAAAGTCAATTGCAAAATGCATATTTAGTGTATTTAATAAATCTAAATAAAAATAATTAAAATATAAAATAAAACAAATACTGACCTTTTTAAATATAAAATCTTAAAGGCCTTTTGCTTCTCAGTCAAAAGGCAATATGTATATTTGACATACTAATATATATATATATACATATGTATAAATAAATGTAAACTTGATGTATTAATAAAATAAAAAACTAAATAAAATAAATAAAATAAAAATATAAAATAAAGTAAAATAAATACTGACCTTTTTAAATTTATAAATCTTAACATGGCCTTTTGCGCAAAAAGTATATTTGATGTACTAAAAAGCAATTAAGTACATTGTAATTCAGATGGTCAAACATCACTGCGACAGCAAGGTCATGGGGTTGATTGAAACCATATGCCAAATGAATTACCGTAAAAGACAAATGCAAGTATTTACATTGAGCACTGGGCTTGTGTATGTTGTTGGGCTTGTGTATGCATGTTTCTAATGTGTGTGTGTGTGTGTGTTTTTAAGGAGGTGATAATTACTGGATGGTGGGTCTGTGCCACTGTGTGGTCCTGCTCTCGTGGTTGACGTAGTAAGTTCGTCCCAGGTTGTCCTGCCTCTCCTCCCAGCCAGGGGGCAGCGCAGGCAGCTGATGGGGGTGATGAGGACTGCATAATTCATGAGGCTCCAAAAACTCCCAGCCAGGCTACAAGACAGAAATGACCAGAGTATTAAAGGGGTGGTTGATTATGATTTAATTTTTTTTAACTTTAGTTAGTGTGTAATGTTGCTGTTTGAGCATAAACAACACCTGCACAGTTACAACAATGCTCAAAGTTCAAAGCAAAGGGAGATATTTGCTTTTACAGAAATCGTTTTTTAAGGACTACAACAAACGGCTGGTAGAGACTACACCACATTCCTCCCGGGTTAGTGACATCACAAACCCTAAAATTTACATAAACCCCGCCCCCTGAACATGATTTATAGATTATCATGACAGAATATGCTAATCATTGACCAGAAGATAACTACACATCAGCTACCTTTCATTTGCATTTAAAGGGACAGACATAAAGAGGTGTGTTTTTGCTCACTCTCAAAAAGTGACGATTTTAACATGCTATATAAAAATATCTGTGGGGTATTTTGAGCTAAAACTTCACACACACACTCTGGGGACATCAAAGACTTATTTTACATCTTGTGAAAAGGGCATTATACCACCCCTTTAAAACATTGAGCTGTTACTTTTCTTACAAGCAATTCTGTGGGGAAATCCTCTGTTTGTGTGATCATTTTGGTCAGTACTTTGTTACCAGCCATAAACTGCTTTTCATGCTAAGTGAATTCATGGTACACATATTTTATTCCTGTGAATTCAGGACTGATCAAGCTCTCTTTAATCTACTGTCTGTGCAGTTTTAGACGTCTGGAATCGCGCCTGTATTTCTCGTGCGATGTGAACACACCCGACACCAGGATCAACACGGCCCTCGTACATTGAGAACATGCTGGAAAAGAACACAGTGACTCTGCTGGTCCTATAATAAAGTTATTGTGCATAAATATAACTCACGTGTTTAAGCACAAACAAATGTCTTTAGTTTGCTGAAGGCTGTTTCTTTTGTTTGGAAACTCGTTGACATTCAATGCTAGTTCAAAGAAAGCACATGCATGGTGCAGGACAGAACGCTTACAGCATTTCAAAACAACAAGAACAAAAGCTCATGGATTAGCGGTGTTTACCTGTGTAAAACTCACCGCCATTATGCTTTGATGAAGTTGAAGGCAGTTGCTAAAGATTTGACTGCTAAGGTCTTCTGAGTGATTTCTTAGTGACCTAATTTAAAATATGGCTCAGGCCCCCAAAAAATAAAATAAAAAGAATTATATATATATATATTAGGGCTGTCAAACGATTAATCGCGATTAATCGCATCCAAAATAAAAGTTTGTTTTTACATAATATATGTGTGTGTACAGTGTATAATTATTTTCTATATATAAATACACACACACATGCATGTATATATTTAAGAAATATTTGCATGTATATACTGTGTATATATATTTATATTATATATAATTTATATTATATATAAATAACACATTTTTCTTAAATATATATGCATGTGTGTATATTTATATATAGAAAATAATTATACTCCATACACACACATATATTTTGTAAACACAAACTTTTATTTTGGATGCGATTAATCGCGATTAATCGTTTGACAGCCCTAATATATATATATATATATATATATTATAAATTAGGTCACTTAACATGATCTCTTGTTTCTCAGTAAAAGTACAAAAATAAAATAGGTAATATCTTTACATGATCTTATGCATGATCTTGTTTCTCAGTAAAAGCGAAAAAATAACAAAAACAATAATTAAATTTAAAAACAAAAATAATCCTGAGCTCATATCTTAGTTAATATCTTAACATGAAGTGATGTTGTCTCGGTAAAAGTACAAAAATAACAAAAAATTAAATAAATTACATAAAAATAAGTAAGTCCTGGCCTTAATATCTTTACATGTCCTTATGTTTCTCAGTAAAGGTGCAAATTCTGCTAAATGTATTTTTATTTTATTTTTTTAAAAATGAAACAATAGTAACAGTGATTTTTGACTAAATAACACATTAAATTGACTAAAAAAACACATTAAATTCAAAAACTGAATCAAATGCAAATAAATACAACATCCACAAATGTTAAAAGTACACCATAATTCCTGATTTTCCATTCAAGGCCAAAGTCTGTCTATCTGCCGTTCTGTTAAGAAATAACCCAAAGCTCAAGGTCAAAACGAGTCTGAGAAGCAGAATAAGGCAGGTTTGTGCTTGAGGAAAGAAAGCACTTTAGATAGCGGATAGCAGATAGAGGATGATGAAATGAGGAAATATTTTCATAACCTCTCAATCCAACACAAATACTGCTGGTGCTGCTGTAAACTACATCAGTAATGATACTTCCTTTAAACTGTTGAGTCACATTTAAAGATGTAGGAAATCATAAATGTACTGTTTACATATACACACAGCTGCGCTATATTGTGAATCAACACAGCATCCTTTATCTGTGATTTTATTCATGACAGCACAGCCCTTTATCTCACTGCTTAATTCACCCTTCGCAGGGAGTTTGATTGACAGGCGATCTGACCAATCATAATCCGCCATCCGCCGAATCCGCCATTTTTGTCCGACAAAGCAGTCAGGAGAGTTAGTAGATTAATGTTAATTAATACATTCCTTCTGATGTTCTTTCATGTTTATTTGATGCTATAAAATAACTAGAAGGAAGAGGTTATGGTTCACGAGCAGCTTTAACTGAGGCTCTACAGCATAGGTTCTCAAAGTGCGGCCCGCGGGCCAATGGCGGCCCGCAGAAACATTTCTGGCGGCCCGCGATAACATCTGATAACATCTGTAAAACTGTAGGCTACATTGCTTTGAAAAAATTAATCTCCGTTTAGTGGTGTTTAGCGGCATCTATAGGCATAAGCGGTAATTACAGGTGTGGTCCGACCAATCGCAAGTGACAAGTGACTTAACGACAAGCTTATTATAGCCGCGTTTTCCTATCAACAGTGGAAACAACTTAAAATACTCAATCATTTCTGGTCATATAGAAAATAATAATACATTATTCGCAACTACTTTTATTTGTGTAAACTCATAATAACAAAAAAACGTTGTGCTTTTGTAAAATAAAACAAAACACTCAGTAGCCTACGCTAGGGGTGTGCGGTTATGACGTGAGTCAAATGTGACGGTTCGTAACATAACCGTCGTCGTCGTCGTCGGGGGGGGGGATGCGACGTTCGTGACCTTCGTCTGTTACAGGACAACTTAGTTTGAATAAAATGTATATTTGTGTAGTGTTCAATGTTGTTATCAATAGAGATACGCGGATGGGGGTATTAGTTCATCCGCAACCGCATCACAAAACTCATCATCATCCGCACCAACGTTTTCTGACCAGATTTCAAAGCCGCACCCGCCCGCCATCCGCTGATTGTTTTGCGGTCTATGGACGATGCAATGCTCTGCTGATGCGAGCCGCAAGAAAGCCTTTGTCTGTTTTAGAAAGGATGCAGCAAAGATATTTAATGCTAATGTATGAGGCATAGGCCTACGCTGAGTTTCATTCATTTACGATGAGATGCGCTCTAGTTCAACTTCACAATGCAATGCAAGTGAACGCGGCGCATCGGAGCCTCAATGTCACGGTTATTATATTGTCTCCTATATTTGCTTTTTATTTATTAAATACATGCAATTGGTTGATGAAACATTTATTAAAATTAAGATACAATTTGTACAAAACGAAATTCGCTTTAAAGAAAGGCTTTCTACAAAGCAAAACTTAATGAAGTGGTAAAAATCATGTCTGACGATTTACAAAACAAAACTTCATTAAATGGTAAAAACCATGTCTCCCGATTGCAAATGTTCATTGCTAATGTTTATTATTGCAAATGTTTTTCATTTGTTTAATAAATCTCATAATGATGGCACATCACTATATCATAGCTTTTATTTCTATCTCAAATGATTGGCGGTCGCTTGGCAAAGAATCAAATACAGTTGGAAACGACGTAGACCATTAATAACACAGACTGTTAACAATTGTTTGTAAAAAATATTTTAATAACACGGTTTTGGCGGTTATAGAGTTGTAATGACGGTGTTCAACTATAACCGTCGGTCTCACGGTATATGCTAACCGTCACACCCCTAGCCTACGCACTTTCATGATCTCCGTGAACTGGAGCGTGAGAACTGAAACAAAATATAGCCTATGTAGGCTAAAGCTTGAAATGTCCACTTTTAAACAAACAAACTCGAATCGAAAGCTAATACCTTCTGATGTTATCCGTATGAAAGGTGCATTTCTCTCTAAAAGCGCATCTGCTTAACAGCGGAGATGGAGATATGTTTTTAGCCGACACTTAGAAAACAATAGTTTATTAATAAATAATTAAAATGCCTTGCTGTTTTTTCAGACACATTTATTATCATTATTCTATAACTCACCTTTCTGTGGGCTGTGGTTCCAGAGACACAGGCTATATTCAGCACTGTGGGAAAAATATCAATTCCAGGTTCTAATTTGGCCTTAGAAAACCAGTAAAATCGACATGTTTTCCATATTAATTTGTGAATATTTAAAAAACAAAAATCAGAAAATTTGTCGATATTTACTTTTTTGCGCAGCAGTTGGTGTAGCCAGTTCAAATTAAAATTTTGGTGTTCAGCTTTGCGTTTTAAAAAGACAACAACCGTTCATTTTTCGTTTTTCAATTACGGGTTAAAAAGATAGATAATAATAGCGCAAAACATTTGCGCAAATCTGTAAAAATGGAAACGCGACTGACAGGCAATTATAGATATGAATGATGATGATGATGACTTGTTTGGTAAGCTTCTATTTTAAAAGTTTCTCTCTCTCTCTCTCTGTTCTGTCTCTCTCTCTCTCTCGCTCTCTCTCTCTCTCTCTCTCTTTCTCTCTCTCTCTCCCTGTCCCTGTCCCTGTCCCTGTCAGGTTTCCCTGTGGTGCTTTGGTAGCTGGAATTGCCCCTGAATAAGGCCTATGCTGATAAGAAGCAAGGCACACTGAGGCTGTTTGTTCTAAATAAGTTTGTTCTTGAAATGGACTGCACACACAGGACTGTTATATCCCAAATTTGTCTGTTGAGGGTAGAGAACCCCAGGGATTTTGTTTGCATTGCAATTTTTCTCAAGATTTGCCAGGTTTAGCCTCAGTTATATAATAATAGCCTCAATAAATGTAAACTGTAGAGATGCAACCTGGTCATTAAAATTATTTCAAATGGGATTTTCTTTTCAGTATTTTTTTTTTCTTTTTCTCCCCCGCCCCTTTGGCGGCCCTCAGTTCAATGTTGTGTTCCTAAATTGGCCCTCACCTATCAAAACTTTGAGAACCCCTGCTCTACAGCGATCATCATCTGTCAGACACATTAAAGAGCCACAAAAACGGGATTTATTGTTTAAATTTCTTTAAAAAATGACCAAATTTGAAAGTTGAGACTTTGTTTCATATCAAAAGTAACCTGGTCTGTCCTGTGTGTCAGTGTGTTGTCAGTGTCCTCTCTGCTCCGCGATGTGAGAACATGGTGTGTGTGTGAGAGCGGCGTTGCTTGTCGGACATAGCAACAGTAACTAAAGGGGGCGGGTCTTTGCGAACGGTCAATTCCACTTTTTTTTTTCTGTTCTATTGAAGAACATTCTAGACCTCTAGAATTACAATGTGTTTGTTAGCAGAGCTTGTGTTTGTGTGTGCATTATTCTTACATCCGTATTCTCGGTTAGTTCAGCAGGGTCGTCCTCCGCATCGCTGTTTTTGGGCAGGTAAGTCATCTTCAGTCGCAGATGACCTTTCACCCTCGACTTGTGACTGTATCAAAACACATACATCAACAAAACATATCATAGCACCAGAAAAATATTGGTTTCCATTGAAGTGTATCAACGGTGTTGATGTGTACATGTTTCAAATGAAAACAGTGCACAGTTACATGATGTCATAGCAGGTCAAAGGGTACATCACAACAACAACAATGTACAGAATGAAGTCAGTGAACGTTACACTAAAAACCATCATGTTTGGGGAATAAAGCATGCAGGTGTTCAGGTGGTGCAAACCTTCTCGGGTGCAACAGGAAGTCCTTGAAAGTGTACGGCCTTTCATTGGTCGGATTTTCTGTCTGTAGATATACATATAAAAAAAAAAGATTAAAATATTGAAATATTGTAGCATAATTAGTAACAGTAGCTGTTTTTTTTTTTTTTAGCTGTTATTCATTATATTTACAAATAACCAGTGCTGGGAATAGTCTATGAAGCAGAGTCATGTGGCTGATATTTTTAAATCTTAATGTTTATAATCACTCAGCCAACCAACACACACACACACACACACACAGAGAAAGTTTAATGTTCACAGTGACTAATAATGAGTTGCAACTGAACCGTTATAAAACCAGAAGGTTTATTTTACGATGCCATGTTAAAATGGGAGCGTCTCTGTAGACGTGTGAGGTCGACCTTCTAAAAATAACACTTAGATTTAACCTAATGACAATACAAGTCAGGAGCTTCAACAAAAGAAAATACGCAGTAAAAAAATAGAGTTCAAAACACGAAATAAAATGATAGTAAATACTCACAGGGATCTGGTGCAGAGGAACATCCACTTGTCCGAGGAAGTCATCCCTCGTCTGCAGAGAATCAAGAAGACAGAAGATTCAGTCAGAGAAGCAACTGGATATAATACAAACACAATGAACAAACAAAACAAACAATCATACTGACTGAGCTCAAGGAGTCTCAATGTCTCGGTCTGTTCACGGCCTGAATCGATCACTCATCTTACATACATCTTTCGAGTCCTAAATCACTCTAGAAACAGCCTACCAATTACCCCAAACATCCTTTTGCTTAGTTTTCCTATTATTTGTGACAATATGAGCGCACATGCACACGGATAAATGAGCCTGCTTCATTTCAAAACAAAACAAACCATTCTAACACACACACGTTGTGTTCTCTGGTTTTATAGGGACTTTCCACAGACTAGTGATGGGACAGTATGAAAATTTCATATAACGATAATAGTGACCAAAATTTTGTTAAAACGAGATGAAAGTGTTCAAAAATAACTGATGAAGTTTTATATTTGAAAATCAACAAACAACCAATAAAACAAGCAGCTCTATGCACTTTTTTTAAGCAAGATTATATTCTGTGGCATTTCCTTCCTTATAATGACGTCAATGTCGTCAATAGCAACGCATTATAACAGCGCACATGTATCACTATCACAACAGACGCGCTCTCTCGTTTCATTCAAATGCAACTTGCCGTCTTGCATCTCCCTATTCGATTGTATTAAAAATGAAACCAAGTAGAGTTGATTTATTGTTTACGGAGTTTGATAATATTTTTGTGATCATGTAAGATTTAAAACATTAATCTGCCTTCCGCCATTCCTTCTCGAATAAAAAAACAACAACATTGCGCGCTGCGCCTGTGTCAGACTGTTGCTGGCTGGACAGGATTTACAGTGAGTTATTAAAATCGCGATAATCAAACACGGTTTTAATGATAATTCAATTTTAAACGATAATACTAACCGTCAGTTCATTTTATCGTGGTTTATAGTGAAACCGGTAATCGTCCCATCCCTACCACAGACATAATGATTTTTATACTGTACAAACTGTATTATATTCTCTCCCTGTACACTAACTCTACCCCTAAACCTGCCCATCACAGAAAACTTTCTGCATTTTTACATTTTCCACAAAAAAAACATCACTTAGTATGATTTATAAGCTCAAAAAATGTCCCCACAAGGACAAGGATTTCGGATATTGCCATCTTTGTGAGGACATTTTGACCCCATAATGTAGTGTTTACCTAAACAACACACACACACACTCACACACACACACACACACACAGAACCCTGCTGAGGTTTAGTTAACCCGACCAAGAGCATCCGTTCACACTGTGGTTATTTTCTCCTCTCTTCCTCCATTACACCTCTCATTTCTTTCTTCTCTACACGTACATTTTTATTGTCGACTCACTTGAACCCTCATCTGATTCCACCTTTCATCTCCTGTGTATTAAACAGCCTAGAAGTGAATTCTAACACTTGAAACAGGCTGCAGTTGCTCACAGAGAGCGGTGTGTGATGAAGACACTCTTATCTGAGACTGTACAGTGCTCTCATTGTTTACAGAGATATAAATACATGTGTTATATATAAACAAGGCTTTATAAAGATAGACTTCCCCGTGGTCTAACCCTCAGACTGTGAGTGAGCTGAAGGTAAAAGTAGGCCGAAAGAAAGAGAAAAAAAACAAAGAAGAGTTTGTTTTCGGAACAAAATCATTCCCATCCTCAAACCTTTTCCAGCTGCTGCTATTCGTTTCAATGCCTGGCTTTCATACGCTTAGAATCATTTTAAATACATTTTATACCAAGCTTTATACACACGCTGTCATTATGTTAACCGAAACAATATGTCAAGTTAAATACACGTCACCTAAACGAGGCGTAAAAGCCATTCGCGCTCAAAACGCTGTCAGATGTTTTGCTTTATGGTAGCAAGGGCAGCAAGAAATAATGACGGACCTTACACTAAAACATGCAGTTTATGACTTCCTTGCAAATGACTTACTCGCTATCAAAAGGTGGTTTAGGTTTTTACAGCGCGTATAAACCCATGATGATGACTAAAACACATATATTCCCTCCTTCTTAAGGCCAGCCTCACATATTCCTGTTTGTTCTGTATTCGGGTCAAACCACAGAGCGGCTCTGCCACTGCGCCGGGCCTCGGATGAGACGACGGACTCGGTCTTTGCACCCCGTGTAAATTAAATGAAACCAAGTAGAGAGAAAGCTCTGTTAGTATCATCATCTCAGTACTTATTAAGCATGATATGCTGCATAATTACCATGTTTTATTAAGAAAAGACGAGAGATTTAATTGAATTTTAAATGTATATATATTCATTCATTTTTTGTTTACTTGTCTGTTCAGAATTGTGATATTTATTTTAATTAAAAAAAAAATCCTTCCCATGATTGATATATATATATATATATGTAAAAAAAAAAAAAAAAAAAAAATATCACGATTCTCCCACGATTCTGAACAGACAAGTAAACAAAAATTAATGAATAATTCAATGACTCACTCATGAAGACTTCACTTGTTTCATTAATGGATGAATCAGCGTTTTTTTTTTAACAAATCTCCCTGTATTTAATAATTTTATACCTTAAAACTCATCTTTGATCACCAAAATTACATATTTAAACGTTTTTCCTTGAAATTGTCTTTGTCATGCCTTAAAATATCTTGAATGCAACTCAACACCCTTGCCTCATTTAATATACGCGGTTCTATGAATATACAAATGAGCCCCGCCTCCACTCACTCACTCAGCTCAGAGATCCACTGGTTGACGATCACACGTTGATCTGATTGGTTACAAGGTAGTTTGTGACGTCAGAAACACCAGCGATTTCAAAGCGTGTTTTTGAGACTGTCTTTGGTTCACTGCAGTTTTAAGGAGAAAATACTCAGCAATGCTGTCGACTTATGAATTTACACATGGTTTGTCTTAAAGCATATTAAAAACACCACATAGACGTATAAACAACATTAAAAGCTTGCTTTCACAACAGGGGGACTTTAAGTGAATGATTCAATGACAAATAATTTTTTTTAGCAGTTACTTTTTGTCGCCACCTACTGGTGTAACAATGTAATTGATACATTAGAGTTGCTTTAAAAATGTGTTTTACTCAATTTTGATCGCTACCGTAGACATCAGTGTTTATATTTGAACTATAAACTTTTATCCAGTACTTCCATGATAATTTGAAGTATTGTAAGACAGAAATAATGATATTGTGAGGCTGAAAAGACTGTTTGTGAAGCTGTTTCATACATATTTTGAATGATTTTAATGTTTCGCTATGATCGTACTTAACAAATGTTTAATAGACATAAGAATAAGAACGTGCGGGTGTTTGAATCTAGATCGCGATCTTTTAATGATCAATCGTGCAGAACTATATACAGTATAGTATAGGCAGAACGAATAGTATGGGAGAGTATATCATAGTATAGTAGGAATACACAACTTCATCCATTGTGAAACAAGGCAACATGTTAATTGAGGCAAAAAACGAAAAACTGTTGTGAAGCTATCTGTAAACGATCAGCGCCGTCTGCCCCGCTAATGAGAAGGAAAACAGTTAATGATGCCAAACGTTTGAAGAAACTTAATGGAGGAAGCTGAAAGAAGCATGACTGCCTGTTTACTACTGCAAAACACCTGACAAACATTTCCTCAAGATCACACACATCATTAGAGTCTGAATCACAGCTAAACGCTATTGAACAAAGTTCATGCTCATTTCTAATCTTTCAGAAGATCTTTTATGTAAACTAAAAGGACAGACTTTGTTGTCCATCAGTGCTTTTTGGAAACTATATACAGAAGAAAACCCTGCAACACGAGTGCAGCAAATACCATATCAACCCCACAAGTATATCACACACACATCACCTAAATCGACCCAAGAATTAACGAATATCAGCATAATCATCCGAAATATCAATTTTGATTTGAAGCTGCAATAATGACTTTGTGAAAATGAGACCTTGCAATAGTGCAATTACTGCACAGCTATTCACATACATTTTAGAAAGGCAGCCTAATTGCATTGTGATGAAAGATGACAAGTCGTGCACAATAAGACCAGGAACAAGTACGAACTCTCGTTCAAACAGCTGTTACAGAGCGAGATCTAATTATTTTCAGAAATCCATTAGGTTTTCAAGCACTGCGGGAGGAAAGACATCACTGAGGAGATTACAAGCGCTGCCCTGTTGACTGATAAGAGCCAATCAACCAATGTGCTGTGGAAAATCACAACACTCAGCACACACACACTCACACATTCACGCACTAACAAACCCCCCGGCGCTCATACACACAGACGTTTGACAACTCTTTAGAAGTGCGCTGATTGCATTGACCTTTGTCAGAGGTCACAGAGTCATGTGTTAACCATTGCCAACGTCGAGCACAAGGTGTGACGGTGTCCTCGAGCGGGAAACAGAGGAACCGGACCAAAACCAGTTACCGATCTGGACCTGCTCGACTCATTTACAGCAGAAAAGTTTGCATGCCAGAGGCCCGGAGGCGGGATACTGTCCACATCAAGAACAGTTTTCAGAACAGCAACAAACATTCAGTCTAGTTTGCTGAAAAGCACATCACTCAGAAACATGTTGCACAACCACTTCCTCCTCCTTGTCCATGTAAACCAGTGGCTCTCAACCAGGGGACCATAAAACGACTTGAAAGGATTTAGAAGATTATTTAAAAAAAAGACTTTAAAATAAGATGACACAGTTAAAAATGAAGATTTGACATCGTATTTATTTTGATACCACAAAAATGGGTTGGTTATTGAAAACTTGGATGTCTGAGGAAATTTTAAACTGTAATTTCTAGAACCAAAAAAGTCAAGGAAATAATATTAAAATATTTTATAAGGTAGAAATTGGTAATTAATATTAGTCAGTATAAAAATAAAAAATAAATAATAATAATAATATATTCTGGAATTACAGAAGTTAATTATTTAACTAACTCAATTTAATTACTTTACTTATTATTATTATTATTTATTTTTGCTACTTCTAGTTTTTCATATTGAAACTTTCTGGAAAATTCAAGGAAATAAAATCTTAAAGTCATGTAAATTAAAAAATATTTAAACATTTAATCAAGTAGAAATTGCTGAGAAATTAACATTAGTCAGTAAAAAATATATATAAATATATATTCTGTAATTACAGAAGTTAATTTATTTTAATTTATTTCTTGACCTGGAAAAGTCAAGAATAAGATGTGAATAAAATGTTAAAAATGAATGCAAATTAAAAGTATTCAAATATGTTATCCAGTAGATTATGCTGAGAAATTGTTATAAGTCAGTAAAAAAAGCATCGCTATGATATATACCTTCTGGCTGTTAAATCAAAAGCATCTCATAATAAAAAAACATACTGGATCAAATTACGTTCAGACGTTCCCAAATCCCCTGGCCGAGCACCAGCTCAGATTCTGTGGAAAAGTGACAACAAGTATAGCGTAGCATGATTTTGGTATGCAAGTTTCACAATAACCAACTCTAGTGCAATGGATCTGAATGCTATTCTATTGTCTTGTTGTTGCTGCCATTTCCCCCAAGTACTTTCTAAACATGTGAGCGAGTGCCCAACAGCCCTGAACATCAAATCAGATACATAAACAAACAGCACACTGAAATAAGAGCCTTGAATTTAGATTAGATTACATAAGAGAGCCGCAGCAGTAAAGGTAACAGCGCTGTTAATTGCTTGTGTGACCTGTTTCTAGCACACTGTAAAATCACAGACGAAAAAAGAGTGAGTGTAAATGAAATAAGTGTTGCGAGCGAGACACCTGACGCTCTGAAAACATACCACAGCTAAGCGGGCACCCGCTGGGCAGCGGACATGTTATCGTTAAGGAATCACATCACAACTCACTGACACTCACTCCCCCCCATCAGCTGACCTTTGACCCAACAGCTGACAGACAGCCATGTGCAGCTCCTGCATATCATGTTGAATCCAGCATGGTCCTCAACCAGACTAACTGGAGTCAAGCAGAATATTTTCAAGGCTATATTTATAGATGTAGGGCTGGGGGGAGGCTTGGGGACCACTGTCTATAATTATCCCAGAGGTAAATACATACAGTGATCATCACTCAGAGAGTGTTAACAAATTAATAAAAACTGGAAAAGCCTGTAAAATGTGCTGTGCAAGCACATGTTTTAAGTGCTTGTTTATAAGCCAACCTGCCTAAATGCATTAGCAGCACATTGCCAATAAACACTGTTTAAAGCATACGGTGCACATAATTGTGCAAATTAATAATCAATATCAAATGCAAAGAGCTGAAATTAGCTCCCGCAGGTTTGCAGATAAAGACTGAGAGAGGTTTGCATGAATCCGGTTTATATATATATATATTTGGTCACACTTTATTTTACAGTGTCCTTGTTACATATGTTATATGTACTTACAATAGTAATAAGAGTAAATTATGCATAATTACATGCAACTAACCTTCAACCAAACTCTAATCCTACCCTAACCCTATAGTAAGTACATGTTATTAATTATTATTACTCAGTACTTAAATATATAATTACTCTGTAACAGTGACACCTTCAAATAAAGTGTAACCAAATATTTATATAATATAAATGGACTGTAATTAATTTGGGAATTTCACAATCACATGTTGAAACAATGTCTATTATGTATCTGCATATATTTAAACTTTACAAGGAAAGGTTTACATGCAATATCATGGGAAGGGAACTTTAGTTATGGTGTGTGTTTGCTCAATCATTGTGCAATGTTCAATCCACAGATGTTCAAACCCCTATTCAATGACAAAAATTCCTGCAAATCACTTCCTTGTTGAAAACAATCGACTAATCCAACAAATCATGTCTTCAGAAATCTACTCCATTTGAAAGCAAAACATTGTTTACACTCACCGACTTTACCTTTACGTGTTTAAGAGGGTAAAATTACACCCTTATGTGCAAGATAAAAGCAAACATTCTCAGTTTTCACTTGCTAATAGACGGGAAGGCTTACGGTATCACTTCTCTCTGTGCAGGTCGGAACATGATATGTTTTGTCGTTTATGCCGATGTCCTGTGGGGTGTTTGATTTTCTTGCACCCGTGCCGTGAGATACGTGGATGTGTACATGCGGAGGGCCGTTCTCTGAGTGCAAGTCTGCAGCATTTGAAACGTGACAAGATATCTCAGCGTTCGCACAGGGTAACTCCAAAGAAATACTCCTGTGAAGGATGGGACGAGATCCTTTTTTTGAAGACTGATGCGAATTACAGCCAGTCGGAAAAGTGTTGTGTCTTCTTTCCGATGCCGACGGTCTTCCGCTTGGGAGCATGCAAGCCGAGGTGCTTCGGAAAAGCTTTGCTTTCTGAGGCTCCTGGACGTCGTCTGTTTGTGGGCCCTCGAGAGGTTTGGAACAGTCAATGTTAACCTTAGTTTTGGCCGAACTTACTTTCCCTGAGGGAAGCGGTCTCTGGTTCGCGAAGTGCAATAAAACGCTGGAGTGTCTTTCCGTCCGCTCTGGTCCTGGCGGCTGTTCCGGTGGCACGCTGAAATGCACGATGGGTTTGGCGTCTCTGTGCTCGGCTGACGTACTGTTTTTAGACAGCCGTAGACCATTAACTGCAGTGGCGATGGATCCCTTGGACGCTTGCATGTCATCGTGAGACGCATCAATGCTGGACAGCTGCATCTGATGAGAGGTTTGAAAGGAACCTCGTGCTGATGGAGGCAGTGGAGGAATCATTGGAGACGCAACCGGACTAACGGGCGAGGCGGGCGGCGTTGTGCACGGGCTCCGTGGGAAAATAACCAAAGACGAGCAGCGCCGTAACGGGGCCCTCGCCTTCCGCCGAGAAATCGGCTTGCGATCTGGGAGATCCGCTTCGAATATGCTGTTGCTGCTGCAATAACCGGCGTCGCTTGTTGTGCTACTGCAACATGAACTCGGATCCCCGTTTGCGTCCTTTTCTCCATCTTCCCCGGCATCCGCATCTCCACTCTGCTTGCAGGGCTGTAAGGAGATCTGAAGCGTGCTTTTTCTGCTCCCGTTCACCTTGGGGATAAACAGGGTGGCGTGCCGTTGTAAATTACCGTATTCTGGCGACAAGGGTGGCAGAGCTAGAGCCAGCTGTCCTGGAGTCAGCTTCATGTGGAGGGAACTCTGCGCCAGGCCTTCGCTGCCGGAGATACGCACGCTTTCCTCAGCCTGACTGCTGCACGTTTCAGAAAGCGGATCGGTGTTGCTTCTACGTGAAGCAAAATGCAGTCGGAGGTGTCGTGCCATGCCGTCAAACTCCCAAGTCCAGTGGAATGAAGGAACCCGAAACTAGCAAATAAAAAACGAGCAGCAAAAAGCAACTGCTCCTGGTCCCGTGCTGCGATTGCAACCATTAGCGGCTCCACAAAGCCAAAATAGCAGCAGTGGCAGGCGGCATTCCTCTTGAAGCTCCTCAGACGCTGGCATGACAGATCAAACGCATAATAAAGGACTGTTTGCATCTACAGATCTAGTTCTGTGAAGGATAACGGGCAGAGCTTTACTGAGGCAACTGCTCCAGAAACCCCTCTATGCCAGACCTCTAGAAAGCCTCAGCTGTGCCTTCTGTAGTTTCGCAAGCACCGATTCAGTCACGGGTGCCCTCCCTCCCACAGCTGGTCAACCCCAGTGCAAAAAAAACCAACAATCTGCGTGCATGCCAGGATGGAGGTGGAACAGCTCGTCCCTGTTCTAGCCAACCTCGTCTCTGCCACCTCCTTTTTACAGAAGTCGCAGCCCAGTGTCTAGAGTTTCTTGTAAAGCTGCACCCCAGCTAATATTTTTACCCCACCAGGATAGAGTTACAGGAAATAAAGAGGAACGAGTTTTGGCGTAAATTTTTTTTAAGCTTTCTGAGCCGTCGGGTGATATATGCCAGGTGTGACGAGTTGCTGAAACCGCCAAGCTCAAGCATTTCACTGCACTTCTAACCACACATGATAGCTTAATCTACAAGCAGAAGGAAATGTGCCTCCAAAAATCAAGTACTGAGCTTGTTGTGCCAGCTCACATATAGACATGTGCCACTGTAACATCATGTGTCATCTGACACCCGCTGTTGCAGCCATTTAAGAGCATGCTTCTGTCAGGGAAAAGCCATCTCATCAATCAGGGGCAATTGCACCGGGGGTAATCGGAGTTTCAGGACTAGTATGGGAAATCGTCCTGCTTACAACATGAATGAAATTTTATGCATTAAATTGAATTTTGTGCTCATGGAAGCTTTAGGATTTGGAATTTATAAAATAAAGAATAGAGGCAATTGCATGCATTTCAAATTGTGAGATTGATCATGAATTAAACATCTACTGTCAAAATGTCAATCCTTTCTGTAAGCTAACACATTCCTCAGGAGATGGAAATAGCGTGCATGCTTGGTTCATGCCAATGAACACATTCTAGCAATGGCATACCAGTTTCTCTTACACCCAGTAACTGGGTTTACCTGTCACATACAGGAAGACGACTGCAGTTTACAGTCTTATCAGGAGTCACTGTTCTTACTTGAACACTGGGTCCTTTATGCAAGAGTTTGTTTAACCCTCCTCGTTATTCAGTAAGGACGCCGTCAGCATGTGACGGAGAAACCCCCCTAACACCGCTCATGCCTCATTGACTTTTATGCGCTTTAGAGCAGTTACTTTTCACATTTACAACACCCAAAGGTACATTTCAGTTCCCATACCTGAGCTTTATGGTGGCTACTTGCAAAAAGGCATCCTTGTTCATTCATTACACACTGACACTGCTGATTTTACAGACCTGAACCCAACACTAACATGCCCAATACATTTGAGACTGCTGAAGTGTGAATGGTCTCATTACCAAACTAACACGTCTGCCATTGTACAGCCAAACACATAGTCCTGCCTCAAATTAATGCCATTGGTTAAGCCGATATTTCTATATCACGCAACTCAACAATGCCAATTGGTGCGGAAATTATACACAGCACCTTTTAACAATTTACTCGCTAATTCAATAGCAAAACAGAGACATAGAATGTATTAATGGAAACTTAATTTAAACGTCGAGTTCACTCATCTACTACACTAATGTTTAAAAGTTTGGGCTCAGTGTGATTTTTATAAAAATGAATTACATTTAATTCCGCAAGGATGCATTAAATTGAACAAAAGTGACTGTAAATGCATTTATAATGTTACAAAATATTTCTATTTCAAATAATCAAAGAAAATGTATCATGGTTTCCACAAGAATTTAAGCAGCACAACTGGTTACAACCTGAATAATAATCAGAAATGTTTCTTGAGCATCAAATCATCATATTAGAGTGATTTCTGAAGGATCATGTGACACTGAAGACTGGAGTAATGATGCTGAAAATTCAGCTTTGATCACAGGAATAAATTACAGTTTAAAATATATTCACATAGAAAACAGCCATTTTCAATTGTAATATTTCACAATATTACTGCTTTTATTGTACTTTTTACTGTACACCAACCCCCAAACTTTTAAACGGTAGTGCACAAACTTCTCTAACACATTTTCGATCACAGTAAATCAATGCATTCATGTACATACCAAACGATTTTCATCAAACACCTCCAGCAGCAGACGATGTTTCCTGGGATGCACCTGTGGGAGACAAAAGAATCAATAAAAAAATCAATATACAGACTACTGTTAAAAGGATAGGCTACTTCACCAATTAGCATTAAGCTTTGTATTAGTAGAAACCCGATAGTATTTTCTTCGCTCCCTCATGTCCCCCTGAGACGAGAGATTTCTGTATTGTGTGTCTGGAAAAAAACCTCAGATGCCACAAAAATCATCATTTAGCTCATCAGAGGCTTTTTTGTCCAGAGGCGAGAGACTACAGCCAGTAGGAGGAGCTCATCCCGCATGTCTTCAACCCGCCCATAGGGGGATCTCACGATAAAACGCCGTCTTTTCAGTTTTGAGTCGACTAGTAGCCTAGTTGTATCATTTCTTCCGATGCGGTCCTCTGTAACCGGTAGGCGTGGCTTGGGAGTGTCCTCGTAGGGCAGCGAAGCAAGTGCATTCTGGGAGTTGTTGTCTTTCATCCACATGAGCCAAAAATACATTTTCTGGCTGTTCTCAGTCTAGAAGGCACCAACTTCTAAAATAATTTCACATTTCTACTACATAAATGACCCAATTTAAATACACATTCATCTTTCCAGCAGTGAAATATCCCTTTAATTTATGGACTAATATACAGAATTTATTTTTGCATGTCTCATTACATGCAAACTGAGTTCATCCTCCATTCATATCCCTTGACTTTAGGCCTGTAAATGGCCAGTGACTCATAACAGTGTGTCTGTAAGCTCGGTTGGTATCATTTAGCATTTCACAAATTCCCCTGTTGGTATTTGGGCCAGTGGTCAGTATCGCAAAAGGTCAGAATATTTTATGCCACTGTCTAGATCATTATAGTTATGACTCATGCACTAAATATCAGGTACCGCAGGTCATTTTTGCATGCAAAGAAATAGACAGGATATTTTACACAAACACGCAGAAAGGTCCAAAAGTCCGAAACCACACTGCAAATCAAGGATTAGTGCATTTTTGTGCTCCTTTTAAGACCTAATATTTTTAGAACAAAGAACAGGTTTAGAATTCTAAACATTTTAAAACAAAGTATAGGTATGTAAAATGAATAACACTTCAGAATCTGCACTATTCCTACAGTAGGTCGCTGATCAAAAAAAAAAAAAGCATTGCAATGCTCATGTGACTCATTTGCTTTCATTTGAAGCTCAAGATTCTCTTGGGAACATCTCAAATCATGCTAAAATAACTACTTTTCTAAGCATATATGAGTGCTCAATATGCCTCATATAAAGTATTGATGAGTCTTCATAACGTCTTGAAATGGGTTCTAGTTTCCGAAGAGCCTTATATTGATGTTGCCACTGTATTGCACCAGCATCTGTGTTTCTGAGTAAACGAGCGATGTCTATGGGGGAGAGATATGCACAACGCGTGAGTAAATGCGTCACAGCTCGTCACATAACAGCAGGGAAAGTGGACAGAATGTAAGCGGCACCCCTCATCTCAAACGCACCCCGTAACTCAACCCTGACCTCTGACCCCAAAACATGTGATTGCACCTATCTCTTTACATGCCCAAACAGGCAGTTTTTTTTTTTATTGAAGGGTGATTCTTCAAGTAGGAGCATTCGGAGGAAAAAAATCTGTTTGCACATTCATCACATATTCTGGGGTAAGAATCTGCTCATGGCCTGATAGTAATTTTTCACATATTAGAGAAAAGGAAGATATGAGCCTATCGGCCAAACACATTAAAGGGGAGGTATAATGCCCTTTTCACAAGATGTAAAACAAGTCTTTGATGTCCCCAGCGTGTGTATGTGAAGTTTTAGCTCAAAATACCCCACAGATATTTTTATATAGCATGTTAAAGTTGTCACTTTTTGAGGGTGAGCAAAAACGCACCGTTTTGTGTCTGTACCTTTAAATGCAAATGAGCTGCTGCTCCCAGCACAGGGGGCGGAGCTTCAACAGCATGCACTCAAACAGACATGCACTGAAAATTTTAAAAACTTTTAGCCTTTTACGTTCAAACCGGATTCAGACAAAGATGGAGAGACTCAAGAAGAAGTGACAACATGTAGAAGCAACTAGGGCTGCTTGATTATGGAAAAAATCATAATCACGATTATTTTGGTCAGTATTGAAATCACGATTATGTAACACGATTATTTCACATGACTTTGGGAACGTGTTGCATTTATTAAAAAAGACACCTTTCAACAATTCTTAAAAAATCGACATTTGAACATCGATTGTACTTTTTGAACTATTAAAATAAATAATATAACAGATAATACTTAAATGAGTATTTTAATAATTCCCGCAGGTCTATCACTTATAATGCGGAAAATTCCCCCGCAAACATTGATTCACTTTAGCAATTCACTTTAGATTCACAATTAATCCACAGATTATAAAATCAAATCTATCATTTTAAAACTTTCGCAAAGACGCAATTTCACAAACCGCGTGAGTGTTCAGCGGTGCTACGTCTTCTCTCTCTCTGTCTCTCAAAATGGGTTGGACAAGGCAAACGTCGAAACTACACTCCCGCGTTTAGGAGTCGGGACATGACGGAATTGTCACTTGCACAATCGGGCCAGCATTGCATCATAACTAAAGTTTATCATTTTCACTTCTTTTTAAGTCTTATCAGTTTAAACATTCAAGCTGAGAGAGTTTACGGCTTCGGGAGGGGCGGATGTGCGCGTGTCATTCAGAACACAAGACACAATTAGAGCGTTCTTTCGAAACAGAACATGGCAAAATAATCATTTTTACTCGATTGTACGATTGTTGGGAGCCAAAATCAAAATCGAAATTCAATTAATTGCACAGCCCTAGAAGCAACAGGACATTTCTGAATGGTTAGTTGATGAATGTATGAAGCTTATGTGTAGTTATCTTCTAGTCACTGATTAACATATTCTGTCATGATAATCTATAAATCGTGTTCAGGGGGCGGGGTTTATGTAAATTCTAGGGTTGGTGATGTCACTAACCCAGGAGGAATGTGGTGTAGTCTCTACCAGCTGTTTGTTGTAGTCCTTAAAAAGCAATTTCTCTAAAAGCAAATATCTCCCTTTGCTTTGAACTTTGAGTGTTGTAACTTTGCAGATGTTGTTTATGCTCAAACAGCAACATTACACACTAACTAAAGTTAGAAAAGTCAAATCATAATCAACCACCCCTTTAAGTTTTATTTGGCTCAAAATAAACCATTGCGCTGGCCGGTTTGAGTTTTATCTATGCCCCAGACTAGTCATCCCCTATAAAGAAATGTGAAGGTCAGAGATGTGAGAGCTAGACTGTATTTCCCAGTTAGAATAAACACTGTCAAGAGTCAAGACAAACACACTCAGCAGGAACGTCACAGAATATAAACTGTTATATATACACGTGTTTCAATATATATATATACAAAAAAAAAAACGGGAAAAAATGGGGAAAAAAACAGTTTTTTACATTTCCTGAAGACAATGAGAGCGTTTACATGCACATTCTTAAACTAGTTATGCTTAATAAGCCGACAACGGGTGTGGTCATGGAAACAAGTTTATCAGTTCCTTTATCAGTGTAAGATCATAAACGGCTTGAGAATAAACCGATCGACAGAGCTAGATTTTTGCCCATGTAAACAACACAGCCTGTGTTCTGTCGGCTTATTGAAGTGTGTGTGTGTGATATGTGACAGAAAAGCATCCTTATACGGTAGACATAAGCGCATCGAACCACAGCGAGTGTTTCACGGTAAGCGTGGAGAAATATACCGCAAACCCTGTCTTTTTCTTGACCCAAGAAATATAAAAAAAAGTGTTCTCATCTCGCGCAGCCAAAGGACAAGCGGTTCAGCCGCAGAAACTTCAGATCCGAGAGGAGAATGAGTCTGTGCAAGACATTCTGAAATACTCTGGGGGTTTTAATGCTCTATTTAACATCACAACTCACATAAGACATAGAATACTCTGAGTGAAATACATGGACGCTTACATTTTGACGTCACCAACGGGCAATAACCTGTTTTTTTAATACAGTCTTGTAATGTTTATTTGCATTGCCGGGTTATTGATTTGCATGTAAACCGGTAAATCGAGTTATTTCAATAAACTGATTTTTGGTAGTTATTAGCGTATTGATGTGCATGTAATCGTGAAAAGCTTTGGTTGGCTGCTATGGATTACTAAGGTATTTTTAAACTTTGTATGAAATTGACTGAAGCATTGTCACTTGTTCTGTCTGATTGTTTTTTTGTTTTTTTTTTGGCTCCATTACTCCATTATGGTCCATTAATATAAAATGCAAAAATGGTTTTATAAAAAACTTGAGCTTTTAAACAGGCTCCTAATGCTGAAATATGAGCAGCCCATATTCTATAACGTGTTCTATTATTACCAAACACAACGACTGCAACTGTTCAATATTATTTCACAAGAACACATTACTGGAATCACACACAATATTCATTCATGATAGTGATGAATAAAGCCGCGGTCACACTAGACTTTCAGCATGAGACATTTCTTTGGACGCTGTAATGGAAGTGATTTGACGACACATTCTGCGGCTTCATTTTAATAAACATAAACTCAACATATAACTAATAATAATAAATCAATCTACTCCACTTTCGCGCCGTGGCTTATTGTTTTGTTTAATTGTGTGTATCCTGACATTGTTAAGCACTTTGGTCAACTGTGGTTGTTTTTAAATGTGCTATACAAATAAATTTGAACTTGAACTTGCTCACACGTCTTAACATGATACGAATTTGCAGGTCAGAGTTCAACAAACCTGAATTTGGAACGCGCCGAAGGTTAAGTTTTCGGTCTCCAGCATTCGTATGTGTTTGAATAGAAGTCAATGGAACGAAAAGTGTAGTGTGAACACCTCTTGTTGTCCTGTCTAGACTAAATGTTTTTTTGTAATTAAAATCAACAAAAATTTAAGGTAGTATGACTTTACAAATGTAGTTTTAAATTTAAATTATATATATATATATATGAAGAGTTCAGATGCAAAAGCCTCTAAGTGCCATCTGAAATTTTCGTCTAGAATGATCATTTTTATAAACCTTGTATATTTAAGTTAAGTAATTTCACCTAAATGACAATTAATAGGTAATATGCATTGCCATTTAAGTGAAATTATTCAACTTAAATTAACAAACTTGATAAAATGATCATTCTAGAAGAAAATTTCAGATGGCACTTAGAGGCTTTTGCATCTGAACTCTTCATATATATATATATATACACACACACACACACATTTATTATTATATTATTTTTTATTTTAATTATTTTTTATATATTAAAGTATTAATAATGACATTTTTTTAAAAGGCCAGGAATTCCCAAACTTTTAAGTTAATATTCCAATCATTTAACAACAGATTGCATGTTCTTTGTCAGTTCTTTGATGACAGTTAATGGTCACATGACATACAGGTTAACAATATTTTAGTTTATATTTTCTTTTTTTAGTAATTGTTGTATATATATTTATATATTTTTTTCTTTAATTTTTCAACTCTTTGTAAATACCCGTTCACTTACTCTAAAGAAGAATTCTTCATTCCACTTCGGATCCAATGTCTAAAAAAAAAGACAAGAACAGAACGATGTAGAAATCTTGTTCAACATCTCTTGACAAAAAGATGACTTCTGTAGTCAGAGAGTCTGACTCTGCACACAATCATACCTTTTTAATGGTTTTGGTCTGTAGACTGGTGATTTCTCCGTTGACCGGGTCATAGAGCGAGATTCTTGTGTACGGATCGCTGCGGATGAAAGGAAAACAGACTAATATTACATAAGCACACAACATGGAAAAAAAAGATTTCCCATCTTTGACTCATACAGGAAGTGTTACTAAATATTTTAGTAATGCGGTCACGGTCCATTGTTATTTGCAGGATCAGTGGTCATGTGATACTGGAATGAATGGATCTATCTTTACTAACCATTAAAGTCAGGATTCATCCATACAGTGTAGAACGATTGTCTCAAACCAGTCTAGTTCAGATTAATAAGTTTGGGATTGTGTCATTCATCGTCTTAACCCACATGCAACATCAGGAGGAAGCGAGACACAATCTCTCAACTGTTCATTTGAGTCGATGAAGGTTTTCACTGAACATCTGGCCTTTTCCAAGCGAGTGTTACAGTGAAGGAGAGATGATATCGCTCAGCACAGATATCGATTGCATACCTAGAGCTGTGTTATTTAGGTCAAAGTGAGCAAGGCCGATCTGTTCGAGTCCTCAAGGACGGCCAGGACGGCTGCTAACACTGCCATCTACAGTACTATGGGTCCGGGACCGGGTCCATCAGCATGCAGTGCATTGCAAGCTATGCATAATATGAATTCTTTGGCATGTGGTGGATTGTAAATAACTTTTCTTGGCAAAATACTGACCTTGCATTGTATTACAAAGCAAACCTAGATCAGATAAATTGACAAATGGATAAATATTAAACTAAATAATCATTAAGAGTCAAAATGAAACCGCAACTGTAACCCATATCACTTTTTTGTGCAGGAGAAACAAAACAAAAAAAAGTAGGACGGGATGTGATTTTACACTTTTGGGAATAGATTGATGATGAAAGTAGGCTTTTTGAATAGCTGAATGTGACAAAACGAGCATAATAAGGCCAGAAATGTGCGTTAAGAAAGTAAATGGGGTCAATTTGGATTTCATGCTGATGACGTCATGATCATATTATTAATTTATTTTTCAAAAAAGATTCAGCTGAGTATTTAAATGAATCAGAATCCAATTATTAGGCTGTAAAAAACTATATCTATAATCTTTTTTAGGAACTGATAAAAGTCTGTATGAGTGTCAGATTGTCCGTTGTGCGGAAATCATGAGACACGGATAAACTATTTTGTGTTTTCATAACAAACTGAAGGCGCACACACACGGGAACAGAACATGATGCCGGCGGAGCGGGTGTATAATGCAAACAACTTATCCGAGCGAAGTGTCCTTAAAATGTGCCGTACACCACCTGAGACTATGCCGATGCACCCAAACCGTGACCCTGAGTGAGTGTTGAGTGAAATCAAGGGGAAAAACAAGTGAACTGAGCATTTAAAGAAAACACAAACTCTCATTCAAGCAGAGAAAGAGACCATAATTACTCATCAACAGATATGGGTGATATTTAAAGAGCCAGGTTTATACATGATACAATGGCAAATGAGACATACACAAGATGGTTGAAAATAAGCACATTTTATACAATATTTATTTCTGAAAAAGTCTCAAATGGTCAAGTATGTGCTGTTTAATCAGCCTGGCCGTTATATATGTCTTTCATTAACATTAATATGTTCTGGTGTCATTTGTACTGACCTGGCACCCAGAATGTCCTTCTTGGCCAAACCAATTCCAGCAATGATTTTCACCCTTAAGATTCGGGATTCATCCTGAAGGAAAGCAAAAATATATATATATATATATTCAAGGTACACAAACGACAATGAACATCAAGAATGAAACTGCCTAGAGGTTTAAGAATATGTATTTCCTACAGAAACAGGAAGTTTGATCCACTTTGACCCTTAAGTGGGAGGGACATTCTTCTGTCAGAGAACATTTGATTGGCCAGAATGCATTAATGCAAGATGAAATCATTATTTTTGGTATATTTTCCTAAAAGGAAAAGATAGTCAATTTACATAAATACACACAGTGCCGGTCAAAAGTTTGGAAACATTACGATTTTTTTTATATTTTTGAAATAAGTCTCTAATGCTTATCAAGGCTGGATTTATTTGATCAAAAATACAGAAAAAAAATATTGTGAAATATTATTACAACTTAAAATAATGGTTTTCTATTTGAATATACTATAAAATATAATTAATTTATGTGATGCAAAACTGAATTTTCAGCATCATTACTCCAGTCTATCACATGATCCTTTAGAAATCATTCTAATATAATGATTTATTATGAGTGTTGGAAAAGTTCTGCTGCCTAATATATTTGATGAATAAAAGGTAAAAAAGAACTGCATTTATTCAAAATAAAAAAATATTTTCTAATAATATAAATCTTCTTTACTATCACCCTTTTTATCAATTTAACACATCCTTGCTGAATAAAAGTATTGATTTATTTAAAAAAAAGAAAGAAAAAAAATACTGACCAGTAGTGTATATTGTTGTTACAAAAGATTTCTATTTTTAAATAAAATCGCTTCTTTTTTTTTCTTTTTTATTCATCAAAGTATCCTAAAAAAGTATCACAGGTTATGAAAGAATATTAAGCAGCAGAACTGTTTCCAACTTTGATAATGAATCATCATATTAGAATGATTTCTAAAGGATCATGTGATAGCCTGGAGTAATGATCCTGAAAATTCAGCTTTGCATCACAGAAATAAATTATATTTTAAAGTATAATAAATTGAAAACCAATTATTTTAAATTGTAATAATATATCACAATATTACATTTTTTTCCTGTATTTTTGATCAAATAAATGCAGGCTTGATGAGCAGAAGAAACTTCTTTCAAAAACATTAAAAATAGTAATGTTTCCAAACTTTTGACCTGTACTGTATAGCCTACATATCATATATGCATATCCTCAAAAGTAACAAACAAAAGCTATCAAAATGCAGTTATGATGACGTCTGTGCAATGATTATATCCGAAAAAGTGTTTTTGTTTAAAAAAAACGACAGCAACCACCCCATAAAAGAGCAATGAACAATAAATATAATAAAATTATAAGTGCCACATGTGATCAAAAATATGCTATATAATAAACATGTGACGTCATGCGGTAGTTATGGCGTCATGCGAGCCCTCACAAGTATACAGTAGATATTGCGCAAGAGTGACACTTGAGAGTCACAAGACTACAATAGAAATGAAATAAAGTGATCTTTATCAGCAAATCAAACACATCCTTTCCCAAACATGGTTATATGTCAGTTTTGTGTCGTTAAGTAAACAAACAGCACGTCGTACTATCATAACACAAAGTGGAGCAGAACTTCATCTCAGAGACCCACCGGATCCCACAGAGACCATATGACATAAGAGCTGTAGGCAGGGGTGATGTTTATGCAATATAACAGATTTTTATGACTGATATAACACGTCACATGATATAACAGCTGAATTATTGTACCTCGTCGCTCTGAAGTCCTCGAACCTCGGGGAGTAGCGCGGCCATGTTCATGTTCCGTGCCAGGATGCCAACCTGCGTCGATATGAACGCCGAAAAGCCACAAATAAAACCCTAACTGTCAAAGAGTGCGCTACGCTTCCACGGAAATCGGTTCCCCAGGATATGACACGAGCGGAGCGCCGTTAGCTTGACAAATGCGCCGTGGAAACTACGCCGATGTACATCCTCACAGCGCGCGCCCGGACACGCCCCCACGGCGCAGCTCACGCCCACTACGCTGTCAGCCACGCCCCCTTCCTCACGAGCACGATATAGAAATAACTGCGTTCACTTGAACGCTGTCATGACAACAGTGCTGAGTGTTTGTCCTTGGCAGTGTAACGTTTTGTTGATGTACATCTTATCTCTCTTTCTCTTCTAAATCTACATTTTAAATCAGGCATGTGGAATGTTTATTATGATCATTACTGGCACATGCAATACTGTATGTAAAACAATCAAATATGTCAACAATAATATCCAGTATACCAAGTACTGAACGTCGAGGCATAGATAGATAGATAGATAGATAGATATTAAAGGGAGTCTGAATAGAATGATTAGAATATAATAGAGTAGAATATAATTAAGTATACATTAGTGTGTAAAAAGTAAAATTTTAAGTACAATTTAGTGTGTCTATTACAAAGGCAACACCATCGTAAACCACATATACGCAGTGCATATCTTTTTTAAGTATTTTAAAATAGGTATGGGATGAATATAGTAACATAATGATTAACACGTGCAAGCACTATAATCCATGAACTTGATAAAGGTTGCAGATATGTTTAACTATCTACAACCAAATGTCTTTCAACTTGCGTGTGCAAAATCAAAATTGAATGAATGTGTGGCAATTTGTACAAATAGAGACATTTTTGTGAATACACAAATGTTTTCTTTTGTATTACACTAATACAAAAGAAAACATTTGTATTCACAAAAATGTCTCTATTTGTACAAATTGCCACACATTCATTCAATTTTGATTTTGTATCATAATTTGCGCATGCAACAAAGAAGATGTGCGTTTGTGGATCAGGTGACACGCGTGCATTCATTGACTCTTTTCTGAGTCAATCTCATTTGATTTCATTTGGATCTCAGTTGATTCACCCACAAACAACTACACATTAATAGGCCTGGTGCTAATTATTAATGTGTGCACAACTACCCATTTATTTGACAAATTCACAAATGTGCGTCTCTACATTTAAACTAATACAATACAGCGTGTTGTATTGTACAAACCTCACCTCACAATATTATATAAATACATTTAAAAATTATACCTTACACAATTATTGTCATTATTATCTCACCCCGTCATTTGAAACCCATTTGAAAAAAAAAAAAAACAACAACAAGAGAAATAAGAAAAACATGATATGAACTTGAAACGGTGAGGGTGAATTAATTGTGACAGAATTGTGATTTATTGGTGAACTGTTCCTTTAATAACTTGTGCTGGTTGTCCTCCTCTAGTGGACGGATGATGAAGCGCACATCCTTCAAATTTGTAGAACACTTTTAAATGTGTTACTATGTTTCTCGAGTCTTGTAGATGTGTCAGACAAATAGAATAAGTATTTAGATGTTATCGTATTCATATTTAGATAAGTGGTTGATTTATGTTGTATATTTGTTTAGACATTCACCAGGTGTTGGTTGTTTTATTATTACTAGTCCAAAAAAATGCCCGTGCAAAATCAGTTTTTGTGTGTGTTTTTAGTAATTGTTGGTTTGGTGTGTTTGAGTGCTCATTGTTACAATTACACAGCAAAAGTTCAGTGACATTTTTATTTGTGCATGGTAGAAAGCACACAGTGAACTCCGAGAAAACGCTATGCTTGAGCAAACAGTTTGTGAATAGGCAACTACAAATGATGCCCGTGAAAGAGACTGTGAACACATTGAATAGGATATGTTTAGTTGGTGAATAGGATAGGCTACTATTACACAGTAGCGATAACGTTAAGCGCACCAGAATGAAATATAATATTCAGAAGTAAACAGCATAGCTGACATATAGATTCAGTTTACATCCACAAATGAATAAGCGTGTCGATTCAGGGAGCAGTGCAAAGTGCCCGTGCAAAATCAGTTTTTGTGTGTGTTTGGTTTCTTGGTAAAGAAAACACATTTTTACTCCAATTAATCAAAATGGATTTATCACGTTTTGGAACCAAACTATAATATTCAGAAGTAAACAGTGTAGCTGACAGATTGTCAGAATGTTTATTTTTAACCACAACCTTCTTGGGGCTTCTTTGACCGATACAACTCTCTAATGTCAGAATGTTTATTTTTAAACCACAACCTTATAAAAATTATATATTTAACGATATCTTTAGCATTTCTCATCCAAACAACGTCAAACTTGGCACTGCACTTACTCGTGACCGTAGCGAGACACCTGTCAAGTTTGAAATCCATCGGACTAACGGTTCGAGAGATATGTGGTTAACAGACACACAGACAGACAGACAGACAGACACACACACACACACACAGACAGACAGACGTTTCTGTAATTTATAGAGAGATTATTATTTCTGGGCTGGTTCATGTAGCTTTACTGCCACTTAATTTAATCATGGGATTTGATTTGGAATGTTGTTTAGATCAAATATCCACATCTATACTGTAAATTATGGTTAAAGTTCATACTTTATTTCTCAAAAAGGGGTTGCAAAGTGCTAGTAGATCCTGCTAATCTCATCTCTTCAGTCCCTCAATTTCACAAAAGTAAAACAAAAGAATTCTAAATGAATTTGTTTTTAATCTTCTGTGAACATTTTGGTTTAGTTTACAGAATCATTTCCAAAGTGCTTTATTTTACTGTAGTGCCTGTAACACTGTCTCATTGCCAAATACTGAAACTCCATGAGAGAAAATAAATATATTTAATTTATTATTATGTTGTCATATGCACCCTTATGAAATGCATTACTTGTGAGCTGACTCATGTTGAAATAGCGATAATCTACACACTTGACTGGTAAATCTGAAATAATAATAATGATGTTTATAGCACCTTCTGAACTGATACGTGTAAATAAAGAATATTAATCTCGTTACTGATGATGGTAATGATGAACCAATAACAGCCACAGAATGTGATGGATAAGGCACATAAATCAAACTATTTTACAGATTGTTTGGGTCGATTTCCATCCTTTGCAATCGATATTTACACGATTATAAACTGTAGGGTATAAAAATATCCTGAGAATAGAATTAGGTTCACGGCACCAGAGAGTAATCTTGACGGCACTCGCAAGAACATGGATAAGTCGCTACATAATCAAATTCACAAATATCACACCATTTAAACATTATTAAAAATACATAGGCTACTGAGTTACTAAAACAATCTTTGTCAAAGATGTTACGAACCCCTGTTTTTAAAATGCTCGTTGGAAAAGGGGTAAGCAACATAAAAGGACATGCGAGGCAAAGTGCAATTCAAACATTTATTATAAGGCTAATGAAGCCGGGATTCACCGCTGAATCCCTTCATCCCTTCATCCCTTTATTATAAGGCTAATGAAGCCGGGATTCACCCCTTCATCCCTTTATTATAAGGCTAATGAAGCCGGGATTCACCACTGTGTGCCTCAGTCTGTTTCACTCTTCTTCTATACTCAAGAGGAGCCATCAGAGCAACGGGCCACGGGTGCGCAGAGGCGGAGCCTAACAAGAGAAGGAAACCAATCAGAAACAGATACACACAAAATACAAATACAACACTCATAAGGCTTAGGCCGTAACAAAGAATACACTTGTTTGTTCACAGTTTGAACGTTCTTGTTTCCATGTGTTTAATTTCAAGATCTGAGGTGAATTATCCACTGTTGCTTTTACAGCTTCAAAGCTGGAGCACTAAATGATATTCAGAGTCACATTACACGCTTTTAACATTAAATAAAGCACATAAACAGTCTCTGAGATTATCATCGCCACACTTTGTGTTTGTTGTTCCAGCACGGCGTCGCAGAAAAATAGAAACAGTTTCTAAAATAGGATCGTCGCGTGTCGCCGTCACGGCTGGATAGGACACACACTCTGATTAACATGGGAAAGACCCTTTTACCGCGTGTTGTCACATGTAGTTAGCACACAGTGTAATATGACTCGGGACTACCGAGTTGTCTAAGAGAGTGATTTGTTCATTTTCAATAGATTCTGTACTGGAAACAGAAATGATTAGTTCATCTCTCGAGTCTTCGGGTTCGGGTCCGAGTCTTTCGTTCTTCCCGTCAGTCCCATAGAGGCTATGCTGTCGGTACCGGAAAGAGAAATGATTAGTTCATCTCTCGAGTCTTCAGGTCTGAGTCTTCTGAGTCTTTCGTTCTTCTGTCACGTGATGAACGAATAACTCGAACCTGAAGTCGATAGACTCGAAACGTGAACTAATCAATTCTGTATCCGGTACAGACTGCAAAGCCCAGTGTATGAGGATGTCACGGGATGAACGAACGGCTTCGGGAGGAGGTAAACTAACACACTGCATAGCCTGAAGACCAAGATCAATTAATTAATCGTTTCTGTTTCTCATAATTTGGTCTTTTCCTTGCATTGCAATTTTTTTTCTTATTCTAAATGCGATCAACATTTGATGTGTTTGGGGAATTTGGCTAACATGTAACATTTTAAATACATTCTACTGAAATGAACGAAATGAATAATAAAAAAAAAAGATTCGTTCATTTTGATGAACCAGATTCAAAGATCTGAGTAAAATGATCCGAACTTCCCACTATTACACGAAATAAGGATGCGTTACCTTGACAAAATGATCTCGTGGCCACAACTTATTATCACGTTCCCACAAGTTAATGTGTCATGGCCACGACAAAACTAAAGGTGATGATACACAGGGCAACTTTTTTGCTGGGCAATCTTGCCGAGCGATTGTTGCTTGGGCACTTTCCCATTGAAAATGGGCAATACATTTCTATCTGGATAATTTAGATGGGTCGTGGGCCCTGTGTCTCATCTGGTTGCTGTTGACGGCAACATTGCCCAGTAACATTGCCCAAAAACATTCTCCCGATTAAAGCAACTCATAATGCAAGACTTATTTTCTAGATCGTTTCGATCCAGTTGTGCTGCTCACCTCAGTTCGTTCACCACATGTGGGAATTCTTCCTCAATCTCCTGAAACGCTTCCAGTGTCAGGGTGAAAAGGCTGCAGGTGCTCAGCGCAGAAACTGTGGCCGACTGTCTTCCACCAAACAGGAAGCCGATCTCTGCAGAAACACAAAACCTCTTAAAATGCGAGTATGAGGCTGGTTGTTTAAAACACACTGGAGTTTCATCCAATGACTGACCATCTGATCAAAACTGCACACAAAACTGGGAAAACAAAAATTCTTGATCTGGCAAGCTCTGTAATCTAATTTTGAGCATTTTTGAGTGTGAAACTCATGCGATTGACGCTGTTCTCACGCTCTCACACCACACGTCTGTTTTCTCAGTGAAAAACATCGCGGAGTAAAGAGGACACTGACAATGTAGCGACAGACAAGAGGTTCCTTTTGATGTGAAACAAACTACATTTAAAGCAAAAGCTTAAACACCCGCTCTAAGTGTGCATTAGGGTGGTCCTTATCAAGTCCAATTTTTTTTTTTTGTGCAAAATGATAGTGTCTTAACTTTTTAAACTGTTCCTTTTAACTTCAAAATTAGAAATATGCAAAAATGTTGACAAAAAAAAAAGATATTTAGAGGTAGCTCAATCATGTGGAAGATTGCCTATGTTAAGCTGTGCGGCGGTATTGTGATATGCAAGTAATATTAAAAGTTGCTGCAAATGAACTACATTTTATTGAAATCAGAGCAACACTGACATGACAACAATGACAACAATCTCAAAAAAGCACAAAGTTTTCAACAATCCCTCATTTCTGATGCTCAGCAGCCAGTGTTGACCTTTGCAGTCTGGATAGATCCGCCGGTGATCTTCCACCACATGAAGGAGAAACTGCAGTTGTTCTTCAGAGTGTGTGAGATAGCCACTGTATTCTTGAATCAGAGCCACTCCTCTCTCGGCGTGATCATTGACTACTTTCATTGCATGGTTGCCTGTGCCTCCTGATAATCTGCTTGATTCGGCCAAAGTTCCGGGTCAATTTCAAGGAACGTAATGTAATTTTTTAAACCAAAAAATGTGCTCTAAACCCAATCAATAACCAGGTGATCATCAATAGAAATATGCATTGATTCCACCAGGAAAGGTAAATCTGCTAAACCGGGTCATGGATGGATTAATTTGGATTTAGTTTCTACAGTAAGTAAACTGAGATATGTATCTAAAATACATATTTAGGAATATATGGTGCATTAGATGCTTTTATGGAGATTTTTTTGGAATTTTACTAGCCAGGTACAATACCAAATCAAATGATCTGTTTTTACGAAAATCATCAAAATCTCAGAAAGTTTAAAGCTATTGAGCTACCAGTAATTATTATGTTACTGCCATAAAAATTGGCATGCTGTATTTTCTTATATAAAGGAACAATTTGAAGGGTTAAAGGAGAACTCCGGTCAATTTTAACATTGAGCTCATTTTATTGTACATTTGGAGTGCTGTCAATACAGAGAACAACGACAAAAATCGGTGTTGCCTACACCGAGTTATTCTATTTTTAAAATTTGCACCCTGTTGACTTCAATGGGGCAAGTACTAAACCTGCTTTTAGCCTCTTAACATCCTTGATGTGTCATTACAAGTGCACAGAAAATGTGAGTGATTCCTTCTGAGTGAACACGAGTGAGTCTGACTGCAGTAGATGTGAAAGATATGTATAAAAAATGATGTTATTTAAGCCAGCGCAAATACCTTTGTTTACATCCTGTTTTTCGGTTGAAGTCCAAAGTAGTCGATTGCAGAGTTCACACGCATAGGTTTAATACCTATGATCACGCGCGTGAACTCGGCAATCGACTACTTTGGACTTCAACCGAAAAACAGGATGTAAACAAAGGTATTTGCGCTGGCTTAAATAACATCATTTTTTATACATATCTTTCACATCTACTGCAGTCAGACTCACTCGTGTTCACTCAGAAGGAATCACTCACATTTTCTGTGCACTTGTAATGACACATCAAGGATGTTAAGAGGCTAAAAGCAGGTTTAGTACTTGCCCCATTGAAGTCAACAGGGTGCAAATTTTAAAAATAGAATAACTCGGTGTAGGCAACACCGATTTTTGTCGTTGTTCTCTGTATTGACAGCACTCCAAATGTACAAAAAAATGAGCTCAATGTTAAAATTGACCGGAGTTCTCCTTTAAGAGCATGACAATTGGATACTTTAAAAATAAGGACCACCCTAGTGTGCATGTTTTGATGTCCAAATGTTCTTGTTCTTGAATATTTCTTAAAAATTGCATATTTTTTAACATATATATATATAAATATTAACATATATATAGTATATTATATATATCTATTATGCATATACATATAAATCAGGCAGCTGAAACTAATTAAATAGTCTCAGGAGCCTAATTTTTATTTTATTGCAAAATAAATTGCTATTGCTTTATATAAGGTTGGATGTTTAAGCATGTCCAACTTTATTCGCATTCATACAGTATCAGCATAAATACAGCAGATTTCAACTGCTAGATTGCTTGTATTGTTGCAAAATGTAAACTATATTATCGCCCAGCTCTAATCTGATAAAAGTGACTATCAGAGGCATGCAGAAATTCAGATATTATAAACATTAACATGATTTTCTGTAAAGCTGCTTTGAAACAATGTGTATTTGAAAAGCGCTAAATTTGACTTGACTAGCACTGCAATGTGGACCAGACCGTTACTCTACACGAGACAACTTCTCATACATCACCTCCGAAGTGATCTCCATCACACAGCTCCATCTGGAAAGCCTCGTTCTTCACCAGCACCCGTCCACAGTCAATGAAGAACATTTTGTCGTGTTGAGCATTCTGGCAAATGATGATATCACCAGCATTGAAGAACTCATTGTCCAACTTCATCAAGACGGCGTCAGTGAATTCTTTGTTGTGCGACAAAAACGTGCCTTTGTTCAACAGGTTGGAGCATCTCTCTGCCATGATATCCTTTGAAACACGAAACATAGCACTATTAAAAATTATTTCTATACAAAAAAAAACTGTTTGAGCCAAATGATTGTTTGAACAGCAGAAAAACGTATCGTGTGTTATCTGAAGTTATGAATCAGTTAGAAACCTTTCTGAGCTGTTTTGAGATGACGTTGAGGATGTTCTCCTTCTCCCGGTGCCACTTGTACTCGGCAGTGGTGCGCTGGCGCAACACTCTGGGCAGCTTTTTGAACAATGTGGAGGATTGTAGCCGGTTTATCTGAAATATTGATATATCATGGCATAATATCATCAGAGCCGTCTTGTATTTATTTGTTGAATAATCAAACTTAACAAATACAAACAGCTTTAATTTTAACTCCTAAAATTCAACTTTACCTTGTATGCATTGCCAGTCGCAGACATGCTCCCAAATGATGTGATCACGCAAGAAATCAATGCAAAACACATTATATTTCCAATCACCATATTTACAATCGCTAACCACCGTTCATCCACACCTAAAAACAAACAAAAGGGAATCACTTTAGTTCAATGTTGTTGTTTTTTACAGTTCTTCAGTGGTGTTTGCTCATGCAAAACCTTATGCCACAATGCTAAGGGCTAAGCCATTGCCTTTTTTGTTTTCATCTGGCAGATGGACATCATATGTCTGATCATTTAAAAGTAACAGCACATCATGGATCAACTAACTGTGTATCACAAGTTTTAAAAAAAATCCCAAATCCTGATCGTAAAAAGTGATGCTGTCCTTATTAAAGTGATTTCAGGAGACATTTTTCTGCACCAAAGACTGATTATCAGATTGATTATCATTTCTCAAAGATTAATTAATGTGGAAAGAATGCTGTGCGGCGTACGTGTTGGTGTGTCAACTGATCTCCAGAACATCTGAGAGAAAGCTCTGAAGGAAGCATAGGAGTATTTTTCCCCGATCGAGCCGTTCTGCAAAATGTAACAGATAAAAAGGAATGACATGTTGAACACATCATGTCAAACAAATGCCTGCATAAGCAATTCAAAAATGAGACATACCTCAATTTTCTCTTTCACAACCCAGCAGTCTTGGGGAAACTGTTCCATTGCAGAGATGAAGTACTGCACGCAAGTGTTCCAGTGCCAAATGAGGACCATCATCAGGAAAACTAAGACAAGCCTGAATAACTTCTTGACGCCTTCAAGCTGTACATCAGACATCTAAAATGATAGATGATAAAACATAAAGTATCCATAAAACAGTAAGGGTGTACAAAATACAACCAAAAATGTTGCTTGCTGGTTTATCGTGTTATGACATAGGAGGTTAAATGTGAGAAAATACTACAAAAATGATATTAAAAATCCTTGCATCTTATTTAAAAAAAAAAAAAAAATCAATCTTATTATTAAATACTATTTTAGGCTGTTTGGGGTTCTTGAGTTGCTATATTATTATTCTTTTTTAGAACACAAAAGATGATATTTTGTAGAATGTTGGTAACCAGACAGTTGACGGCACACATTGGGTCTCATTCATGAAACTTTGAAATTTTTGTGTAAATCGTGTGTAAAGTGGTTCTGGCGTAAATTTTCGGATTCATTAAGATGTTCGTATTTTCCAAATGTTAGTTGGTACGAAAGAAATCTACACCTGCTCCCAGCCACGCATAAATAGTGCGTTTAACATCCAAACATTTTGCTCATTAATAAGGCTGCATTTTAATTCACCTTAATCGGGTTTATTTGACGGGGTTACATGTCGAACCATTTTCTTTTCACTTCTGGGACGGTTCGATTAACAGATGAAACTCCATTAACTTCATCTGTAATATGCTGCCAAGCTTCCTTTTTTTAGGACCTGATACGCCACTATGTACGCTTGAAAATAAAATAAAACTTCTGATAATAAAACTTCAATTTCTGCATCTGAGAAATTTCTCTTTTTTTATTTGCTTTTGAGAAGACATGTTGAAATCCTTCGTTTGGTGTCATAATATGATGCCCATATATAGTTGTCAGTCGGATTTAATGGGCGGGATTTATGGTAATTGAGAATAAGCGTGCACGCGCGTCCCATTTACGACTGATTGGAATTCATTAACACACACACACATTTCACTATCACATCTGACGTTTACGAAGTATTTGTGAATCAGGAGAAGAGTTTTTGGGAAGGTCTCTTTACGCACAAATCACTCACATATTTACTCGGATATTTACGAATGTTTCATGAATGAGACCCAATGACTTCCATAGAAGTTCTCCTCTATCTGTACAGTGTGAACATATTGCCATTGAAAATGTCTTGCATAAACATGACGGTGAGTTGTGCTGAAACTTACACTTTCCAATTCAAACCAGTATCTCAGAAGCTTTGGCACACGGAGTAAACGGATCATGCTGAGAATCCTCACAAACATGAGTATCCGCACCAACTTCGAAACCACCAGTGAAGACATGTCAGCGTGGTCAAAATGCTCCTGTGGTGAATTGGTTGTACTGTAAGAAGCATCTCTACAATTTGATCAGTATGAGTGATATTAACTGATGAATACAATTACCACAATGGTACTGATCACGTCGACCGGAAATGCAGCCACCATATCAGCAACAAACCAAGACCTGAAATAATTCTTTCGAATCAATTTCGGATCAAGGATGACCTAGACAGAGACAGGAATGCATTTAAAACGTATTTTAGAAAGGTAAAGCCATAATAAATAATTAATATTAAACTATAGACATACAAGACAATGAAGGCGTGTTCATACCTGACCGTCTTCACTGAAAATGCCCATTCGAAAATTAAAGCCAACATCAACACAAAACATGAGGTCTGAGAATACATTGTAAGCCACCCAGTATTTCTGGGCACTTTGAAGCATATCATCAGAAAATGCTATGTCCAGAGGAAGCGTTATGAGGTTCACAAATGTTAAGACCACCATAAACACAAGATAGACGTTCCTAAAAGACAGAAAAAGGCAAATTTTAACATTTCATTTTAGATCACTGTCACTGTGATGGCATTAATGGCACATTGACAGACATAAGAAGTAGTCCAGTCATTTTAAGCCAAAATGGGGGTCAATCTTGAACAAAATGCAACAGAAGCAAACTCAACTGATTTTGTATCCTCAATATGTCCTGAGTAAGGAAAAAAAAAAGTCCCGAAGAATCCCATTAGGGGAAAGTTTCGAAAAAGACCCAAATATAACCTATTCATACGCCTATTCATTCTCTTTCTTACGTGAATATAGAGTACAAATTTTAACCTTTAGATATCACCATGAAAATTACTGAGTTGATTACTTACATCAAGATGAACAAAAAATGTATTACAAGTTTTTTTAAATTGTTTGTTAACATGGACAGACAGTGCATAATCTAATTACGTATGTGCTAATTTGCATAAATACCACAACAGGTCTAAACATTGGGTATAGCCAGGTGAAAATGTCTTGTTGAATCTTGTTGACACATAACAGTAAAATACTTAATGTTAAGGTCTGAATGGAACCCATTTAGGCTACCCATGAGCATTAATACATAAAGGCAGGAAGAAGTACTTTAGAAACCAGCCTTTATTAATGTTTAAGAGATGGGGTTTGGGGCTGGGTCTATGGGACTGTTTCTGGGGGACGAGTCTGAGGCAAGAACAGGAGACAATGGTAAGGAGAATGCAGAAGACAAAAGGTAAGTAAAATAAAAAGTGAATCCCCAGAAACAGTCCCACGGACCCAGCCCCAAACCCCATCTCTGCAATAATAATTAATAAAGGCTGGTTTCTAAAGTACTTCTTCGTGCCTCTATGTATTAATGCTCATGGGTAGCCTAAATGGGTTCCATTCAGACCTTAATATTAAGTATTTTACTGTTATGTGTCAACAAGATTCAACAAGACATTTTCACCTGGCTATACCCAATGTTTAGATCTGTTGTTGTATTTATGCAAATTAGCACATACGTAATTAGATTATGCACCGTTTGTCCATGTTAACAAACAATTTCAAAAAAAATTGTAATACAATTTTTGTTTGTCTTGATGTAAGTAATCAACTCAGTAATTTTCATGGTGATTTCTAAAGGTTAAAATTTTTACCCTATTCACAAAATGAAGAAAAAGACTGAATAGTCAAGTCAAGTATATTTGTATCTAGCGCTTTTCACAATACAGATTGTATCAAAGCAGCTTCACAGTATTAAATGAAAATAAAATAATACAACAAGGTTTGTTTCTAGTGGAATTTAATGACTGATACAATTAAATTAAATATCCCCAAAATATCCCCAACTGAGCAAGCCAAAGGCTATTTGGGTCTTTTTCGAAACTTTCCCCTAATGGGATTCTTCTGGACTTTTTTTTTCCTTACTCAGGACATATTGAGGATACAAAATCAGTTGAGTTTGCTTCTGTTGCAATTTGTTCAACCTTTTTTCATAAAATGACTGGACTAAAGACATTACATCCTCATGACAACACATGTATTTATTTAAATAAATAGGCTAATGGTAATTACCACTAAATAGTGGTATTAATTTCAATTGCAAGTGTAACATTTTTAATTTTATCATTACATTTTTATATTACTTATATTTATTTACATTTAATCGCGTGTATTAAAATGTGAATGTGAATATGTAGGCTATTTAAACTGTGCTTGATTTTATTATGATATTACAAAAAAATATTTGTCCAGTGTAACGTTACGTTAATCAGTTATCGTCTGTCATTCATGTTCACTCTTAATAACCGTATTTTTACTACAACGATCACACTTCTAATTACCATATACTGATGCTGAATAATTAGAAATTGCGCTTGGTTAATATGAAATATGGTGTGCGTTAACTAGTTTCCAGGCTAGTGAGTCTGTGTTAACGTTAGCGTACCTGAAGTGACTCTGTGGGCTCAAGACCCAACGGTGGGTTTTGCCTTCAGCTTCGTTTTTATCTTCATCTTCGTTTTTATCTTCAGCTTCGTTTTTATCTTCATTTTCGTTCCGTTCAACAACACACACTGTCACTGATCGCCGTTTTCCTTTTACGAGGTCTTTAAGTTCTGTCCAGCTTGTTTTACCCCGACCACTTGAGCTATTTTCACTCTTCATCGCGACCGAGAAACAGTTACACTATTTGTTATTTGTTTCTGTTTGAACTTTAGAATGACGGGATCGCGAACCGGCGCGTGACAGTCGAGCAGTGATGGCAAATTACACTGTTTTAAAACTTCGCTCGTTCACTGGATTGTTTTCATTGGACTGATTGATTTGTTGCAATATATTAAGAACTCATCCTGAAATCGTAAGACATTTTCGTGGATAAATTTAAGTAGGCTACACTCCAATGACAGCCATTTAACAAACGCGCGCGCGCGCGCACACACATACATATAATGGGTGTTGTTCATAATCTGTTTGCCTCTACAAAGTATGCTTTATTAATAGGCCTATCTTGTGTAGGCTACTAAATTTGGTGCTTCAATTTCACTTTATTAAGCCACATTAAGCGTATTATATGAGAAAAGAACGCTTGATTACGGTGCCGTTGTCTGTTTTAGCAGACTGCCATCTAGGTTTTCTCAGACAGCTGTATGTGTGTGTGTGTGTGTGGATCGTGCAAGGCTAAACCGGCGAAATTAAAGTCTCAAAATCCAAACGAATCAAATAGGATTGACTCAGAAACGAGTCAATGAATGCACGCGTGTCACCTGATCCACTAATGCACTTGTTGCGTGCACATATTCTGACCTACAGTAATACAAAATCGAGGTTTTGTATTAACAACTATGTCTCTCTTTGTACAAAATGCTGCACATTCATGATTTTCTGGATTTTGCACACACAAGTTGTATTGTATTAGTTTAAATGTAGTGACACACATTTGTGAATTTGTCGAATAAATGGGTAGTTGTGCACACATTAATAATTAGCACCAGGCCTATTAATTTGTAGGCTACTTGTTTGTGTGTGGGTTGTGAAATGCTTAAAAACCGCGAAAGAAAGTCTCAAAATCCAAATGAATCAAATGAGATTAACTCAGAAAAGAGTCAATGAATGCACGCGTGCACCTGATCCACAAACGCACATCTTCTTTGTTGCATGCGCAAATTATGATACACTAATACAAAAGAAAACATTTGTATTCACAAAAATTGTACAAAGTGCCACATATTTTAATTTTGAATTTCATTTAATTACATATTTACATAACATTTCATTTAATTTTGAATTTTGCACACGCAAGTTTAAAGGCATTTGGTTGTAGATAGTTAAACATATCAGCAATATTTACAAAGTTCATGGATTATAGTGCTTGCACGTGTTAATCATTTTGATACTATTCATCCCATAGAATAGTAGCAATGCTCTAATGTGCATCTGTTATCTCTTCCTAATGGACGTCGGACAGAGTTCATTTTCAACCAATCACAGCGAGGCACAGCTCACTCTTATCCAATGAAAACGATTGACCATGTAGTCCCGCCCATTCACGCGTTCCCTAGGAAGTGCAGGTTATACATACACACACTTTGCGATCGATTCAAACCGCGATTGTACTGGTATGTATTTATATTTATATTTATATTAATGTTGTATAAGGTTAACCGTTTTACAGACTGAGTAGGGTGTTTTCTGTGCAGATTCTGTTAGATCTAGTAAAAGTCATGTTTATTTTTTTATGTATAAAAGCACATCGATGTTACTTGACACTGCTCGAGAGAGACTTCAAAGTCGTTTAAGTACGTGATTAATATAATTATGTTATGATTAATATATTCTACCTGCTTCCAACTCATCCTTTTCCAGAGTCTGCATGCTATTAGACATCATTTGAATCATAGCATAGCATAGTCTGACTGAACCATGATCATTCATTTCACTCAAATGCAATTATTTCTATAACAGTATGATTAGCAAAAAGTGTGTGTTCAGTGTCACATGATCCTTCAGAAATCATTCTAATACACTGATTTGATGTGCTGCTTTTTTTTTTTCTTTTTTTTTTGGAACATGTGGTACTTTTTTCAGGATTCATTGATGAATAAAAAGTTAAAAAGAACAGAATTGACTCAAAACAGAAATCGTTTTTAACAATATAAATCTTTACTATCATTTTTTATCAATTTAACACATCCTTGCTGAATAAAAGTATTAATTTCTAATTTCTTTCTTTCAAAAAAGAAAGAACGAAAAAATAAACCTTTGAACAAAATATAATCTATTTTATAGAAATAGAAAATATTTCTATTTTAAGTAAATGCATGTTGTTTTTATTTTAACTTTTTATTCAACAAAGAATCCTGCAAAAAAGTATCACATGTTTTAAAAAAAATATATTAAGCAGCTGTTTCCAACATTGATAATAAATAAGAAAATTAGAATGATTTCTGAAGGATCATGTGACACAGCTTTGATCACAGGAATAAATTACACTTTAAGTATGTTAAAATAGAAAACCATTACTTTAAGATGTAGTAATATTTCACAATGTTACAGGTTTTTTTTCTGTATTTTAATCAAATATGCATAGGCCTATACTTTTTTAACTTTTTTGCAGATTTTATTCACCCTGCGTCTTTAACACAATGGAAGTCAACAGAACAGCCAGAACCTTCCTCATAACCGGCGGAGGAGGTTATTTTGGATTCCGGTAGGATTTTATGACATATTACAATGTTTTTGTCTTATTTTCCACATAACCCTAATATGAGTACCTCCATGAGCCACTAGATAGCGCCATCATACTACAGTACAGTACAGTAGACATAACCCTGTTCCTGCAAACCCCACAAAAATACACATTTTCATGCCCTTATCTTACACAATCATTTCATTCCTCTACGAAAGAGCTGATGATTTAATCTGATTCTCACTGGGCCACCAGGAACCGGGTTAAAGACCCCTGTTAATGTCTTATCATTTTTTAACATGTATTATGAATATGTTTTAAATGCAATAGATAAATGCATGTGTCCAAAAGTCTATGATCACTAGTGATTTTAAATAGGGCTGCATCCGCAATCTCATACTTCCCTACCATATTGTAGGCGAAAAACCATATGTGACAAAAGAAGTGTCTGAATTCACAATGCTCATAAAAGAGTCGGCAAACAGTCCAACTATTTTCAGTGAGATTCTGAAGTGTGCATACGATGGACACTTTACTATCCCATGAGGCCCCAGGAGATGATTAATGAATGAGGATTAATGAACGAGGTTGCATGATAATGACAACACCAGATTAAATTCATACTACACAGTACACACACTCATACTTTATAAAACATACTTTTTTAGTTGTCACGAAGTAATTGCGTATTGAAAATAAGTTCTTATTCAAGAGAGTAAGCGATTTTATTTATTTATTTATTTTAATTTTATTTTTAAATTTAATACAATTTAAAACTTGAGTTGACAGGATTTTTAAAAGTTTGCTAAATATCACAAAATCCTATTTTTTTCTTTCAGTTTACGTACTTTTTTGCTTAACATTTTTACAGGATAATAAAATGTAGGGTACAACATTGCTAAAGGTGCATTTGACTTTTGTTCACTTTTAAACCACTAGATGGCACAAAGATTATGAAGAATGCGTAACAGGATGGTATTTGGGGGTAAAAGGCGCCCACTGCTATCTGATCTTATGACTTATGATAGTCTGTCTATCATAAATATGATAATCAACATATTTATAATGAAACCATCATGTTTACAAATGTGATATGAATCATATCATATGATAAAGTGTCAAATGAAATATTTATTTGTTACTACTGTAAAGCTGTATTAAATTATTATGGGATCTCGTTCAATGCTTTCAGAATCAAAAAATAATTTGATCTCTGTATTTTTTTAAATGAACATATTTTAATGACAGTTTATTTATGGAACAAAAATGAATTATTTTGTTTAAATAAACTGAAAATAGTACAAACTTTGCTAAAGTGATTGTTTTGAACAAGCATTAACTTAGATATAAAAAAATGTAAAAATATATTTTTATTTTAATATCAAAAATTATTTTAGCTAAAGTATTTGAATCAAGACTTTGTGTCTTTTGCCCCGTGTGTCTGTGGGGTAAAAGGCCCACCTTTCCAACTCATACATTTGTACGATTTTTAAACAAACAAACCTCTTTTATGATTTATTTTCACACTAAATCTGTTGCTGCATCAAAGTTTCAATAAAAACACGCCAGTATATATATTTTCTCTGCAATCATACACTATGGGAGTAGTGAAAGGCACATTTTTCTTCAGGTGTGCCTTTATCCCCGTTGTACCCTACACATTCCCCCCCCGCTTTATTACAATAAAAGCTTGATTGTTCTGATTTCTCTTTCAGTCTCGCCTGTGCTCTCCTCAAAACCTCCTCAAACATCGTGCTGTTTGATGTGAATCCCCCAAGCCAAGAGCTTCCCGAGGGAGTCGTGTTCACGCGGGCAGATATCCGGGATTACGCGCAGGTGGAAGAAGCCGTTCGCGGCGTTCACTGCGTGTTCCACATCGCCTCCTATGGGATGTCAGGACGGGAGCAGCTCAATGCGAAGCTCATCGACGAGGTGAACGTGAAGGGGACGGAGAACATCCTCAGGGCTTGCGTGGCACGCGGAGTTCCCCGACTGGTCTACACCAGCACATATAACGTAGTGTTCGGTGGTCAGGAGATTAAGAACGGGGATGAAAGTCTGCCTTACTTGCCCTTGCACCTGCACCCTGATCACTACTCCAGGACTAAGTCTATCGCTGAGATGCAGGTGTTAAAAGCTAACGGTTCACAGCTGGATAACGGCACAGGTGTCTTACGGACTTGTGCCCTGCGTCCAGCTGGGATATACGGCCCCGGGGAGCAAAGGCACCTGCCCAGGATCGTTACTTACATTGAGAAGGGGATCTTTAGGTTTGTGTACGGAGATCCTGACAGTCTTGTGGAGTTTGTTCACGTGGATAATCTAGTATCCGCTCACTTGTTAGCAGCCGAGGCGTTAACTGAAAAGCACCAGCACTGTGCCGCCGGTCAGCCCTATTTCATCTCTGATGGAAGGCCTGTCAACAACTTTGAGTTCTTCCGGCCTCTGGTTGAGGGTCTGGGATACTCGTTTCCCACGCTTCGACTGCCTATATCCCTCATATACCTCTTCGCGTTTCTGACCGAGATGCTTCACCATGTCGTGGGTCGGATCTATAACTTCCAGCCCCTGCTGACCCGCACTGAGGTCTACAAGACGGGCGTCACGCATTACTTCAGTATGCGTAAGGCACGAGAAGAGCTGGGATACGAGCCTAAACAGTATGACCTGGAAGATGTTGTGCAATGGTTTCGAGGCAGAGGTCACGGGAAAAAGAGCAGCCAGTCATCAGTTAGGAAACTAATTTTAGATGTTGTTTTGGTGGTCGCATTTGCTGCCGTGGTTCTGTCCTGCCTTCCGGTTGTGGGACACTGAAATGTGCATTGGCTTTCATTTCAGTGCTGTGCCTTATGTGTGGTTCATGTTAATTAAAACATGTATGTTCATATCAATGCACATGAGGGATGTTATATTGTAGAATCCTGTAAAGAGACTGTTAAAAACTAAACTATGATCATTTTTTTATTTCCACTCTTCTCCACTTCCACTCTCTTGTCCTTTCCTCAAAGGGTTAAAATTAATTTTTGGGGGGATTTTAAATGAAAATTTTAACATGAAAGTACTTGTTTGTAGTGTACAACAATATTAAATTACTTAAAAATACAATTGTGCTTTTTGGTCAAAATAAATGATATATGTGTTGTATGTACTGTAAGGACCAAACACTTTTTTTTTCAGTACAAATTGTTATCAATATAACAGTTTGATGTGTGTGTGTGTGTGTGTGTGTGTGTGTGTGTGTGTGTGTGTGTGTGTGTGTGTGTATACATACATATATGTTAAATATATATTAGTGCTGTCAAATCGATTCATCAATTAATCACAACTAACATAAAAATTTGTGTTTATATAATATGTGTGTATACTGTATATATATATATATATATATATATATATATATATATATATATATACATTATACTCGCATATATAAGCAAACTTTTGTGTTAGATGCAATTAATTGATTTGACAGCAATAATATATATATATGTTATTTTTGCACTGTATCTTTGTACTAAATGGCATTTATGCATTAGACAATTTTATCCAAAGAAACAAACATTTTATTAATGAATGCAAGCACAATTCATAGGCTATATGCTTAAATATTTGCTTTTTTCTGTATGAAAAAAGGTATTGCATAAAAGGTATGAATATCATTGAATAGAAAACATATCAATCAAGTCGTCCTCGAGTTCTCAGTCAGCGTTGATCCAGGTGCAGCTCATCTCATGAATTATCAACATGTTTCTCTAACCACAAACAAATATGACACAAAGTCATACAATGTCTTCATTATATCTTTTAGTTTTAGTTGTTCAACCCAAACCATTTTTGTCAAACGTTTCACTTGAAAAGTGTGCTTGCTTTTAACAGTGTCTCAAGTGTCAGAATGTGAGCCACTGTATTCTATGGGGATGGAAAACATAGGTTTGTGACAATAGCTTTTGTCACTGATGTACAATGAAATGTTTGGGATCTGCCCTTCCCCCAGATTCAGTTCAAACATTCACGGCTGTACATGCATGATAGCACTATTGTTTTTGATGCATGAACTACCTGGGAAATACAAGACAGGTAGAATTTTACAAATCATTCATAGAGACTTCACTTGCACAGGAGAATTTATTTTATACTTGTTATATCCTCTCAAGAATATAAACAATGCAATAGCATAAAAGATGTGCCTCTTGTTTAAAGTTTAGAGATGTTCAGTTTAGATTTTAATTATTTTCTGAGGGCTGGTCTATGTGGTTAAATCTTTAATCTGGCCCGCTGGATGAAAGTGGACACACATAGGCTCTCCAAAGGACTTTTTTTCAGGATTCTGCTCCCCCTTGCTGAGTTGCTCTCTATCATTGTTTCGCTCCGGCATTAACCACATTCCAGAGCGCCGCAGCGCCACTCGTCTCCCTCCGCGCATTCCTCTTACACAAACTAGTCCTAAATACATCGTTTAAAACACGCATTCTCGTTCGTCTACGCACTCAACATCTCTCCAGATTGTTGCGAAATTCTCGGGGGGGAATTTCAGGCGAGTTGGATTCGCTGGAAACAAGTTTGCAGAAACAATCACGCAAAATCAAAGCGAGAAAATTCCTCCGCGCAGCGCGCCATTGACTGTAAAGACCTTTCAACTTTACAAAAACTGAAATTGACAAACGTTCGCTTGTGAGGAAACTTTGTCACGACGCCTGTATCGCCACAAATCGACACACGGGGATCATGTATCGTGACGAAATGACGGTGATGGACTAAAGTAAGCGCGAACAGTCAACGATGGCTCGCCTGAGGCGGCATTTTTCCGTGTAAAATGCAGTTTGTGTTGTAGTTAGTGCTCCGCGCGCTCCCGCGTTCAACGTCCCTCAACTCGCCGCGCGACATGGATGAATATGAGGAGGATCCGGGGCGCAGAGCGAGCAAACTGATGGAAAACCTCTCCATATATGACGTTTATCAGGATGGGATTTACGGGGAGCCGAACCCTGACATGGAGAAAACTAAGCGAATGAATGGCAGCTCCGGGAACAAAGTCTACGGCGCGGCTCCCGTGCGCTCCGTCAACGGTAACCGACCCTCAGTGCCTCTGGATTTCTGTTCTCCGCAAAGGGAATCGGTTTACCCCGATCCCGACGCGTACTGCACCAAATCTGAAGTTGCCTTGCCGTGTTACAGCGGTGCGTCGGACCGTCTCAGGAGATACACGCACGCGGAGGTGCACCGGTACAGCACCGGCTGCGCATATGACGGGCTCGTTCCGGGGAAACAGGTGCCCGTTTCGGGCGCGAGGAGCAACAGCTTATGTATGGCCAACCCCGACGGCAGGTACACGGGCACGAGCCCCCGGTCCAGCTTGGCTTCCACTCACTCGTCGCAGGATCAGAGCAAACACACCAGCCCGAGGTCGAGTATCAGCAGCCCGCGGTCCAGCTTGGTGTCACCCGGTCAGGACGGGGGGAACAGCGTGATCAGTCCCCGGTCTAGTTACGCGAGCACGGCCAGTGACACCAGCAAACACTCCAGCCCCAGAACCAGCCTCACTAGTTACGACTGCGGGAGCAAACCGAGCAGCAACCGAACTAGCGGTATCAGCATGGGCTATGATCAGAGACACATCAGCCCCAGGTCGAGCACCACAAGCCCGCGTTCAAGCTACTCCGACTCGCGCTTCACGCCTGCGGGGAACCACGACCCGGAGAGCTCCGCGGTGCACGGGATTATCCCCGGTATCTGCAGTCAGGACGGAAGCGCGCGACCAAACTGCGTGATCAGTCCCCGGTCGAGCATCTCCAGCCACAGCTCCAGGAGTTCGCGGAGCTCCCGGGGATCAATGAGCGCTTACCCCGAGCTCCAGATCCCGTTACCGGAGGACTTCACTGAGCCAAACGGCCACCGTGTTCATCTCCAAACGTTTCCCGTGCTGGAAGAACCGCAACAGGAGAGTTCAGACGTCAATATCGCGTTTAGCTACGGGAAAACGGGCACCGGGGGGCAGCGCTTCAAGCTCCCGTACCAGGTCACTCCATCCCGGGACAGCGGCCCGAGTCAGGCGGAGCGGCGCCTGGAGGCCCTCACCCTGGAGCTGGAGAAGGAGCTCGAGCTGCACATGAAAAAGGAATATTTTGGTGAGTAGATCCAGAGTCACTTCTTATTAGTTTAGACTACACACTTTGGCATTTAAAGGGGGTTTCGCAGTGATGCCACAGAATAACCATTTGGGGTAACCTTTCAGCGAACAATCTTAAAACATTTTTTTCTCTTTGTGTGCAAAATAACACTTTAATAATCTAAATAACATTTTTCCTCCTTTTGGGCAATGGAAAAGTTCCATGGATGTTAAAGAAACTTTATTTTTAAGGGTTAGTTCACCCAAAAAACAAAATTATCCCATAATTTACTCACCCTCTCAAGCCATCCTAGGTGTATATGACTTTCTTCTTTCAACCGGACACAATTAGTTAAATAAATAAAATAAAAAACTGGCTTTTCCAAGCTTTATAATGGGAGTGAATGGTACCTGAGATTTTGAAGCTCCAAAAAACGCATCCCACCATCATAAAAGTAATCCATACGGCCCCAAGGGGTTAAGTGATGAGGTTTTTGTAAGAAAAATATCCATATTTATAACTTTATAAACTATAATCACTGGCTTCCGGTAAAGGAAGAGTGACCTCTGACCTGACGCATGACCTATATGATTCTATTTTATAAATATTTTATTATATAGTTATATAAAGTAGTTGTAATATAGTTATAAATATGGATATTTTTCTTACAAAAACGCATAGATTCACCTCAGAAGGCCTTTATTAACCCCTCGTATGGATTACTTTTATGATGGATGGATGCACTTTTTTGGGTTTCAAAATCTCAGATACCATTCACTCCCATTATAAAGCTTGGAAAAACCAGTGTATTTTTTAATATAACTCCGATTGTGTTCGGCTGAAAGAAGAAAGTCATACACCTAGGATGGCTTGAGTAAATTATACTATCCCTTTAAAGAACCTTTATTTTTAAGAGTGCCTTAAAGCTCTCCATCTGGAGACATCAGCTTTGTTTTTGTCCTCTTGAGTTCATAAAAACATGGGTTATTTTGAATAAACTTGTCCAAAATTGTTGGTGGAAAAGTCACATTCACACCTTGACACACGCAAACCCCCTCCACCAGAGCAGCACAGAGCAGCCTTTGTGTTGGACTCATTAAAGTATCATTAGAGTGTGGGAAAACAGGTGTAAATCATGTTTAGTCAATGAATCAGTGTGCTTTCTGGACAAAAGGGTTTATACTTGAGCACTTTATATGTCTGACATTATGATTATCTTGGAGTGGGTTAAATCATCATTAATCCAGACTCTGTTTCAGTGAAAGGCAGCATGCAAACAACAGCAAATTCCCAAAACCTGGATCATATCACAAGGCATGTTGCAGCATATCAGACTGATGGCGGCGTCGTTTCATTCATTAGTGCAATTGTAATGCTCAGATGTTGAACATTATAGCTCAGGAGACTTCATGACTCTGAATTATTAACTTTATCTTAAACGAAATAAAAATAGACACAACTGACTTGATAGTTGATAGTAATCCAGTAAGAGTAAAGAGTAGGGACGCACAAAATATCGACCATTATATCGGTATCTGACGATAAGCCTATAATGTTCATTTCTAATGTTATCGTTATCGGCCTGATATGGAAATTTTACGATATATTAAAGACAATAAATAATGGATTATTTCCTTCAGATGCGCACTGTTCAACATGATGCTTTTGAACTGCTTGAAATATGATTGTAATCACTTCAAAAAATAAAAATACAGTAAAGTGCAACACATCATAATGAGAAGAACATTATAATTGTGTGCTTGGGACATGGATTTTAATGGTGAAACTTTAGTTTTTTGCAATCAGGCTCTCAAAAATTACATAATAATTTGGATTTATATTTATCTGCCAATATATATCGGTTATCGGCTTTCAAATATAAAGGATTATCGGTTATCGGTATTGACCAAAATGTTCATATTGGTGCATCCCTATAGACCTTATGTAGCCCTGCCCCTTATGTAGCCACGCCCCTTATGTAGCCCCACCCCTTTTCAGCGCTGCGCTCGTTGCCTTTTGACTTCCGGTCTGTATTTTCACAGCGATCTTCCGTATTTATGAATGAACGTCTCATTTTAAAATCTTCCCAGTCTACTGACATTTGTTAAGTCATCTGCTTTAAACATTACAGTCCTCATGATAACTTTCGTTAACTTTACATTAAGTAAATCCACTTCAAAAGCTAATTACTCCTGGACAGCAATGCCATAGAAATATATCGAGCGGAAGTTAAAAGACAATATTCTAAAGATGGCGGCGCCCGGCGCATAAGGTCTATAGCATAGAGCTATGAAATGAATGTGAGTAGCAGCTCGGATCATTCGTTCTCCTGAGAATTCGCCGAGTGCATATATTGGCAAATGTGAGCACAGTTTGAGACGTAGCTGGAGGCTTCAGCAAAATGGACTATTGTTGAAAGATCCTGCGGGTAGAGCTTGTTGAATTTAATCTGCTGACAGTATATAATCATAGTTTTTGTTTGTTTGTTTATTTGTTCAGTGTGTTGTTTTGATAAAATGCTAGTTTTGCACCCGACTCACAGGGTTTAAGTATGCAGGTCAGCGCACGGTGCCAAGTGAACTACGAACTTTGGCTAAACACCGCAGTAACTGGGTGATCTGGCTCGTTTAGCATTGGAACCTGCTGATTTCTGATTGGTTTTGGTCACACCGGGCATCAGCGGTAGACCAATCACAACAAAGGCTGCTGGTATCCCAACTGGCACTGCCCAAAAAGGACATTGTAGTCGGTGAGCAGACAAACAGGGTTCTTAGCGGCATGTTTTTGGCCCGGACCTGGACGGAAAAAGGCAAGTCTTCAGAGAGTACATACTTTGTCTCCCAGTTTGAACGCCACTTCCTGCCAGTGTCCTTCCAAGTCCTGAACATCAACAGAAATGTTCTTTAGAGGCATGTGAGCGTGTGTGGGTTTTTTTTTTTTTTTTCTTAGGGAAATCCTACTTTGTGATTTGGCAGAACTAGCGTTGCTTTAGTGGAGGTGAAATACGGCAGCAGAGCAAGATAAAGTGCCTTAAAATCTCTTTAAACCATAAAACTCCCATTTTCTTGCTGTAATGACCAGAGAAAACAGCATTTAAACTAGATGATCGTGATTTAAGGAATCGTTCATGTCTGCTGCTGGTCAAGTTACACACTGAAGTTTAATACTGAGTGTTTGTTCAGATCATTAACACTAGGTATGAGCAATAATAGTTGTGTTGTTTGCTTAGTAAACCCCACTAACTACTACATCCGAGGAAACACCACAGGCACGGTTCAATCCACATGGGAAGTAAAACAAGCAGCAGTGAAACTCTCTCACTCTTCCATCCTTTTATTGTTATTTTTATTTCTAATATGCATTCCATTTTTATTCCTATGTAGGCTATTTGTTTCCTTTTATGTGAAGCACTTTGAATTACCATTGTGTATGAAATGTGCGATATAAATAAACTTGCCTTACATGACTTTCACAACATCTTTTCAAGTGATCAAGTAGAGCTCACTAACGAAAGCTTTAGGTCTGTCAGATTGTCTCATCTTTTGTGTGTCCGTAGCAAACGTGTGTGTGTGTGTGTGTGTGTTTCTGCTGCTGCCTGGAAACACATTTGTACAGGTTTAGTTTCAGGAAGTCTAGAGATGGAGATATGACTGTGTTTTTGCCTCTGAGAAGCAGGTGATGTGTTTTTCACTGCATGCCGAACCCTCTTTAGTCTGCATTAGTCTGCGCGCAAGAGCGAGCCCTCTCCGTTACCGTGACAACAGCTCCCTTAAAATCAATCTCGCCGGGTATTCGTGATGTGTCTTTCTGCACTCTTAAAGGGTTAGTTCAACTAAAAATGAAAAATATGTCATGGTTTTCTCACTGTCGTGTCGTTCCAAACATGCATCAGAATCTTCTCGCTGCTGTCAAGCTCCTAAAAGGACAGAACTGCTCTATAAGTGCTGTATTTCCCCCATAAGAGGTCAGAAATGCAAGTTATCAATGATCTTTCCCTCTGCTGCAGCTCTCAAAGCTTATCTGCAGTCATGTAACATGCAAATCCAATGCAGTTCGGTATAACTGACATTAAACCGACGAAACGCCTCCACGCACCCTATTTGAGCATTGCGAGAGATTATCAGTGAATTATCAGAAAACTTCTAACAAAATATATTAGTGTATGTATGGACTACTTGTAGTACTTTTCTGAGATCAAATGCATGTGTTTTTTTGCATGCAAAAGGGCACTGCTAATCATCTCATTCTGTGCTTCACGGTGAAAAGATAATAATAATGCATGGTCTGAACAACATGATGGTGAGTAAATCATGGCAAAAAATGCTCATTATGGGTGACCTGTTCCTTTAAATTGTGTGTTTTTGTGTCAAAGAATGTGTATGTGTGAGCTTACAATGATTTGTTTTTGTTTTGATTATCTGTAAAGTTTTTTGAGGGAGTAAATATTAAAAACAAGGTGGCATGTAGGACTGGACGATATGACCAAAAAATATTATCATCACAATATTATCTTTCCATATCATACAATATCGATATTTATCATGATATTAATTTACCATTAATGGGGTTATTAAATGCTTTCCACATATTTGTTAGACCTTCACAATGAATGTAAGCATGTAAACTGTTTTAATTAAACTCCACAGAGTAAGCTACCTTTTAATTTAAAGGGCCCCATGAAGACCATTTTATTTTTCCCTAAATTCTACAAAATTTAGTGATTCTGTGTTTCATGATTTACAAATTTATATAAACTTTAACTAAATTGTCAAGCTTTTAAAACCTTTTATTTGTCGCGGCCGTTGTCACCCCGAGCTGTTAGCGCCTGGCAGAGCTGCGGCCTCGTGTCGTGGACGAATGGCAGCGATCACTTTTAATGTTTACTTTTGCGAAAACGCTCCTGTTGTCTTCTGTGCCCAGACTTGAGTTTTGTTTGATGTTTGATACATTCAAGAAGCGTGTTTTCTTCGAGCAGGTCAAATTAAAGGTTCAGTTCATATATCTGACTGCTTGTTTTTATTGACAAAATTGTATACATGTGAAGTAAAATTGAAAATTGAGGATGCAGTGCATTGGGATATCGAATTGAACTGAATCGATAACATGATAATCGTAATCGAACCGAACCGTGAGACCAGTGTAGGTTCACACCCCTAGTAGCCACCCAGGTAAGTTCAAGATTAGTTTGAGGAAACTCTGGATTAAACCGGAGTTGACAATTAGGGCTGTGCCGGTAAACTTGACAACCTCACCACCGTGGTGTGACAAATGGCGTCAGAAAAGCGTCAGTACATTATAATCGGTTATGGTCTATGACTGAACCAATAACAAATCGTCCTCGTCTGCATCGCGATGCATCGATTCATTTCGACACCCCTAGTGGCTGAAACCAGCTCTGTGCAACATGCCACAGGTGGAAACGGGAATGTGTCTCCCTCGTCTATTTGTGTCTATTCGTTAGACCAAAACTCATCTTAAAGCAACACCAAAGCACTTTTCCTCTTCGGTCCCCCTACAGGTTAGAAGCGGAATTGTCCATTACCGCTGTCGTAAATAATTTTGCACGAACGCTCGCTGTTTATTCAGCACCGGCTTTAGAAATAGGTATGATAGAGTATGTTGCATGATTTCATGAAAGTATGATGTATTACAACATCAGAAATGAAGAAAAATTAAATAATGACTATTGTAACGCTTGCCGTAAAGCAAGTCAAATTTGTAGTTTCTTATGTCTCGTTCGAACTACAGATCCGCTACCTGATCTGGCAAACTTGCATAGTGCGGTTATAGCCGATAGTGGGTCTCAAAGCGAATGCAGAAGTGACGTTCACCCTGTTACGAGTTGATGAACCACTGAAACCATTTTGGAAACATTATTTTAAAGTAAAAAATTATCTTTAGTGTTGCTTTAATACCAGGTGTAAACTAAGTGCTCACTTTAAATGTATGATTGGCCTTGAATTTTGGAATTTTGATTGGCTAATATTGCTTTTTCCCTTCACTAGTTTACATTGTTAGCAGAAAAACTACGCAAAATTGGGTGGTATCACAAATAATGCAGGATTGGTTGAGTTTGCATTCATTCTTGCGGCCGCGAAGTCTTGGCGGGCCTGAATGCGCTGGCGGTTCAGAAGCAGACTCTTGGCACACACTGAGTGTCTCTGAGCCAGACACAGCTGCTGGGGGTCAACGCCGATCACCTGCTCAGAATAACAATCATCTTAGTCCGCACACGTGCACACAAACACGCACAAAACACTGAAACAATCTGCGCCGCAACACTCGTAGCAAACATAGCTTTGCTTTTATTTGAGTTTCTCAAAGTAATCTCCTGAGAAGAGCTGGATATTTGCTGGCACCATTTTCGCCCGCTTTTGTGCTGAATCAGCTGACCTCTGACCTCCATGTATCCACACAGGCACTCGGGATTCGTGGTCTGGTTTAAAATAAACACAGAATGAGACTTTGTTCACGTTCACGCTACATCTTGTCTTTCCAACATTTTGATTTTGTGCAAAAGAAATGCAATGATTGTGTGATTTGAGTTCTAAATGCACGGCCGTGTTCAGTGCGTTTGGCTGTTGTGGTTGTACATTTAGAGGTTTTCCAATCTTTCTGCAAAGATTCTGACTGTCGTTGAAACTGAACAATATGAAAGCAGTAGGTGTGTAACAATATATCGCAATACAAAAATGCATTTATTTATTGATTGTCATGATACAATGATACAACGAGATTATACTAGAGCATCAACTGACAGTGCATTTTCTTGGAGTGCAAGAGATCAACAAAAGCATATTTTGTAAACCGGGCACAGCGACAAATAAACAAGAAAAACAGTATATGAGGCGAAGAATCATTAATAACTAGGAAAAATGAGTATAACTGTGTGTGCTGCAGCGATGCAAAGTCCAATTCACAGTTATTGCACTGGTGGATAATATGCATAATAGACGGATTAAGTGAGATCAACAATTGCACAAAAACAGGGCAAAGCGACTGTTTTCAAAGCGAATATGTATCGTGGATAGTGACAATATGTATTATGCATATTTCACCAAAAATTAACATTACTGTGTGAGGAAAAATTTTAAGTTTACAGAGTTTTAGTGTCAGTACTACATTAAACTACTATATATAATGTTGAATATAATGTATAATAATGCAATGGGGGAATATTTGTGGGTCCTGATAATGCCAAATGTCTTGTTACCAGTAAAAAGTGGCCTACATTATTTTACATATATCTAGTCAGTGACAGAGATCAAGCATATTCATCTACAATAATTGTGTATTTTCAGCTTCAGAATCATGAATATTGTTATTCTGGTGTCTCTATTGTCCTGTGCTTTGGGTTTCAGCACCAAGTCCAAGACTATTCATTTACACACACAATGTAATACCAAATTTTGCATTTTAATCAACAGTACATTTTTTTTTGTTAATATTTTACCATATGTCTTGGAGTATCGCAATAATATCGTATCATGATATGTATCGAATCGTTACATGATACATATACCCATAATCTTTGACCTGGTGTAAAACAAAGCGTTGAAAGTAGGGATGCTCCGATCGATCGGACCGATGCGCGCCCTCAGATCACTTGGATGTGGTTGTGTACAAGAGGTAAAAACGATGTAAATACTGTTCGTTTTCTCACACAAACCGCTCGTTTCGTGTCTTAGGCCATCAATGTGTACTTACGATGGGGAATTGTTTAATTTGGACTCTGTGCATGCTCTTTGAGATAGTGACCATAGACCTGCATTATAGGACTGACAGACAAGAACGGTTTGACCTAAAAATATCAAAATTGAAACTACTGCGGAAAAAAAGACACCTACATCTTGGATGCCCTTGAGGTAAGCTAAAACATACCAAAATTTTATTTCAAAGTGAACTATCCCTTTAAATGCTTAGCTTTAAACTGTGTTTAGCTTTGTTCAGCTCAAACCATACCATTTGTGCTAAGAATGTATTTGTTTTCATGCTTCAGTTTTTATAGCGCTAGCAACGGCGATGTCATCATGGGTTTGATTGCCAGGGAATGAATGAACTGAAATGTATATCATGAATGCAATATTAGTCACTTTGGATAAAAGCATCTGCCAAATGCATGAATGTAAAAAACAGGCTTTTTTATGTATCATTTTTTTTCACCTTTCTCTTTCGATTCTTGGGTAAAATATGACCTTGTTTTAATGAAAGTCACCCTTTTAGTGTTTTTCTTTTAGTTGCTGGCCAACGTGGATCTTTTTTTCTCGAAATCCGTGTACTTGACATACTTGTCGCATACTGTTTTTCACCAGCTATATAGTGGGGAAGAATGCAATTTTAGATGCAGCCAAATGACCATTGACAAATGTATCCCGTTTTAACTGGTTTGGCACAACATTTGGTTACACTGACCCAGCGCTGGGTAGGTTTCTCATTTGTATTGACAGTAAAAATGACCCAGTAGTTGAGTTACAAAAATTCTACCCAGCACCTGGGTAAAAAAATATTAAAAACAGCCCAATAAAATGACCCAACATGCTGAATAATCCAGCACTTGGGTTAAAAAAATAAATAACCCAGCATGTTTTAGAGTGTGTGGCACTGGTCAGATGAGGAAAAACCAAGTCAGCCACACTGAATGACAGTCAGTCTAAAATGCGGATCATCATTGTGATTCATGCATCTTCAGTCGGCTGAACGCGTGATTAGTCACCGCTGGGTTAGTTGTTCCTAAGGTTATCCAGTTTAGATACAATAACAATAGCTTTGTGAATCCACTGCAAAAAGTCATATTCTGTTGAACACAATCCTTTAAGTGAAATATTTCCGATTCACATGTAGCCGTGCTGAAGTTTTTTTTCTGGTTTGTTATTAAAGCTTTTATCCAGCTAATGAAAAACCGAGCATTTCTATTGGTTACATGCTGATAATAAAACACGAGTGTGGTAAAGACATTTGCTTACAGCTTATAGTCTAGTCTTCCAAACATGCTGGCCGACTGAATGTAAAAAAACATGATCAGAAAGAAACTAATGACACTGTGGAAAGACTTTTTGTACTGACTTCGTACTTTTATTGTGCTAAAATTATGCTTTTTTTTTTTTTTTGTCTTGTGTTATAAATCAAGAACACCATTTTCTTTATAGCAGAGCATTACAGCAAAGTTGAACTTATTTTTTTTATTATTATTATCATTATTATATAATTTACATTTTATATTTACATTATTTATACTTTTATATTATTATTTTTATATTTATAGTATTTATAATTTTTATATTTATTTTTGTTTTTATATTATTTATACTTTTATTCAATATTTATTGAATATATCAATTTATTTATTTGTTTTTAAGCATATTTTTTACATTTATTTTTATTTGTTTTTCAGTTGTTCAAAAAAAGTTCAAGGAAATACTGTTAAAAAAATCCATGACGTTTCCAAAGTCAACTAATAACTGTGAGCATTCTGATCATGATTATGATTTCTGCCATGTTTAAGCAGCGCTGCTTCTGACCGCTCTGATTCTCGGGGTGAATAATGTGTGTTTGTGTGCAGAAGTCGTGCGTGTTTATGCAGCCGCGCCTCTCAGCCGTAAACCCGGGACTTTAACAAACACGATTAGATCAGAAGTGCTGGATTCTGGGACATGACATTCCCCCTCGATGATGCTGTAATTATCTTGATGAGTTAGCCATTAAGTCACCGGGAGCTTATCTGATGAGTGTTGCTCTTCGAGAGCCTGTTATCACACGCACAAATGGGTTTTATGTAGATTAAGCTTTTTTCTTAAATCATTAAGGGCTGAATATATTTCCTGTCTTATCAAACAATCGTTTTGTGGTTCGGAGACTGGATTTCCCGAAACACTGCGTTCAGTTATCAGAATGTTGTTGTTGGGAAGATGATGTTGTGACCTCAGCGTGACCATGTCTAGATGTTGACCGTGGCCCCGGTGTGGAATGCGACCCCCGACGGAGGCCATCTTGTTCGTGACACTGCATGCATTAGTCTTGCTGACTCATTCTCCCATGATGCCGAGCACTTCCTGTGTAACTAGAGTAAACAATGACTGATGGGTTTTTAATCTTCAGTCACTTCTAAATACATAATTTCTCTAAGCGTTATTTATTTAGCACTAGTACACAGTCAACCAAAAGTTCTCAACGTGGCTAGTAAAACATTCAGAAACATAAAACAATAATGAGGATTCAAATAGCACAAATAGGATAATGTTATGTTTGGCTAGTTCTTTAATCAGTCCCTCCAGGATTTCACGATTTTTTTGTGTGATTTTTGCGATCAAAATGACTGATTTTGTGGTGGTAATTTCCAGAAATTTGTGAAAAAATTTGCGATTTTTATATTTTATAATTAGGACATCACATTTACCATAAAAGTATTATGTCAGATGCACAATAGTCATACATGACACAGATCACAAACAAAATGCATAAAGCTTGTTTATTTTGGTCTAATCAAATTCTCATCAAATTAACTTTTAAAACAACCTATGGGCCCAACCAGGAACATCCAAGAAATGATTTAAATAATCAAGTAAACACTCAGTAATGAAATAAGAACAAAGGAACAAATAACAAAAAGAAACAAAACAGGACAAATAAATACAAGGATACAGTTACAAACAGAGGATAATTTACGTTTTTTTTTTAATTGTGCTGTAGCTATTGTTGTTGCTTGATTAACATTAACAACACTGACAACAGCAGGTAAATTAGGTTACTGTCACTTTAAGACCTACTACAGTAATGACAAACGTCCCAATCAGTTATTACTGATAGTTTTACGTAAATACCTATTTTTTACAGTCTATGGTAAATACTCGCCAAGATGAATATTTTGCAAAGTAATTGTTGCTATGTGTATTTGTTCAAGCGCTATAAAGAGAATTTACGCTGACAGGCGATGACACGCAGTCAGTCACACGCACACGCACACGCACGCACACACACACACACACACTGCAGTCAGGCAGTCACTCGGTCAACACAAAACAATTTACCCCCACTCTCGTGCATGCTCTCGTGCAATATATCAGGATATTGCTTAGCCCGCTCCTTGGTGCTTATGTGAGAGGGCAGGTGAGACTAATTTTCTTTCGCCATGTTTCTGACAGACCGCTCACAGACATCACGCGTGCGCAACATCTGTATCCACGTAAAATGCATTGAAACTTTAATTAAACTAGAGATATTTCAATTGGGTGATTATAATTTAATGTTTTGTGAGGTCTTTTTCATTTTTGTGATTATTTTGCGGTTAAATTAGGAATTATGCAGGATCGCAAAAAAATGCGACAATTTGTTGATTTTGCGTTGTATTCAGCGATCGCGGAATCGCGAAAAACTGGAGGGACTGTTTAATAGTTAATGTTTGCATGGAGTAAAATTAGCCGAATTCCTTTTTTGTCAACCGAATTTTTTGACAAATCTGTGAATAATTTTGTAAAAAAAAAAAAGTGTTTTATATTAAGTAATTCAAAATACATTCAGAATTAAATTCATATCAGTGGCATAAATACACTGATGATCATATTTTTTATTTCTGTATTAAATATCAGATCATTTTTATGACAAGGCAAGGTTAAGGTTAAGGTTGTAAAATGTCATGATTTTTGTAAAAGAATAATTCATGATATTTGGAGAAAAAAAACTTTAAAAGCTTTCTTGATTTTATTGCTATTTTTTTTTCTTCACGGTTAAACCACATTTTTCTTGAAAATTTTATACAAGTTTTTACTAAATTATATGAAACCAATATAAATACATTTCTAATAACTTTTTATTTAAAGATTTTTTTTAGTTCATTTATTGTAGACACTATTATGTCATCAGACTCTTTCTCCTCTCACCACATTACACAGTTTGAACTGTTTTATTCAGACTCTATTTGTCAACTAAAGTAGTAGCGTCAGTGCCGTCTGATGTCTAAAGATCAGTGATTGCATGTTCTCCACACAGAATACACTCCTGACGGCTGTCTGTGTGTTTGTGCTCTCCCAGGGATCTGTGTCAAGTGTGGGAAAGGTGTTTATGGAGCGAGTCAAGCGTGTCAGGCGATGGGGAACCTGTATCATACTAACTGCTTCACCTGCTGCTCCTGCGGTGAGTACACACACACACACACACACACACACTCTGTTGTGTTCAGTGTGTCTAAAGCATGTTGTTTTGTGTCATTGGTATCAGCAGGGGTCAATTTGGTCTTTGATCCAGCAGTGACTGTACGGGTCATTTTTAAAATGAAAGAATTATGCATTTAATTAGAATTATGCATCGAAAATGGAAGAATTATAATTTAATTAGATTTATGCATCGAAAATGGAAGAATTATAATTAAATTAGAATTATGCATCGAAAATGTAGGAATTTTGCATTTAATTAGAATTATGCATTGAAAATGGAAGCATTATAATTTAATTAGAATTATGCAGCAAAAATGGAAGAATTATAATTAAATTAGTTATGCATCAAAAATGGAATAATTATGCATTTAATTAGAATTATGCATCAAAAATGGAAGAATTATAATTAAATTAGTTATGCAGCAAAAATGGAATAATTATGCATTTAATTAGAATTATGCATCGAAAATGGAAGAATTATAATTTAGTTATGCATCGAAAATGGAAGAATTATAATTTAGAGTTATGCATCGAAAATGGAAGAATTAGGATTTAATTAGTTATGCATAGAAAATTGAAGAATTATGCATTTAATTTAAATTATGCATCGAAAATGGAAGAATTATAATTTAGAGTTATGCATCGAAAATGGAAGAATTAGGATTTAATTAGTTATGCATCAAAAATTGAAGAATTATGCATTGAAAATGGAAGAATTATGATTAATTAAATCATAATTCTTCCATTTTAGAAATCGAAAAACGGAGAACTATGCATTTAATTAGAATTATGATTTAATTAGAATTATGCATTGAAAGTTGGATAATTATGATTTAATTAGAATTGTGCATCTAAAAAATGTGAATTTTGTTGTGCTTTGCGATCTAGTTTAGTTTGCCAATATGTCAAAGATCAAACAAGCCACATGTAAAGACTCGCTCCTGTAAATGTTGTGTAGTAGAATAGTGCATGTGTATTTGTGTGTATGAATGTGTTTGAGCATGTCACGTATGGCTGATCAGTGTGTGTGTGTGTGTGTGTGTGTGTGTGCGGGCCGCAGGGCAGGTCCTCTGTTCTCCGCTGAAATCACGGCGGTACTGTAGAGCACAACTGCTGTTCAGTCTTCTCTCTTTCATTCTCTCTTCCCCTCCGCACAGATTCTGTTTCCTCACGCTTTACAGCGAGCGCAGATAATTTACACGTAATGCTAGCCGTCCGCTGTACATGTATTGTTTGCCAAAAGAAAGAGGGCCAGTAAACCGGATGCGCTGTGGTCTGGGAGGAACTAGAAGCCTCTTTAAAAGCATAATGGGTTCTTGAAGTTCACAGGAACTCTTAGCGTGACGTTGGAGTGTGTTTGTCGATGTTTGGATTATCTGTGATGAAGAAGCTGTGGTTGATCTGAAGTACTTCAGTGTAATCATGTCTTAAGAGTGAAGAGATGCAACATAAACCATGTGTTGCTTTAGAGGGTTGAAATGAGTGTTTGAAAGGCCAGTTTCTTAATGTTATGATTGTGAAATGGACCGAGGTGGGCGGGTACGGTATGACCAAAGTCATAAATAGTTGTACGAGTGATTTTATGTCATGGTAATGGAATATATCATTATATAGTTATTTTTGGTTGAAGATCAACCCAAAGATGTTTTTCAAATTACATAACCATGAGCTAATGACGATTTTTGTGTAATCCAGTGATGTAAATACTTTTAATATTATTTTAAATGTATTTCTTTATTGTAATTATTTTATTTAACATCATGAATACAAACCAAAATTTCATTTGATTCATTACAAATAACAAATGGTTAAGTGTAAAAACAGCTTCAATAACACTTGACTAATGATCCATCCATCCATCATTCACACATCCATCCATCATTCACACATCCACCCATCCATCCGTCCATCATTCACACATCCATCCATCATTCACACATCCACCCATCCATCCGTCCATCATTCACACATCCATCCATCATTCACACATCCATCCATCCATCCACCCATCCATCCGTCCATCCACCCATCCATCCATCCATCATTCACACATCCACCCATCCATCCATCCATCCATCCATCCACCCGTCCACCCAGTCATTCCTTTTTTTCTGTTACATTTTGCAGAACGGCTCGATCGGGGAAAAATACTCCTATGCTTCCTATCCATCCATCCATCCACCCATCCATCCATTTATCCATCCATCCATCATCCATCATTCACATCCATCCATCCACCCATCCATCCATCCATTTATCCATCCATCCATCATTCACATCCATCCATCCACTCATCCATCCATCATTCTCACATCCATCCACCCATCCATCCATCCACCCATCCATCCATCATTCACACATCCATCCATCCACCCATCCATCCATCCATTTATCCATCCATCCATCCATCATCCACCCGTCCATCCATCAATCCATCCGTCCATCCATCCGTCCATCATTCACACATCCATCCATCCATCCATCCATCCATCATCCATCCTTCCATTTATCCATCCATCCATCCATCATTCACTCATCCATCCATCCATCCACCCGTCCATCCATCCATCCGTCCATCATTCACACATCCATCCATCCATCCATCCATCCGTCCATCATTCACACATCCATCCATCCATCCATCCATCATTCACACATCCATCCATCCATCCATCCACCCATCCATTTATCCATCCATCCATCCATCATTCACACATCCATCCATCCACTCATCCATCCATCATTCACACATCCATCCATCCACCCATCCATTTATCCATCCATCCATCATTCACACATCCATCCATCCACTCATCCATCCATCATTCACACATCCATCCATCCACCCATCCATCCATCCATCCATCCACCCATCCATCCATCATTCACACATCCATCCATCCACCCATCCATCCATCCATTTATCCATCCATCCATCCATCATTCACACATCCATCCATCCATCCATCCACCCGTCCATCCATCCATCCACCGTCCATCCATCCGTCCATCATCCATCCATCCATTTATCCATCCATCCATCCATCATTCACTCATCCATCCATCCATCCACCCGTCCATCATTCACACATCCATCCATCCATCCATCCATCCGTCCATCATTCACACATCCATCCATCCATCGTGTAGTTATATCTAAATATCTGTCTATCTGTCTGTCTTTTGTTCTGTATAACGTTCGTTAAATCTATCATGCATTATATCTATCTATTTGAATTTCCATCGTTCCATCTGAATATCTATCTATCAATCAGAGACAGAGTTCTTGATGATTTTCTGGCCATTTTTGTGCTTCTCTATATAATTGAGCTTTTCTGTCATGTCCAGAGCTGCACCCGCCCCGTAGTCATCAAAGAGAGAGAGAGGAATGCACCCATTTATTCCTCCATCTCTCTCTCTCTGTGTGTGTGTGTCTCGTCTCGCTGTACCAGTGCTGTATCAGTCATGACACTCACTCACATAACCTGTTCTCATAAACACACACTCACAGCATCACAAACACCCTGTAACAGTTATAAAGGTGAGTGTATGTGCTCTGTGAGCGTGTGTTTGAGCTGCATTCATGTCCCTCCACACACACAAGAGTCATTCTGAACCGCATGTTCATTCTGATGATTCATTTGAACTGATTCACTGTAAAACTGTATTTTTCACTGTTCCCATGGTCCACTTTGTGCTTTGGCCATGTAGTCAGAACAGATGTTTGTCTTTCCTGTAAAGCACATAAAATGGGCATTAAATGAACACAGATGATACAGACAGTATATATACAGTGTGTATATACTAGCCTATCTATAGCGAGAGAGGTCGCAGAAGAACATGTGTGTGTGACCAGCAGGTCTGCACATGCCGTGAACCGCAGACTAAAATTCCCCTCTTTACACTAATACACACACTCTCTCTACAATCTGGATGTGAATTCCCAAACATGTACATACACTCTTTGAGTGACTCATCACCTCCAGTATCCCATCATGCACTTGGGCGAACCCACCTGCAGATGATAAAGAACTGCTTGTTCTCTTGCTCTGTGTGTGTGTGTGTGTGTGTGTGTGTGTGTGTGTGTGTGTGTGTGTGTGTTCTCACAGCATCAGGAAACATAGTTATGCTTTGTTCTCTCAGCATCTACCGACTTATCGTTCAATCTATCATTTAATCTATCGTTGTATCTATCTATCTATCTATCTAACTGTTCAAAAGTTTGGGATCTGTAAGATTTTTAAATGTTTTTAAAAGAAGTCTCTTCTGCTCAACAAGGCTGCATTTATTTGATCAAAAATACAGTAAAAACAGTGAAATTATGAAAAATGTATTACAATTTAAAACAGCTGTTCTCTATGTGAATATATATTAAAGTGTAATTTATTCCTGTGATCAAAGCTGAATTTCCAGCATCATTACTCCAGTCTTCAGTGTCACATGATCCTTCAGAAATCACTCTAATATGAGGATTTGATGCTCAAGAAACATTTATGATTATTATCAGTGTTGAAAACAGTTGTGCTGCTTCATATTAAACCTTGATTTTATCCATGCTGAATAAAAGTACTAATTTCTTTCCTAAATTCGTTTCATCTCCTATTTCTATCTATCGTTTTGTATTAAATGATGTTTGTATATTTATTATTCTGCTGGACATGTGGTATTTTGTCAGTTTAAGTGTGTTTAGTGCTGCGCTCAGCATTTCTCTCCTCTGGTGTGTTTTGAATCTTTGATAATGTTCGAGACAGATTTCCCAGCAGTCCTCGGCAGCTGTGCTGTGTTTTAATCACATAGTTTCATAACACTTTAGATGTGGTCTGTGTGCGTGCAGGCTGTCAGTGAGAAAATCATATAACCCTTTGAACACTTAGACAAAGTGAGGTTTCTGTCAGTCATTTTTCCTAATAGGAGATCACAGGTGTTTATTTTCTTGTATATGCCCTGAGGTTTATTTTATGATGCTACTGTTCTTTGAGGGATTATGTATCTCAATCGGAGTTAATGCCACATTTAATTTGTCTTCAGCTGACAAAGCGTTGAAAATCAGTGAAAATGAGGCTGCTGTCCACTGGAAATGTTTTGTAAATATGTATTTTTAGAGTCGACGACCCTGACGAAGTTCAGTAGAGGACTCAGTCATGGGAAACATGCATTCTGAAGCATCTCAAGTGTAAAAATTAAATCAAAGATGCATTTAACACAGCAGACCATGGAAATGAAACTGCCCACACACTGTTCTGAGAAGAGCGGAGGAGAAGAGATGCATGTGCATGAAACCGAGGCTCTCAGAAGCGGAAATTATCATCGGATAAACTTCTACAGTGGTGGATGAATTTTTTGCATTGCCTTTTTCCCCAATGGTAAAAGAAAAATCCTGTTTACACCTGGTCACTGCATGCGTTTTCTCTGAAGGGATTTCGATCCGTTTGTGAAAAGACCAAGTGCAAATGACGTCCGAATCGGGATTTGAATCCGATCACTCGAACCTCTCCTGGAGGAGATCTGAGATAAAACTGGACCGGTGGTTGTTGAAACCACGAATGTGTGTTTTACTCCCAAAATGTTAAAAAATGAACGTGTGAGAGCGTATTATAGGCGATTTCCGATGTGAATAATGGGAAGCGCGTCATCACAGTCTGTGTAAAGGGTCTATTGAACGTTTTTGCTATAACTTTTTAAAAATGTATTTTCATTCACTGTTGAAATTATTAAAGTGACCTAAAATTTCAGTTCATTATTGATTGTTTCCACCGGTTATGCAGATATTTGCAAAGGTTTTCTGCAAGTTCGCCACTGCCGGGGAAGAGCTAGATATTTGCCACAAATTAACTTTGTGTTTGATGCAAATAAGCAGTTTTCGCAGGGGAGATGTAGTTGACTGTGGCCGAGTCTTTGACAAAGCCTGGAGGAATCTAGCCGTCCGTCCCCTCCCCCCCTCTCTCTGTCTGTGTGTGTGTGTGTGTGTGTGTGTGTGTGTGTGTGTGTGTGTGTGTGTGTGTGTGTGTGTGTGTGTGTGTGTGTGTGTGTGTGTGTGTGTGTGTGTGTGGTGGTGGTGGAGGGGGGGACACTGGGACCAGCCGGTGACCTCAGTCCGAAAGAATGTCCCCGTTTACTCAGACCTCTCTCTCTCTCTCTCTCTCTCTCTCTCTCTCTCTCTCTCTCTCTCTCTCTCTCTCTCTCTCTCTCTCTCCCTCTCTCCTTCTCTCTCTCTCTCTCTCTCTCTCTCTCTCCCTCTCTCCTTCTCTCTCTCTCTCTCTCTCTCTCTCTCTCTCTCTCTCTCTCTCTCTCTCTCTCTCTCTCTCTCTCTCTCCCTCTCTCCTTCTCTCTCTCTCTCTCTCTCTCTCTCTCTCTCTCTTCTTTTTGTGTTCAGTTTCGAAATCTCAGTGATCTCAACGTCGTTTGTTGTGTTAACACGCGTCCACATCTAACTTTTCCATCTCATTAAAAAAAAAAAAAAAAAATTCTTATTCTCTTGAACCATTTACACCTTTTTATTGTATTTTCTGAGGATATTTTGAGTGGTTCTTGACCAAACCTGCACTCATGCTAGAGTGATCTGGATGGTTGCTAGATGAAACAGTGTGAACATTTCATATCATGATTATAGTGACCAAAATAATCAATTTTATCACAGTATTGTTAAAATGTGCTGGAAATTTTCAAAAAGTACTGATACACCCGCTGAAATAATTTCAATAATTTTCCATTTTTATGTTGAAAACCAACTAAATATTTATTTATTTTTTTGCATAAAAATTAAAATAGCAAAAACGATGGCTGGATATTGGTTGGGTGACTTGCATGTTATCTAAAAACATGCACAAAATGTTCAAATAAAGTTTAATATGTTCCAGCCGGTGTAAATCGTGTGTTTGCACCCCTAATTGAAAATCTTTCCTCACGTCTGTGTGTGAATCGCGCTTTATCACTCTGAATCACGTCGGGTGTTCGTGTCTCTGTCGGGCCACTGGCTGTTTGAATGTGGCAAGTGCATAAATTTTGCGATGGTGAAAAGAAACGAGATGTCTGGCTTGAGCGCTGTAAATTAAGGGACGTGGAAAGGGGTCAGTCTGATTTATGTGTGTGTGTGTGTGAGAGAGAAAGACAATGATGAGTGTTTTGTGTTTTCTGTGTGTGTTTGAATACACCGCTCTTACTCTCGTTTAGTCAGACTAGCAGCATAAAGTCAGATCGCTGCTTCTGTCCAAGAAACGCCCATTTAGACACAAACAGTCTGAGTAACCACAGTTTGCACTTGTTTTCAGGCTGGTATAAACCTGTGCGTCTTGATTGTAAGGGTGTGTTCACACTTGGCATGTTTGGTTGGATTAAAACGAACCCTGGTGCGATTACTCTGTTAGTGCGGTTCGTTTGGTGCGGTTTGATTGAAATCTGAACGCAACACGGTCCAAAGACATGTAAACTAGGGATGCACCGATAGGACAATTTTGGCCGATAACTGATAATTCTCTATATTTGAAAGTCGATAACCGATATATTCTGATCTAAATCCAAATTTTTATAATATTTTTGAGAGCCTGATTACAAAAACAAAAGCCTCACTATTAAAATCCATGTCCCAAGCACACAATTATAATGTTCTCATTATAATATTATTATTATATCGCCTAAATGACAGACTTGCGCTGCACATGTTGCACTGAACTGGATCAGTCAGAATCTAAAGTGTCTCAGCTGAAGGAAATAATCCATTATTTATCAGCTTTAATATATCGAGAACAATAACATTAATTAAAAATGTATTAGCTGATACCGATATGGTGGCCAATATATCACGCATCCCTAATGTAAACGAACCAAAAACAGGATATGATGTCACAAGGTGCAACACTAAAAAGGACAGAAGGCTCAAGCATACTTGTATAGAAGTTAAAATAGTTAATAAATTTAATAAAGAAGTTCAAGTAGTGACCTGACACCGTGTGCTAACTACACGCGACGCGCGATATAAGGTTATTCTCCATGTTAATCAGAGTGTTTGTCCTATCCAGACGCGACGGCGACACGTGATGATCCTATTTTAGAAACGGTTTCTATTTTTCTGTGACGTCGCGCTGGAATAACAAACACAAAGTGTGGCGATGATAATCTCAGGTGCTGTTTATGTGCTTTATTTAATGTTAAAAGTGTTTAATGTGACTCTGAATATCATTTAGTGCTCCAGCTACAAAAGCAACAATGGATAATTCACCTCAGATCTTGAAATTAAACCAATGGAAACAAGAACGTTAAAACTGTGAACAAACAAGTGTATTCTTTGACAAAGATTGTTTTAGTAACTCAGCCTATGTATTTTTAATAATGTTTAAATGGTGTATTATTAGTGAATTTGATTATGTAGCGACTTATCCATTTTCTTGCGAGTGCCGTCAAGATTACTCTCTGGTGCCGTGAGACTCCGCCCACACGCTGTTCTGATTGACTGACTCCTCCCACATGCTGTTCTGATTGACTGACTCCTCCCACATGCTGTTCTGATTGGCTGACTCCTCCCACACACTGTTCTGATTGGCTGTGGGTTTTGATTTATTTTGACGCATCTCGCAGTCGCGTCTAGTGTGGACAGACAAATTATTTGTCGCTGGAATCTTATCGCATCGCGTCTGGTTAGGACACAGTGTCAAGCATACTTGTTTTTTCTCATCAGTAGTCGTGATGTTGTCCATCACAGTTCAGTTCAGGCATCAGAACCGCGTCTCCTCGCAGCAGATCTTCGTTTGTGTGTGACGGAGGGATTCCTGATCCTGTTTTGACTCCTTTACACGTTTTATAAGCTCTTCACGAGTTCTCAGCTGGTCTAAATACCATCATATGTAGGTTATGCACATACAACGAGCGCATTCAACCCAGAACAGAGCATATTGTTTTAGATGTTCGGTAAGTTCTGTGGTGAAATATACGTAATAAAAGCCGACCAATTAGGTTGTGAGCATATCCCATGCCTTTAGCTTTGCTTTTAAAATGCCAGTGTGAACGCTAAGCGGACCAGAACTAAATGCTTATTAACTCTTCCGAGTCGCCGATCACGCCGGCGTGATCAAATCACATGACCAGTTTAAGACGTCGAAGCATAAAAACAAAGTCACGTTGAGCGCTGCTGTCCACTTCTGTCGAAAGTGCTGGCTTGAAACTCTATTTTACTTTTTGTTTTGTGTTGATAGACCAAGTAAAAACGGAGATATGATAATTTAAACTTTATATAAAAAAATATTGAAAATATTGACGCGTTCGTAAAGGAACGCAAGATGGGATGCGACAGGCGTTGCATTTATTCTCATAACTTCGTCGGTTTTTGTCATAAAACAAAACGGAGACAAATGTGTGAATCTGCTGACTCTGCTCTTCAGGCTGCACATTTTAGGGAGTGGAGGAGGAGCCAACTGAGCAAAGAAGTGAAATTGAAAGGCGTCCGCGGGAGTCGGGAGATTGACGGAGTAGACAGAGAGACATATATATAGAAAGAGAGAGAGAGATATTATTGCTAGTTTTTGGAAAAGTTTGAATAGATTTTGAGAGTAGTTTAGGAGTAGTGTAGATAGTTTAGGTAGTTTAGGTAGTTTTTGTGGACGGAAAATGAAGCGAATGTCTTTAGTCTCATTGTTGACAGAAACTGTTTTGAGGAGTGGCACAGATAAAAAAAAAAAACTCACCTGATATTCGTTGTAAATAGTTGTGTATATATAGTTTGATTTTGTGTTCATTTTACCTTTTGTATAGTATATTTGCACTTTTTAGGAACCCCTCTTACTCAAGGAAGGAAAGCCCTGTAATGTAGCTGTCTGTGTAATTGTACATGAAGTGTTTTGTAGAGTTTCTAAGCAAAAAAGAAAAGAAAAAAACGCCTATTGCCACACCTGCTTTTTGCTGTATATAGTTAGATTTTATCTCAATTTTACCTTTTTTATGTTGTATTTGCACTAATTGGGAACCCTCATACTCTGGGAATGCAAGGCCTTAAATATAGCTCTCTGTATAATTGTGTGCATAAACTTTTAAAAAGTGGCAAAGCTAAAAAGAGAAAAAAAAGCCTATGGCTACACTCGCTTTTTTTTTGTAAATCATATTTTTTTTTGTATATAGCTTGATTATATCTGAATTTTACCTGTATATGTTGACATTTACAACTTGTGTTTACATTTTAAACCTTTTAAAATGCTTCATTGAGCATGTTTGTGTTTTTTGTAGTAAAAAAAACTATAAGTAAACATATAGGTAAACATTTGTTTATGTCGCAAAATAAAAAAAATAACAAGTACTCAAAAACGGCCAAAATAGCCCAAGACTCCGAAGAGTTAAGTGTTGTTTTGTTTTTTGGTCCTGACCAATCGCATCGAATTACAAGTGTGAACACACACCTTAAGCATTTTTGTGTGCATTACACATCAGGCGCTGGTGGTTCTGTGAGTGTGTGTGTGTGTTGTGGGAATGAACACAGCTGTCCACTTAACATGCATCAAAGATAAAAAACATACTTTCAATCATTTGATGTTTGCCAATTTAAAATAATTGCTTGTTTGTTGTCGAAGCTGCTCGTAAATGCACATGGAGTTTCTTCTGCAACATTTTATGCAGCATGTAAGATAAAACTTATTTGAAATGGTAGCATCAATGTATTTTTTTTTTTTTTATCAGGACGGCGACTACGAGGAAAGGCTTTCTATAATGTTAACGGGAAGGTGTACTGTGAAGAGGACTTCCTGGTGAGTCTGAGATTTGCATTCACTAGGAAAAAATGTTTCTGGTCAATACGTTTTTTTTGGTAACACTATTTTTGGGTGACGTATTTACCCCTTTCTACATGTACTTACTATAGTAATAACAGTAAATTACACATAATTACAACTAACCCTAAACCAAACCCTAACTCATAGTAAGTACATGTAGTTAATAATATTACTCAGTATTTAAGTACAATGCAACTATGTCACCTTAAAATAAAGGGTAACCAATTTTTTGCTCAACAAGGCTATATTTATTTAATCAAAAATAACTTTTTCTTTCTAAAAATGTAATTTATTCCTGTGATCAAAGCTGCATTTTCAGCATCATTACTCCAGTCTTCAGTGTCACATGATCCTTCAGAAATCACTCTAATATGAGGATTTGATGCTCAAGAAACATTTATGATTATTATCAGTGTTGAAAACAGTTGTGCTGCTTCATATTTGTATGGAAACTTTGATGAATAGAAAGATATTTTATTTGAAAATGTTTTTTTATTAATTCAATGCATCCTTGCTAAATAAAATATATAAGTCTGTAATGTTGTTTCCTGATGTACTTTTTTAAATATATATTTTGCAAGAACATGGATATAATTTAATGCAGTGACCCCCCCCCCCCCCCCATATCCTTGACAACAAAACCAATTATTATTTCAAATTTTTGGCATTGCTATAGAAATTATGAATTTTGAACGCAAGCATACGCAAGCTTTTAATCTCATAATTACAGTAATTCTGACACAATGTGACGCATTAATCCATTAAAGGAGGCAGGCGGTGTCTGTCCCTGCCGCTATTGTTGATGCTCGTTCTAATGTGCTTCTGTAGAACCTGTTCTCGTCTGAAGTCATGCTGTAGGGTTAGGGTTACACCAGCTGTAGTGTCTCAACAAAAAAGCTGCAACGCTCCATTTAATTGAATGTTTCCTAAGAGGGAGGTGGAGAGGAGGGTTGTATTGATTTGGTCAATATTTGCGATAGATTTATTTATTTCAATTTAAATTAATTGTCACACTTTAGATTAGAGTCCAATTTTAACTGTCTAACTATTTACTATGACTTTTGCCTCAATAAACTCCTAATGTCTGCTTATTAATAGTTAGTACGGTAGTTGTTAAGTTTAGGTATTGGGTAGGATTAAGGGATGTAGAATATGATCATACAGAATAAGGCATTAATATGAGCTTTTTAAGTACTAATAAACACTAATAAACTAGTTAATAGTGAGAATTGGACCCTAAACTAAAGTGTTACCATTTATATGTGTGTATATATACAATAATTGTAATATTATTGTAATATTTTAATTCACTGTCATTGAATATTTAAGATTTTTTTTTTTTATTTCGGGCCTTTAATATGTATACAGATATGTTTTTCATATATATATATATTAGTGCTGTCAAAAGATTAGTCGCGATTAAACGCATCCAAAATAAAAGTTTGTGTTAACATAATATATGTGTGTGTACTGTGTATAATTATTTTGTATATATAAATACACACACATGCATGTTGTATATATTTAAGAAAAATGTTGATTTTTGTATAATTTATATATAAAAAAATTATATTTATATATAATATAAATTATATATAAATATATACAGTATATGTATGCAAATATTTCTGTGTATTTATATATACAAAATAATTATACACAGTACACACACATATATTATGCAAACACAAACTTTTATTTTGGATGCGATTAATCGCGATTAATCTTTTGACAGCCCTAATATATATATATATATATATATATAATTTTTATTTTATATATATTTTTTTTATTAATAATAATTCTTTCTTTTTTTAATAGGTGGCTATTGGCCACCTAGCTTAGATATCAGCATTGGTATCATCCATTGTAAAAAAAAAACCAAAAAAAAAAAAAACTTAGTCGGCCCCTTGATAGATTCATGATTGACCCAAACAGCACTTCTGCTGACGTGACTAACTGAGGAACGCCGGGGGTCGGGCAGATGGTCTGTCTGATGGGACGGGGTGGGGTGGGGGGGGTCCTGGTATTGATCAGTCCCTCCCAGCCCCACCTGCTGGTCCTCCTCGCGCCACAATTAACACACAAACACCAAAGAAAAGCATGTTCAGGCGAGCAGTGATGTCATCAGTAGGGAATGAGCCGAGTTCCATCGTTAAAATGTGGCCTTTGGTTCCTTCAATAGAATCCGGAGATCTTGTGTGGCCTTTGCCACTCATTTCCATAGAGCGCATGTTTGAGAACATCTTTACTCTAATGGCTGCGCTCCAAACCCTTGTAACCCTGGTAACCAGGTCAAAACCCTTTTCCGGGACAGATGGCTCCCCTCAGGGTCGTTGCTGGATTTAAGACGCATGCAACCTGTGCGCCATTAAGACCCTCTGAAGACTTTATTCCAGACTGGAGATGGTTTTAATCTCAGGACAGTCTTTTTAGGGGTCTAAGCCCTCATGCTGAAGAAGAGGAACCGCTTTGGTTATCCTTCAGGTCGATACCTGTAGTGGCCATCACTTTAATCCGTCGAGCTGATCTTCTCAGGGATCGTGCGGATGATCATCTGGGATTTTCAGTTGATGTCTCAAGAGTTTAATCAGAAGACTTGAAGACTTCATAGGGTGTTACTGAAGCTGAGAGAGAGAGAGAGAGAGATGGGGAGAGAGAGAGAGTGTGTATGTGTGTTCTCTTAGAGAGAGAGAGAGAGAGTGTGTGTGTGTGTGTTCTCTTGGAGAGAGAGAAAGAGAGAGAGTGTGTGTGTGTGTGTTCTCTTGGACAGAGAGAGAGAGTGTGTGTTCTCTTGGAGAGAGAGAGAGAGAGAGAGAGAGAGAGTGAGTGTGTGTGTGTGTGTGTGTGTGTTCTCTTGGAGAGAGAGAAAGAGAGAGAGTGTGTGTGTGTGTTCTCTTGGACAGAGAGAGAGAGAGAGAGAGAGAGTGTGTTCTCTTGGAGAGAGAGAGAGAGAGAGAGTGTGTGTGTGTTCTCTTGGAGAGAGAGAGAGAGAGAGAGAGAGAGTGTGTGTGTTCTCTTGGAGAGAGAAAGAGAGAGAGAGTGTGTGTGTGTGTGTGTGTGTGTGTGTGTGTGTGTGTGTGTGTGTGTGTGTGTGTGTGTGTGTGTGTGTGTGTGTTCTCTTGGAGGGAGAGAGAGCCCCCTTCAATAAAGTTCAATAAATCGATCTTGCTCAGTGATTTGTGGACAATTTTGGAATTAGATATTTTTTAGCATTTTGGAAGTTGACATGAAAGGTGGAGCAGTGTGAAATGCTATGTTTGATCATATATGGTTAATTATACATTTATTTTGTTCGTTATTTATTAAATATAATATTATTTTAATGTTTTTTGTGTAATATTTCTTTTTAGATATTTTACTCTCTTTATACTTTTTTTTTTTTTTTTTCCAAATAGGTTTTTTATTCAAACATCAAATAGCCTTGAAATAATTACAGGTTCCAGGATTAGTTTTCTTATATGCACAAAAATAAATAAACTTAATAAAATCGGGGGAAAAAAATAAAAATAAAAACATTACCTATAACCAACACCCCGTCCCCCGCCTGTTAATATACAATCCAGTGACATTAATACACAACACTTGCATTAAGGAATAACATTGCTATTGAGGGAACAGATGAAAGGCTCCCAAATCTTGTGGAATTGTCCAATATTGCCTTACAAAAGGAATCTAGTGCGTTCCAGGTAGATGTTTTACTAAAACATGTTTTTTATATTTATATATGAAGAGTTCAGATGCAAAAGCCTCTAACTGCCATCTGAAATTTTCTTCTAGAATGATCATTTTTTATAAAGCTTGTATATTTAAGTTCAGTAATTTCACTTAAATGACAATTAATAGGTCATTTTCATTGCCATTTAAGGGAAATTACTGAACTTAAATATACAAGCTTGATAAAAATGATCATTCTAGAAGAAAATTTAAAATGGCACTTAGAGGCTTTTGCATCTGAACTCTTCACATATGTATAATATAATATTTATAATATTCTATTTATTTCTAGTATTTATATTATTTAGTGTATATTTACATTTAATCATTTGGCAGATGCTTTAATCCGAAGCGAACTTACAAATGAGGAATACAACAAATGAGTCCTCTTATATAGTTGGGTTGTTGACATGAAGCATGAAGCAGTGTGACATGCTGTAATTTATCATAAACTAGTTTAAACATTCTTCTGGAATAGTTGTACATGCAGGTTTTCTCATAAACATGAATTATTTGTACTTTTAAATTGTTGATAAGATATATTTATTTGTATTAAAAAATATTGTAATTTATTTCTACTTGCATAATATTTATATCGGATGCCTGTGCCATTTTAAAATATTAATACATAAATAAAATATCTCAACCAAATCTTCTTAACATCTAAATGATTGTGCACTTGAAAAATGTATCTATGACTCCTCAGTAAATTTCATTCACACACATTTGGACACTTTTGGACAAATACAGTTCTGTTTAAAAGTTTGGGGTAAGATAAAGAAAATAATAATTTTTTGTTCAGCAAGGATGCATTAAATTGATCACTGAACTGCAGTGTGTGTTGCTGATCAAATATGATGTTCATCTCATCTGTGGTGTTTTCTTCTATAGTATTCCGGCTTCCAGCAGACAGCGGAGAAGTGCTTCGTGTGTGGACACCTCATCATGGAGATGGTACGATTTCAGTTCCACCCGGTGCTTTTTCACTGTTACTATTGCTCTAATTTATCAGAGGAAGGATCGCTTGTCATTTCAATTAGTTTTACCATTTAAACAAATGTGGAACCAAAAATGGATTATCAAAGTGGGATAATCTCTTGAAATACTCCGGCTCAGTGATGTGTGTCTATACTTGGATACAGAAATGATGTTATTGTGCCTCATTAGTGCTGCATCATCAGCCCACGGCCGTCTCACCTGTGTGTGTGTGTGTGTGTGTGTGTGTGTGTGTGTGTGTTGCAGATCCTGCAGGCTCTGGGAAAGTCGTATCATCCAGGCTGTTTCCGCTGTGTCGTGTGTAAGGAGGGTCTGGACGGCGTTCCTTTCACCGTGGATGTGGAAGACAACATCTACTGTGTGAAAGACTACCACACGTGAGTCATGTCCTCACGCTCACCCTGTTTTATATTTCATAGCCAAGGTGTTTTTCTATAATAATGAATAGAGCTGGGCGATTTTTTTCCCCTAAAAAAAACTGTGATTTTTTTTATAAAAAACTCGAATTACGATTCGATTCGATTTCCCCCCCCCCCCATTTAAAACAAAATAACTGTGAACTGTAAATATATTTTGAAAATATATATTTATTGTATTTAATTAAAGTGCATCAACATAAACAAAATTGCAAAGGCAAACCCTTTCTCTAACTGAAAAGTCACTGTGCAGTGTGCAACAAAGATTGTTAAACATCCAAACTATTTATACTGTATTTGGATTGAGCTAATAAAACAACAAATAATCCTCAGGTAACTCTTATGCCTGGTTCAGATTACACGATTTTTTTGTCTGTTACGATAGTCACTGTGTCAGATAACACGATTTTGACTCCTAAAATCTTGTCATGTCGTGGACAAGAAACATGTCGTAAAACAACGTGTAGTCTGACCAGTCATCGCGAGCCGTCTCACACACTCATTCACTCGCACATATAGGCTACACAAGCTCACTCACATAGCCTACACACACACACACTCACTCACTCACTCACTCGCGCACACACACACACACACACACACACACACACACACACACACACACTCACTCACTCACTCACTCACTCACTCACTCGCACATACACACACACTCACTCACTCACTCACTCGCACATACACACTCACTCACATACACGCACTCTCTCTCTCTCTCTCTCTCTCTCACACACACACACACACACACACACACACACACACACACACACACACACACACACTCACTCACGCGCGCACACACAGTCACACACACTCACTCGCTCACTCACTCACTTACTCGCGAACACACACTCTCCCTCACTCACTCACTCACTCACTTACTCGCGAACACACACTCTCCCTCACTCACTCACTCACTCACTCGTGCGGAGGACCGTTAAAAAATTAAACATGCTAGTCTTTTTGTCGTGATGTCGTGAAGCATCGAGGGCTGCGCCGCAGGGAGCGTTCTACGGAAACCCTGAAGGAAGATTTGGCGAATGCAAAATGTATGTATTGTACGCTATACTGAAGAGGGGGAGAAAAAAAATCAAAAAAATCGATTTTTTGAAAATATGAATCGATTTGACCTACCAACTCGATTTTTAAATCAAATCGATTTTTTCCCCAGCCCTAATAATGAATATTCATAACATCTAGCATTATTATAGAGAGCAAAAGTCGGATTCTGGAAGTAAAAACTCCATTCATGTTCTCCACAGAGAAATTGATTTTGAGCAATAATTTCTAAACGGTTTCTTCTCAAATCAATATTTTTATGTGGTGAAAAGCGTCAAATGTGCAATATCCCATAAACGTCCGTCTTGTTTGACCTTGTTCGTCTGCTAGAAACTGTTTTTCTTAGCAGAAGATCAAATCAACATTTCATGTCTAATGCTTTACGTATATTCCATGTCATAAGCGAGATAATGTACATCCAGCCACAAAATAAGGTGTCCTGATCATCCCGTCGGGATTTATCTTGCGATTACATAATGTGGTTTTATGTGTCTTCATCTTCACAGGGTTTTTGCTCCTAAATGTGCCTCGTGTAACCAGCCGATCCTCCCAGCACAGGTACAAGAGTTTGAGCACAGTAATACTGACTGAGGGTTGAGGTCACGCTTCAGGACAGAGGTTAACTAGCTGTGTGTGTGTGTGTTTGCAGGGTTCAGAGGAGACCGTACGGGTGGTGTCCATGGATAAAGATTACCATGTGGAATGCTATCACTGTGAGGTAATTCAGACCCGTTCATAAGTCAGTGGTTATTGCTGTGGATCAATCCCTGGTTTAACCTCATGCTGTATCGCTGGTTTACTGTGATTCGCTCAGAGGAAGGCGCGTCTGGTAAATGGCACCTAACAAGGGGTCATGTTTACACTCCTGGACAAAGCTCTGGAGTTATGTAAGATGTGTTTTGTGTGTATTAGGCCTCGGCTCGGGTATAAATGTGCATTAATATTGTGAATCATTGACTGATGACATTCAGCTAAACTCGGAGTCTGTGAGGTAAAGTGTTCACTTAAACACGTCTCAAACATCTGGTAGTTTATGAAAGCTAAGGTTTTTCTGCTAAAGAAAGCGATTTTTGTACTCCAGTATTATCTTAATATTTTATTAACATATAATTTTAGTAATATTTTGAACGATATTCAAGTAATTTTTTTAATTTAGCAACCAAAAAAAAAATGTCAATGAGCAGATGATTATTATATACATTAACATAATATATTTTTTAATTATTAAAATTAATATTATGAAAAATTCATATAATATAGGTCCTATATTTAATATAAAAAATTTTATATATATATATATATATATATATATATATATAGTGTAGTTATTTATCAGAAATATATATTTTTATTCAAAATTAATATAATTATTTGTTATGATTTTGTAAAATTAATATTAAATATATTAAACAATATAAATGTAATAATACTTTTATTAATAATTATAAAAAAAAAAAATTACATATACTGTATGTGAGAGAGAGAGAGAAAGAGAGAGAGAGAGTGTGTGTGTGTGTGTGTGTGTGTGTGTGTGTGTGTGTGTGTGTGTGTGTGTGTGTGTGTGCTTATATTCAATTGATTACTTTTACATCACTTATCTTTCCCTTATCATGAAAATATGTCTTCCAATTCACAATTTAAACAAAATTGTCATGTGACAGGGTTGAGATTAGGGTGATAGGTTGAAGGCCTTGTCAAAACATTGAATCCATATTTGTTTTTCATGGTAATTTATTTACAATCCAAACCGCAGTTCTGGATTTCTTCCTCTTGCTGTGGATTTCCCCGATTGGCTCGCAGGAATTTCCATGTAAAAAGGAAGCGTTGTTCATTAAATGATTTACAGTGTTGGTCCTGCCACGAGAGTGTTGATGATGATGATTCACTGTATTCTGATGCATGAAAAGGCCTTTTATCGGGCCTGACTTCCTTTCTATCAAACATGCTGAGAAATAACATGTGTGTTGCAGGATTGTGGTCTTCAGTTGAACGATGAAGAGGGACATCGCTGTTACCCGCTGGAGGGGCACTTGCTGTGCCACCGATGCCATCTGCACCGGCTAAAGACCCCTGTACCAACACACCCGCCCCCGAGCTACCCGCTACACGTCACTGAACTGTGAACACACGGACTCGCGCTGAAGAAGAGAACGGTGTGACGACAAGCCCGAACAATAAACAGGGGAATCAATCTACGTATTTCCACTTGTTTGGGGTTTATATGACCAACCAGGGAGGCTTTTATTATTACTCTCACCCCTCATCACCTTCTTCCTCTCACGTTCTGGTCTGGTTCGCTGTATCGAGGGGTTTTCGCTCTGGTCGCGACCCAGAATGCACTGCGGCAGGGGAACGTGTCCTCTGAACACCAGACAACAGCACTGAACACACACAGACTGAGATTACGACTTCTTGTGCCTTCATCGAATATCCCGTCACCTCGCTCACTGCCTTCGACATGCGCCATTTCTGTATGCATGTGTGTGTGTGTGTTGTGCCAAGCTGCCCGGGTCTTTTAAAGGGACAGTTCACTAAAAATGTAAATTGCGTTGATCATTTATTCACCCTCATGTTGCTTCAAACCGGTATGACTTTTATTTATTAAAAATGCCTTTTTAAGCCAAGACACTACTGGCTGAACCATTGTTTTTCATGCACTGGTTCATTTTGAGGCTCATTTGTGTCCATAACGTGTTGTTATTCAAACTGGTTGAACGAAAACATGCAAAACACACAGGGCCCTATTTTAACGATCTGAAACGCAAGAATCAAACGCAAAACGCAAGTAACTTTGTGGGTGGATCTCGGGCGCTGTTGCTATTATACCGGCGGGATAAATGACTCTTGCGCCCGACGCAAATCTAAAATGTGTTGGTCTGAAGTCGCTTCATTACTCATAGGTGTGGTTTGGGCGTAACGTGAAATAAACCAATCAGAGCATCATCTCACATTCCCTTTAAGAGCAGGCGTGCTTGTTCCATGGCGGATTGCTATTATAACGGCGGATTTGCCAGACGCACGCCAGGAGCGGTTCACAGCCGAGGAGACCGATGTTCTCGTCAGGGCCGTAAAACACAGAGAAGGCGTATAATAAGAACAGGCGTATAATAATTTTGGTAAATGTGTAAGCTAGATTTATGCCTATTTTTTCACATCTTCATGGACACCACAATGATTTCCCTCGTGTGGTAATATTTTTCCTTGTAATAATGTATGCTTTGCAAAAATGAAAACTGCTGCGTCTGTGTAGATGAGAGAAGCAAAGTGTATACTGACTTTAGACTAGGTTTCTCCTGGTCAGTGGCGGAATTGTTTTCTGGAACTGCAAAATAGCACCAGGGAACGTTTGTGCCGGAACACTCCTCCTCTTTTCCCTGAACCGCCCCCGGGAGCGCAAGTTCATTCCCTAATTTACCGACGTGCATCTGTGGAGGGAAAAGTCCGCTGTGCGTCGGGTGCAAAATAGGAATGATACATGCGTCGGTGTACAAAGTCAATTGCGCTGGGTGCAAGATCGGGTCCACAGTGTTTATGTTATTACACTTTCTCAATTTGTGTCTGTAGATTTCAGTTACAACGCATAATATGTAAAGGCTGTTTTCTCAAATTGAGACAACGACTAAATAACAAGAAATTTGAAAACCAATGTTCAGATTTCTATTCTGGAAATGTATGCAAATGAGTGCATATTTAATTAGATAATGCCTTATTTGCATATTCAGAAAACTTATAATTCAGAACTATTGTCTCAGTTTACTGTGATTAATCAACTGGGGAATATTATAGTGATATCTGTTAGCTAATATTTTACCCTGAGGTGTCTTGTACAGCTTTGGACTGACATGAGCGTGAGTGAATAATAGTGAACTGTCCCTTTAAGCATAATTTAAATGCCTGAATTAGTGGCGGCAGTGGGCCGAACACTGATGCATCGCTGGCGTCTTCTTCTTGAGAAACCTGCTGCATATAGCAGGACTAACTAATGTATATTTTGCAGAAGTCTGACTTTGAGTCTCTCTGGCCGGAGTCAGAGAGGCCGTTACGACCTGACACCAGCACAACAGGGTCGGATCTGTGAACACTGGTTTGTCTCCGGATGAGGTGCCTTTCTGCCTTACATATTCCTTACCGTGGAGGAGACGCACTGTAACGCGTCTCAGGAGACTCTGAAGGGACTCTGATGTGCGCCGGGGTCAAAGGTCAAGCCTGGATGTGCTGGACTCAACCAGGCCTGCCAGAGATTACCTGCATTTGTCCTGCAGTCAGTGTGTGTGTGTGTGTGTGTGTGTGTGTGTGTGTGACGCGCTGTCCAAACCAGCCGCGATGCAATCAAGCTATGAGCAACAGAATGTTTTGCACATGTCAGAGTAATAAAGTCATGAACACGTAGACGTCTGGGAATGATGTAATGATCAAAACAAAATGAAAGCTCTCTTATTTTTTTATTAGATTCACATGAATGAAAATTCGATGCCGCTGGAAGCTTATTGCATTGCATCTGGTTAGGACGTGTTGTGAGTGTGTTTGTCTGTGTGTAGTTGTGTATATGTTCATGTACACTAGTGGCTGGGCCGCTGCGTGTGTGTGTGTGTGTGTGTGTTCCATATACAGTGACCCTGATAAGTATTTACACACTTAAAAACATCTGAATGTCATTGCATTACACTCTTTGGAAAACAAAGTTCTATATAGAACTTCTTAAAGAGCCCTTTATGCCAAAAAGGTTCGAAATGTCTTAAATGATCGCGTAATACTTGCGTACACATTTTTTGCAGTGCCATGTTTACGTGCCGTTTAACTCATGAAATAAATGAAAACAAAAATCCATAAATGATGGAACCTCTAAAAGGTTCTGTGTACTCTATGAAGTGCCTGATGGAATCCCTCGGGTTCCGTATAGAACCGTTTCTTCTAAGAGTGTAAAGCAAAACATCAATGCAAGTGTCAGTTATTATGAAGACACTTCGGACACAAGAAGGCGTTTGTCAGGTTTGAAATGCTAAAAATACAGATCTGACTTCATGCATGCACTAAAATCACCAGCTGATCCTGACAGATCCCGAGGTGTCCGATTCGATCTAATGCATCCGTGTTCAGAGCGTTTGAAGCGTGTAATGCTCGTCTGTACACACTCCTGTCTGTCTGTGATACTACTGATCTGATACAGAGCGTTGCTTCTTCTCTGACTGTAAAAGCTTGTGATGTACTCATGTGAAGATGTGTGTCACATCTCGTCATCCCGACCTGCTTTTAGTGGTCTAAGAGGTTTCCCGCAGATTTAGCTCAAGCAATATTCTGGATTAATGCCGTCGACTCCCAGAGAAAACCATTATTTACACCAGCTGATGTATTTTCTATGGTAATCGCCAGCATGAATATTCAGTGTAATGACAGAACATTCCTTTAAACAGTTCAGTAACCTTATTTTTCCGCTTTCAGATCATTCCCACCAGTGTGTTGTGGTTTTTTTTCCTAAAGTGCGTAATATTTTTCTCCACGTTGTCTTAATCCACTTTTAAAACGTACTACTATTGTATAGCACAACGTTAGAGTCCCTGTAAATAAACAGTGTAGAACGTGTTTCCCGCATTTATCGGAGATCCCACGAACGGTAGCTTTCCTTCAGTTAGTTCTTAAGAAATGCACATCTTACGTTCTGTTGCATCACTTTTTTATCGTACAATGTTTTGATTTCCTAGATATTTCATAAATAAAGAAAAGGCAAAGTAGATTTATTTATCTAAACGTGAAAAGTTTAAAGTTATTTAATGTATGAAAAGTCGGGGCGTATCATTTAACCGTAGATTTATGTAATCTGCTTTTTCAATAAAGTGGTTTTTTTTAGTTAACTTAAACTGTGTGTGTGTGATGTTATTTGTGTGAGTTCAAAACTACATCTCGTTCACATACTCACTCTCATTTAGAGTTCTTTAATTATGTTTTTTATAACAAAATAAAATAGGGAAAAATGTTTGTCACTCCAGGCATTTCTAATAAAAACACTTTATTTTACGGTGTCCTTGTTACATGTAGTTACTATAGTAATAACTATAAATTATGCACAATTACATGCAACTAACCCTAAACCACATCTAATCCTAATCCTATAGCAAGTACATGTAGTTAATTAATATTACTTAAATGTACAATTACACTGTAACACGGACACCTTAAAATAAAGTGTCAATTATTTTGTATTCTTATGTATTTTTGTGTATATATATATATATATATATACAGTGCAATGCATAAGTGAATACACCCATGCTAAAGTTGACTAAAAAGAGGAATAAAAAATCATATTTTGGAAATTGAACGTAATGCCTTAATTAAAAAAATTAGGAAAAATCCAACCTTTAAGGACACCAATTTTCTTTGTGAATGAATAATGTATCGTAAATAAATAAATGTTCTTCCTTAAAATACAGGGTGCATAAGTCTGGACACCCCTATGTTAAATTCCCATAGAGGCAGGCAGATTTTTATTTTTAAGTATTTTTAAAAAAAATTTTTTAGGATACTATGCATCCTGATAAAGTTCCCTTGGCCTTTGGAATTAAAATAGCCCCACATCATCACATAGCCTTCACCATACCTAGAGATTGGCATGGAGTACTTTCCATAAGATCATCTCTCAATGCAAATCAAACCAGCTATTAGGCTAACTGAAATAAAACCATGCCAATCTCTAGGTATGGTGAAGGCTATGTGATGATGTGGGGCTATTTTAATTCCAAAGGCCAAGGGAACTTTATCAGGATGCATAGTCTCCTGGATCCATGAAGTAACTGGCCTTTAAAAATAAAAATCTGCCTGCCTCTATGGGAACTTAACATAGGGGTGTCCAAACTTATGCACCCTGTATTTTAAGGAAGAACATTTATTTATTTACGATACATTATTCATTCACAAAGAAAATTGGTGTCCTTAAAGGTTGGATTTTTCCTAATTTTTTAAATTAAGGCATTACGTTCAATTTCCAAAATATGATTTTTTTATTCCTCTTTTTAGTCAACTTTAGCATGGGTGTATTCACTTATGCATTGCACTGTATATATATATATATTACTGGTACTCTATATATATATATATATATTTGACTGGTACTCTATATATATATATTTATATAGAGAGAGAGAGTACCAGTCAAAACTTGGAAACATTACTAATTTGAATGTTTTTGAAAGAAGTCATATTACAGAAAAAAAAACTGTAATATTGTGAAAATAATGGTTTACTATTTTAATATACTTTAAAATATAATTTATTTACAATTACACTGTAACACGGACACCTTAAAATAAAGTGTAAACTTAATTTTTTATTCTTATGTATTATAGATATATATATATATATATATATATATATATATATATATATATAGTACCAGTCAAAGTTTGGAAAAAATACAAATTTTTATGTTTTCAAAGTCTTATATTACAGAATAAAAACTAATATTGTGAAAATAATTTAAAATAATGGTTTACTATTTTACTATACTTTAAAATAATGTATTTCTGTGATGGAAAGCTGAATTCTCATCATTATTACTCCAGTCTTCAGTGTCACATGATCTATGCCAGCTGTCAGTAAATCTGGCCCTTGAACATCTTGAATGTTTTATTTGTTTCTTTCAGTTGGTTCATTCAGATCAGCATCCCAAGAGCATGACATCACATCCTGTCGGCCATATTGACTGTGGAGTCTCTCACTCACACGTGATTTTCCTAACCTTCGCGCTCCCCGTTCTCTTCTGTCTGAAGTCTTTCTGTTTCCAGCAGGTTTCCAGCACAAACCTCTTGTTGTTTTCCCGTGTTTTTCCAGTGGTATCGGAGTGTTTATTCAGCGCTGATATCAGCTCAGTAATCTCAGCACACACACACACACTCGCCGCGCCCTGATGCCGGATAATGGAGCTCTCAGTTATGTGTCATTTACATATGGACTTTTTTTAAAATCAAATTATTGGGTGACACTTTATTTTGTCCACTTTAGACAATCCACTGACTATAAGTAATTTTGCAACTACATGTCAAGTTATTCTACTAACCCAAAGCGAACAGTCGACTAATACTCTAATATGAGAGTTACTTGACATGTAGTTGCAAAGTTCCTCAACATAAAGTGTTAGCAGTCATTGCTCTTTTAATGTGAAGTTGCCGTCCGCTTTTGTTTGATTGGTTTTGCCAGTAATCGGATCAGAGGAGTAATCGTTGCTTCACTGAGTCCACTGCAGCTGCTGTGGTGTTTTAATGTTGCTGAGGAGATTTGAGGATTAAACTCAGTCCAAACATTAATTAGGTCGTAAAGAACAACTTCTTTTAATCTCTGTGCTTTAATTCTAATCTGGGTTTACACCAGATATACAGTACAGATACAATTAATAATATAAAAAAAGAAAATAATGGCATATTAAACATTCAGACTGAAGTTGTGTGTGTGTTTGTGTGTGCGTGAATGTGTATATGTGTTTGTGTGTGTGGGTTTACACACATACAGATTTAGTCTGAATGTTTTTCCTTATATTACATCATTATACAGAAATATATAAATGTATAGGTACAATTTTTAAAGAATTATATGTATATATAATTCTTTATACATTTATATACACAAAAAAAATCTGAATAATATGTTCTTGTTTATGAATTTATATTAAATTAAATATTAATATACCATCTAAATGTATAATGAAAAATTCTAAACAATTAAATGTGTGAATATAAGTCCATGGATTTCCGTCATTATAGTTCAGTTTACGGCATGAGGCCGTGAAGTCTATAATTATGTTTATGGTAGACACTAAAACTGCTGACAAAACGTGATATTTCCTCCTGAAAATCCTGCTTGGATTATGTGACAGTGTTGAACAGGAGAGGTGTTGAGTTCATTAGCAGCTCATGACAAACAGAAGATGTGTTTTTCACTTTAATGAGACTCTTACTGTGTCTTTCTTTATTTCTCCTTCACTTCCACGGTTCATCTCTTACAGACTAACTGTGCCTAATTGCATATAATGTGCACTTGTACTGTATTTCAAATCTTAAAAGTATTTGTAATAATTTTATCTGTAGGATTATTTGATTATTATATTTAATATATATTGTAAATGTACTAAATTGCAATTCATGTGATTTAAAATACATGACATTACAAGTTAGAAATGACATTGAAGTATATTTTAGTTTACCATACACACTTCTCAGTTCATTCCAGAGACTGTAAACAATGCAGCACACTTTAATTTCAGACAATAGACGTAATTATGAAATAACATATAAAGATGTAGTAAAAAGTCCAACTTCAGTGGGTCAAAAAAGTTCAACTAACTGCATTTAATATAAATTTAAACTAATGCATTTTCATTCAGTTGCAAATAACATGCAATTAAGTGAGAAAACATTGCATTCAGTTCGCATAAAGATAGTCTTTTGAAGTGTGTTATGTAATTTGTATTCTTTTTCACAAGGTCATATCAAACCTTTAAAGTCCCCCTGTAGTCAATAATTGTGTCTCTTAAAACTCATCTTTGATCACCGAAATGACATATTTAAGCATTTTTTCCTTGAAAAAAAATTCTTCTTGTCTTAAAATATCTTGAATGTAACTGGACACCCTTGCCTCATTTAGTATGCGTGGTTCTATGAATATGCAAATGAGCCCCGCCTCCACTCACTCACTCAGCTCAGAGATCCACTGGTTGACGATCACACGTTGATCTGATTGGTTACAAGGTAGTTTGTGACGTCAGAAACACCAGCGATTTCAAAGCGTGTTTTTTTTTTTTTTTCAGTTTTAAGGAGGAAATACTCAGCAATGCTGTCGACTTATGAATTTACACATGGTTTGTCTTAAAGCATATTAAAAACACCTCATAGACATATAAACAACATTAAAAGCTGGATTTTCACCACAGGGGGACTTTAAGTGCACTTCTGTCACGATTTGGTTTTGTTTCATGCTCCTGTTTCATGTCTGTCATGTGATCCCCTGTTCAGTCATGTGATCCTGCCATGTGTTCTGTGTTGTCATGTTGTCATTGGTTCATTGTTCACAGGTGTCCCTTGTCTAGTCATTAGTCTTCGTCTTGTCTAGTCAATCGTCCCCTGAAGGACTGTTGCTTGGTGGATTTTAATGGCGTTGTGCTCAAGGACATCTTTAGAGTGGGTCTCAAGGAACCGATCCGGTCTTGTTTGCCAGGGACGAATATTCACTTTTCCCTGGCCCAATACACAGACTATGCCCTTTTGTTGATCGGCTCAACTTTTACTGTGGGTTTTGCGGATGAGGAGCCCTGCAACCCCACAGTCCCTGCCAAGCCTGAGCTTCTTCACGTCATGTCAGCCGAGCTTGTGTCTTCGGACAAGATGGCCACCACGCCTGAGTCAGCTGCAGAAGATACAGTCGCTACGGCTATTTTGAGTGTGTGGGCAACACACACATCCGCTCCAGACTGTGAGCCCTCGGCCAAGATGGCCGCCGCCGTTCCAGGGTCTCGTCCCAAGAATATTTGGTTTTGTTTCATATTCCTGTTTCATGTCTGTCATGTGATCCCCTGTTCTAGTCATGTGATCCTGCCATGTGTTGTGTTGTCATTGGTTCATTGTTCACAGGTGTCCCTTGTCTAGTCATTAGTCTTGTGTATTGAAGCCCTCATGTTTGCCATGTGTCTTTGTCAAGTATTGTTTCTCCGTGGGTAAGGTCCTGTCATGTTCATGTTTTGTTCATGCCTTTTGTCTGATCACAGTCTGTAATAAACTGCACTTGGGTTCTCTACAGACTTGCCTCCAGTGGACTGTTACAGCTTCTGTTGTTTTGGAGTACATATGCTATTTAACGTTCAAGGAGATGCAAAACTGTGATGATTGTTCTGTATATATGGGAAGAGCATATGTTGAGTTTTGATATTACTGGGCTGGTTTTGTTACACAGACCTGGCAACCCTGCCCTCAGGTCTCTGTGATATTCTGGTCTCTGATGAAAATCGTGCTGATTCAGAGGTTCGTCTGACTCCAGATCAGTGCTGAAACTGTAGCAGATTTTCCATGTCAAACCGGGTTTCTTTGTCAATGACAGTGTCGGGGCTCCAGGCCAAAGGACCACCCAAAAATCTCTGGACAGTGAGGATTGGCTTCACATAACTGCCGGATCCGTGGGAACGTACGTGTGTGTGTGTAAATCCAGCCGTGACGCTGGGAATCAGAGCTCCACTCGGCATCTCTGCCATTAGATTGACGTGTAATTTAATCACGGGACTTTTTGCTGCTCTTGTTTTCCTAGATTGAAGAATCACAGCTGATCGCATGATGAGATCAGTTCACTTCAGTAGCAAAGTTTTCCATGAGTCTCTGGCCGTCCGTGACTTCTGGGATGGAGTTTGAACAGAGAATGAATGAAAGTCCATGAGGACGGGTGAAATCTGGTGCCATTGACCTCAAATAAATACAGGGATGATGTCAAAGGCTGTGCTCGGTCTGCTCTAATGTACATGCATGCAAAAATAGCATGTGAAAAGTTATGCTGTATGCACTGAACAACATTGTGCATGTTTAAATCAGCAAACAGCGTCCAGTTATTGTTTCATAATTAAATACTATTTCGCGTCTGATCGAATACAGAGTCAGCAAAGAGGATTTCAAATCAGTTTATGAAAAAATAAAGCAATGATGCATTTATTGTGTAAATTACAACAAGATCTTCCATTACACTGAATTTAATCTAAATCCGCCTGTGAGCTCTTTAATTCATATCAATCTTTATCCAAATTCATACTGATATCAGTTGTTTGACTGATTCTTATATTTCTCCCAAATGAATGAAAAGTCTTTGTTTACAGGGTTAAATGGTTGAGCTCGACTAATGCAGTGAAAAATATTCAAACAAAAATATGTGGAAATAAAAATGAAGGAAATAAAATGATTTCCTGAAAAAAAGAATCCAAATTATTTCACTTTCTGTGTGTCACAATTTTATAGAAAAGTTTCAGAGAGACGTAATGCAGTAACAATGTGACACAGTTAAATATTATGTTTTGGTGATTAATAATAGTAGGCCTAATATTAATAATAAATGTAGCTGAAAGCAGCCATTAAGAGGCCAAGCACAAACACACGATAAATCATTAAGATCATTTCAGGAAAAATGGCTGAAAAATCATAAATACAATCACTAGTGATGTGATTTAATGCTTTATCACTTTTGACCAATAGGTGGCGCTGTTATGAAATTGACGTGGTGTGGTTAGTGTGAGGCGACAATGACACATGCAAAGTTTGGTGTCAATCAGCCAAAGCATTTCAGAGAAACAGCCTCAGAGTCATTTTGGCATCATGCCACAACTTTGTTGGTGCGTAATATGAAAAGTTTCGTCTATCGACACAAAATCCATAACTTTTTGCCTGCATGATCTTAAGATCATATGATTCGTTTTTGGTGAAAATCGGACAAACTCTAGGATTTGTTCGAAAAAGTTCGTTTTGAAAGAAAATCAACATGGCGGACGGGAAAAACTGTGGCAAAATTGGTATGTATGTTTTCGGCATGACCCAAGGAATCTATGAAGACCAGTTTCATTACAATAGGCAAAGCTAATCAAAAGCTGTTAGCATTTTTGGCCATGGTGTCGAAGACATATCATGTTTCATAAGGACACGCCAATGCATTTTACAACAAAATCCAAAATGTCTGACGCCCAAAATGGTTGAAATGGGAAAATTGGGTATCGTTCGACTCGACATGCTGTACCGAATCTAAAGAGGCAAGTTTTGTGATTTTTGGACAAACTGATAAGAATGATCTGAAGATGATCTGGTTAATTTTTTTGCGGAAACCAGAGTAATGTCCTAGGAGGAGTTCGAAAAAGTAAGTTTTTCGGAAAATTCAAAATGGGCGAAAAAATCTCATGACGGAAAATGATGTCATAGGGTGAAATCAAATCATCTTGAGCCAAGGAATCGGGTGGGAAAATAATTGTATTTCTAACCATTATGGTTCAAAAGTTCTGAACAAACGTGAGTGCAACTTTGGACAGTTGGTGGCGCTAGAGGGATTGAGTTAGTAACTCCAAATTTGCTGTAGTGACATTTTATATTGTCCTCTATCTGTGTGCCAAATTTCATAACTTTTTTTTATTATTATCAAGATGATTTTATTCTTTCATGTTGGATCCAGTCGTGAAGGCTGAGGTGAGACTGACCAAATGTTTTGGCATTATACATTAATGTTCAGTGCTTGTTCAATAGTAATAATAGTACAGTATTTTTTACACAAGCAAATAATTTCATACGTTCACTAGAAATAAAGCACATCAGACATGAGTTATTGAGCAGAAATGATGAAGAAACGTGTTTCCTTCAGAGTGACTGACGTGTCTGTTATCTCACATCATCGATCGATTGAACAGGAGACTCAAGCCTTTATTGCTTTAATTAAATGGACACCAGCTCCATTTATGGAAAATGCCAGATAGTTTTTAGCCTTGTTGCCACGGTAACTGCATTGCCTTTCAAATTGCTGTGAGGATCTTGATATGTTAATTCATTTTGCATTCTGCCAGTTTTATCTCAGCTCAGATGAAATTTCAGAAATCATTCTCCTCCTGATTATTATTTTTTCTTCTTCCAGGAAAAAGCCGGAAATAACCAGGCGTGTGATGTTTGAAGTGAAAGTCATGTTGCCAGGCAACAAGCACATTTTCCCCTGATCTGATCTCTCTCTGAGATTTCTCTGTGATCTGTCAATCATTTCATCAGATGCAGGAATTATTTACAGCTCCAAAACCCGTGCGATTAATCATTTCTGTATGGTAATATAGGGTCATTTACTGTTGTTCATTCACATGATGTTTTCCAGATGTGAGTTTTGGTTCTGACTCTGTGTGATTTGGGATTAGAGTGGAACAGAACACAACTGACCTTTGACCTCATGATCCAAAAGAGGGAAACACTGGGAACTGGGAAACTGATGAACTGTTAAATGCAAATGCACTCACAGCGCCACCTGCTGCTGGTGAACAACTCGTCCTTCTCATCTGTTATATATATATATGTGTGTGTGTATATATATATATAATATTCCATATATAATTTTAGCATGTGCAGGATGATGATGCATCAGCCAATGTGTTACTATAGGAAATAAATAGAAACATTTGCTAATCTAGTTGTTATCGAACAAAATGCTAAACTTTAACAGAATGTACAAATGACCTTTGATATAATTCTTATTAATATTTAGTGAATTTATTAGTCTTATTAGTGAATTTTGACAATTTAGTTGATAATAATTGAAGAATAACCGATGACAGACCAAGCAGAATCCCAGTAAGAGAGATTCATCTGAAAGGTAAAATGATTCTGAGACATATGCATATGAATAATTGCCTGTATTTTAATTGAAGATATGTCATAATAGCAACACTAAGAACGCATATTGAATGATTTCATTAAACTAACCTAGAGGTTTTAATGAAAGCGAAGATGTCTGAAATGTACATATAATTCATGGAAATACTGAATAATAACCCCATTAATTACAATAATTATTACATTACACAAATAATAACATTAATCACTCTGAGCCTTCAGTGCTAATTGTGCTGGCCCATCTTACCCCAAGGGTCTAATTTTATCTTTTTACGTAAAAATAAAAACTATAGCTAAACATGAATGTGTCCACAAATCCCTCATTAACAAACAGACTAAAAAAAAACTTTGATATTCAACATAATATAGTGTCATAGTTCACTATTTTCCAGAGACACAAAATTATATCAATAATTCTCAAAACTGTTTCGGCTGACTAAATCTCACAAATGTTGATATTCAGATGAAAAATAGCAAAGCCATTCATCAAAAGCACTGAGATTAGATTTTGTGTTAATTACGGTCAGGAGAAAAAATTAAGTTGATGGGTCATCTTACCCCGACTTACCCTATATTGTAGGCGAAAATAAGTATGTCCAAATTCACAGAACTCATAAAAGAGTTGGTAAAAAGTACAAGGATGACCTACTACTAAATGAAATGTGCATTCGATGGACACTTTACGATCCCATGAGGCCACGGGAGAGGATTTGTGAATGGCAGTGAAGCGACGCAACTGACGCTGGAAGTGTCACATGATAAAACGTGATTTTCTTCCCTGGTAAAATAAAGGTAAATAAATAAAATAAATAAATAAAAATAATGACATCATGGAGAATGTAGTACGTCCAGATTACACTCATACTAGATGAAACACTTTTTTAATGGTCGTGGAGTAATTATTCAAAACAAGTTCGTACTCAAGACTGCGATTTCGGACGCAGCCTTGGAAATGTGAAGTTGAGCACATTGCATTGTGGGATACATTACAGTATCCATTGCAGTGTGCATTTACATCCCAGACACGAGGAATCCACATGTACAGGGTCTGGGCCGACACTATGTTGCTGTCTGGGATTTATGGATTTGGCAAATTCTTATATCCAAAGTGACTTAGATTGCAATGTATACATTTTATCAGTTCATGCGTAGTGTTCACACCAATTACTGCTCAAATAATGATATTTTTATGACAATATACTATCTGAACAGAAGTTCAGTGCAAAGTGATTTATTTTGGGGGTAAAAACACTCCCACTTGTGATGAAAACAGAAACTTTCATGAAGTACAAACTGTAAAACACGTGGTGCTTCAGATGAGGGATATTTCACAGAGTTTGGTGTAACAAAGTTGGTAACTTTTTTTACTTATGCATAATCATAAATTAACACAATACTGCATATTTATGGTAACACAATAATGCGTTAACTGTCTGTTAAAAATAAACTACATTATAGTTTCAAAAGATTTTAAAATCTAATTAGAAAATTTTGGTGCAACCCTCATTATTTGTGCCGTGTGCTTTCAGAAGGTTGGTGTGGTTTTGGGGTGCAGCAGGGGATTCTGGGAAAAGGTGAACCTTCTCTTCCTGGTTCATTCAAGCAAAGTTCTTCTTGAGGAAGTTGATGAGGCCGTTGGTGGATGAATCGTGGGAACTGACCTCGGCAGAATCCTGAAGCTCGGGTTCGATCTTCTTCGCCAGCTGTTTCCCGAGCTCCACGCTGAGAATAGAGAGAAGACAGACGTGAATATATATATCGAAATGAGTCTGGAACTAAAACTAAAACCGTAAGAGAACATTTTTGTTACTTGAAACAGTTCAGTTTAGTTGTTTTAATTTTGTTTTCATGGACATTTAGTTTATTTTTCATTATTCCCTGTGTTTACGTATGTTTTCATGGGTTGCCATGGTTACTCATTGTTTCATTGATTTCTCACACCTGTTCCTTGTTTAGATCATTAGTTCTCTTTAGCCCTCAGTTTAGTTGGTCTTTGTCTGGTGTTGAATGTTGCGTCGTTTCTCGTGTTTTTTTATTCTCTTTTGGTTTTGTAAAATAAAGCTACATCTCGTCTTCTTACTCATCCTGACCGTGACATTATTTTCATTTAGTTTATCATTTTCATTTAGTTTAACTTGATGTACTAAACAATAGTGATGTGAGAAACAAAGCTTTTCAATACTCTGAATCAATTGAATCAATTCCTTCAAAATGATTCACTGATTCAAAGTGCTGGAAACGCCACACGCTGGTGACCCCTGCTGGCCAAAACAGTGTAAATGCAACGAAAACTCAGCATAAAAACAGTTTACAAACCATTTGCAAATGTTTTCTTCAAAGGTTAGTCTATCAAATGTAATCTACAAATCATCAAGCACCATTAAATATGAAGTGTCTGTATAAAATGTGATCTTTTATACATTTTTTGGGATTGTTTTGTGTTTTATGGAGGACGTGGCTTGTCAGGTCAACTATACTCGTATTTTTTATTATACAAATGTGTCATTACAATTGTCTATAACTTTATAAAACAACCCAAGATCAGGTAAAAAAACATTCAAATGAAAACAGAAATTACAAAAAATTACAAATATTAAAAAAAAAACTATAATAGTATTTCAATTATACTAAATTAAAACTGGTCTTATATATAAATTATTTAACAAATTAAACTTGAGCTCAGGATCAAAAATATAATTATTTTGACGGGTTCATTCTGTTTCATTAACATTCCCAAGATCATCTTATTTATTCTTCCTAAACAGTTTATTTTCTTTTTTATTTGATACATTCAAGTTATCAAGTTATTACAGTCATCTAAAACTAAAACCATAAGAAAACATTTTCCTTAATTGAAATAAAACAAAGTATAAAACAAACTTATTTTACGATGTAACATTTCTCATTTCAATTTAGTTTAACTTGATGCACTAAAACAACTAAAATTAAAAATGAAATAAAAATGAACAAAAAGTAGGCATATGTTTTTTTAAACTAATAAAAACACAAAATTACTAAAATAAAATTATAAATATAATATAAAAATATAATAATAAAACATAATATTACAATAAAAGCTACTTTACAATAATATTAAAAACTAATAATAAAATAATATTTTTGGTAATAATAGCTACTTAACGCATCAAAACTCAATTTATTTATTCATATTCATACATTCGCTGACTCACCCCCACTGATCAAAACTGTTGATTTCCCACATGACGCCCTGAATGAAGATCTTGTGTTCGTACATGGCTGTTAAGAAAGGTCAAAGGTCAGGAACCTGCAAATCTGATGATATGTAATACACTAAAACATTTCAAACAGCGTTTAACCCACCAATCAGAACACCTAGAGTATACGGGGACAACTTTTTGAAGATGATGGAGTTCGTTGGCTTGTTTCCTTGAAATACCTGGACAGAAACGGATGGATTATGTTCTAACGCTACTGCAATACTCAGAATTCAGCTGTGTTCAAAATGTAGTATTGCTTATACATTGAATAACAGCTATTTTTTAATAATAGTATCTGAAATTATCATTACGCAATGATAAATATTCAAATAGTAGGATTCTACATTGTTCTTCACTATGTTGCATGTGATTTGCACATTATAAAATATTATAAATTATAAAATAAAAATAGAAATATTAAATAAATAAATTTAATTATAAGTTTGCATGGAAAATCTGGTCAACTTGCTTATTAATCACACTGGAAACTGAAGGTCATGATTGTGGGATACATTATCTCATACACTATATAATATAATATATTTAATATGGGTATTCTTTATGTACAGAAAATCCACAAACTGTGCACATTCTACATGCTGCGTGAGTATTAAGAGTAGTGTGGTGGTGTTTCTGGGATGTAGTTGTGATTTGTGTCATGTAGGGGTCAGTATAAGCCAGTGGTTGACTTTCTATTCTCACTTTGTGTGGTAGAATACTCTCTAGTTTCTCTCCGCTCAGTCCTCCAGCTTCCAGCTCTTTCTTCGCCTCTTCTGTGGTCTTTCCCTTCATCAGTGCCTCGGTCTGGGCTAGGAAGTTCGCCACCAGGATCTACAAGTCAAATCACATTTATTTATATAGCATTTAATACTGTACAATACAGATTGCTTCAAAGCAGCTTCACGTAAAAAAACAACAACAAAAAAACAGGGAAAAAAAAGTTAAAGTCACCATGAAATCAAAATAGACAATTCTTGTTTTTTATTTATTCAGTCATGATTTTGACTTTTTAAAGTCATGATTTTGACTTAATATGTCATTATGTTTGACTTTTTATGTGATAATTTCAACTTTTCATCTCATAATCCTAACTGTCATAATTGCAACTTTTTATCTCATAAATATGACTTATGTAAAAACTTGCACTTAGTATGTCATAAATGACTTGTGTCATACTTGTGACTTTCAAAGTCGTGATTTCGACTTACTATGTCCTAATTTTGACTTTTTGTCAAATTTCATATTTTTGAAGTCTCATAATCACAATCTCATAAATATTACTGTTTTTCATAATTTCGACTTTTTGCCATAATTATGACTTAGTTTGTCATAATTTTGACTTTTTATGTCATAATCACAATGTACTAAAGCATGATTAGTTTTTCCTCATGTCTGAAATGGGCTTCAGTAAACCACTCTGCGACCTCAGCTCGGTACCTTGTGGTGAAGGCTGTTTCTGATTGGATGTTGAGTCTGGGCAGGAATGAGGAAGTCAGCAGGAATCATGCGAGTTCCTGTTGAGGAGACAGAAGGGTCAGACAGACGCCCCTCGTTCTGTATGTCAGATTGAGCAGGTCAGCGAGTGAACCTTGGTGGATCAGCTGGTAGAAAGCGTGCTGTCCGTTAGTTCCCGGTTCACCCCACACGATCGGCCCGGTGTGATAGTTCACCTTGTTACCCTTAGTAGTGATGTACTTCCCATTAGACTCCATGTCACCCTGTAAAACCACAGCATTAGATATAGCATACTCCAACAAAAGCTCTGTGCAGGAGTGTGTGTTTTCTACCTGTTGGAAGTACGCAGCGAAGCGGTGCATGTACTGATCGTACGGCAGAAGGCAGTGCGTCTCCGCCTGGAAGAAGTTGATGTACCAGATGCCCAGCAGAGCGAGCAGAACGGGTGCGTTCTGATCCACAGGGGCCGTGCGGAAGTGAGTGTCCTGCCAGAGAGTTTAAGCACGCTTTTAAAAAGAGATCAGCACAGGATGCATTCAACTGATCAGTAAAGTTTATAGATTTCTATTTCAAATAAATGCCTTTGTATCCATTAAACAATCCTGAAACAAGTTTCCACAAAAACATGAAGCAGCACGACTGTTTTCAACATTAATGATAATAATCATAAATGTTTTTGAGCATCAAATCATCATATCAGAATGATTTCTGAAGGATCATGTGACACTGAAAGACTGGAGTAATGATGCTGAAAATTCAGCTTTGATCACAGGAATAAATTACACTTTAATATATATTCACATAGAAAACAGTTCTTTGAAATTCTAATAATATTTGACATTTTAACTGCATTTTTTTTTTAAATTACAAAATCTTATGAGCCCCATACTTTTGAAACGCACGTGTATCTGCAGGTCATTATACATAAATGTTTGACTTTGAATTTGAATATTTTAATTCGGTTTGCTAATGAAGGTCAAAGACTGATAACGTCCTCCAGTAATAAAACCCACCATCCAATGAGCTCCAGCCAACAGCTTCTCGAAGTTCTCGAATCCTGCGACAGAAGAGATCAGACAGACGCTTGAGAATCTCTCACACTCATCGTCTGACACGAGTCACATGATAACACTCACCGATATGAAGTGCAATAGACAGCCCAATTGCAGACCATAAGGAATATCGCCCACCGACCCACTGAAATCAAAAAAGAGGCACAATACAGAACTGCACACAGTGTGATTTATGCACTATTAGATGTTCACTCAAGTTTTGTGATCATACTAATCAAGCTTTTCTTTACTTGATCAAACATACAGTAAGCTGAAGAGCTTATAGTGTCCATAATAAACGGGATTGTAAGGAACCTTGCCCTTTAAATATCAACAATGTGAGTAAAAGTATCCCGTCGGCCTTTCCAGTGACCTGCGCTCGGATAAGGTCAGGATCATGAATAACTGCGAGTCAGTCGAGAGACTCTGGTTACCAGCAGCTGCTGCTGTGAGCTCACACACACACACACACACACACACACACACACACACACACACACACACACACACACACACACACACACCTACTTCAACAGGGCAAAAATAACTCAGGCCCTTGACGGACACACACTCACGTCCCAAAACTCAAACATGTTCTCCGGGTCGATGCCGAAGTCCTTCACTTTGGGCTGAAACACAGAACGGAATAAAGTTGGTCTGAGAACTTAAAAAATCTGATGCAATATTTTCAAATGTCTGCTTTTTTAAAGGGGTCAGGTCATGTTTTTATTGATTATGTTTTCTCCCTGAGATGTCCATAATATAATGCTGGTCAATTAGTCATAATTTGGTCATAATTTAGTCTCTTTGACAATTTCTTTTTTTTTTTGCTACTGTATCTTTAAGACACAGAACCAAAAAAACAAATGACAAAAACACAACAACAAATATTTATGAAAACTATAATATCTCTCAATGATACTAAAATAATAATGTATATAAAATGCATTTTTTCAAGTGCTTCTTCTATGTAAATGGATTTTTAAAAAGAAATGATTTGATCTAAAGCACTGAGTAGGAAGTGTATTATAAATAATCTTGCTTTGCCTTGCCTTAGACATTTTTTTGCAGTTTAGTTTCAATAAATGCTCTTTTTGGTTTGTTTTGAGTTTTGAAAGTTACAATATGATTAAATAGTACAATGAAGTGTTTCATTTTTTCATACAAGTTTTATGGAAAATGTCATTCCTGATGATATGAGCCGTTTACATCTAAACTAGAATGAACTTACTCCATTGGTAGAGAGCGCCACGAAGTGCTTGGCAACTGCAGATTTCTGTGAGAATGATAAAAACGACAGACAGATCAATGCGTGGCACAGACGCCTCATACACGTCACTGTCAGAGATGCGACTCACGTCTTTGGCGGCCAGAAGGAACCATTCCTTCGCTGATTCAGCATTTGTGATGGTTTCCTGAGTCGTGAATGTCTGAGGAAGACAAACAGACAACAAACCACTTCACAACTTTATCATTATGATACATATAATATCAAATTGATTTTGTTGCTGTTTGAGCATGAAAAAGCTCTGCAAAGCTCCAGTTATTCTCTATATCAGTGTCAGTGTTTCTGAACTCCCTGAAACGCCTCTATTGTAGTCTTGAGTTTCTTCCGGGAACGAACACGTCACAATATTCCTCATTTAAATAATTAATGCGCAGAATAAAGGGGCGGGGCCTGGTTGAGTTAGTTAGTAGGGTGTTGAAACTGGCGGTTATGGAAAGGGGCGGGACATTTCCCAAACACGCTCGAAGCACTCGACCAATCACAACACACTACTCCAGCCAACCAATCAGAGCACAGTGTGCTTTTCAGAAGGAGGGGCTTCATAGAGACAGGAAGTAAACAGAGCGTTACTGACAGACTGGGAAGAGAGGAGCTGCAACAATGGAGAATATGAGGAAAATAATCAACATTACAGCAGGAAAACCTGTTCTAGTAGAGCCCAGAAACAACATCAAGAAAAGTGCATAAAATGGCCTCTTTAAAATGTTTATTTCCTCTGCTTGTTTGTGTATCTCTGCTAATGCTGAATTTATTTATTGTTTATTTTGTTTATTGTCTGAATACCTTCGATGCGACAATGAAGAGTGTGGTCTCAGCGTTGAGTTCAGCCAGAGTCTTAGCGATGTGCGTTCCATCGATGTTCGACACAAACCAGACCCGAGGTCCGCCTTTAGAGTAGGGCTTCAGGGCTTCTGTCACCATTAAAGGACCCTGAAACACACACACACACACATATATATATTTATAGTATTCATTTTTCACAGTATATAATAACAACTATATAGATGCCTGTACAATTTTAGTATGGGGATCCTTGGCATCTAAAAGATTGAAAACCCCGATCTAGAACACCAAAGCAGGAGGAAAAGAATAAAATATAGAGTTTTGATTTCACAAACCAGATCAGATCCACCGATGCCGACATTGACCACATCAGTGATGGATTTCCCAGTGTAACCCTTCCACTCGCCACTGCGGACTTTCTGTGGCGGGAAGAAAAACCTGTGAGTTTTAATAACATCCTGGTGTCACGTTCAGCTGTTGTTTTAGCTTCGTTTTCATGGACTTTTAGTTTGTTTCTCATTCTTTACTGTGTTTCCTTAGTTTTCTTGTTTATAAAGTCCCCCAGTAGTCAATAATTGGTTTATCCCTTAAAACTCATCTTTGATCACCAAAATTACATATGTAAACGTTTTTCCTTGAAATTTTTTTCTTCATGCATTAAAATATCTTGAATGTAACTCGACACCCTTGCCTCATTTAGTATACGCGGTTCTATGAATATGCAAATGAGCCCCGCCTCCACTCCCTCCCTCAGCTCAGAGATCCACTGGTTGACGATCACACATTGATCTGATTGGTTACATGGTAGTTTGTGACGTCAGAAACACCAGCGATTTCAAAGCGTGTTTTTGAGACTGTCTTTGGTTCACTGCAGTTTTAAGGAGGAAATACTCAGCAATGGTGTCGACTTATGAATTTACAGACGGTTTGTCTTAAAGCATATTAAAAACACCACATAGACATATAAACAACATTAAAAGCTTGATTTTCACCACAGGGGGACTTTAAGTATGTTTTCATTGGTTGTCATGGTTACTCATTGTTTCACTGATTTCTCACACCTGATCCTTGTTTCGTTCACTGAGTTCACTCTGTAAATATTGGCTGCATTTGAAAACTTAGGCAGCTGACAAGTGCCTTCAGGCGCAAACGCTGCCTACAAAGTCATTGCCTATAGACATCGCAGGCAGCGTTTGCGCACGAAGGTCGCTTTGGTGGAAACTAAGCAAGTATTAATTACTTTAATAGTAATTTCTCGCTAGAAATTATATCAAAAGTGAAAAACGTAGATCAAAAACATACACACGAACTGACCAGCAAGCACAACTTTCAGACACCATCTTTCTTTAACTAGTCTCAACTATCACAGAATGGAAAGCACAGGATTGTGGGATATCAAAGCCAGCGAAGGATGCATCTATGCTGCCTTAAAAATCAAACTGATGAAGGAATCTCAGGAGACACGAAGTGAAGCTAACACTGGATTCGGACGTGCCTTGATGCCTCGAAGGCAGCATTTTTAAGTTTTCGTACGCAGCCATTGCCCTCAGTTCAGTTTGCTCATGGTCTGGTGTTGGACACTGTTTCGTTGACTCTCGTTTGTGTATATCTGTCTTTTGTTTTGTTTTGTTTAATAAAGCGACTGCTGCATTTAGATCTGCTACTCTCGCCTCGTCGTCTTCCTCAGCCCAAAAACGACACCTGGTCTCTGCTAAAACACTTTACTTGCTCAGTGTTTACCTGTATTATTATTGAACAGCATCCCATCATCAGATATGACACTCACATGACAGAAGCCCTTCATCTTCTCCAGAACCTTGTTCACCTCTGGCATCACGTCTTTCCCATCCACGTTTATGGGTGTGTTTGAGCGGTTCCTCAGGGCCACGTGGAGAACAGCTCGACCCTGTAGACGACACAATCATCATGCAATGCTGACAGTTATTATGATTTATGCATTTGCCAGACACTTTAATCCAATGCAACTTGCACTGCATTCAAGATATAAGTTCATGCATTTCCCAAGAAATAAACCCATGTCCCTGTTGTTGCTATTAGAGTGTATATAAAAACTGCAAGCATTTTACAAGTGCATCTTACATTTAAAAATGTCAGACAAATAAAGAATCATGGTAAGACTTTATAATAATTGCATGCTATGAATCTTTATTTAAGCATTAGTAAATAGTTAATTCATCATTTATAAAGCATTAATAGACATTAATAAGCAGTTTATAAATACAGCTATAAATGCTTTATTATTGATTTATAAGCATATCTATAATGTGTTTAATAGTTGTATTTTCATATTTTATTAATTATCAATTTATCATTTCTAAATATTACATTATTTACAAACCAGTTATTTAGGGGTTGTCAGTGGTTCATAAGATTTAGAAAGTGCATAATATACTATTTAAATGTATATTCTTATTATTTAGACATATAGTAAGTTACTCAGTGTGTTAATAAATGCTTTATTAACATGTATTCCTACTGTAATTCATGATTAATTCAGGTAGTTATAAAACATTAAGTAGTTGTCAGTTAACTATTTCTGCGAGCTCATCTAATATTTATGCATCAAAAAGCTTTTACAAAAGAGATTTATTAATTGTTTATTAATGCTTTAAAAATTATGAATTAACTATTTACTAATGATTCATAGCATGCAGTAATAAAGTGTTACCAGAATAATTTATAGCACAAGTATCCATCAAAAAACACAAACATATGAAATACCTCAGTGAAATTAATCTTTTCTCCTGAGAACATCTTGTCCCTGGACGCCTCCACACCACGAGACTTTGCCTAGGATAAAGCGAATCAGAATATGAACAAACATAACATGTGAAGGAAAGATAACTCTATTTAATTCTCATGAAACATTCATCTCTTCAAAACTTTACCAGCTCCACGAGCATCTTCATAACCTCTTCATTTATACGGTTCTTAGAGTAATCCAGCAAGATGTCTCCTTCATCTGTTTTTAAAGTTAAGCTGTTAAAAGAATACAAACATCTGACTTCTTCAGATGGACTCTTGGTTACAGAGGAAAACAAATCAAGCTGAACTCATGCAAAACCTGAGACTCAGGTTAAAATTACACATAGAAAATACATACAATTCAATAAATACACACTTACTTAACATATTTTATGACATTTTGTAAAGTTTACATTTTAAAAGTTATGAATTAGATGTGTGGTTTGATAATGATTGACAGGATGGCAAAAAACTATTGTACTTGTGACCCCGCCCACTAAATTTACTGCATGATTTGTGAAGGTCAATTACTATATTTTTTATAAATTAAATATTACTTTAAATAATGACCCGTTTCATGCAGAATAGTTACATAAATAAATAAAGTAAAGTACCTGAACTTTTGAAATCGGTTTTTATCAGCCTCGAACATCTGCCTCATGTTGAGATTCGCGGCGTTTGATTTGAACCATTTTTCTAGATTCTGAAAGTTTGGGTCGCTTGTCAGTCCCATCGTGACGTGTATCAGACCGAACCTGTGAGTGTGTGTGGGTGGTGTGTGTGTGTAAGAATCTCCGGCTGAACTGAACCCAAATGTCACAGATCCACCTTATGAAGGGCGAAGAAAGCAGCTGATCTGCAGCTCAACACACCCCTTCATTCACACACACACACACACACACACACACACACACACACACACACACACACACACACACACACACACTTCTCTATATATTATGTACTGTATAATATATTGTATTTATTAAATCAAATTTGGCCTAAACACACACACGCACACAACACAATATGTAAATATAATTTTACATTTGTGTCTGGAAACAATCTACAAATAGCAACATGATCCAGTGATTGATTGTGGCGCCATCTATCGATCTATCACGTGAAAGACACTGAATATTGTGTTTGTTGAAACATTGAACACTAGGGGACACAGGAGTCCATCACATCAATCACACTCTCAGTCATCTGTGCCTGGGGAAATTAAAATGAAATAAAAATTTAAATAAATAATAGCATAAAAAATAAAATAAAATAAAATAATAAAAATAAAATAAAATAAAGAATATGAAACAATAAAAAAATAAATCAAGTATAAGAAAAATAAATAAATAAAATAAAATAAAAATACAATAATCAAATAAAAATTTAAATGAAATGAGAAAATGTAAAACAAAATATAAAATAATAAAAAAATTATCACCACTGTCATCAAATAAATAAAAGTAAACATATAACAGATAACCTCTAAAAACTTAGACTCTTTGAAGAAAAAACTAATTTTAATGTATTATTATCATCAATCATCAATATTTTATAGTATTAACAAAAAGTTCCATAGCCATTAGTACTTTGGTGAAAACTATGGTTACCATAAAGTGCACGCGCTCTATGGTATTGTAGGTCGCGCACATCGCCTAGCGATCTCGCTCGTGCTCGTGCTCTGTGTGCGCGCGCCCGGAAGCCGCGCTCCGTCACTTCCTCTCTCCACAGACAGGAGGGTGGGGACAAACAGCTGGTAAGTGATGCCGTGATCCGACCGCCTGCTCGGGCTGTTTTTCACACCAATAAACGCCTTTCCCGGAGCCACTACAGGTAGGACTCGTGTCCGTTAATCCCACGTTAAATCGAAACACTCAAGCGCTTGTGTTTTGACGTGTTTGAGATGTTTTTGAATCCGTGTCAACGATAGGTGCTAACGGCTAACTGAGATTAGCTCCATAAATACTGATGATTTTTTTTTTTTTTTTTTGTAAAATCATTTGAAACGTCATTTCGCGGCTGTTAAAAAAAGTGAAATGACAGGAGGACAACATTAAAGTGATATTTCAGCGACGTCAAGCGTGTATGTTTGGTCGTTAAGTGGTTTTGGTTCATCTGTATCAGCACTGAGCCGTTTAAATCTCATCAAATCTGCTGCAGTCTGACTGTCTGGTCTTAATTACTCCAATTAACGACGTGATTAACTGCCCACGGTGTCCTTAAATTACGCTGGGGCTGAAGACCCTTCAACGCCCTGAAAAGGCACAGATACGGTTCACTGCAGCCCTTTAACACCCTAATGACAGCCGACGGGTGACACACACACACCCAAACCCCTGGCGGGTGTCATTGGCGATGGATTAGTCATTTTTGGGGTGTTGAAGTGTCAGAAACTGCTGGATTTGGTTTGAACTGCAGTATGGTGAAGATCAAATCAATGCATGATCATGTCATTAGTAATCAGACATCATACTCAGGCTCTAGTGGTAGTTTAACGCTGTGTAACACTCCTAACTGTTAGCTTTGCTTGGACTATTTTATGTTTTGTTTTTCTGTAATGAAGGTTGAAGGCATGACAGTGTGTTTTGTTGAATTTAATTTAATGTGTCAGAGAATCCGAGTGTCAGGAGGATCCAGATTCCTGTTGTGGTTCTAGAGGCTGTAGCTCAGAATATTTCAGGATATTTATACTCAACTGCACACCAGTGTAACCCTGTAAGTAGCTTAAATTACACTTTGCAGTGTGAAGTTAATGTATTTGTTGCCCCATAAGTGAAAAGGTATTTTCATTGGATTTTATTTGGCTGTTTTTAAAGGGATGGTTCACCCAAAAATGTAAATTCTGTCATTAATTATTCACTCTCATGTCATTTCAAACTTGAAAGACATTCATTCATTTTTGGGACACAAATAAAGATCTTTTTGATGAAATTGGAGAGCTTTCTGTTCTTCCATTGACAGCTACGCAACTACCACTTTGACGCTTTAAAAAGCTCATAAAGAGATTGTAAAACTAATCTGAATGAATTGAGTGGTTTAGTCCAGATTTTCTTCTATCTCTTTATATGATGAACAGATTGAATTTAGGCTTTTATTCACATATAAACATTGATCAGCGACCATAAACAAAAGCTCAACTTAACCTGCTTGATGCACATGAACAAACACGATTGGTTCTTGAGAAGCTCAAACGTTCTGCGTAACCCGAGAATGAACCTCATTGGTTCTTGCTGAAGATTTTTCACTTTTGGGTGAACTGTTTCTTGAAGGATCTTTAGCAGTTGGTTTTGTTTCAGGACCCAAATTGTACATTGTGTGCAGGCAGGCACCCAAAACAGGACCAGATTTGATTATCATGATCAATTGTTGAAATTTATAGGCTAATTAATTATGCTAATTTTTAAGCCAGTGATGCATCACACAATACACATGGTTGAGGTCTGTGCAAACTATATTTATCATCTTTATTGTTGGCTTTGACGGTTCCAAGAAGATCCTTAGAACCTCCGAAGGTTCTTTATAGTAGAACAAGGTTCTTTAAAAAATTGTTCTTCACACTAAGAATTTATTTATTTATTTAAGAACTATTGACTGAAAGGTTCTTTCGGGAACCAACCAAAAATGCTTCCTCTATGACATTGCTATTTTAAGAGTGTGTTCTGGTTTCTTTTACCTTGTGTATTGTTTATGGTTTTTGAGGATGAGGGCATGTGACACAATCTGACTTTCTAATATAACTATCTTTTACCATGTGAGAGATGAGTTTTTGTCTCCAAATGCTGAGTTTGTTTGCTGAACATCTAAAAATGTGTAAAATATCCCTCCTCCTTTTTGGAAGTTAAGCATTTTTTTTGTGCAAAAGTCACAATATATTATTTGCATTTAGCATGTTTCCCCTGCTCTCTTTGATCAGTCAAAACAGACATGTGACCCACTCATGTACAGTATTCACAAACTAAAAAAAACAGCATTTTTACATGGTGTGATTGTGATCCTAATGGTTGGTTTCCACATTCTTCACCCTGGATTCCACAGAAGCCTGTGATTAGTTTGTTAGATTTCTGCGAGTAGGTCAATTACGCTCTATTCTGTGTGAACCTCATTGTGTTTTGCAAGCAGGGTTTTCGTTAAGCCCTCTTTTGAAAAGTGCTGCGAGCAGACGGCCAGCCCCTCGGAGCTTTTGTATCCCGACTCTGGCAGTGGCTTCTCTGAGTTCATGTGGAATGTATTTCCTGTTTGGGTCCCTTCAGTTTTGGGAATGAAAGAAAAAGCATGACTCGCTGCTTAATGGATGCTGCAGCAGGACTAGTTATTTAAAGAAGTGTTTTCTCATGATCGCCTGGAACATTTTGTTTTTCCTGACCCGTTTACAATGCAGGAATATTGTTATGGTCTGGGAGATTTGTCACTATGCATGAAATGGATTTTAACCTCTTTATGTGTGTCTGATAAATACCTTAATCAAGTTTAGGATATTTTTAAAATATTAAATATTTTGATGGTTTAATTGAAGTTGTAGGGTCATTAAAAACAAATATTTTTTTATCACTTTTGGCCACTACTGTATTATAGGGTTAGTTCACCCAAAAATGAAAATTCTGTCATTAATTAGTAATTACTCACCCTCATGTCGTCTCAAACACGTAAGACTTTCGTTCATCTTCAGAACACAAATGAAGATATTTTTGATGAAATCTGAGAGCTTTCTGTCCCTCCATTGGAGGTTCTTGCTGAAGCTCAAACGTTCTGCAAAACACGAGAATGAACCTCATTGGTTCTTGCTGAAGCTCAAATGTTCTGCGCAACACGAGAATGATCCTCATTGGTTCTTGCTGAAGCTCAAATGTTCTGCGCAACACGAGAATGATCCTCATTGGTTCTTGCTGAAGCTCAAATGTTTTGCGTAACACGAGAATGAACCTCATTGGTTCTTGCTGAAGCTCAAATGTTTTGCGTAACACGAGAATGAACCTCATTGGTTCTTGCTGAAGCTCAAATGTTCTGCGCAACACGAGAATGATCCTCATTGGTTCTTGCTGAAGCTCAAACGTGCTGCGTAACACGAGAATGAACCTCATTGGTTCTTGAGAAGCTCAAATGTTTTGCGTAACACGAGAATGAACCTCATTGGTTCTTGCTGAAGCTCAAATGTTCTGCGCAACACGAGAATGATCCTCATTGGTTCTTGCAGAATCTCAAACGTGCTGCGTAACACGAGAATGAACCTCAGTGGTTCTTGAGAAGCTCAAACGTGCTGCGTAACACGAGAATGAACCTCATTGGTTCTTGAGAAGCTCAAATGTTTTGCGTAACACGAGAATGAACCTCATTGGTTCTTGCTGAAGCTCAAACGTGCTGCGTAACACGAGAATGAACCTCAGTGGTTCTTGAGAAGCTCAAACGTGCTGCGTAACACGAGAATGAACCTCATTGGTTCTTGAGAAGCTCAAATGTTTTGCGTAACACGAGAATGAACCTCATTGGTTCTTGCTGAAGCTCAAATGTTCTGCGCAACACGAGAATGATCCTCATTGGTTCTTGCAGAATCTCAAACGTGCTGCGTAACACGAGAATGAACCTCAGTGGTTCTTGCTGAAGCTCAAACGTGCTGCGTAACACGAGAATGAACCTCATTGGTTCTTGCACATCGAGATAACATGCTTGAGCTTCCGTTTACTAGAACTGATGTGCGAGTTGATGAATGTTAAATGTGAATAAATTCAATCTGTTCATCATATGAAACGATGGAGTCGCTTCAGAAAATTTGGACTAAATGGCTCAATTCATATGGATTAGTTTTACGATCACTTTATGATCTTTTTGAAGCGTCAGTGGTAGTTGCGTAGCTGCCAATGGAGAGACAGAAATCTCTGATTTCATCAAAAAAGATCTTCATTTGTGTTTTGAAGATGAACAACGAAAGTCTTTGGAACGACATTAGGGTGAGAAATTAATGACGGAATTTTAATTTTCGGATGAACAATCCCTTTAAATAATTTAGAATCAAACCTGTGAGAATGATGCTTCAAAAGGATATCCGTTGTTTTGCATTTGTTCCCCAGATGCTCTGAAATGCATTTCTTGGTATTTCTGTATGTTTATATAGATGTTACGCATCATGCACAATCTGTACGCTGCATAACTGCGTCCTGTGAAACACAATCTCGTCTGTTTCTTTAATTTGACCAGCGTTTGGAATATGAGCATTGGTGTTGGCTAATACTGTTGCTATGGCAATAATGCTCAGGTCAGCTGCGAGCCAGCGACCAAACGCGCCGTTTCATGAAGTTTCTGTTCTCTTAAACCGAAGCGTCAGTCTTTGAGCAACACATGGCAACTTTTGCTCTTTTAACAGTCTGTGAAAATAGAATTGGTTTTTCTTAGACTTCTAGCTCAGTTGAGAGGGACATTTCAAGGTTGCATGCATTTAGGTTTGGATGCATCGAGAGCCAGAGGTCTCTCTCTCTCTCTCTCTGTCTGTGTGTGTGTGTGTGTGTGCGCTTGCCGGGCCAGCAGGCTGAAAGATATCCCACTAACAAAGCATTCCAGTGTTGTTTCGGAATATGCTGCATTCTCTTGCTGACTGCTATTGCAGTTTAGAATGTCACAATGGAATCTTTTCATGGGGGAAGGGCGTGTGTGTGTGTTTCTAACAGAAGTCAGATTAGCTCTTCTCACTCTTTATGGATTTTTTTTAAGTGCTAAGTTTTGTCTGAAGCCGAACTTAAAGGACAATTCCGGTATTTAACACTTTGAGTCTATTTTATAGTTTGTTTTGGATGAACAAGAGTGGTGGACAAAGAAATTTTGTCAATGGTTCCTGTCGCGACTTTTTGACTATTTTAGAATTGCCCATGACCGCATTTGAATGGGAGTCAATGGCCATGCACAAACATGTCCTTAAAACAACCCTTAACGTTCGTTTTCAAAACTGTGCAACTCACCGAGTGGTTAGTGGTGTTCGTTGATGTTCCAAAACAAGTAGCGTAGCGAAATACAGTTTCTGTCGTGTTTTATTTGGCATTTTGTAAAATCCATTGATTTCCATTGGAGGACTAATTGCTCGTTGATATTACTGCGCTAACGGAAACGGAAAGGATGCTGTTTACATTTGATTGTAGTCTTTTAGGTCTTTTCGCTCGGTTTCCTGTCTCTCAGAAGCTATGCTCGCCTCAACGCTGAAATCCTACGAATTCCTGATAAGAATTAAACTAGTAAAAACTATAATAATTCTTGAAAAAAAAAAAAAAAAAAAAAAGCTATGCTCGCCTCAGAAGGCTAGCTTAAGCAGAGCAACGGAAGTTGCGGAAGAGCAGAAGTTTATACGCGGTTGTGAGGTATCTGAAAAAATAGTTCCACTATAGAAAAATAAACGGATTGAAATCATACATTGCGCCGATATATTTGTTTTTAATCATCAACGAACACCTCTAACCAATCGGTGAGTAGCACAGTTTTGAAAACGAACGTTAAGGGTTGTTTTAAGGACATGTTTGTGCATGGCCATTGACTCCCATTCAAATGCGGTCATGGGCAATTCTAAAATAGTCAAAAAGTCGCGACAGGAACCATTGACAAAATTTCTTTGTCCACCACTCTTGTTCATCCAAAACAAACTACAAAATAGACTCAAAGTGTTAAATACCGGAATTGTCCTTTAAGAAGCTTAATCTTTTTAGGAAAGGTTTATCTAAAAGTTTTTTTTTAAAGTGGTGTTAAAGAAGTATTGAGCTTTCAGCTTTTTTTTGGCTTCAGCACTTTGAATTCTCAGTCTTCTTTACTAAATTAATCACCTTAAATTCACTGTAAAACAATTTTCTAAGGCTGAGTATTAACACTGATTTTAAGAATCGATTTGATTAAAAAACTCTTGATTAGATTCTATTTTGATTCCGATTTGATATCAATTAGTTTGAAAAACAAAAAATAGTGTATTTTATGACAAAAAAATAGTTTATATAACAGATTTATTCAAACATACAATCAATGAGACATCACTAACAGGTTAAGTAAAAATATAGTGAATATGTAGCAAGTAAACAGTAGACAAAAAAAACCCAATATGTACAGTTATAATACACAGATTTCAAGAATCTTATATAATATAGCCTACATTCGCATATATACAGGGAACCCTGTTAGTTGGTACATTAATACAATATTAAAGGTTAAAATAAAAAATAACAGGGTCAAAATTCAATTACTATTTATTATTCAGGATAAATCAGAAATCACGATTCTACCACAATTCTGAACAGCCAACTAAACAAAATAACATGTAATTTAATATCGGTTCTGACAAAATGTTAATTGCTGCAGTCTAATTAAAAAAAACTATTTAAAAAAAACTATTTAAAAAAGTCGGATTGAGTGAATGATTCAATGACTCACTCGTTTCATTACTGGATGAATCATCGTTTTTTTGAACGAATCTCTTGAATTAATGATTCAATGACAAATACATTTTTAACAGTCACTTGTCGACACATGGTGGCGTAACGATGTAATCCATACAACCGTTATTTGAAGCTCCAAGTGACTTTCAAAAGGTGATTTACTTTCTTTTTTCTCCTATTGCTACCATAGACATCAGTGTTTATATCCGAACTATAAACTTTAATCCCAGTACTTCTGTGATATGAATATTTGTATCCCAATAGCCTACTTCTGTGATAATATAAATATATGTAACAAAAATAACCATAATGTGTGGTTGAAAAGTCTGTTTGTTTAATACACACAGGAAAATCATTATCATTTAGCAATAATATCTGTGATATTATTGCGAAATGACAATGATTTCCCTCTTGCCATGGGTGTTTGAATCCTCTGCATGGGTGTTTGAATCGAGATCGTGCAGCTCTATTTTTATCTTTCGATATAACAATCAACACTCAAATAAAAACTGAGTTGTGTACAAAGAAACGTGCATATTTAGCAAAATGCTCCTTTACATTTTCATTGTTACATTTAGGTAAATGTAACATAATGTGATGTTTTACTGACGTCTTTCCATGAAACTTTGAGCGATTACATGAGAGACGATACATTTCTGTATCTTTCTGTATCTTTTGGATTATTTTACCATGCAAAAAATGGATGAGACTTGACTTCATCTATTGGGATTTGATTGAATCACAAAAAGGGTGTGTTACTTTGCATGTTATGTACCAGACTGGTGTCAGGTGGATGGAGAAGAGAAGGGATTTGTTACATCAACTAAAATATATGAAGTTGTTTCAAAGGTGGAGGAAAATTTGATTACAATAATTATTCTCTTTGGAATAATGTGGACTGATAAATCATTAAAAATGAGACCAGAACCATGTATTCATTTTGATTGCATGTTAACGTAAACATTAAAATAGAATACTGTGGTTATTGCAATACGAAATAACCCACTAATGTTATTAAAACATAGTCGTACAGGTTTGGCACAACATGTATTACCTCAGATTTGTAGGGAATGTTTTTATCCACCCTTCAAATCAGAAAATCTTCAGATAATCAAGCGTCCATCAGCTCGCCGATGATGTCATCTGAAAAACAGGTGTTGCAGGAAGGACTCTTGAGTTTCAGCGAGTTTCACAGAGGGTTCAGTTTCGCCCTCCGCAAACATGTCCTCACGGGAAGCAGGGCTTTCCTCGACGTGCGCCGCAGGCTTGCTGTTTTTTTCATTAGCCAAAGCCAAAGATTTTGAGGAACAAAGACCACATTTTAGACTCAAAACAAATGACTTCTCTCACTGTTACGAGTTTATCCACGGCAGAATCGGAGCCGTCAGGACTGCTTTTAGTAAGCAATGAGGTCATTCAGCATGAATGCAAGACTCTTTTGTTTTAAGCTTTGTGTTCGCAGAGGTCACGTTGTTCCAAGTTTTCCGAAGGGCGCAAGAGGAAAGTCTTCCCTCAGATGTTTTTAAGTGTTAAATTGTTGTTTTAGTGATGGATCTGGGATTTCTTTTGGGTCTCCATTTAGTGTAAGAGTGTATGAGGAAATGCTGTTTTCTCAGAGGTAGGGGTGTAACAATATATCGTGTCACAAAATATCGCAATACAAAAATGCATCAGTATGTATTGTGGATAGTGACACAATATGTATCGTGGATAGTTTACCCAATAATGAAAATTACTGTGTAATTTCAGAGTTTTAGTGTCAGCACTACATTAAACTACCATCTTCTAATGTTGAACATAATGTATAATAATGCAATGTGGGAATATTTATGGGTCCTGATAATGCCAAAGGTCTTATGTTACCAAATAAAAAGTGGCCTACATTACTAAATATATCTGGTCAGTGACAGAGTGCAAGCATATTTGTCTAAAAATAATTATGTATTTTCTGCTTCATATTCATGAATATTGTTATTCTGGTGTCTCTATTGTCCTGTGCTTTGGGTTTCCAGCACCGAGTTCAAGCCTATTCATTTACACACCCAATGTAATCCAAAATGTTGCATTTTAATTTGCAATTTAACCTTTTATGTCATGGAGTATCGTGTTCAGTGTCATGATATATATCGAATTGTGACATGAGGGTATCGTTATCACCCCTACTTAGAGGTGATTTCTTCATTAATTAGTTGTCATTTGAGTTGTAATGCCGTTTCAGATCTTGTTTGGGATGCCTGCAGGTAATCCCAGTCATTTCCAAACTTTCAAATGCATCATTGTGATCTTAAAGTTTGGATTAGCGCCAGCACAAACAAGATTTGTAAGTGGTGACATGAGAGTGAGCAAATTATTTTTTTATTTTTGGATCACTTTAAACGTTCTGTGCATTCCTGTACAAATTGTCCCAAATCGTTGTGATCGTACAGATTTAGATGCTTGGTTTGGCCTGATATCTGGGACTGTGATGGATTTGGATGGGGTTACGTGGGGTAGTTTCTGTTTGGTTTCTGAGGTAACCGGCCTAAACTTGTTTCGTTTGCTTGTCTACTTTCCCTCGTGTCTAATTTCCCGAGGGAAAAAACCCCAAGCAAGCAGTCTTGTCTACATTAATATATCTGACTTCTGCTGAAATCGTCTTCGAAATCGTTAACACCAGAAACCATTTGAAAGTGTAGGATCTTCCCAAAGTGCTCAAAAGCAGACTCTGTATTTACCAGATTGTACCATGGTATTATGTTTTTGGAGTCATATACTTCCATGGCACACCAATGTACTTAAAAATAGACCATTTAAATACCTTGGTATGTGAATTGTAATCATTCCGTACTGTAGTATCGACTTCTGATAGCATCACCGTACCATGGTACCACCATAAAACATGTTTCATGTTGTTTAATAGCTGTGTCCTAATCCTACTGTTAATAGCTCATGGGAAAAATTTAGGTGGGTTTAGGAATAGTTTAGTTTATGAAGCTTGCATTTTCAAGAATCAGCCGTCATCAGTAAAATTAATGATTTTTGTCCATAGTAAAAAGTGTTCAGTGAGAAAAGTTTGTGTTTGTACTTAGTCATTTTGGGCAGTGATGTTATTGAGGTGCTTCACTGACCAATATATTATTCAAGTATAAATGGGAAAATTATATTACTGGGATAGTTATTAATAGTTAAAACGTTTGACCCACACTGTAAAAAAAACAAAAACAAGTTGCTGCCTTAAATTAAGTACAATCAACTTGGATGTTTAAGTCATTTCAACTTAAAATACATTATACTGACTTTAAAAAAATCTTGTTTTGAATCTTGTTTAACTCATAAAAAAAGATGAAAACTGCTTTACTTATTTTGATGAGTTAAAGCAATGTAAAAACATATGTTGTCATAACTTATTAATCATATAATGTTTCACAGTGTAGTGATCCGTTTCATTCCTTTGTTGCTGATATACAGTAGATTACGTTATTTTGAATATCACTGTAATATTGACGTACTTTTAAATGTTCTTGAATGTGCACTTTGCGAATAATGGTGTTTATAGATGTACTACTATATAGATATAGTACTTTATATGTGAAATTAATTGATCATTTAAATAGTTATTTTGTTGTAACTTGCAGAAAAATCTGCTTTGATTATTTTCAGCTTTTTGTACAGTTATGTTCATGATATAACATCGTTATTGCAGTGTTTTGAATCATGACGTGTTAAAACAAATACATAATTAACTTAATAAATATTGAAATCCTCAAAAAGAGATTTTATTAGGCTAAACAATAACAACACTAGTCCAAACAGAGAGTTGTGCATTAATATGGCCTGAGCTCATAAAGTCGTGGGTTATTTTCATGGTTTCCGGTCCAGTTCTGTTGGGTATCAAGGAATGTAAAATGTGTTTCGCTTTGGGAAAAGTGCAGGGTAAAGTCAGATGAACTGGAGAGCTGGGAAATGTCATGCACATTTATAATCAAGCTTGCGCTTTAACACGCCTGTCGTCTTCAGTTTTATATCCGGATGCTGCATTTAGAAACCATCACAGCCACAGAAACCATTTCCATCGCAGAAATCACAGAGTCCTCAGACTCCCAGTAGAGTTTTTCTCCACGTCAGGCCTGCTTCCGAGCCAAGTAGCAGAGAAGGCCATCATTCCCACAATGCACCACGTGCGTGTGAAACCCGAGCCGTGCTCTCTTTTGGCGTACGGCTGAAATGGAGTCATGAGTTGGAGAAGGGTCTGAATTCAGGGGGTCATTCGCTTGTTTCCGCATCTAAAACAGGAATTATTGAGAGATAGTGTACATGACTGATGTGGAACGGAGACTCGGTTTAAACGACACCGTTCGCCAGGGAAACTTTGTGAGGATCTGTTGTTAGATCTGGTATTGTTGTTACTGTTTCTTTTGCTTCTCTTGTTTAACTGGGTTTTGTATAAACGTACGGTACTGATATATGTTGACGATTATAGGTGCTATGCGCTGACATAAGCACATATGACAGCTGCGCGCTGCACGTGTCGATTTAGGGGTCTCCGCTGTGTGTAACACTTGTGTTGTGTTCGCCTGTTGTCTGTCTTCTGAATGGGAAACGCCAGGAATAATCCCACAGACGCTCTGGAGTCAGTGAACTGCATAAATAGATCCACTGAATGAATGTTATATTGATCCTTGAGAAGAAATGATGAAAAACAGGAGCTTTCTGCAGAAGCGTGACATGATTAATGCAATGAAGACACTTTTCAGTGATTTTACCACAGTTAAAGGTGTTCTTGGGCTTGAAGTGTGTTTAGCTGTGGGAAAATCACTGTAATGCATTGGCTTATGCTTCAATAAAATGGTGAAAATAGTCGTGTGACAATATTATGAAGATATGTATTTCATTAGCCTTAACTGTAGGCTGACATGACAAAAGAGAAGGGACTTTGATGCATTAAAATAGCATTTTATTTTAGTTTTATTTAAGCATGACATGATTAATGCAATGAAGACACTTTACACTGTAAAAAAACAAAAAGTTGCTGGCTTACATTAAGTGCAATAAACTTGGATATTTAAGTTATTTCAACTTAAATTACATTAAACTGACTTAAAAAATGAGTTCAATCTTATATAACAAAAAAGTTGAATTGCTTAACTTGATGAGTTAAAGCAATGTAAAAACATATGTTGTCACAACTTAATGATCATATAATTTTTACAGTGATTTTACCACAGTTAAGAGGTGTTCTTAGGCTTGAAGTGTGTTTAGCTGTGGGAAAATCACTGTAAAGCATTGGCTTATGCTTCAATAAAATGATGAAAATATGGTTTGACAAGATTGTAAATTAAATGTTGTAAAGATATGTATTTCATTAGCCTTAACTGTGACATGACAAAAGAGAGAGGAATTTGATGCATTAATATTGTATTTTATTTTAGCACAGTAAAACCCTCTCCAAGAAGCTTCATTCCCCAAACTAAAATGAAGAAATCCACATAATTATTTAAGACAGACTAGTCAAGTTTGCATTAAGCCTTTAATAATTATGCTGGTTAAGTAGGTTCAAATTATTATTTTAATATGCTAAATCTACTTTTTTGTCAGCCAAACCCCTTGTACAGAAGATTTTAAGTTAATATTGTAATAATTCTCGTTGCCCGGATCAGACAACAGACCAAAACCTGTCTGGAAAACATTTGTGGAATTCAGCTGAACGTGTGCTTCCGGTTTGTCCCTTTTTTGTTGAGTTTCCCAAACTAGCTGAGTTTTGCCTCTCACTGCAGGAGTGATTGTGTGATCTGCGTTATAAATGACGTTGTGATCTTCCTCTGACATTCAGCGAGACGAAAGCCATCCTCTCTGTTGGTGTCTTTGGGCTGATAATGATCCACCTTTCTGTGCGGAGCGGAACATTCCTGGGCTTCATTAGTAACAGATGTGAAGGACGATTTCAAAGTGTGTCCTGTGAGTGGAAAGCTGTGGTGGACAGTTGTGTTTTCACGTTTTATTATTCGTGTATTTGGGGACTGTTGTTTTGCCCGTCAGGAACTGTCTGGTGGATCATGAACAACAGCTGCCCCGCGGCGCGATACCAGTTCTTCTGTTTCTACACAACCCTGAAATACAACACAGCAGCCGTTTGGTTTAATATAGCAGGACCCAGCAGTCAGAAAATATCTAATAACCTGGTGGATAATATATGCTCTTCCATTCAAAAGTTCGGGATCCGTATGATTTTTAAATGTTTTTAAAAGAAGTCTCTTCTGCTCACCAAGGCTGCATTTATTTGATCAAAAATACAGTAAAAATAGTGAGATATTATTACAACTTAAAATAATGGGTTTCTCTGTGAAAAGTAAAATGCAATTTGACTCAAAGCTGAATTTTTAGCATCATTACTCCAGTCTTCAGTGTCACATGATCCTTTATTCTAAAATGCTGATTTGCTGTAGAAATGATTATCAATGTTGAAAAAAATTGTGCTTCCTCATATTTGTCTGGAAACTGTGATGTAATTTTATTTTTCAGGATTTAAATAGAAAGTTCAAAAGAACAGCATTTTTTTTAATGCTTTTTTTATTAATGCCTTTGCTGTCTCTTTTGATCAATTTAATGCATCCTTGCTAAATACAAGTATTAGTTTCGTAAAGATCTTACTGACTCCAAACTTTTGAACCGTAGTGTGTGCTTGATCTAAAGCAGCTTGCAGTGAGACTTGAATTAATATTTATATTTAAATAACATGAAATTATAAAAATGCTACAGCCTTTAGAACTCAATGCACAATCGCTTTGACTGCTGTGTGTCTGTGCATCTCTGGATAAATGTGTTTGGCAATTGACTTCTTGCTTTTGTGTACCTTACTCTGTTGTTATAAGTGAGTTTAGGATCATTGTAGACTAAAACAAGCTTGCATCGATATTATCTGGTCAATTGTAGGGGTGTAACAATATATCGCAATACAACAATATGTATCGTGGATAGTGACAATATGTGTCGTGGATAATTCACCCAAAATGAAAATTACTGTGTGAGGAAAAAAATTCAAGTTTGCTTAGAGTTTTAGTGTCAGTACTACAATAAACTACTATATATAATGTTGAATATAATGTATAATAATGCAATGGGGGAATATTTGTGTGTCCTGATAATGCCAAATGTCTGATGTTACCAGTAAAAAGTGGCCATTATTATTTTACATTTATCTGGTCAGTGAAAGTGCAAGCATATTCATCTAAAATAATCATGAATATTTTTATTCTGGTGTCTCTATTGTCCTGTGCTTTTGGTTTCCAGCACCGAGTCCAAGCCTATTCATTTTAATCAACAGTAAAAAAAATTGTTAACCTTTTATCAAATGTCTTGTTGGAGTATCGTATTGTGAGTTGTGTATTGTGATGTGTATCGAATCGTGACATGAGGTATCGCTACACCCCTGGTTGATTGATTTGTGTTCTGTGAGTGTGAACTGATACTCTAGTATTGCTCTTTTGTCAACACAAAAAGAAGCTGCACTGACAGAGGAAGCTCTGGACTTTATTTAGCATGAGACCTTCAGCACAGATGATCCATCATCACAAGACTTCCTTTTAATCTTTTCTCTGGGCCGTGGCGCTTCCCAACCGTCTCCCATTAGGCTAGTGTGTGTGTGTGAAGCTTGTCTTTGTGCCACCCTGTTTCCACTGTTGTGTGTTATTGAAGCAGGTAAAGCAGCAGTGAACGCTTTGACCCGGTTGGCACTGAAAACACACTTTAATCCGCAGGGTTTACAGACAGGAACTGTGCTCGCCTATTCCTTGTCATGCGCTCAAAGACTGGGCTTTTACAGGAGACAGACGTCTGCTCTTCTCTTTCTGAAAGACACCAGATGCTCGCACAAGGAGACCGTGTCTGTCGTCTAAAGGTGATGCGAGTGTTTGTCTGCGATTTGGTCCCGTTGTGCAAGTGAGCAAGTGTTTTCCTAGATTGCTGCTTGCTGTTTGTCAAAGGAAGTGAGATTTGAGGTCACTGGAACACGGCAAGATAAACATAAGGGACTTCTGGAATGTTTTTATGCTGTTTAACCGCACAAGTTACCATAGCGGCACAGTGACAGTGGAAAGAGACACTTTTTCATCTGTATGAACTACAGCAAAATATATTCCTTAAAAAAATAAATAAAAAATAATAATAATAATAATAAAATTTCTTAAAGCATTACATTGATTTATTATGATTTTTTTTAAGGAATATCACACAACCATCCAATATATTTTTTCATCTAATTAGAAAAGGTATGCAATGTTCTGATATTTTCATTTGGTTACATTTTAAAAGATTGATTACATTTTTTTTATTTTAAATTTAAATTACATTTTTATGAATTCATTTAATTAATAGACACCATTTTTGATGATGTATTTGAATTAAAACACAAAACACAGAATCAAGAAAAAGTAAAACAGAATTTTGGGGGAAAAACGACGTAGTTTACATGTACACAAACAAGTAATGTTTACATTCATTCTTGAGGTCCAACAAACATGTGAAATGATTTCCTTCCCAATTAATAGGATGAAATGAATATCGTGATAAATTCTGATTTATTTCAGTGTTTCCGTTACACTTGTAGTTACTGTAGTAATAACTATATATTATGAATAATTACATGCAACTAGCCTTAAACCAAACCCTGAACCCCATAGTAAGTACATGTAGTTAATTATTATTACACTGTACTTAAATGCATAATTACACTGTAACACGGACACCTTAAAATAGTGCTTCTGAATAATTTTATTGTAATAATATTTTTGGCCATATCGCCCAGCCTTACTAATAGGGATGTGCAAAATATTGTTTTTCTTCTAGTCCATGTCTAGTCTTACATAAAATGGCACGTTTCACGCAGGGTGTGTTTTTGTGTTCAATAATAGACTCTCCAGCACCTGTGTCTGTCACCTGAAACGTGACGACTTGAGCTGTGAAAATGAGCAAAAATGTGCAGCATTTCTTTTTCTTTTTTTTCTTTTTTTCTCCAGCTTATGCAAATCTGACTGGACTCTTTGCATAATGACAGACCGAAACAACACGTCTCTCATGGGTTTTGCCTGATGGTTTTGAATTGCAGATATTGTGACGGGCAATGACCCTGTTCTGTTCTTTTAGACAGTGGGATGCTGTGCTCTTTCGGATCCTATTGTGTTCTGTCAGGTTTGAATAATGAGGGTCAAACACTGATTTTTTTTTTACAAGGCCCATTGTGATTTGTAAGGTCCATTGTGATTTGTTGTTTCAGTGCCTGTCATATAGAAGTGTTTACAAACTCATGCATTACTTACTGTTGCTCATTGCAATTTAAAGGTACCTGTAATATGAAATTAATACATTTAAGCATCTAAACATGCTCCATTTGACATGAATGATTCCTCAAATCTTGATGTTCTCGATCAGAACATTAAACTGTAAACTCCAAGTTTTCAGTACCAGAATCCAGTAAGCAAATGCATTTGAACAGTCAGTCCAAAACAGCCATAATGCAGAGAAAACATGTCCGATTTCATCAGAGATGGCAGAGAGAGGTCGGCACCGATAGCCTCATATAGCGCTGCTGCGCTTCGGGTAACCCGAGTTCGAATCCCGGCTCGTGGACCTTTCCCGATCCCGTCTCTCTCCTAGCTTCCTTTCCACTCTATACTATCCTATCACAATAAAGGCAAAAATCACACACACAAAAAAAACATTATTAAAAAGAGATGGCAGAGAGAATAGTGTATTTGGCTTCAATTTCTCTCCTATTTTGTGATTGTTTCAGATCAGCCCAAGACGTTTCTCATTGTACTTTAAAATACACTGAACTTTGACTCAAAACACCCAACCGCTGCATGAGCATAATGATACGCAAACTACATCTCTTGGTTGGATAAAGCAAACCAGTGTCACACTAGTAAAGTTTTGATGGATGTCAATTGTAGTCACGGTAAAGATGTAAAAGTCGTGCATTAGGCGCACAAGATGAGTCCGTTATTATTGATGTGCAAACAAACCTCTCCGCACACTGATGATCGTTACTGAAAATTAGTACAAATTTGGAGGTGGGGATGTGCCATTGTGTATGTTGTGTTAAAAGGGAGGCTTTTGACTTTAAAAACCCCAGATTTGGGCTGTATGCATTTGAGTGGTTTAATGACCACTTAGTCAAGTCACTTTCATTTATATAGCGCTTTAACAATATAGAGTGTTTCAAAGCAGCTTTACAGTGATAATAGGAAATTAAAGTAACAGAGATTGTTTTGGCTTTACAGCAGCTCTAGAATAAAGTTATTGTCCATCTATATTTAGTTTTTGATTGATTCACTTCCATTGCAGAGATCATTGGTGATTAACTTGGGGGCCGATTACACGACACCGTTTTAACTGAAAACAGATTAGAGAAGCTGTACTGTAATCAGTGTGGCGTCTGAAAACAAACGTCTGATCAAATCAACATGAAACGCTTGGAAACAAATGTCAGAACACATCCTCCCTGTGAAATCTCACTGACGTTCTCTCTTTGTCTCTTTCGCAGGAAATGACCGAGAGGCCTTACAGATAATTTGTGCTTTTGTTGCTGCGGTCCGCATTTGCCGAGAGACCCCTATCTGGAAGCACATTTGTTTCCGTTGTGAGTATTAACTACCTCAGGCTCTGGAAACGGATCAAGAGGGACCCGTCGATCTCGTGTGATCCACCAGCCCCCCCGGTCCACTGTTCGGCCCTCAGAAAACCCTCTGACCGACTGGATCCGTCAGAGCGGCTCAGGCCACGTCACCCTGTAGCTCACGCCAATCCTCCGTGCTTGCTGTTGAACGGTGTCACTGTTTTTCCTCTTCTAAAAAATTCATATTGTTTTTGCTGACAGATTTTTAAGATTTTTCTATTTTTATTAGAGGCCTACGGAAAGAGTTCGGAAAGAAGGGTTTTTCACTTCCATTTGAAGGATTGATTATGCACTTTTGGATTTTCGTCCAGAATTGAAGCTGTGCTTGGTGTGTAAGTGATGTGCAGATAATCTTTTTTTTTTTTTTTTTTTTTCTCGTGAGGAACCAGTTCTAATAGAAAAATACCTAATTTTTGAAGCTAATTGGAGTTGGATTGCCATTTCACTGGGATATAAGCAGAAACGTTTTGATGTGAGCAGAGTCCAGAGTTGCAGCTGGGCTGCAAGATTTCCTCAAACCTTTCTTTGCATCGCTCTCATCCGGTGTGGAATACTGTCATGACTTCCCCTCTGATGGGATCTTTAAGCTATCTATTTACTTGACTCCAGGAGACCCAAATTAGGCATAGAGAACTTGTGCACATAAAAAAAAAATTCAAGAGTTGTCTGCTTCGTGAGGACCGACTCTTCCTGGGCACGTTGAATACTTATGTATTGTTGCAGTGCGCAAGAAAGTAAAATGGACTACAAGCTGCGCTTTTTGCTTGGCGGGTCCAAGCACAAAGTGCAGCAGCACCAGCAGTTCCAGTTGCCGGAGCTCAGCCGGACCCTCAGCGCCCCGTTGGGCACGTCTTGCTCCACCCCTTCTCCCATGGCAACGATAGGCTCCTCCCCTTCTGGCTGTCATGCCCCGCCTCCAGGCGCTACATCTGCGATCGCGGACATCCAACAGGGCATCTCCAAATACCTGGACGCGTTGAACGCGTTCTGCCGTGCGAGTGCGTTCCTGACCGAGCTCTTTGGCAGCGTGTTTCGGGACTCCCGTTACTCCAAAGCGGCAATGCAACTGAAGGACGTGCAGGAACATGTCATGGAAACGACCAGCCGGCTCACCACAGCAATAAAGCCCGAGATCGGCAAAATGCTGATGGAGCTCAGCGCAGGCGCGGCTAACTTCAAAGACCAGAACGACTTCAGCCTGCAGGACGTTGAGGTAGGTCGCACGAAAACAACCTGCACAGATGTTAATACATGTTGATGTTTCTGCTGTCGGAAATTTCTCGATCTATTTTGATATTATTATTATTATTATTATTATTAGTAGTAGTAGTAGTAGTAGTAGTAGTAGTAGTATAATAATACCATTACACCTCAGACTTCTTGTCAAATCTAGCAAGTAAGGGGTTAAGTGTCTCACTCAAAGCACAGCTTTAGAAGGACAGGACAGGAATGCTTATAAATCCAGCTCTACCTGCGATCAAACCTGTGGTGTTTGTGCTTGTAGTCTTGATGCTTCTCATCAGCCTGTTGTTACTCCAGACACTGAATATTTTTCAAAGGCGAGGAGAGGCTTGCAGATCTTTTATAGAGGAATTCCTCTGTTCCGAGATATTTTCGGAAACCAGATGCTCTCGCTTTCCCTCTCTCTCTCTCTCTCTCTCTCTCTCTCTCTCTCTCTCTCTCTCTCTCTCTCTCTCTCTCTCTCTCTCTCTCTCTCTCTCTCTGAGAACATACTTTCTATCCGCGTGTGTTGAGCTGTGCTGGTCAGTCTCCGTGCCTCGACTCGAGGGACACATATGAGCTGAAATGATGCCTTTATATGAGCGAGGGTTTGCTCCCCGGTGGATGTGGATTCACACCGCAGGCCTTTAAAACGGGCACGCTGTGGCAGGGACCCGGGCCAGACCTGCAGCTTATAGAGACCAACTTTACAAAGTCCCAACGGAACCTTGTGCCAAAACACAAAACGCCAAAGTTTTTAAAAGTATGTAACGGAATATTCTGGTAATTCCAAGTTCTTTCCCCCTGAACGAGTTTACTGTGGAATGCATTCAAATATTGAAAGTGTTTTATAATGTTTGCACAAGCAAAAATGTCCTGAATACTCAAACAGGAACTTTACAGCTCATCCGAAACAACCATTCCGGAAAGTTACGGCTCTGTTTTCAAGTGTTTAACTCTTGTATTTTTGTCTCTTTTTTTTGACAGGGAACGTTAAAAAAAACATAGCAGTTTTGATGCTTTAACAAAAACACCAGGGCTGTGTTTCCCAAAAGCATTGTAAGCCTAAGTAGATCGTAGAACCGTTACCAATGGTCTCTATGATCAACTTAGCTCATGATGCTTTTGGGAAACGGAGCCCTGATGTTTTTTTAAAGCATCAAAACTGGTATGTTTTTTTACGTTCTCTGTCAAAAAAATCAGACGAGACAAAAATACAAGTGTTGTATTTTTAAAAATATACCACTGGGTTTTGACAGTGACACTTTCATGCATTTTTTGGCAGCTCAAATGCTCTGTTTATTAGTCACGTCCTACTGAACTCGTGAATGAAACCGAAGGAAATGTTTCTCAAATGCACACGTACATTAGCAGAACACGCTCTCTGTAAACACGCCACTTTACAGGCGGCAGCTAGTGTCTATTCAGCGTCTTGTATTTGCTAATGAGCGTTTTTGTTTGCAAGTGGCCCTTCCTGCCTCGCGGGAATCTGCCTGTGTGTGTGTGAAGGGGCAAGTTCATTCTCCTGTTTACGTTGGGCTGGCAGGGCGACAGCAGGGTATTCCCGTCCCCGGGGTGTGTTACCCGACTCCACGATTGTCTCAATGATGCGCTGCTACAGAAATACACCAGTGCATCGCTGGGCCAATCAGCAGCGCTCTTCTTTTTGGGTCTCGGCATGCCCTCAATAAGAATACTGACCCTAGATCGGGTTTCCAAACTGTGTGATGTGATTTGTATGCATATGAACAGTTGAACAGACTTATTCTGAGAAGTTTTATTTAGATGTTTTCAATTCTATTTGCTTTCACAGTGTTCATGGCCTTGCACTCTTTTTAGTCACTTAAGTTTCTATTTCTAGTATCTAGTAAACATTGTGTTATTTAAATTCATTGTTAATAAAAAATAAAAAAAAGAATATGAATATATTATATTATTAGTGGTAGTAGTAGAAGAAGCAATGATAATAACAATGCAAGTAAATATTAAAAATAATAATTATTTATTAGTAGTAGTACTACATTACCTCACATTTTATAGTATTTCAAGGTTGTTTTAAAATCCTTTATTTAAAAAAAAAAGCCTTTAAATCCTTTAAAAAAAATTTTTTATGTCTATATATAGATCATTTGTAAATGTATGCATAAAAATAAAACTAGCAAATGGGATCATTTTTTTTTTTATTAGGCTAACCCATGGCATCAGCATTTCTGTCACTGTATGTGAGAATCAAGAATCAACTTTGAATGCTTCTTCTGCAATTGCAATTTTATTTATTACATTTTTTATTTTTCTGGACCTTAAAATAGTTTTTGGGATTTATTTGATCCTAGTTCCAAGTTTCACTTGTCCAACTCTTTCCTGTGGTTATCAGCAACAAGTGGACAAGAGTTAACGTCGATTCCTGAAACCATTAAATTAGCTTTGAATAAAGAAGTTCAAGTAGTGACCTGACACTGTCCTAACTACACGCGACGGCGCGCGAGAACAGGTTCTTTTCCATGTTAATCAGAGTGTTTGTCCTATCCAGCCTCAGATCTTGAAATTAAACCAATGGAAGCAAGAACGTTCAAACTGTGAACAAACAAGTGTATTATTTGACAAAGATTGTTTTAGTAACTCAGCCTATGTATTTTTAATAATGTTTAAATGGTGTAATATTAGTGAATTTGATTATGTAGCTACTTATCCATTTTCTTGCGAGTGCCGTCAAGATTACTCTCTGGTGCCGCGAGACTCCGCCCACACACTGTTCTGATTGGCTGTGGGTTTTGATTGATCTTTACGCTTCTCGCAGTCGCGTCTAGTGTGGACAGACACATTATTCATCTCTGGAATCTTATCGCATCTCATCTGGTTAGGACACAGTGTTACAGTTAGTTGATCTATTAGTCTAAATCTGTCTTTAGCTAACATTTAAGACCGGTTCCTATAAATGCTTTCGTCTCTCAGGTGCTTCTGCGCGAGGGGTGAAAGACTGAAACTGGCGCCACCTTGTTTTTCCTGTCTCCTGTTGCACAAGATGGCATATTTCTGTCTTTACAACTTGGCCTGTAGATATTTTCAGCAGATACCTGTAAAAGAAACCCTTTCTGCTGTGGGTGGGGGTGACAAGTCTCCTGCCTTCTCTCTTTATCAACAGAAGCAATTCATGGATTACAATTCTGACTCGATTCTATGCCGATCTACAGCAATTCTGAATCTTATTCATTATTCTGTTTATTGAAAACATACGCAGGGCCAACAGGACAAAGAACAAACATTTTAAGTGGCCTGAGCACACAATGATCCAGTGTCTATATCTCATTATTTTTACGAGCTCGTCTCCACTTTCCCGTGCCGATGAGTAAGACGTGAGTCAGAAAAGACTCCCTATTTAGGAAGCGATACGATGGTAACACTGTAAATCTGTTCAGAATGCTTCTGTGTCTGGGAATGTTCCCAAACGTGCTCGGTACTATCGGGATCGACCGCCGTTTCCCAGAACTTCAAGCACTGTCTGGTGCCTTGACCTCGATGGGGTTTCTTGGTCTTGATGGTTTTGGTCCTGCGTATTAATAAAACATCAGCACCAGATGTACATCACTGTTTGAAGTCTTTTATATGTTGTATATGTTGGTGATACATACATATATTTGCATATATTTCTTAAATATATACGTGCATGTGTGTGTAGGTGGGGGTGACGGGACTGTCTGCTGCCTTCTCTCTTTATGAACACAAGCAATTCATGCATTGCAATTCTGACTCGATTTTGTGTCGATCCATGGAAATTTGAAATCTTATTCATTATTCTGTTTATTGAAAACATACGCAGGGCCAACAGGACAAAGAACAAACGTTTTAAGTGGCCTGAGCACAATGATCCAGTGTTTACATCACATTTATTTTATGTTGTATATGTTGCTGTTATATTATATATAAATATATATTCAGTATATACATGCAAATATTCCTTAAATATATACATGCATGTGTGTATATATATATATATGTGTGTATATGTATATATGTATATATAAAATATATATACATACACAAAATAATTATACACAGTACACAATTTTTTTTGTTTCATTTGAAATCACTTAAAGGCTGAATCTTTTTCAGTGCAATATTTTTCACATATTTCTTTTGTTTTTACATAAAAGCATCAACTTGAGTGACTTCTTTTGATAAAAGCAGACTGTTTTTTGTCTGCAGAGTAATATGCATTGATGAACCATTCACAATGAGACCGGGAAAGTGATTTTGGGTTTGATGTTTGATGGTTAAAGGCTTGATGTGACTCTTCTTCTCAGGTGCTGGGCCGCTGCTTCCTGACGGTCATGCAGGTGCACTTTCAGTTCCTCTCGCAGGCCTTGCAGAAAGTCCAGCCGGTGGCACAGTCCTGCCTGGCAGAGGCGCTGGCACAGGTTCAGGAGAGACGTGGGAATGCCCACACGCAGAACACAAACCCCGGACCCCTGACGGAGCTGGAGGAAGCCATCCGCTCATGGAGAGGAGCGTCCGAGGTGAACAACACCACCGATCAGTGCACAAACAACCAGCCTGGAGTCAAAAGGATTTCATTATAATCATTACATTTTAGATTTACAAATATTTCTATTCTTATAGTTTTTCTGTGATATTTACCCATTTTATTGTCCAAATATTTTGTAATGTCCAGTTTGTCATGCTATAATACTCAAGTTCAAATACTTACCTAAAAATAAATAAACACTGATGCATTTGAGTCAACAAGCTCTGGCAAAATGAATGTTTTAATGTATATTTTATTATAAAATTCACGTAGCATTTATATTAGTTATATTTTATGATATATTTAGGAATTTTTCATTTTAATTTATAGTTCATTTATATAACTTTTATATGTAACTTTTTTTTTATGTATACTTTTTTGTTTTTATTTATATATATGCGGTATTTAGTCTCTGTTATCCTATTCAGTTCAGACTGCATACTACCTTCCTCAACTATTTGAATGAATAAATGTTTGCAGCAGCGGTGTAGCAGGAAATTTTGTATGTTAAAATAGGTGTGTGTGTGTTTCAGGTGACGGCGTGTCTCAGGGAGCGAGGGAGAGACGGCTGTCTGTCTGGCATTCAGGTACAGCAGCTCTTCTGCTCCCAGAACACCTCCATACCTGAACACCAGCTCAAAGAGCTCAACGCCAAGATCGACAACGCTCTACAGGTGAACACACACACACATTTACAACAGTTTACCATGCTAACAATAGTTTACTGTTAGTGCTTTAAAATCATAATTAATGAAAGTGAATCTGTTTGTCATTGTAAGTTTTCTTTTTGTGATGACTGGTGGTTTATACCATGTTATCACAGTTTAATTGTGATAATTATTTGATAAATGCTATTATCTAGTATGTACATTCAGGGCTCCAGACTGCGACCAAATGGTCGCATTTTGCGACCAAAATTTGAGAGTGTGCGACTGAATTTTACATCCAGTCGCACATGTGCGACCAGTAAATTTAATCTCGTATAGTGTGTCATAGTGGGTGACAACCGAAGTCGCGTCTGCGATGCTTTACGACATCACGACAAAAAGACTAGCATGTTTAATTTTTTAACGATCCTCCATGACGGGTTCCGTCAAGAGTGAATGAGTGTGTGCGCGCGAGTGAGTGAGCGAGAGAGTATGTGCGCGAGTGAGTGAGTGAGAGTGTGTGCGTGAGTGTGTGTGTGCGTGCATGCGCAAGCGAGAGTGAGTGAGTGAGAGCGTGGTGAGTGTGTGTGTGTGTGTGTAAGTGCGTGTGTACATATATGTGCGAGTGAATGTGTGTGTGAGACGGCTCGCGATGACTGGTCGTAAAGCAACGTGTCGTCTGACATGTTTCTTGTCCACGAATTGACAAGATTTTTAGGAGTCAAAATCGTGTAATCTGAACCAGGCATAACTATAACTATGGTATACTGTGGTTATAAAAGTAGCCTACACATCTTTTTCCAGCACTTCAAAACTATATCATATTTAAATGTTATTTTTAATGTGTTGACCAAAACATTTTTGTTCATCCTTAAAAGATTGTCTATTTATAAAACTGAAAGTTTCAAGAAGTAGGAAAACTCACACTTATTTAAAAAAAAAAAAAAGAGACTAAATAACCATTGTAAACATAGCTGCTGAGGGCGCTTAATTGCTATTTTCACTCCCTAATATCTATTTTGTCACTCATTTTACTTTTGAATTAATATTAAGACATTATGAATGACAATAATTAAAGTTAACTTTATCTATACGCCTCAAATTAAGCTCAGTGCTTTGTCATCCCACAGTGCTACCAAACACTTTCTGTAGAACTTAGTGCCGCTGCCCTCAGATGTTAGTCTGGAGCCCTGTGATCTTAAAATAAAACTGCACCATAATTTCTGTACGTTAAGTCTATTTATTATCAAAGCATTTGTCTGTAATAGTTATTTAGGGGGAAAATGTGAAGGTGTGCCCCTAAACGTTCTGCTTGCGCTCCTAAAATTTTAAGTCAGGGGCTACAGCGCTCCTAATAAAAAAAGTTAGTCTGGAGCCCTGACATTTATGCTTTTGGCAGAATGCAAAGCGACATCGCATTTAAGTTATACGGTATACATTTAATCAGTTCATTCATTCCCGGGGAATCGAAGCCATGACCTCGGCGTTACTAGTGCAGTGCTTTACTGTTTGAGCTACGTAATGCTTTAATTACTTTAAAACTATTTTAAACAATAGTTATATCAGAGCTCGTATTTGAGCACATTAAATATTTTTACTTTAAGAATATAATGATCACTTTGTAAGTGAAATCATGATGGTGCAAAACTTAAAATAAAAAGTGACCTGTAACAGGGTTGAATGTAGAAATGGAGATCTTTAGTATTATAGATCCAGAAGTTTATAGTACTATTAAAATTTAAAGTGAATAATTTTGTATTCTGTTAATAATGAGGCTTTTTGTGAGCCCCAGACTGACCCACTGACTTTGTGTGCATGTGTGTTGCAGGCGTATAAAGTGGCGTTAGACTCTTTGGGTCACAGTGAATATGCGCTGAAGGCCGGATTTCACCTTAATCCCAAATCAGTGGAAGCAGCTTTGCAGGTATGTTTGCCGTGTGTGGAATTACAGCTTAGTGCAGATTAGAGCTTCTCTCAGGATGTTCATGTGTTCAGCAGTCGCACACATAGAGACACGTGAATGTCCACAGATTTAAATATGCTGCACATATTGTGCTGCACAAATCCCATTTACTTGAATGGGGGAATCCTAAAATCTCAAAAACTGCTTGCCGAACTCACAATTATATAACATTTCAATTCCGCAACTTCCTCAGAAGCTCTCAAGCTGTTACTTGTAAACATGACTTTGTTGCATCTTCACAGGCACATGCATTTGTGTGTTGTCGTTTATTTGGTTTAATTGTGTGTGCATATGAACAGTGTTTGATTATTGCCGTGTGTGTGTGTGCAGGGCTGCTGCAGTGATGCTGAAGCCCAGCAGGCCGGACGGTTTCACACCACGTCTCAGCCAATCCAGTGTGAATTACCCACAATTCCTGTCCAGATCGGCTCTCATCTCCTCCGAGGAGTTTCCTTCAACGAAAGTGCATCAGATAACCTCAAGCTCAAAACGGTATTCTGTTCTCTCTCAGAACACAATATTATGAATTATGACTAGAGATAAGATCCAGCTGGAAATGTAATCTATGATAGCAAGTACACAAATTAGAAAGGATAAAACTGTGGAAACATGCTTATCTCAGACGGTTTTAAACACTGGTATGTGAATCTCACAAAACCTAGTATTTCACTTCCAAAACAAAAATAAATAATATTTTTTATTTAAGAAAATTATGCTTTTTAAAGACCATTTAAGTGCTTTTTTTCTTTTCTTTTTACTATTCAAAAGTTTGGGATCAGTAAAGTGTTTTTTTTTTTTTCTTAAAGAAATTAATACTTTTATTCAGCTAGGCTGCCTTAAATTGATCAAAAGTGACAGTAAAGAGATCTATAATGATATAAAAGATTTCTATTTTAAATAAACGCTGTTCTTTTCAACTTTCTATTCATCAAATAATCTCTTTCCACAAAAAAAAAAATATATGAAGCATCTCAAATGTTTCAACATTGATACTAATCATAAATGTTTCTTGAGCATCAAATCATCATATTATAATGATTTCTGAAGGATCATGTGACTGGAGTAATGATGCAATAAATTACGTTTTTACCATATATTCACAAAGAAAACAGTTATATTAAATTGCAATAATATTTCACTGTTTTTTACTGTATTTTTTTAAATCAAATAAATGCAGCCTTGGTGAGCATAACAGACCCCAAACTTTCAAACAGTAGTGTCTATAATTTAAATTGTATAATAATTTTACAAATAAAACATTACAGTAAAGAGAATTATCTAATTTATTCAAATGTAATCTCTTCCCAGCATGCCGTGCTGCAGCTGATCAAAGATGCGTTGGATCAGAACGGCGTGGCGGTGCGGGACGACTCCCCCGTCACTGAGGTCCTGAACCAGGTGTGTCCCTCCAGCTGGAGAGGAGCCTGTAAGACCGCAGTACAGCTGCTGTTCGGGCAGGCGGGACTGGTGAGTTTCACATGTTTGATTGATGCCAGAGAGTCTGGTCCACAGTGCAACATGTTTTATTGGACTGTCCTGGGTTTAATACAAGTATAATGCTGTTTTATGAAGTTATTTCACCTAAAGGGATGGTTGGAGTAAAATCAACCTAAGGTCCTTTGCACCATGACCTCGATCCAAACACCCCCAGAAGCCTTTTTTTTCTTGGTTGAACATTATTAAAGTTAGAGCTTATTTAGAGATATCAGCCGGATGGCTTAGTGCAGGCGCTAATGAATCCTATGTTGTATCATGTAAATTACCACACTAATAATGCCCAGATTGGTACCAAACTTCTACAGCAATACAAATAGGTTCTGTACTCATAAAACAAGGCATTGGAAAGTTTGTAAGTACATCAGGAGTTTATTTAAATGACACTTGCCTGACGGCTCATGTTACCGCTAACCCGGACGTCGACGTCACTTCAGTGATTTGGGAAAAGCATGTAAAAGTCCTGCAGAAAGCAATGCATAAGGATGTAGGTTGATTTTACGCCGAACCATCCCTTTAAGGACTTTAGTAAGATTATGTTAATTAAAAAAATATATATATTATAATATGATTTGTTGTGTTTGTTTGCTTGGTTTTATTGTATTTATATGATATTTGTATTTTTGTAATTAAATTTTTGCCATGAAAATAGCCTTAGATGCTGACATGGCATATCTTTCCACATTGCAGCTTATTCCAGACAGGAACCGGCCACTTGGACAGGAAGATGCATAAACCATATCAATTTTTTTGTGGTGTTTACATTTATACATGTAGCAAATGTTTTTCTACTAGTCAAGTCACCTTTATTTATACAGCGCTTTATACAATACAGATTGTTTCAAAGCAGCTTTACGGTGATGCATTTCGGCTGTTGGTTCAGTTTCGTTATAAAGATCATCAATTAAGTTAGTTTGCTAACACTTTATTTTACAGTGTCCTTGTTACAAATGTTACATGTACTTACTTACCATTTTAATAACAATAAATTATGCATAATTACATGCAACAAACCCTAATCCTACCCTAACCCTATAGTAAGTACATGTTGTTTATTAATATTACTTGAATATATAATTACACTGTAACAATGGCATCTTAAAATAAAGTGTAACCATTAGTTCATTTCATCTATAAAGCGGTTCTGCAAGCTGTGAAGCTGGTCATAGGGTCTGTGTGGAGGACCGGTCCGGTTCACACGGTCTCTGCTGAGGATCTGTGCCGGTGACTGTCGTGCCGACGAGGCCTCACAGGGATTGTCTAGTAGACGCTGACATTCAGGGCTGTGTTTTGGTCGTGTCTAGGTCTAGATGTCCACCGTCTGATCTGGATGTGGACCGGATCCGGCTGACTACGGTAACCTCGAGATGAGGAGGAGACAGACAGACTAATATTAGCGTAGATGCCTTTCTTCTTACGGTGTAACGAGTACATCGGGTGTTATAGGAAGTGTTCCCGGTTCTGGTTGACCTAATCTATGCAGAGTAACAATCATTAACTGATTTGAATAATATAAATTGATAATGTGTTGTGTACGCCAGGTTAAAGAGATGTGTTTTTAGTCTGGATTTAAACTGACAGAGTGTGTGTGCTTTCTGAACAAGGCTAGGAAGACTGTTAGATTCTTTCTTTATTTGTGATAAAGCTGATGACTGATTCACATTCAGATCGCTAAACCTCAGAATCATTAGTGTTTTACAGTATAACACATAAATACACACATCTTCATATTTATCTGTACACATGACAAACGCCCAGGAAACGTGACGGAAACCTTCATTATTAGCAACATCATATGTGTGAGAGTGTGTTTATGTGTGAGTGTGTATGTGTGAGTGTGTTTGTGAGAGTGTGTATGTGTGAGGGTGTGTTTATGTGTGAGTGTGTTTATGTGTGAGTGTATATGTGTGAGAGAGTGTGTGTATGTGTGAGAGAGTGTGTGAGTGTGTGACTGTGTATATGTGTGAGAGTGTGTGTTTGTGTGAGTGTATATGTGTGAGTGTGTGCGTTTATGTGTGAGTGTGTCTGTGTGTGTATATGTGTGAGAGTGTTTGTGTGAGTGTGTGTTTGTGTGTGTGTGTATAATATGTGTGTGTTTATGTGTGAGTTTGTGTGAGTGTATATGTGTGTGTGAGTGTATATGTGAGTGTGTGTGAGTGTATATCATTGTGTGCGAGTGTGTGTGTCAGTGTATATGTGTGAGAGTGTAAAATCAATGACACCTCTGTAGTAGACTGGACACATGTCATCATATGATGCTAAGTGCCTCAAAGACAACTATGAATTATCAAATTTATTAGATTTGATTTCATAAACCTCACAAATATGAGCAGTAACTAATCCGTCCTGAGACGTGTTCGCAACAGAAGCCTGGAAACTTTCTATCAACCGATATTAACCAGCATAGTTTTATTGGTTCATTGTCAGCAACGTTCACACGGAAGTATGAAGGTCTGAACTCAAGGTTTTGGAAAAGGCCACCGGCTACAGGAAAATGATTTATGAAAAATCATAAAGCCGTTTCCATGACACCGTTTCTGTCCTTGTTGTGTGTGTGGTCAGAGTGACCGTGACCTTTGGGCGTGTGTGTGTTGAGTCCCCATCATTTGAGTCACATTGAGGATACACCTGCGCTATTAATAACAATAGCCCACTTCCTGTTTGATAGGAAACACACTCCCTGTTTCAAACTTCACGGCCTCTTTTCAAGAACTGTGGGAAATATTTCATTTGTGTTTTCTGGTGGAAACGGCTTTCTGACAGTGATGAAAAGTCGGTTCACTGGGGTTCTCGAGTGTCGAAGTGTTGTTTGTTTGACAGAAATGATTTATGATCACAGGACGGGTAACATGAATGATTCATTCACTGGCAGAGCTTCATTACAGTGTGTACAGTTATTAACCCTGATGATGATGGTGTGTTTGTGCAGGTTGTGGTGGACACGGCTCAGATTGAGAACAAGGAAGCCTACGCCCCTCAGATCTGTCTTGAAGGATCTAAAGTTGTGATCCAGGTTCCCTCCACATGGTGAGTAACTGTATACAGTAAAGTTTGTGGTATATATATAGCACTAGTTTATTAAATCTCAGCATCACTGAAAGTAATTGTAGATCCACATCCTCTGTAGTTTGCAAGAGTTCAAGCTGCTTTACTGCATTTACTCAAAGTTGAGATGGCTAATGTTGTTGAATGAATGTTTATGAACAAAATGAATAAAGTTTTCACTGTTATACAGTAGGGGGCACTATTACACATCTTCTGAAAGAGAACTGAATATCTGGATCAAAACAGGCAAAAAAGGAGCAGAAACGAATGATAAAAGCCTTGATTATGCACGTTGTAGTCTTTGGAAAAAAAAAAAGATTTTTCTCAGCTCTATGTTCAAAATGTAGATTTTTTTATGAAACTTACCCACATTCAAGAGTTGATAAGAAAATAATGCATGACGCTATAATAAAAACACTTTATTGTTTAAAAGCAGAGGCTCTGTTCTTTCTTCTGATATATTGCATGTTCAGATATTCATACAACAAATATTCTGAGGCCTGTGAAAGTAATAAAAAAAATGCTGGCCTTTAAACAAGACCTTTAACCTCTGTTAAACTGGGTCAATTTAGCTAAAAGCATCTTTTCTATCAAATATACATTTTTAAGGGATTATATAATTGCTATAATCTATTATTTTTGCAAGAAAAATATTGTTACATTTTTGGTAAATAATTGTTTGTTTTAATTTAATTTCTCTAAGTTTAAGCTTCTCCTCTATGTTATGCCATATCCTCAGCAAAGGCTAAACTTTAAGTAAAAAAAAATAAATAAAAAACCTCTTCTGCCTGTTGTGTTTTGTCTGTCAGGTGTCTGAAGGAGGATCCAGCCACGATGTCTCTGCTGCAGCGCAGTCTGGATCCGGAGAAGACCCTCGGCCTGGTGGACGTGCTTTACACGGCTGTGTTCGACCTCCACCGCTGGAAGGAGCGCAAGTCAGTGGCAAACGCATTAGTGCTGCGTAGAAAATAATAGTAAAAAATGATATATATTATAAATACATATGATTATATCAACTCAACAAATCACTCAAAATTCAACATTTTCTTTTTGTGAGTGCAAAATATACTACTAAAATTAAATATACATATGTATTTATAATATATATACTTTTCTACTAAATGTCTGCATGTATATACATTTTAGTAGACTATTTTACACGCACTCACTCTCTATCTCTCACACACACATACACGTTTTATGTGTGTACTAAAATAACTGAAATAGAAATCAAAAACTATATAGAGACACAAAAAATTATGAAAACAACAGAATAACTTCAACTAAATTGAAAACAGACAATATAACAATCATAATATTAATCTCAATGACACTAAAATAACACTGATTAGAGATGGGTTGTAATTCTCTGCTGATGTGTGTGTGTGCAGGGAACAGACTTTGCCCACCATTCAGATCCAGCTTCAACGGGACACGACTGATTACGGTGGCCCTGTTGATCTCCCCCCCGGGAACAGCACCAAATCCTCCAGCGGCCTCCCCAAAACCATCTCCAAACTCACCTCACGCTTCACCAAGAAAACCTCGTCCAACTCCAGCGCGGGCGGCAGTTACTCCATCCCAAACACCCCGTCTCGGAGCAGCACCAACTCCGATGACAAGACCGCACGCCTGCACAGCATCCTCCAGATGAGCAGCATGCCCTGCACCCCCGACCCGAGCCACACACACATCGCCAACGGTGCAGACGAGCAGGGCATGAACCTTCCCACCGACCAGGAGATGCAAGACGTCATTGACTTCCTATCAGGGTTCAACATGGGAAAATCCCAGCAGGCGTCTCCGTTGGTGAAGAGAAGGAACTCGGTTGCGTCGACAAATGCGTCCGACTTGAAACCGCCAACCTCGCAAGTGTCTCATAACGCCGTGCAGACGTTAGCGCAAACCTTACAGCAACAGACACAACAGCAGCAGCAGCAGCAGCAGCAGCAGCAGCAGCAGCAACTTCCTTCAACACCAAAACAACAGCAAACACAAACGCAGTCGCAGTCGCAACCGACCCTGCCGTTCTACCAGCATCTCTTGCAGCCGATTGGTCAGCCTCAGCAACAGCAAGCCCCAGTTTCTCCACAGATTTCTTCCCAGCAGCCCAGAGCTCCCAGTAAGTGGCCCCAGGGTCCGTTGGGTGGCCTGTCACCGATCGGGCCCTTGACGCAGTGGCCCGCTCCGGGTCTGCCCGACCTCAGCTCTGACCTCTACAGTCTCGGGCTGGTTAGCACATACATGGACAGCGTCATGTCGGAGATGCTCGGACACAAGCCCCCGCAGGGACCGCGAAACAACACCTGGCCCAACCGAGACCAGAGCGAGCAGAGTCTGTTTGGGGTGCTGGGAGACTCCATGCCCTTTGACCCTGCAGGTGAGCAGAGATGTGTTTGTAGTGGTTGCCTGTCATTGGTTGAGCAAAACTAAGAAGTTTTAGTTTTAGTTGCATGGTAGAGAATGACTGTTCTGATCTAATTATTTATGTATACTTTTAACTTACTTTGACTAAAGAGTTTTTTAAGTAAAGCTATACTGAGATAAATTCAAATGTACGATGACAAACAATGCTATATGACTTTAAGAAAAAATAACAAATCTGAATGTTTCAAATAAATAAATGCGCACACACACACACACACACACACACACACACACACACACACACACACACACACACACACATATATTCTATACACACACATTCATTCAATCACATTTCCATAATGTGCATATTTTTATCTGCCATTTTTTAAAATAAATATTATTGTACTATTACTTATTTTTATTGCAGTCTTTTACTTTATAATTAGTTGCTCTGAAAGAATGCATCAAATTGACAGTGCAATTTTATTGTAATGAATTTAGAATTTATTTGAATGCAAATAGCATGCAATAATTGTCATATGTAATAAATTAATTGTTTTCTCATTGCGAGTGGAGTGTGTGTGTAGAGAGAGAGTGACTATGTGTGAGTGTGTGTGTGTTGGACTCCATTATGTGTTTCTGCTGTGCTGGACAGTTTAAACAAAGAGCAGGACTAACCCCACACATCTCTCTGTCTCGGTCTCGGTCAGTGGGCTCGGATCCAGAGTTTGCTCGTTATGTTGCCGGGGTCAATCAGGCCATGCAGCAGAAACGCCAGGCTCAACATGTCCGCCGTCCCAGCAACCCCCGCAGTAACTGGCCCCACCCCGAGGAGCAGCACAGGGGCTGGGCACACCCTGAATACTACAGCGAAGGGTGAGTGACACATGACCAGTCACATGGTGCTCGCCGTGAGTTATTTCAGGTGTCCTGTAGTGGAAACATTGGTGTTAATAGATTTGGATGTTGATATGTAAGGGATAATGTACATCCAGCCGGTTGTTCTCTCAGAGTAAACCCCCGGCTCGAAGCGGAGGGGCCTTCATCAGCCTGAAGGGGTTTATTCTGAGATAACAACCGGCTGGATGTACATTATCCCGCTCATTACACGGCTACTTGCAACGCAAGTATATAATTAGACACGAAATGGTAGCTGAAATATTTTATTAGGTCTTTAAACGCAGAGCTTCCGCGGAGAGAGACGTTGCAGCGCAGCAAGTTCAAACTAGACGGACATTTAAGAGATACGGTATATACAGTCATAACACTTTTACACAGAATTTCGCCACATAAATAATTATGGAGATAAGAGATATTGATTTCAGATTTAACTGTTTTAAAATCGTACTTGTTTGTATCTCATAATCCAACAGTGTACAAAACAATAGTCACAAAATGGCGGCAGCTGCGTTTGTATGAAACGAGAGAGCGAGTCCATGATACTGGATGGCATAGTTAAATAACTGTACACAAAATATTGATTAGACTGAGTTTTAATATTTTATTAGCTCTCTAAATGCAAAACTTCCACAAAGAAAAACGTTTCTAGTGCTGATGACCCGGATGAGCCTGTGTTTCTGTTCTCAGCGGTTGTTATCTGGGAATATTATACCGCTGGATGGTGCAATTTGACCAATCAGAATCAAGTATTCCACAGAGCTGTGTAATAAAGATGTTTGTATTTGAGCAGGGAGGCGGTCAACAGCGGCTGGTCAGCCAATCAGGGGGATTCAGCCAGTTCGAGTGACGAGACCTCCTCGGCCAATGGGGACAGTCTGTTCTCCATGTTCTCTGGGCCGGACCTGGTGGCGGCTGTCAAACAAAGACGGTAACAAACATTTGATTTGTTCGTCAGAAACTTTTATCGGAAATGATTCATGTTTTTGAGATGAGTGTGTTGCTCATGTTGAGTGTGTTTTGTAGGAAACACAGCTGTGGTGAACAGGAAGTGTGTACTCTGCCCTCTCCTCCACTGCACCACACCAGTGATGACAGTAACCAGGTAGAAATCAAACACACATGTTTATTTCATAAGAATATGAGATGGAGTTTCACAGCAGGTGCTTTCACACATGCAGCCGTTGATGTAAATAGAATGTATACATTTTGTTATAGAATGTTTAAATAATTAACGTTTGGATTATAATAATTCGTTACATTTATATAGCGCTTTTCTGGGTACTCAAAGCGCTTTACATAGAAGGGGGAATCTCCTCAACCACCACCAATGTGCAGCTCCACCTGGATGATGATGCGACGGCAGCCATATTGCGCCAGAACGCTCACCACACACCAGCTGACTGGTGGACAGGAGACCGTGATGAAGCCAATCAGTATATGGGGATGATTAGGAGGCCATGATTGATAGAGGCCAAGGGGCAAATTTGGCCAGGATGTCGGGGTTACACCCCTATTCTTTTTCAAAGTACATCCTGGGATTTTTAATGACCACAGAGAGTCAGGACCTCGATTTAACGTCTCATCCGAAGGACGGTGCTCTTTGACAGTATATGGTCCCGATCACTACACTGGGGCGTTAGGTCCCACACTGACCACAGGGTGAGCGCCCCCTGCTGGCCTCACTAACACCTTTTCCAGCAAGAAACCTGTTTTTTCTCAGGAGGTCTCTCATCCAGGTACTAACCAGGCTCAGCCCTGCTTGGTTTCGGTGGGCAACCAGTCTTGGGCTACAGGGTGATATGGCTGCTGACAAATAATGGAGTGGAGTGGAGTTTTTTGCACGAGTGCACAATTTTTCCCCAAATTAGTAGTAATATGCTATATTTTTGACTAAGCCAGATAAACATAATTTCTGACAAATGATGTTGCGTCAAATTCAGTGTGGCGTAACATGCAGGATGCCAGGAAGTTCACAGAAAGGACTCTTAAGATATGATTTGATTCTGATCATGAATATAACAGTTTCATTTCTGAGAAACTTTTAAACTAAAAACTTTAAAATGCAGATGCAAGTGCTGGGCAATGATTAATCGCTATTAATCACATCCAAAATAAAAGTCTGTGTTTACATAATATGTTGTGTGTGTACTGTGCATAATTATTTTGTATATATAAATACACACACATGCATGTATATATTTAAGAAATATTTGTTATTTATATATAAAATATTTATATTTATAATATACATGCATGTGTGTGTATTTATATATACAAAATAATTATGCACAGTACACACATATTATGTGAACACAAACTTTTATTTTGAATGCGATTAATCGCAATCAATCGTTTCACAGCCTATGTATACATATACACATATACACATACACACACTCACACACACATATATATATATATATATATATATATATATATATATACAAAATAATTATACACCGTACACACACACATATATATATATATATATTATGTAAACACACACTATTATTTTGGATGTGATTTAATCGTTCACCTTCTTGAACATGAATATTTGTCATTGGCCCTTCGGCACACTTTGATAGTTTTGCTCCATATGTGTGTTGTGCTGTTTGTGTTACAGGACAGCAAAACTAAAACATGGCCCCCTAAAGCCCCGTGGCAGCACTCCTCGCACACCAACACCATGCCCAATCCCAGCTCTTCCCTCTACCAGATGACCATCCCCTCCAGCCAATGGGGCGACTCCATGCAAATGCTGCAGTCTCCGGTGTGGTCGACAGCCAATGACTGCCCTCCATCCTCCGGGATCTCTTCTGGCTTCCCGTTCACACCACAACAACAACAGCAACAACAACAGCAGCAACAGCAGCAGCAACAGGTTTCCCAGCACAAGATCCTGAGCAAAGGCTTCAAAACCTTCCCGCTCAAACCCGAGCATCGACCCTCATACCTACACCAGTACTGAGCTGGACCCGTGCTGGGAGAGGTCGAACCCAGGGTTTTATAATCCCAACACGGCTTCATCGTAGAAACCCAGCTGGGATTGTCCATCTTGTGGTGAAGTGTGCTGTAAACCTGGTCTAGAGTCCAACCTTGTGAACTAGAAGTGTTTTTATAGGGAAATTTGCATTTAACATAGTGGTTAATAACCTTTTTGTACACAGATGCGTGTCCCCAAACAGAAACGTAACTGCCTTCCACGCTGTCCGAACGATGCATGATTCATGTTAACAAACAGCAGCTAGTCGGACCATTTCACTGGCAGCCGCTTCGACCTCGATTCGTTCGGCTTCGAGTTTACACACGACTTTTTTCCGATATGCATGGCCAGCGTGCTCACTCACAGCGCACTATTGCAGCCGCATTACGAAGATCCGGGGTCCTGGTTCGCTAACCGGACGTCCCACATAACGATACTGTGTTAAAATAGCTGTAACTGCCAAATGTCATGTGGGACGACCCAGACCGCAGCTCTCAGCTACTGTTCCATAGCTTGTAAATGACTCGGAAAAAAAGACACAAAAAAGAACTATAAATAATTTACTTTTTATGAAGAGGCTTTGAGCAGGCTCGGCAGAAATATAATAATCATAGCAGAGGTGTAATTTGAAAGAAATACACTACTTTTTCAACGTCTGACAGATTTAAAAAGAAAAAAAGAAGAAAAAAAAGGATGTTAGCAGTAAGTAACTTTGTGCCATGTTGTTTTGAATAGCACTTGCAGATATTTTCTCTAACCAAAGTATTGTTTAGAGGGGGGAAATGGTGCTTGAACTTAAAAAAAGAAACGTTGTTTGGGAGCGTAGTAGTAGTTATATCTAGAAAGAGAGAGAGAAGAAAAAAATCCTTTTATGAAAAACACAAACCCCTTCTGTATGGTCTTCATCCCTTCTTCATCGCGTTTGTTTTCCCATTGGCTTTCTTCAGAACGACACTAACACTTCTCATAAATATAACATTTTATTCCTTTCAAATACAATATATTTCTTGTACAAATATTGACAGTATTAATCTTATTTTTGTATTTTCTTACACATTATACCATTACTCTATAAGTTAGCATAATATAGGCTCAATAATAAAAAAAAGTAAAACGTTATTTTCCCAAGATGTGAAGCACATTTTTTTTTTCTTCCTTTCCTACAGAGTTTAACTGTACCTTCTTTCTACAGAGGTTACCAAATACGCCATTATAAACACTAATAAATGGTTCTGGTCGGATTGGGATGGATTTATTTCTTTGGGTTATTTTTGAGCCCAGATTCCGTTGGTTTCTGTGGTTTCGGGCTGCATCTTAAAAGCCCAGAATGTTCATTTCGTGACGTTTGCCGATGCCAATGTTGCCTGTATTTATGATATGACCATGTTTTCTGAAAACTAACATACTTACCATGTTTACAGAGAATCGTTTGCTGTATATAAATATATCTTTTTATAGTTCTGTGCTTTGCACAATCAAAAATGTAGGTTCGTTGCTTCGTCCGTGTTTTTCTCCCAAACTGTTTCGGCTTTTTTCTTCTTTTTTTTTTAAAAAGATAAAACATCTTCAATGACCTTGGACTGTAACGCTCAACATTTCTCAGCTGTGTCAAAATGGTTTACTAGTGGCTTCAAAAAAAATTAAAAGGAGTTTAAAAAAAAAAAAGAGAAAAAAAAGAAAGAAATGATGTTGCCCTGACAGAAGATATGATGGGCGACTGCTTGGCTTATGTTGCTTATTGTTCACTAGAGCTGGCAACTGATTATTTCCAAGTGTACCAGCAATGCAAAAAATAAATATATAACATAACATCTGCTTTCATTTCGTCTTTGACTCATTTTGCATGCAAACTGAGCTTTCACATTTCGTATCTCCGTAACGTTTGTTAAAGCTACACTGTGTAATTTTTAAAGTTGATTCTTAGCAAAAAACACTTTGTTCTTTTTAAAAGTATATGTGCTCATTAATGTGTAATTACTTGTACCAACTAATCAAGTATTCTCGTAAGTGTAGAATCTGCCATTTAGAATACATACTCGCTCGAATGGCGGAAGCCATGTTGTGCCTCCATCTTGAAAATACATTAGCCAAAGAGGGACATACCTGGAAATTCAAGCTTCGCCTTTCGCGTTTTTACACTCAGTGACACCGTGACGAATGCGAGGGGGAGATTACTCGCGACTGCCGGCAGATTTTAAATAATACGGACACCATAGGAGTTAAAACACCCTCGCCCGTCTAGGTGTTCAGGCGGAGAGCCTGGCCACTCCCTATTAAGTCCTATTGTACCAAATTTTGGTTGTAGTTACACCAGAGCTCCACTGGGGGCGATCGCCCATGAGTGCAGATTCGATTGTAGGTTTTGCAAGTTCAGCATGGGTTATAGGTCGAAAGTTGAATGAACTAGTACTTATGTCCTTTTGATTTCTTACAGGTTGAGTTGTTGTTGCCCATAACACGCTAGCATTCTGCTAATGAACGCTGATTGGTCAGTGAAGGACTGATTACGACCAGAGATACCGCTTGATGGCATCGTGGCATCCGAAGCGGGACCAGAAACAAACAAAACAAAAACTCTTCTAGCACGTGTGTTTACCTGTGTCAGCTGTGTTGTGTGTTTACCTGTGTCAGCTGTGTTGTGTGTTTACCTGTGTCAGCTGTGTTGTGTGTTTGCCTGTGTCAGCTGTGTTGTGTGTTTACCTGTGTCAGCTGTGTTGTGTGTTTACCTGTGTCAGCTGTGTTGTGTGTTTGCCTGTGTCAGCTGTGTTGTGTGTTTACCTGTGTCAGCTGTGTTGTGTGTTTACCTGTGTCAGCTGTGTTGTGTGTTTACCTGTGTCAGCTGTGTTGTGTGTTTACCTGTGTCAGCTGTGTTGTGTGTTTACCTGTGTCAGCTGTGTTGTGTGTTTGCCTGTGTCAGCTGTGTTGTGTGTTTACCTGTGTCAGCTGTGTTGTGTGTTTGCCTGTGTCAGCTGTGTTGTGTGTTTACCTGTGTCAGCTGTGTTGTGTGTTTACCTGTGTCAGCTGTGTTGTGTGTTTGCCTGTGTCAGCTGTGTTGTGTGTTTACCTGTGTCAGCTGTGTTGTGTGTTTGCCTGTGTCAGCTGTGTTGTGTGTTTGCCTGTGTCAGCTGTGTTGTGTGTTTACCTGTGTCAGCTGTGTTGTGTGTTTGCCTGTGTCAGCTGTGTTGTGTGTTTGCCTGTGTCAGCTGTGTTGTGTGTTTGCCTGTGTCAGCTGTGTTGTGTTTGCCTGTGTCAGCTGTGTTGTGTGTTTGCCTGTGTCAGCTGTGTTGTGTGTTTACCTGTGTCAGCTGTGTTGTGTGTTTACCTGTGTCAGCTGTGTTGTGTGTTTGCCTGTGTCAGCTGTGTTGTGTGTTTGCCTGTGTCAGCTGTGTTGTGTGTTTACCTGTGTCAGCTGTGTTGTGTTTGCCTGTGTCAGCTGTGTTGTGTGTTTGCCTGTGTCAGCTGTGTTGTGTTTGCCTGTGTCAGCTGTGTTGTGTGTTTGCCTGTGTCAGCTGTGTTGTGTGTTTACCTGTGTCAGCTGTGTTGTGTGTTTACCTGTGTCAGCTGTGTTGTGTGTTTGCCTGTGTCAGCTGTGTTGTGTGTTTGCCTGTGTCAGCTGTGTTGTGTGTTTGCCTGTGTCAGCTGTGTTGTGTGTTTACCTGTGTCAGCTGTGTTGTGTGTTTACCTGTGTCAGCTGTGTTGTGTGTTTACCTGTGTCAGCTGTGTTGTGTGTTTACCTGTGTCAGCTGTGTTGTGTGTTTGCCTGTGTCAGCTGTGTTGTGTGTTTACCTGTGTCAGCTGTGTTGTGTTTGCCTGTGTCAGCTGTGTTGTGTGTTTGCCTGTGTCAGCTGTGTTGTGTGTTTGCCTGTGTCAGCTGTGTTGTGTGTTTGCCTGTGTCAGCTGTGTTGTCGATGCCTCGAGAGAGAAGAAAGTGCAGAGCGTGAACGCACCAAAGTGACTGAAGGATTGCCGTAAAGCAGTATCTCTGGTCGTACGATGTGTATGACGTCATTGACACTTTAAAAGACTTTTTAAAGCAAATAAGTGACTCTAAAAATCTAACACCCAGCAGTGTGTAATTTCTTTGCATCTCCTTTCGAATACAACATTCAAATTACTAGACAAAAAATGATATCCTGAGAAAAGTGGATTTTGAGGGGTATATCGCCATAGACCTCCATTCATTCTGCACTCGTCCTGTGAGCGCCCTCATGTGGAGCCAGAGTGGAACTGCAACCAGTTCAGAAGCCGGAAGTTTACTGAGAGTGGAAGTTCTCCCCTTATTAGACATTCTCTGATAATATCAGAGCCCGTCTACGGAGAGCCTTGGCACTCCCTATTCAGCCCCATTGTATTGATTTTGGTTGCAGTTCCATTAGAATTCCACTGGGGGTGATCGCGAGCGAGTGCAGACTGAATGGGAGTCAATGGGGCTATACGGCTAAATGTGTCTCTTTCACCCGATTGCCGTTGAGAAATCTCAGATTTTATTGTAGGTTTTGCAAGTTCAACATGGGTTATAGGTCGAAAGTTGAATGAACGAGTACTTATTTCTTTTCGATTTCTTACAGGTTGAGCTGTTGTTGCCCATAACACGCTAGCATTCTGCTAATGACGTCAGCATTCTGACGTCATTGACATTTTAAAAGACTTTTTAAAGCAAATAAGTGACTCTAAAAAATCTAACACCCAGCAATGTGTAATTTCTTTGCATCTCCTTTCGAATACAACATTCAAATTACTAGACAAAAAATTATATCCTGAGAAAAGTGGATTTTGAGGGTTTTTCGCCATAGACCTCCATTCATTCTGCACTCGCCTGCGAGCGCCCCCGCATGGACAGAGACGTGTTACTGCAGCCAGTCCAGAAACCGGAAGTAAGCAGAGAGTGCCAATTCTCTTCCTATTAGACATTCTCTGATAATATTCAGTTGGTAGTCATAAACAATTTCACCGCTAGATGGGAGTAAATCCTACACAGTGTAGCTTTAATTCATGTTCTCAATTTTCTTTATTGCAGTTAAAAGTCAGAAGGCCAGTACAACAACACCAGAAGTACTTCAATGACGTGGATTCAAAAGGAATCTGATTTGCATTTTGTGCAGAATGGATTTAAACATGGTCTTTTATTTATGGCATTTCATATATTTATTATACATAGTATTAAAGTATAAATATTATGAAATTATGTACATAAATACAGTGTTTTCCAGCAAAGACATCTGGGATTCCTTTCGGAATTTTTTATATATAAATAACCAAACAACAACCAGGTGGGAAAACATTTTCGCAATAACGTTTGGTACCTAAATTTGGCACATACATCACTTGTATTCACTCATATTCGAATGTACATAAACAACTGAGCTGTTGAGCAATACAATAGTTAATGATACATTTATTATAACGCGTTTACAATATTCCTGTAACCAGAACATCTAACTGACTGAGTCGTTTGCAGAAGTCTGCGTCTCCTCCGGCACGATCTCTGCGCCGGCATCAGCTATGGTTCCCAAATACACAATGTTCCGGTGCAAAATCTGCTGGTATCTGTGAAGCAGATGAAGTACATACTTCATTAAAAGCACTAAAGCATATGAAGAGAACAGACGCATGAAACACACGTACTGAACACACTCGGTGGCTCGGCCTTTCTGCAGATACTCTGTGATGCATCTCACCAGCTGATCGTTCTCATCCAGCAGCTGCAAAACAGTGGCAATCAGTTAGTAGCCTAACTTCAGGAAACACTTATAAACTTTACATATTATACACTTGTAGGTCTGCACCAGAAAGGTAATTTAGTTCATGACCATTTCAAAGAATCTTTCTGAACCTCTGACCTATTGACGAACTCGGAAGCGCAGATGAAGTAAAACAAAACACTGATCATGAATTACTTGGCTTATGCTACTCCTAAATCCTACATCATTCGTCGTGTCAGAGGTCACTCTACCGCAGGAACTAGACTCGCATATGGACGTTACCGGAAGCCAGTGATTATAGTTCATTATAAAGTTGTAATTATGGATATTTTTCTTATAAAAATGCATGACTTTGCTTCAGAAGGCCTCGAATGGATTACTTTTATGATGGATGGATAGATGTGTTTTTTTGAGCTTCAATATCTCAGGTACCATTCACTCCCATTATAAAGCTGGGGAAATTCAGGATATTTTCAAATATAACTCTAATTGTGTTCGGTTGAAATAAAGTCATATACACCTCGGATGGCTTGAGAGGGTAAGTAAATTATGGGATAATTTTAATTTTTGAGTGAACAAATCTTTGAGGTTGTACGGTACCTATCTCTTTTTTATATATATAGTATGTGATTTGAGCTTGAAGATATATTTCTTTATTTTTCTTGTTTTGCATTGCAAATTTAATTTTATTCACAAGAACAAATGTCTCATCAACACTGTCTAGATTCTTTCATGTTAATTTTCCCATAATGTAAAATCTCTTAAACTCAATTTAAAATAACACATTATATGATCTGCCTTACTGATTAAGGCTTTTGTTTACCTGTTTGTATTTTCCTATTTCAAATGCAGTGTTTTTTCTCAACAGCAGAAAGTCCTTGTCTAACTTAACTTGTTAATTTAATTGCAGTTTTTTAGAGAACAAAATCAAAACTAGGGGTGTTTACTTGCTTTGGAATTTTGATCAGTAAATGTTAAATCGGCAGCGTTCACACTGCAGCAAACAGAAGTGGCGCGAATTCATCGTTTAAAATTTCTTAACGAACATGTTTTTAAACTTGCGTGAACGCGCACAACGGACAACTGACGAGAGCAGCTCCGATGAATGAAAGAGACTGACTGGATCAACAATCTTTATATTTAATTTATCAAATATCTGCATCTCCGTAAGTTACCAAAAACACACAACAACACATACGAGGCTCACATAAATGACGTAGCAGCTAACGTTAGTTGTCAGTACGGTTCCGTCACTTCCGTGAGTCCTGAAAACATAACTTAATATGGCTGAGGTCGTTTATAGAAACTAAAGCGGTCGTTTCTCCCATAAATAACCGAACTGTGTGTGTGTGTGTGTGTGTGTGTACGAATTAAGCACTGAGTTCAAATGTTTACTCACTCTTTGAATTGTCTCCTGGTTGATTTGAGCTTTTCCGCGCTGCCGTTTGGGAACAAAAACAACAGACATTTTCAAGGCCTCGAAAACTCAAAGCACCGATGCGCCTCACACGGATATATTCAGCTCAAATAGCTTCTGCAGGATGAGAAACCGCTCCAGAAATCGATGAAAATCAACATTTTATTATGTGACCAGCAACAATCTCCATCAGGGCGACTCGTTTCTTCTGTGTTGTTCGGATCTTTTAGTGACTCGGTTCATTACTGACCCCTGCGGGTCATTCTGCAGCACTGACACTTTTTCTCTTGCAAATCACTGCAGTTCAGTCAATATGCAATAGATCGTCATCATCATACTGAGAACAAATGTAAAACAGGCTCACCAAGTTGATACAAAATACTATACATATGTATGTATTGCATAGAAATGTCGGAGGAGCTTGAGTTTGTTGCCACGAGTTATAATTTACTCGCCCTCATAATTTACTCACCCTCAGGTTGTTCCAAACCTTTATACATTTCGTTGTTCTGTTGAAAACAAAGGAAGATATTTTGAAGAAAGTTTGTTAAAAAAAATTGTGACGTACAATCACAATCCCTTCATACACCACAAAAAGTCCAAATAGACCTTCTGGGGGAGAGGGGAACAAAAGCACAGAAGTGCCAAGTGCCCTAAAACAATACAATTTGAAGATAAAACTATGCACCAATACAAATATATATACACAAATGCATTTTTGGTTTAGTTTTGACTACACTTAAAATCAATTTAAGTGTTAGTTAATCAGTGCATTTATATTAGTGTACTTAAGCACCACAGTTGGCAAAATGTACTTATAACTTGTAGCATACATTAGTAATATATTTTTAAGTCAATTTAATTTAAATTACTATATAAAAGTCTAGATTGAACTAATTTTTAAAGCATTCAAAGCACACTTTTAAGAAATACAGTGATAAAACTCCTCTGTATATGTTTGCGGTAGTATAGGGCCTACTTTATTTCAATGCACTACAAATCAATTTAAGTATTAGTGGTATTTTTAGTATACTTTTTCAAGTGCACTGAAGTACTACTGAAGTAGAAATATACTTGTGTACTACTACTAAAATACTAAGTGTATTTATAGTGTATAACTTTTACAATTTTATTTAGCACAAAAAAATAAGAATGTAGCATACTACAAAATGTACTTGCTTGTATTTTTTTTATTTTTTTTTTGTGCATTCAAGTATATACTTTTTTTCTCCTGGGTTGCCGCAGAGTGTCGCTGTGGTATAAACATTATGTAGGAAGCTATTCTTTTTGTAATGTGACAACCACCATGATATAACATCACAGAGAGGTCCCAGATCGGCTGTTAATGCAGTCTGGAGACAATCACGATTTTAGATCCCGATAGTGCCACCTTCGGTGACGCAGTTTAGAGAGACTGACTCAAAAGGGAACGTCACCGGTTACCTAACGTAACCTCGGTTCCCTGAGAAGAGGGGTTCATTTGGAAACAAAGCTAGTCTATTTCTAAACGTAATGGTGCATGTCCATTAGAGCCAATAGAATCTGTCTGCAGCCTGCAAGACTTCGAATTACGCCCACTTCGGGATGATCACAGTTTTTTTCGACTTGAGGTGATTCTAAGCGATGTTGGGTGACGTCACTTCTTGTTGACGTTCGAAGTCATAGATATCATATAAAGGCTAGATGGCTCGTCCGCGCTGCTGGCCAATGGAGCTCGACATCCGCACACGGCGGCCATCTTACGACAGGATGCTCGCTCACTCATAACATGGTGCATGTACTTTTAAATAACCATAACTTTCTCAATTTTCTACCGATTTTCAAACGGTTTGGTTTGTTATAAACGTCAGAGATGTAGCTATTATACTGCATACATATGAATAATTATGTTCAAAATGTTTAAGCATTCAGAATTATAGCCACGTTAATAACGTTTGTAAGAAACCAAACCGTTTGTAAATCTGTCCAGATTTCAGCGAGATAAGAGGATTTGTGTGCGTGCTGCTCACTCACCTTAATTCACAGAGTCCTGTCCTAAGATGGCCGCCGGTGATGCCGGAAGTGACTCCGCCTTAAGACATCTAGCCTTTATATGATATCTATGTTCGAAGTATTGTCAAACAAAATGGAGGCTAGCTCGACCCTCCCTCCTCCTCATCCCGTCCCCTCCCCCTCCCTTCAGTGTTTCCTGAAACAGGCTTATCCGATGCAGAGCCATAGAGAGAAAGAGTTGCGACACTCTTTGATGTCGCCGCTATGGCTGTCACGTGGTTCATGTAAGCCCCAATAGTTCCAAAACATACGCTGGCTGTCATGTTCTTCTATGGGACAGACAGCCGCGATTGCATTATTGAACGGTAAATATAAAATAAAACACACACCCAAGTACTTTTTCAGCTGTTATTGCATTATTGCATTTTATTAATATCAGTTTTGCATTTGGAGGTAAGTTTTAGGCTATATTTTTGGAGGGAAAAGCTTATTGTTCTTGTTCGCATGGGTAGTAGCACTGGCTTTAGCGGCTCTAACTTAACTTTTCCATATCATTCATCTGATGATGGACGTCTTATGATATTTATTTTAGTACTGGGCTGTATTAGGTTATTGATTCCCGTGATTTTGCTTATAAATTTTGATTCAGCCATTAGCCTACCTTCGAGATCACGCACAGAGGTCTGCCGTGGCGGTCCGTTCAGAGTTCGCCCAAATATTTTTTATTAAACAATGACAGACAACACAAATGTGTGCTTGTGTGAGTGTGTGTGAACAAGAAAAACAAAAACCAGGGGCAGGTGATCCATGAAACAGACAGGACTGTTGACAATCCTAGAGGTCCAGCATTGTTCTCACAAGCCGCTTCACTCAAGACAATAAAACATACTGAAAAGTTAGTATATCCCAAAAAATAAAAAATAAATAAAAGTTGCTATAAAGGTGGTAGCGATTCATTACCGAACTCTTACTGTCACAGCTGACGAAGTCGCACTAGCTAGCAGGCAGTGCTTGAAAATTGGTTGAAACAACCAACATAAAATATAAATAATTACGCTGTGCATGTACAAATGAAGACCAGTATAAGCATCGCAAAGGGCCTCTGACACAATATAGACAGTTGACAATTCAAAAGAGGTCGATATTTCAGCAACTTAACTCTGGAACAACTCGACGCGCAGCAATGTAAGTGAATGGGGTCCAACGCCCAAATGACAGTGTTTGGAACTATTCCGATCTTCAAATCCCGGAAGTAGGCGGTTAAAAGCGCCGCCATTTTTTACAACGGAGGTCTATGGGAGTGTCGCAACTCTTTCTCTCTATGGCTCTGATCCGATGTAAATTTGGTAAATTCGCGGTCCTTCTCCTTTTCTCTCTTCTTTGCCATATGTTCATAGAAACGTCCAAAATTCAAGAGAATAAAATTGTAACGTTAGTCGTTGTCTAGGACATCTCTCCTCTAGCTAACTTCCCTCTTCATGCTTCTCTCTCCTCCACTCCCCACACTTCATGTGCACACAGACCAGTCGGTGTATGACATCAAAGTAAAGTACTGCGAGAGCGATTAGAGAACAGACAGTTCCGTATGCTTTTGATTCGCTCTCGCCCGATGTGAAAGGCAACACAATGAGGGTTTATGCAAACCCAATCTAATATGTTCTGGGACTAATATTGTCTGTTCTGGGCTACTGCGGCAGCATTACATCCAATAGAAATCAGATCTCAGAAAGTGCCCCCAGCCACATAAAAATAGTAGAATCTACTCCTTGTAGTTTTCCCCTCTGTCTCTGTAGAGTGTTTGCACCTACGTCACGGTTTGGCCAGTTACTCGGATGCGCGGCCAACAGCATGGATTGCACTGTTAATGTACTACTGAACTGAACACATTGTTACACTAATTTATGATGTCTTAATGGAAAAAAACATGTGGAAGCTGCTAAATCATATAGAGAAGGACTTAGCAGGAGCAGGAAAGAGCGTGCAATTTTAACAATAAAGTTAATATGTGGTAAAGATCCGAACAAGCTAGTTTCTTAGTCGTGGACTGACGACACAACAATTCTTCCTTCTATTTCCCGACATAGGCTATGTTCAGATTGTCAGATTATTCATATCTGATTGAAATCTGATCAGAATTAGCCAATGTGAACAGCAAAAAAAATCACATGAAATCCGTTTCAAGCTACATATCCTTATCCATATGTGGTTTGAAATCCTATTCAAATCACATATCAGGAAATCCGCTTCATTCTGATCGCTCTGATCGGATTTTGCGTGGTTTATATGACTTTCTCACGCCAGGTAAAATGTAAATGTCAGACGCTTTTTATAGGAAACATGCTGAAAGTCGCTGCCGAAATAAGGCTGTGTTGTTGCAAAGTACCGAATGAGCAGAAAATTATTATTTTTAAAACATATTTAGAAACCGCCAAACTGGTGGAGAAGAGCGTGGAAAAAAAGCTGTGCATACCAGCCTCCTACAGTTCTGCTGCAGGCTCAAGACGCAGTAGTCCAGCGCGGCGGCTACACATTTGCATGTTGTAAAATTGAAACAAGACAACATCTCTATTGCAAATGCAAACCCCTCCATCAACGCAACGTCATTGCCATAGAAACCAATGCAGATATTCCGGAAAACTAAAGAGCTGCATGGACACGCAAATCGGTTCTGAGCAGTCGCGATACACAGTGTGGACATCATTTTATATCAGATTCCAATCGGATATGGACTGACAATGTGAACGTAGCCATGGTGAACTATTTACGTCAACATTTTAGCCATAGTCAATACTTCATTTACACATGTGGTTGATGAGCTGATGCTGTGCCTCTCTCAACCACAGATGCCTTCTTTCATCAGTTTTTTGCACTCTTCTCTTTAAATTTAACTCCAAATGTTTTTTCCTGGTGTGACCAATTAGTACAGAACTAAACACAACCATTTTTCAGCAGCAATAATCAGCCAAATTTGCGAGTCCGTTCAGTTCAGTGGCATTGTTTACGTTCAGTGCCGCCAATATGGCCGACTTCCGGATTGATGACGCGTTGTGAAAACCCTCTATATGGGGGGGCTGCAGACCCAGTAGCACCTCAATGCAGTACACAAGATCCAGGGGGCGGAGTTGGATCTTATATAAGGAGTGGAGATTGGTAGGTTTAGGGGTGGGTTTAGGGATCAGGGGGTGGAGATGGGTAGGTTTAGGTATATCTCTGCAGACCTGGGGCCTCATGTATCAATCTTGCGTACGCACAAAAACTTTGCGTACGCCAGCTTTCACGCTCACGGTCGGATGTACTAACAGTGAAATTAACGCGAGACTGTGCGTTCCTCCACTCCAATTTCATGTCTGGTGTACGTACATTTCTCATTGTTTTTGTCCGTTGGCGACTCTTACAGGCAATGAAGTGAAGTTGCAAACATTACACAACGAATTGTTCTACAAGTCTATCGTACCACCAACCGTGGGAAGCATTGCTATTAATTTGCAATTTATAAAATAATTGACATATATTGTCACACGAGCCTTATGGGAATATTCTATCAATTATGCAATTATGTAAGAACATATAAAAGCATATGCAAACTGATACAACGCTTAGTCTATAAATAAAATAAAATAAAATATCAAATAATATCAAATATAATATAATATAATATTAATAAAAATATTAAATATTAATTAATAATATAAAATATCCCACTGGGAGGAGACATCGGGGAAGACCTAGGACACGCTGGAGAGACTATGTCTCCCGGCTGGCCTGGGAACGCCTCTGTGTCCCCCCGGAAGAGCTGGAGGAAGTGTCTAGGGAGAGGGAAGTCTGGGCATCTCTCCTTAGACTGCTGCCCCCGCGACCCGGCCCCAGATAAACGAAAGAAGATGGATGGATGGATGGATAATATAAAAAAATATATATAATAATTATATATATATATATATATATATATATATATATATATATATATATATATATATATATACAGTGAGGAAAATAAGTATTTGAACACCCTGCTATTTTGCAAGTTCTCCCACTTGGAAATCATGGTGGGGTCTGAAATTGTCATCGTAGGTGCATGTCCACTGTGAGAGACATAATCTAAAAAAAAAAATCCAGAAATCACAATGTATGATTTTTTAACTATTTATTTGTATGATACAGCTGCAAATAAGTATTTGAACACCTGTCTATCAGCTAGAATTCTGACCCTCAAAGACCTGTTAGTCTGCCTTTAAAATGTCCACCTCCACTCCATTTTAATCCTAAATTAGATGCACCTGTTTGAGGTTGTTAGCTGCATAAAGACACCTGTCCACCCCATACAATCAGTAAGAATCCAACTACTAACATGGCCAAGACCAAAGAGCTGTCCAAAGACACTAGAGACAAAATTGTACACCTCCACAAGGCTGGAAAGGGCTACGGGGAAATTGCCAAGCAGCTTGGTGAAAAAAGGTCCACTGTTGGAGCAATCATTAGAAAATGGAAGAAGCTAAACATGACTGTCAATCTCCCTCGGACTGGGGCTCCATGCAAGATCTCACCTCGTGGGGTCTCAATGATCCTAAGAAAGGTGAGAAATCAGCCCAGAACTACACGGGAGGAGCTGGTCAATGACCTGAAAAGAGCTGGGACCACCGTTTCCAAGGTTGCTGTTGGTAATACACTAAGACGTCATGGTTTGAAATCATGCATGGCACGGAAGGTTCCCCTGCTTAAACCAGCACATGTCAAGGCCCGTCTTAAGTTTGCCAATGACCATTTGTATGATCCAGAGGGAGTCATGGGAGAAAGTCATGTGGTCAGATGAGACTAAAATATAACTTTTTGGTCATAATTCCACTAAACGTGTTTGGAGGAAGAAGAATGATGAGTACACCATCCCAAGAACACCATCCCTACTGTGAAGCATGGGGGTGGTAGCATCATGATTTGGGGGTGTTTTTCTGCACATGGGACAGGGCGACTGCACTGTATTAAGGAGAGGATGACCGGGGCCATGTATTGCGAGATTTTGGGGAACAACCTCCTTCCCTCTGTTAAAGCATTGAAGATGGGTCGAGGCTGGGTCTTCCAACATGACAATGATCCGAAGCACACAGCCAGAATAACCAAGGAGTGGCTCTGTAAGAAGCATATCAAGGTTCTGGCGTGGCCTAGCCAGTCTCCAGACCTAAACCCAATAGAGAATCTTTGGAGGGAGCTCAAACTCCGTGTTTCTCAGCGACAGCCCAGAAACCTGACTGATCTAGAGAAGATCTGTGTGGAGGAGTGGGCCAAAATCCCTCCTGCAGTGTGCGCAAACCTGGTGAAAAACTACAGGAAACGTTTGACCTCTGTAATTGCAAACAAAGGCTACTGTACCAAATATTAACATTGATTTTCTCAGGTGTTCAAATACTTATTTGCAGCTGTATCATACAAATAAATAGTTAAAAAATCATACATTGTGATTTCTGGATTTTTTTTTTTAGATTATGTCTCTCACATTGGACATGCACCTACGATGACAATTTCAGACCCCTCCATGATTTCCAAGTGGGAGAACTTGCAAAATAGCAGGGTGTTCAAATACTTATTTTCCTCACTGTATATATATATATATATATATATATAAAATACATAATATAATATATAATATAATATTTAATAATATAATATATATATAAAATAATATATAATAATAATAATAATACCGCATTGACGGCATCAGCCAAACTCTCCCACTCATATTCTTTCCTTTTGTTATAAATTCCGGAGGACAAAGTTCCAAATAAAACATTTTTTCTCGTTTCTACCTCCGATAGTAGCACCTCCAATTCACTTTCTGTAAAGTTTAGTTTCTTGCCGCTTGCTTTAGCCATTTTCTTACTGCTTTCTTTTGCCAAAGTAAGTGGACTCATTATCATATTTAAATTGATTTAATTAAGGGAGGAGACTGGGTGGGGCGTTGTGCTCGTGCATGTGCGCTCAATTGTATGTTAATTGGGATGTACAAAGAGAATATGCGTGGGATCCTTCGTACGCAGTGATTCATACATCTGTTTTTTTTTTTGTGCGTACGCACATTTACATCTTTGTCCGTACGCAATGTTTTAGTATGAATTCAATGCAAGTCTTTGTACATGAGGCCCCTGGAGCCTGTAGAAATACAGCCCAGGCAGTTTTACGCCCCTGTTGTTCCTGATGTGTCCAGTAGCGGTATATACTGCGAAATAACATCATTAAATCGACGCTCGAAACTTACACATTAATCATATTTAGCCCATTATACAGTACCGTGTAATCATATGGATCCTCGATGAAATATCTGCTGTACTATTCTCGTCATACAGCTACAAAACAGTGTCCTACATAGCATTTTATGAAGACAAACACAATTTATCCCTTTTCTAAAACTCCAAGGGCCATTTAGAAGAAACAATATTGTTGTTCACAAAAAAAATATTTATTAACCCCATTTATGAATTATGATGACTCCCGTAGATGACTCTCCTATGGCTTTAACTGTTTTTCTATCCTCCCGTCAAAGTGCTTCTGCTCACTGATAAAAAAAAAATGAAAAAGGACATCCATGGTGAATTTGATCTTGTCACTGTGGGTGTGTGTGTTGGTGTGTGTGTGCGCTGCCCAGAATTGATGTCAGGTGAGTGGATTGCATCATTTTGCTCCTGATCTTCAAAGTGCAACGGCACAGGCACTTGTTGGTGGAACACTTTTTGAAAAAGTGTCAAGCTACTTCGATTTCTTTTGGCCACTGATAATGAACTGTGCAGAGAAAATTGAAAATGACATTAAAACATCTCTAAAAAAGAGACGGGTGTTTATATTTTATACAAGTTTAGAGAGAGAGATCTTCATTTCCTTAGATAGCAAACACACACCTTTATGAGATGCAAGTTAAAGAGAACTTGGTAAAGACAGAGTATGATAAAACCCACATTAATTGCACATAGCCTACATTTTAGTCCATCAGTAAACTATTTTAAGAAAAATGTATGTTAAGATATAAATTAGATAATTAGATCATCTCATTTATAAGAAACAACTCAAACCAGAATCTACATTCAAACCATATGGGAAAAGTTTTTAATGTGTGTTTTATCATGTATGACGTTGGAAATAATCAAAATATTTGAGTGAGTGTGCAGTTTAACCCTTTACTTAGAGAGAGAGAGAGATAAGATTTACATACATATATAAATATAAGCCTATTATAAATGTGTCTTTTGTGTGTTCACACCATAGACTGTAAAAAAAACATGTTCACATATTTCCCAATATCTACTGTAATGTTGCCCCACCATGTGGAGTATGTTTTAATGCAAGGAGTAAACAGGGTCTTCCCAGAAGAGGCCATCTCAGGCAAGCTAAAGCCAGGCAAAAAAAAAAAAAAAATAGATTTTATTAATTAATTAATTTATATTAAATCAAATCAATAGCCTATTTGGTGTGATCATCCCTTGCCTTGTTTTCTACTAATGCAATTACAGTACCAGTAGATTTTGAGACTTGAGGATAAAAAAAACAAAAACAGGACACGTGACAGGCAGAATGAGGAGCAAATGCGCACTGAGTTTTTAGAAACGAAACCGAAAGTGTTAAACGAAAGAAAACCACTTTTGAATAAGAAATAAAATATAAAATAATGAATATAAAATAATACAACAAGCGTATCAGTGAGAACACTCGTTTAAACAGCACAAACACTGAGCTGTTTACACTGTCATAACGTCACGCTCTGAGCGTATGTAAAAAAAACAAAACATTTTAACATAATTTAACATATAAATAACACTTTTTAAATAGCCCACTAAAGTGTTTATTACAAATAAATGATAAAAATGAATAAATGTAATGAACAAAAATTTGCGTTGCATTTACAATCCTGTGAAACGGGGTGCCCCCACTAACTGTGCACCTGCCGCCATTTCTCCATCACCACATTTCTCAGCGCGACCGTGGCTTCATGCTTCCGCAAAAGGAGGATGTCATATTGATCAGTTAATCGATATGAACAGACGAGAAATCTCTTCCACCTGTCACTGTACTTTGCTTTGTACTCGTACTATGTGACAAGCGAACACTCTGAAGGACTGAAATGAAATGAAAGTTTAAATTGTCTTCAGACTTCAAGTAAGTTTTAGCTTTATTGATTTCAGTTATTTTGGGAAATATAGTATTGATTTTATACTGTTTATCACCGTAATTTAAAATTCGAAGTTAAAGGCCTGTTTTATTCCGGAAGTATTATAGGCCTGCTACCCCAAACAGACGCAGATGCTGCTAGAAATGAACTTACACGAATACATATTTTGAAAGCGATGAAAGTTAACTCATGAAGTTTATTCGAAAGGGTTATTTTAAATGAATATACGTTTCAGAAGGGTTTTCCTTTTTCATTTCGGGCGGTTGCTTTGTGATAATGCGACATCGAAAGTATTTTAAAATAGACCTTCAGAGATAAAACAGATAAATCTCATAGTGAATGTTCGTTTATGTCAAATATAATTAATAATAATACTACTACTACTAATAATAAGCTGAATATAATATTTTGGTTAACACAGATATTAATTATATATATATATATATATATATATATATATATATATATATATATATTCGGTGTATAATACATTTTTCTCAATGTACAAATACATTTAGGACCATTTTAAAAATAATAAAATAGATTGTGAAGTTGCAATGATCAAATAAAAAATGAAAAGAAAAATAACTGAGTAAAGTAATAAACAGTTTTGGAAATAAATGAGTGTAAAAAAAATAGCACACATAGGCCTAATAGCACATGAAGGCCTAAATCACAGAGACATGTTTTTGTTGTCTACATTTACATCTGCAGGTTGTAGTTGCTCATCTGCAATATATCTCTAAGACATTTAGATTAGATTTTAGACATTTAGAAAATGTTTAAGATTAAGTTTATGATTTAGAATGTATGAAAAACTGCTTTCATTAAGACGTTTATCAGATGTTTCCACATTAAGCTTTCTTTAACAGGCATCTTAGAGACATACCTGTGTAGTCTGGGTTATACGTGTTGTGAGAAGTTTTAAGCCAGCAATGATAGCAACGCTTCCCTGCGACTTATTAATAAAGATGCTTCGCTACTGAATGGCTACATTAGCTATATTACTCTCTAATGCTCAATTAATAGAGAGATATGCCCCCCCCATCCTCAATAATGAATTCAAATAAATGCTATGATTCATTCATTCAAATAAATGTAATCTTATGCAATACTTAATCTCCGTGTCTGATCCGTCGAAGCAGGCAGAATGCTAGATCTAATGAGCCATATAGGTGATGAAATTTATTTTAAAAACTGTACCCTTCAGGTCAAATATTGCACGGCAAACATCAATAACAGCTTTAAATTGTCAGTACTGGGAAATCCACAGATGTGCATTGAACAATTTAAAACTCTGCTTTATGTCATGTGGTTCTTTGCCTCCATGCTGTGCTTTAAAATCATTTAATATACAACTGGTCGTGAATTATCCCTTAATGAACGATCTCTACATGGCAGTATAGTTGTTTGTAACATCTTTAACATATTGTCATCTCCAGGTCATGTTGAGCTGACTGTTTTACAAACCAGTGCTGATCTGCTTGCACTGGTTGTTTAGCTGCAGTAATGTCGGAGGAGCGAGGAAAGGGCTCTCTCTCCAAGATGAGTCTCTCAGAGAAACAGAGGTAAGACTGCAGCCGTTTTCACACTATCACTTTAAACACTACTGGAGTTTCAGGTTTTTCCCTGTCAGGAATCAAAACCGTAACAAGGAGTGCTTCTCTCACTATTGTCGTGCGCAGAACTTTAGTTTAGAACTTCCTAACGTTTTACACAATTTACACTAATTCTAGAACAAACAGCTTGTTTCCATCCAATCGAATCTCTGTGGAGTGAAAAAAAAAGAAGAACTTTTGGCAAATCAAATGTGAAACACCGCAAAAGATAACTGGTGTGTCCAAAGTTAATGTCTGTGGTTAAGATAGAAATAATAATTCATATAGTTTTAGTTAAACTGTATATAATTACCATTTGGAACATCAAATGTCTTAATTGATGCAGAGGAACCTCTTGTAGTAAAGTGTTTTTTCCTTCTGCTCTGTCATTAGTGTAAGATCAGGCTTACCTGTGTCCAGCTCTGTGTCTGTGAAGAGTGACTTTTGGAAAGGTGTGGGACCATTCTTCAGGGAAAAAACACCATCAGATACTGAAAGGTATTACCAATGTTTTACATGACAAGGTTATTTTAGCTTATTTCTTACATGTGGTTTATGTGCAATAAACCATATTGATTTTATTGTTTATAACAATTCAAAAAATTCGATGGGTCTTAAATATTTCTGGTCACATTAGCGCTAAAATTTCTGTGACCCAAAGTCCGTCAAATAACCAGTGAAGCATCGAATCGCGAGAATGATTCTGATTTTATTACATAAACAGCGATTGATAATAATGTATTTCTGGTAGCGCTGTTGAGGCTTGCGGTGCCTGTCTCAGTGAGAGATTGGTGAGAAATCAAAACAAATGAGCATAATAGCACACATAAAAACAACTCACAGAAGAAATACTGAGGTAAAAATTCTAAATGTTTATAACATATGATATAGTTAAGTAACATAACATGACAGGAGCTATTTTGCTGAATATTCTCACGATTGCAAATGTAACATTGATATTAGTTCAATAAACAAGTAGGTAATATTAGGGCTGGGTAAAAAAAATAATGATTTCTCTATTTTAATAAATTTAAATTTTTACAAACGGATATCGATGCTTAAATCCTGTTTTCAGTTTATGAATGAATGGAACATTGTAGCGCGCATCCCATCCAATAAATCGCAATAATCTTTGTGCTTTGTTACTATTGATATTAAACAAAGTCTCAGATTTCAAATTAACCCTCTGAGGTCGACAAACGCGCCGGCGCGTTTTGCTGCATTTTCTCCACATTGTAGCACTATAAACTTAAATTTCTCCGTCATTTATGGTCATACAGAAAAAAGAAATATAAAAAAAGAATCTGTGGTATTTCTACTTTTGTATGTGTCCACTTCCAATCAAATCAAAACATTGTGCTTTTGTAAAATAAAGAAAATAAACAGGGTGTGCGTTCTGCCTCTCCGTCGCGGTGAACTTTTTTTTCTTGAGCACGTCTATAAACTGAAACAAAACTCAGCGAATACTTGTCACACATTTATGAGCCATACACCTTTATAAACATTTAAGTGTGTACTTTTAAATGATCGGATTCAAAACGAAAACAAATATTCTCTGTTTAAGTAATTTGTATAAAACCAACAAGATGTCCAGCTTCTCAAACGCTTGCTAATTATTTTTTAATTTACCACGCCCACTCGCGCAAAAGATATTCACATGCAAATCTCCACATGGAACGCGATCACCCTCATTACCTCAACAACAAAACACTTCACTTCACTTTTCGTCGAGTTTGAAAGAGCTTAGATTGGATTTACATCAGAAGAAGAAGAACGATATTTGAAGACAAGAAAGATAAGGTAAGAAATTCTTACATATTAGTTTGCTATTGTTGCATAAATTTCACATTGCAGTTGAACTGTTGCTAGATATATGGTGAATATTATAATATTTAGACCCGTGTTTACTGTTACTGTGTTTGTGGATATCTGCTCAAACGTAGATATGTATATGGTAGGCCTAACCATAATGTTTTATATTTGAGCGCGATCGCGTTTGAATGTATCATATTTTTGATCGCGATCGCGTTTGAATGTATCATATTTTGGAAAAGCAAAACGCTCCAAACGGCTTCATGTTTTTACTATTATCTCATTTCATATCATCATAACGAATGGAAACATTTGAAGTAACATGATAATCAATATATTTTTCTCTAGCTTAGTTGTTACTGAAATCTTTTTGAAAATATATATAGGCTGCTATATTGTTATTATTTTATGCAGCACTGCGCATAGCCTATACCTACAAGGCACAACAAAACTGGTGTTCATTATATAATATATTGTTGGAAACATTTGTGTGTGTGTGTGTATTCTGTGAATTTTAAAAAGCAATTTTAACCAGAAAAATCTAATATTTATTTCCACAATCGTGCAGGCCTTTCTCTTGATATCAGTATGTTCACTTTTTTTTCAGGGCCCAGATGCCACTGAGTCCTGCCGACTTCAACATTCACATGAGTCTCTGGAACATGAACATGGTAAAGTGAAAATAAAACACCTTGGAAATGAAAGGTACAATGTTTTTAGGAATGGCACAAAGGTCTCTTTCTTCAATAAGTGCTTTTTTGTTGTGTATCTTTGGATTATGTTGTGTTGTAAATAAATCCAAACAATTTTAAAAGCCATTCTTTTTTAAATCTCCTCATTCTTTGTGCAAGGGTGGTCAGAATGATGGGCCCTGATAAGCTCCTAATAGGGCCATTAGGGAGGTTCTTTGTCTTTCTCAGGTGTGGAAAGCTTTCATATTAATGAGATGATCCGCCCCTTCGCATATTGCTTTATCACACAAAACACGTCGTAAATTTTTTAAATCAATATATTGTCTTCTCTGAATGAGCAGTCAGGGTGATTCTCACATAGTTTTAGAGCAAATATTCTAGGCTACGTCATACAATTTTCAAAAGTCTTGTGAAGAAATAATCAGTATGGGTTTCATGACCTTATTTCAGTGAGAATTTATTTTTGTATTTTCACAAACCACGCATAAATGTCATTATCTCAAAACTACAAACTTTTACATACATGCTGCTGATATATTATTGTAGCAGAGTTTGTGCTGAATACAGTGTAATTAGACTTTAGCCATGAAAATGTCACAAGTAACAGAAATAACCACAAATGTCAGAGCATGTCAGAACACCTCCAGGGCCCAGAAAACAGCTCAGACCCCAGAGGGTTAAGTCCATTTTCTTACTAAATTCAAAAACATAAATAGTGTTTTGGCGCTGAGGCGTGAGATCGCCCTGGCTCAGCTCAGCTCAAGAGAAGCAGCAGCACATGATCTTCTCTTCCCCGTAATAATACCAGTTACAGCGCAAAATAAACATTGCTCAATCAGTGTTTCAACCGTGCAAAGACGTCAGTAAATCAGCTTGTAAACAATGTCATGAAACGTCACATTTACCTCAGAAAAACCATATCCAGTGACCATAAACTTGTTTGTCAGCTAGAAAAATTAACTCTAGAGAGGAGCATTTTGCTAAATATATGCATCATATTACATATTCATTATAATTTTTTAATGTTCTTCAATATTTAATGCATGTTTGAATAAATATGGCAAGTTTTTATGACAGCCACCATTTAAATGTTTATATTTCATATAACTTTATTATTATAAAAGCAAAAGTGTAATTTAAGTGTTTGTATAAAAATCTGTAAATTTTTACCTTCAATTTTATAGTAGGCTAATGAAGCCTAGTCGGCTACAACTGACTCCCATAGTTTACAGCATTATGTAAGAGTTTTGTTTTCCTTGGCAAAATTTGCCATGAATTGTAGCCTACCTGATATCCAAAATGATCAATATTGAATCAAATCGAAATCTAATCGAATTGCAAGCATGTGAATCGAAATCGAATCGAATTGTGAAATTTGTGTCAATACTCAGCCCTAGTTCATATTAAATTACTTCAAATACTTAGGTAAAACATGAAATATTACATATACCGTGGGGCAAAAAAGTATTTAGTCAGCCACCAATTGTGCAATTACTCCCACTTAAAAAGATGAGAGAGGCCTGTAATTTTCATCATAGGTACACTTCAACTATGAGAGACAAAATGAGAAAAAAAAATCCAGAAATTCACATTGTAGGATTTTTAATGAATTAATTGGTAAATTCCTCGATAAAATAAGTATTTGGTCACCTACAAACAAGCAAGATTTCTGGCTCTCACAGACCTGTAACTTCGTCTTTAAGAGGCTCCTCTGTCCTCCACTCGTTACCTGTATTAATTGCACCTGTTTGAACTTGTTATCAGTATAAAAGACACCTGTCCACAACCTCAAACAGTCACACTCCAAACTCCACTATGGCCAAAACCAAAGAGCTGTCAAAGGACAGAAAAAAAAATTGTAGACCTGCACCAGGCTGGGAAGACTGAATCTGCAATAGGTAAGCAGCTTGGTGTGAAGAAATCAACTGTGGGAGCAATTATTAGAAAATGGAAGACATACAAGACCACTGATAATCTCCCTCGATCTGGGGCTCCACGCAAGATCTCACCCCGTGGGGTCAAAATGATCACAAGAACGGTGAGCAAAAATCCCAGAACCACACGGGGGGACCTAGTGAATGACCTGCAGAGAGCTGGGACCAAAGTAACAAAGGCTACCACCAGTAACACATTACGCCGCCAGGGACTCAAATCCTGCAGTGCCAGACGTGTCCCCCTGCTTAAGCCAGTACATGTCCAGGCCCGTCTGAAGTTTGCTAGAGAGCATTTGGATGATCCAGAAGAGGATTGGGAAAATGTCATATGGTCAGATGAACCTTTTGGTAAAAACTCAACTGGTCGTGTTTGGAGGAGAAAGAATGCTGAGTTGCATTCAAAGAACACCATACCTACTGTGAAGCATGGGGGTGGAAACATCATGGTTTGGGGCTGTTTTTCTGCAAAGGGACCAGGATGACTGATCCGTGTAAAGCAGGGGTGTCAAACTCAGTTCCTGGAGGGCCACAGCCCTGCAGAGTTTAGCTTCAACCCTAATTAAACACACCTGATCAGCTAATCAAGTCCTTCAGGCTTATTTGAAAACTGCAGGTGTGTGTGTGTTGAAGCAGGGTTGGAACAAAACTGTGTAGGGCTGTGGCCCTCCAGGAACTGAGTTTGACACCTGTGGTCTAAGAGTTTGTTCAAAAATCCTGAAATATTGTCTGAGTTTCTTCCAAAAGCCCAGTCTTGGCAGCAGAGTTTCTTCAGAAAGTCAAGAATTTCACTTTTTTTTTAATTTCTTCAAAAAGCCCGTTTTTGGCAGCAGATTTCGCTTACGGCCATACCACTTTGAGAACGCCCGATCTCGTCTGATCTCGGAAGCTAAGCAGAGTCGGGCCTGGTTAGTACTTGGATGGGAGACCGCCTGGGAATACCAGGTGCTGTAAGCATTTTTGGTTTAAAAAAAAAAAAAAAAGTCTAAGACAGGGGTGTCAAACTCAGTTCCTGGAGGGCCACAGCCCTGCAGAGTTTAGCTTCAACCCTAATTAAACACACCTGATCAGCTAATCAAGTCCTTCAGGCTTATTTGAAAACTGCAGGTGTGTGTGTGTTGAAGCAGGGTTGGAACAAAACTGTGTAGGGCTGTGGCCCTCCAGGAACTGAGTTTGACACCTGTGGTGTAAAGGAAAGAATGAATGGGGCCATGTATCGTGAGATTTTGAGTGAAAACCTCCTTCCATCAGCAAGGGCATTGAAGATGAAACGTGGCTGGGTCCTTCAGCATGACAATGATCCCAAACACACCGCCCGGGCAACGAAGGAGTGGTTTCGTAGGAAGCATTTCAAGGTCCTGGAGACTCCAGATCTCAACCCCATAGAAAATCTTTGGAGGGAGCTGAAAGTCCGTGTTGCCCAGCGACAGCAACAAAACATCACTGCTCTAGAGGAGATCTGCATGGAGGAATGGGCCAAAATACCAGTAACAGTGTGTGAAAATCTTGTGAAGACTTACAGAAAACGTTTGACCTCTGTCATTGCCAACAAAGGGTATATAACAAAGTATTGAGATGAACTTTTGTTATTGACCAAATACTTATTTTCCACCATAATTTGCAAATAAATTCTTTAAAAATCAGACTGTGATTTTCTGGATTTTTTTTCTCATTTGGTCTCTCATAGTTGAGGTATGCCTATGATGAAAATTACAGGCCTCTCTCATCTTTTTAAGTGGGAGAACTTGCACAATTGGTGGCTGACTAAATACTTTCTTGCCCCACTGTACGTATGTAATATAATGTGTATTTCCATCACAGGTTTGGTCTTAAATTTCATTCAAAGTGGCATTAAAAAGGTCTTAAAAAGTTAAATTGAACTTGTTTATATCTGTAGACACTCTGATTAGGTGACTGAACAAACATAAATACATCTATTCATCATAAGTCTAAAGAAGGACAATCGTGGGGCTATTCTGTATTTAATTACACTAAATCATCCTCAAATGATATAAGAGAACAGCTGGTAGTAAAGTCTCTCTCTCTCTCTCTCTCTCTCTCTCTCTCTCTCATATATTAGTGTAAGATCAGACTCACCTGTGTCCAGCTCTGTGTCTGTGAAGAGTGACCGTTCAATAGGTGTGGGACCAAACTTCAGGGAAGAAACACCATCAGCAACTGAAAGGTATTACACATGTTTTACATGACAAGGTTATTTTTGCTAATTTCTCACATGTGGTTTATGTGCAAAAAAACATTTTGATTTTATTTTTTATAATCACAGAAGACAATGTCTTATAAAATTTGAAGCTTCTTGCCAGCAAAACAGTTTTACACAGACAACCATAGGGGACATAAAATTACCATGGAGAGACATTAGGCAACCGAACAAACATAAATACATCTATCCATCATAAGTCTTAAGAAGGACAATCGTGGGGCTATTCTGTATTTAATTACACTAAATCATCCTCAAATTATACAAGAGAACAGCTGTTAGTAAAGTTTCTCTCTCTCTCTCTCTCATATATATTAGTGTAAGATCAGGCTCACCTGTGTCCAGCTCTGTGTCTGTGAAGAGTGACCGTTCAATAGGTGTGGGACCAAACTTCAGGGAAGAAACACCATCAGCAACTGAAAGGTATTACACGTGTTTTACATGACAAGGTTATTTTTGCTAATTTCTCACATATGGTTTTTGTGCAATAAACCATATTGATTTTATTGTTTATAATCACAGAAGACAATGTCTTATAAAATTTGAAACTTCTTGCCAGCAAAACAGTTGTGCCAGTTTTTTTATTAATGAGTGCAATAAGGGTGGGCTTACTTAATATAAACTAGGGGTGGAACGGTACACTGAAGTCACGGTTCGGTTCACACCTCGGTTCAGACATCACGGTTTGGTACGAGTTCGGTACAATGGAGGGAAAAGCAAAACAAAAATGCAGAAGGCAATTTTTTTTTTTTATTGTGCATGTCTCATAGCCTAGAAATCTAGAGGCAAAAGTTGAATCTATCTACTAACGTTAGCTCCGCTGTTGGGAATACGCTCTGGTTGGTTAAAGCGCTGTCCTATTGCGTGCAGAGGGAATTTGAAAGACAGCCATTTATCCCGCCCCTCGGATTGAGCCTGTCTATGGTGAGTTGCCAGACCTAACATCCTGATGTGTCTCAGGCTGTACCACCAAAGGAAAATAAATGTCTTAAGCCTTGTATTTTTTAAATAAGTTGTATTAATAAAGTAAAGGCATAGAACCAGTTTATTTGTAGTTCATTGACAATAGTTTTATATAATTAGTTTATTAATTAAATTAATAAAAAGACAAAAAGACCTTGAGATATGGTTGATAATTGTACCTGAATGAATTTAAAATTAATTTGCTATATTGCAGATCAGTATATATTTGTTTTCCTTAAAATTTTAATTAACACTAACTTTATTCTCATCTGAATTATAAATAATTTATTTCTGTATAAAATAATACTACCATTAAAAACATTTAGGATTTTCTTAGATTAGTCCTCTGTTTGAGGACAAGAAATGAAAACCAATGCAATGTGATGAATGTCCAAAAGATGGCACCCACAGACTGTTTTTAAATGGGGTTGGATAAATATTTTTTTGCTTTTAAACAGTGTGTGTATGTGAGAGAGATTTTGGTAGTTTGACAAAAGCACAGTGTTGTGTTTTATTGCGAGTGTACACAAATATAAGTAAACACTTTGCAGTTTAAATGATGTCCTGTATTAACAAAAGTACGGAGTATATTTTTTATGTTTCCACTGTTCGATCGCGCCCGCACCTCTCTCTCTCACACACACAAGACACACACACGCACGAACGCACGCACACACAACATATTCCAGCATTGCAATCTTGACATCGCAGTCTGTTCATTATAGCCACAGAGCTTCAGCGTTAAGGCGGGCTACTGATTAGGTGTCCCTAAAGAACCCGCGTATCTAACAGTAGTTCCGCATTACATTAATTAATTTGCATGCGAGTTTTATTTATTTTTATACCGTGTATTCTCCGTGTATATTCATGCACCGAACCGTGACGCCCGTACCGCTTCGGTTCAATACGAATACATTCAGTACCGTTCCACCCCTAATATAAACGGTGCAAGAGATGTTCAAAAAAGGATGTTGCTGTATGAGTTGATAAAACAAAAGAATATAGATGTAATGTATGTACAGGAAACTCATAGTGACTGCATGAATGCAATTGATTGGAAAAGGGAATGGGAGGGAGAAGTGCTGCTAACACATGAGTTCTAACAGAGGAGGAGGGGCTGTTTTATTTGCAAAAAGCTTTGTCAGGTGGAAGAGGTAATAGACGGTAGGCTCATGATAATACGCGCTACTTTTGAAAAGTGTAAGTCAAGATGGTGTTTATAAATGTGTATGCCCCTTGAAATGGTATAGAACGAATTGTTTTTTTCAATAGTTTAAATACAACTTTACAGAGTTGTAAAACTGGTGAATATGTGTTTTTGGGTGGAGACTTCAGTGGCACAAAAAATGATGTGCTGGACAGGAACCATGTAGAGCCTCATGCGGCTTCAAGCCGAGTTTTTCGTGAATTGATAGAGACACATAGTTTATGTGATTTATGGAGAGAATTTAATGGTAATGTGAAACAGTATACGTGGTTCCATACCATAGACTGTAAAAAAATATGGACGTAGTATCCGTGACGTCACCCGTAGGTTTCTGAAGACCGTTTTTGAAGCCTAAAGTGGGCGGAGCCGGCCGTCGCCATCTTGGCCTCGCGTCACCTCGCGTCACTCCCGGATAACAGAAAATGGGCAAAGAGGCGGGGCGTGAGTGGAGCTGAGGAGCCTGGCTATCTGAAATCACGCCCACCTAGCTCGACGTGATCGAGTTAGCTCATATAGCTAGCTCAGGCTGGGGAGGTAATGCTATAACGTTATGCTACTTACAGTACCAAGTCTGCGACTGCACAGGGCCTCGCACAAGTGACAGTTGATGATGTAAAGCCAATTAAAAGTTCCTATTTTTGCCCTTCGAAATATTATAATAGTTAAAAGACATGGCTACAAGTGAGACTGTGTATCGTGATTCTGTACTATTCTGCTAATTGAAAATGTATTATGCAGTAACTTAATATTACTCTGAGAGAGTGTGTGTGTGACAGTGATTTGTGCATACATGTCAGTCACTCTTTTTTATAGTCTATGGTCCGTCAGCGCGGCATCGCTCGTCAAGTTCGTAGAGAGCTTATTCAGTCCATTTTAAATTCTGATTTTGGCCGCCTCTCAAATGGGTTAAACCATAGATATATTGCCTATGAAGATTGTAAATGCAGTAAATGCGCTAGAAAATCTGCGGTCATTCAAGGATGTGCATTTTATTGCATGGACGGAGAAAGCGCCGACACCTGCAGGATTTCAACTGACGGTACATAAGCATATTATAATCTATCTGTTCCGTGAGAGCAGAACGAACGAGCCTTTATAGACGTTTTTAAATCTGAAAACTCCAAAAAGCAACAAAATTGTCAGACATCCATTAGTGCATGTTCACAGAGGAAAACAACTGAAATACTGCGCTGGTTGTTCTCTCGAACGATACTCGACGACAACGACGGAATCCTAAGCCGTGGGCGAAGTAATGGGTGTATTAAATTGTATGAAATAATCCCCAAAAAAAGCACAAACACTGCAGAGATGGCAAGTTCAGCAGCTAAAATTTGCTGAGGTGAAGTGACGGCTAACAGCAGACAAACGGCTAGCATTGACATCAGCTGCAATCCACCTGTCACTCAAGTGGCCACACCCTTAATTATGCAGAACTTTAAATATTAATCAACTAAACGGATGAGTTATAAAAAAATTCACCCCCCTCACAGTTGTTATGAAGGGCAAAATTAGCTGTATAGACCAAAGCCACATAGAGAACCAGGCTGTAAACATGTTTTTTTTCTGCTGTAAAGTTGGTAATTTTAACATGGTGGAGATACATATTTGACTCACTTCTGCAGCCAGCCTCAAGCGGCCAGTCAATGAATTGCAGTTTAACTCACTTCCGTGTTGGTTTCAAGAGAGAGACGGGGAGGTTGCCGCTTGTTCCATACAAGAGAGAATTTTCTTTCCATGGCAAGACTTGATCGATTTTGTTGGTTTAAACACCATGTAAATGTTGTGAAAAAATGTGAAATTGTGCCAGTTGGTTTTACTGATTATTTTTCTTGTCAGGTGTTTATTGCAGATGTTAAGGTTAAAAGTGCGTATTGGCATTTTAATACTTCTTTGTTGAGCGATTTGAATTTTAAAGAAGTTTTTTGTTTCTTTTGGAGTCAATTTAAATTAAGAAAGCAAGGTTTTAATGATTTGAGACAATGGTGGAAGTGGAACTATGGAAAAATTGAAATAAAAATGCTTTGTCAACAATATGCTTTCAATGTTTCTCGAGACATCACTCGAAACATGAGACAATTGGAATCTGAAATTGTTAACTTACAAGCATTGGATGATGTTAAAAGAGAACCAAGACAAGCTGAGACATTAAAGTCCAAAAGGTCTCTTTTGGAGAATATGCTTGGTATAAAGGCACAAGGAGCTCTGATAAGGTCAAGGCATCAGAATGTAACTGAAATGGACGCCCCAACTAAATTCTTCTTCAGCTTGGAGAAAAAGAATGCAGATATATTCACTCTTTACGGTCAGAAAGTGGCCAGGAGTTAATTGAAGCAGTTGATATAAGACAGAGAGCTGTAAGGTTCTATAACGAACTGTTCAAGAGTGAATATAAAGAGAATGTTCAGTTGTCTGCCGGTTTCCTTGAAGGATTGCCCAGTGTTGCTGAAGACTCAAAGGCACATCTGGAAAGACCCTTGTCCAATCAGGAACTTTTGAATGCCCTTAAAGATATGGAGGGTGGGAGGTCTCCTGGTATTGACGGACTCCCTGTGGAGTTCTATAAAGAGTTCTGGTCTGTGCTTGGTGAGAACCTATTAAGTGTTCTTAATGAGAGTCTGACAGAAGGCTCATTGCCTTTGAGTTGCAGAAGAGCTGTTATAACACTGCTTCCTAAGAAGGGCAATTTACAGGAGATCAGGAACTGGCGTCCTATAAGTTTATGTTCTGAAATGAAGATTTTTGAAGATTTCAAATATTTGGGAGTATAACTTGGTGATGAAGTTGCACAACAGAAAAATTGGGAGGGAATTGTGGAAAAGATAGAGGGCAGACTTAAAAAATGGAAATGGATCCACCCACAAATGTTTAAAGCCTTCCGCTTACAATTTGTACAAACGTTTGTTTTTTTTTTTTGTTTTTCTTTTTTCAAGTTTTGACATTAACAGGGTTTAAACACATTTGCCACATTTGAGCCAATACAACATGCCCAGGTGGCTATACATTTGCATTTTCTACAAAGTACACATTAAAGTACATTAACAAAAGTAAAAATAAATAAATAAATAAATAAATAAATTAAAAAAATATATATAAAAGAGAATAATAATAATAAGCATATCAATATATTACATCACCATTGGGTGGTTATTCAGTCCTTCCATGCCAGGTTCTGCATTCCCAGTGCTAGCATATGTGTCTCCTCCTCCCCAAGATAATTGAGTAAGGGGTCCCAAATTTTATAAAATTTAAAAGGTTTATCTTTTAATGCTGTTGAAAAAGCTTCATATGGAATAAGGCCTTTAGCAGTATTCATCCACTGTGCTATTGATGGGGCTTGGTCTGTTATCCAAAACACAAGTATGCATTTGCGGGCACAGTGTAGTAGAATTTGAAGGAGGTGGATCCCTTGGAATTTGGATGGGAGTTCCTGGCTCATACCAAGCAAACATGTCTTTGGTCCTAATTGTAATGAGCAGCGAAATATTCTTTCAAGTTCCCTTAAGACGCCCATCCAGAATTGTTGTATTGCCGAGCAGCTCCAGAAACAGTGAAAGAGGGTCCCTTCTAGCCTTTTACATTTGTTACATAGGTTAGAGAATTTTGGGTTTACTTTATGTCTTTGGGCTGGAGTCACATGCAAACGATGAACAATTTTAAATTGCATTTCCCATGCTGAATTGTTGGCAAGATAGGAGGGCATCTCACATATGACTTTCCAATCAGATGTCTGAATTTCTTCCCCAAAGTCCTTTTCCCATAACACCCTGGTTTTATCTGAGTTGTCTGTATTTGCCCTTATCAAAGTAGTATAGAAATTTTTTGATGCAGATCGAGATGATGTAAGTTTATTTAAGTGTTCCTCAATTGGGGATACACCGAGACCATTTGAATAGACTCTGAGATTTTTTTTTATGAAACTACGTATTTGGTGGTAAACCAAAAAGTAACTTCTTATTAAGAGTATATTTTGCAGTGAATTGTTCAAAGGTCATAAGCTGTATATTCTCTGTCAGATCTCCTATGACATGTATTCCTTTGTCTTTCAAATATATTAAACCGTCATTCATCCCCGGGGGGAAATCTGGGTTGTTATGCAAGGGTGTGAGTAGTGATAGGTGAGAATTAAACCCTTCTGTTTTGCGTACTAAACTCCACATTTTAATCATATTTTTAAGAATAAAATTATCTTTAGTTAAAGTTCTCTGATTTTTGGAAGACACATATAGTAGATTTCGTAGAGGAATTTGCCCGAGAGTTGTGGACTCTGCACTAATCCAAGTTGAGTTTGGATCATTCAAGTGCCATTCCAGTGTAAAACGAAGTTGGGCAGCAAGCTGATATAGCTTAATGTCTGGGGCCGCTAGTCCTCCACATTTACTCAAAAGTGTTAAGAAGCTGTATCTCAATCTAGGTCTTTTTTTCCGCCAGATAAAGGAAATAACGGAGCCACGTAACTGTTTAAAGTGTAAGTTGCAGGTTAAATTTTTCACGAAGTAATGCAATGTGTTTATTAAACATAAAGATCAGAACCGCCCACCATTGTTTTTTATACCAAAATGCTGATATAATATGAAAAGTTGGCACTTTTAACAGTGGTTTTAACCGCTCCCGCTCCCTTCCACTAGATGGGGCGTGACGTCATAAGAGGAACTCACTAGTAGAGTTACCGTATGCTAGCAGCTATATTCGCCTTACATAACTTCAGAAAAGTTCGTTGTATGTTTTATTTGATAAAAAAAATTATAGATAAAATTAGGGCTGTTTTCGACTAAGGATTTTCATAGTCGAATCTGATTCGTTAGATTTTGCCGTAGTCGACTGATAGTCGAAGTTTTGATAGTTTTTTTTTTTAGATAGCAGCTAGATTTTTTCCATTTCAAACAAAAGAGCTAAAAAAACTAAAAGAAAAACATGGTGTGTAACAAATACCTTTTATTCATTTAAAGCCAGATGAACAAAACATATCACACATATATCATAACATTTCATAAACATGAGGAGCAATATGAGAGAGAAATTTGGTGATCGTTGTTTAGGTACATTAAACCACGTAAAGCTTTTTCACGCCCATGAGAACCGTGTGGAGTCAACTCACAGCCGCTCCGCTGCCCTGATGAAAATGTGAAGCAGAAACGCTTAATATCAGATAACGTCCATAATAATTGGACTCTGGGTTCGATTTTTTGACCATTTTCAGTGGTTATGAGGAGCAATATATGAGAGGGAAATTTGGTAATTATTGTTTAGGTACATTAAACCACGTAAAGCTTTTTTCACGTTAGGACTTATAAAGCCCATGAGAACCGTGTGGAGTCAACCCACAGCCGCTCCGCAGCCCTGCTGAAAATGTGAAGCAGATTTTTGAATACATTTTTATTTATTTACATTAGTAAGCTACAGGACATCGTCTTTCAAAACATGACCTGCGCGAAAGCGAAAAAAAAAAATTTGTACCCAGCCCTTCTGAAAATGCGAATTTTGCGAATTCGACTATGAGGTTGCGAATGTGAAAATGCGAATTCGACTATGAGGTTCATAGTCGAATCAGACCTCTCCGAATCAAATCGTCGAATCCTCGACTATTAGAAGTCAGCCCTAGATAAAATAACTCCATTGTAAACATACTCGTGTGTGCTGACTTCAAAGGGACCGTGATCCTGCCTGAAATGAGAATAAGCTATTCGCAAAACAAACGGGTTCAGGCACGTCAGATCAGCCGGTCGCAGGTCGAGCTGTTCCACTAAACTCCAAAACGCGTTCACCTCATGGCAGCACATACTCTCCACTGCTGATTCAATTGGGTGGCATAGCCCACACAAACACAGTGATGGGGACATCGATCTCTCTTTTTCTTTTCTGACAATAAACATTGCTAATTAAATCGTGAGAAATTGATAACGCGTGGATTGAGGAAGTGTATTACATGACGTTTGAGGCGTCGATGAGACTAGCGATTGGTGCCTGTGCAGTGTGTGCATCTCTACAGCTCTGATCTGGACTGACTTACTGTAAGTAAATAATGTCTTCAGTCGTTGTCCCTCCTTGCTATTCTACATGACGCCAATATTTTGAAAAGACTTGCTTGTTCCGTTATATTATCCGGGTTAAGTTTGCACCAGGCTAGACTAGCTCTAACGTAGCTAATGTTACTCACCAGGACACCTGGCCAGCCCTCCACTAACTCTCCTCACACCAAGCATTAATAACTCTTTGAGTGCCATGGCTCCCCTCTCTCACGCCTGACCGGTTAAAAATTGTAGGGCTGTGGTCCATAAAGAATTTGATGGTTTCCCACATCCTCAGTCGTTCTCCAAATAGCCATAATATAGTAAGAATCTAGCGGTGTATGGGTTGCGAGTTCCTCTTATGACGTCATCACCCAGTAACTGAAAAAACACGCTACCTTTGAAGAAACCCCAATAAATGTTATTTTAACGTATTTTAAGACAGAAATAATTAAATATATACATATAGAGCACTTTAATTTACACATTAATTGGCTGTGGTGGTTAACCTGCAACTTACACTTTAAGTGCTTTGTTAGGAATAAGAACTGGTAGCATTTGAAATGGGTAAAGAAGGCGGGGTAAAATATTCATTTTGACCAGGTGGACACGACCCAGTAAAGATAAAGGAAGATTACACCATCTATCTAGATCTGATCTGATTTTAGTTAAAATAGGGACAAAATTGCTTTTATATAGACTTTCTAGCTTCGGTGTAATTTTTATACCCAAATAAACAAAGCCTGCAGGAGACCATTTAAATGGTTGAGAGGCTGTAGGATTGTGGGAATGTGATTTACTTAACGGCATTGCTTCTGACTTTGAAAGATTAATTTTATACCCAGAGAATGAGCCAAAATTAGAAATTGTATCAATAAGATGTGGAATTGATTCTTGTGGAGAGGCGAGGTAAATTAAGATGTCATCCGCGTACAGCGAGATTTTATACATTTTCTCTCCCAGTCTAAGTCCTTCAATGGATGGGTTATCTCTAATGGCTGCAGCCAGCGGTTCAATAGCCAGTGCGAATAGCAGTGGCGACATTGGGCATCCTTGCCTAGTACCACGTGCCAAAGCAAAACCAGGGGATTTAAGACCATTAGTAATGACTCTCGCTGTGGGGGAAGAGTACAATATCCTAACCCATTTAATAAATGCATCACCCAATTTAAATTTAGAGAGTACTGAGAATAAATATGGCCATTCGACCCTATCCAATGCCTTCTCAGCATCTAATGAGATGACTAATCCTGAATTTGCATATTGATTTGAATATTGAATTATATTAAAAAGCCTTCTAATATTATGGGCTGAGGATCTACCTTTGACAAAGCCTGTCTGATCAGGATCAATTATTTTAGGAAGAATTGACTCAAGTCGAGTGGATAATATCTTCGCCACAATTTTTTTGTCCACATTAAGCAGAGAAATAGGGCGATAAGAACCGCACTCCTCAGGGCATTTGCCTTTTTTTAGAAAAACACATATGTTGGCTTCTGTCATGGAGTCAGGAAGCCTATCAGAATCAAATGAATACTGTAACATTTCATGCATTAGGCTCCCTAGCTCCATTTTAAATTTCTGAAAAAATTCCACTGTAAACCCATCAGGCCCTGGGGCTTTTCCTTTAGGAAGGCTATTAATACAATTCAAAATTTCGCTAATTCCAATTGGTTTGTTTAACATCTGTCTTTGTTCCTCAGTTGATTCACGTAGATTAAGGTTTGCAAGGAATTTATCCATGTTATCACCAGAAAAAAACCCTGATTGGGATGAATAAAGCCTTTTATAAAATGCCCTAAAGATTTCGTTAATTACTTTGTTATCGTGATGGCACTTGCCTTCTTTATCTTTGATACTGGATATAACCTGGGCTTGGGATCGGCTCCGCAGTAAATTAGCTAGATATTTGTTAGGTTTATTGGCAAATTCATACATTCGCTGTCTAGCAAAGAACACCGATTTTTCAGCTTTATTTGTAAGAATTGCTTCAAGAGAGGTTTTAATGGTTTCTATCTCGGCCAGTAGCACATCTGATGGGCAAGTATTATATTTATTTTTTAAATCATGGAGCATAATTTCTAATTTTCTCTGATCTGCCAACTGCTTTTTTTTTTCTGATTAGATACATAGGAAATAATCAATCCCCTAATATATGCTTTAGCAGTGTCCCAGAGCAAGTTGGGAGATACTTCTGGGGTTCTATTGTCCATAATAAATAGTTTAATTTGTTCTTTAAGGTAGGATTCAAAATTTGGGTCATGAACGAGCTATGGTTTGAATTTCCATGAAGCCGGATAATATATTTGGTTGGATAGGCCTAATCTAAGAAAAACGGGAGCATGATCCGAGATTATAATGTTGCCAATATTACAGTCAATTACATTTTGAAGTGAAGTTTTGGGAGAGAAAAAGTAGTCTATTCTGCTAGCGGTTTTATGGACACCAGAAAAGAATGTGTATTCTCTATCTCTGGGATGCAGAGCACGCCAAACATCTATCAGACCAATTTCTTCACACATCTCATTCAGAGCTTGTGCTCTGTTTGAGGGCTTATCATTAGATGATATCGTTTTGTCAAGTTTTGGTAGGAGTGTACAATTAAAATCACCAGCAATTATACTATGTTCACATTGCCATTCAGCAAATTTGGAAAAAACCTGTGTAATTAATTCATTGGATTGAATAGGGGGGATATAGACATTCATAAGGGTAATGGGTTGTCCAGATAGTGTTGCTTTAATCAGGATATACCGGCCTGATTTATCGGAATATGTGTTAAAGCTATAGTAGGTAATCCTGTTCAGAAACACTTTTTTTTATACTGGGTGAAATGGTCCTTCCATCCTGAGAGTAGTCAATACATTATGTGTTCAGAAAAAGGAATGAAAACAATCAGACCTCTGTAGCAGCTGCAGGACAGTAAAAACTCTGACCAATCACTGCCATTCGGTGCGAATGTAAAGAACCAATCAGATGCCTTCAGAGCCAGGAGGAGTGTCTTAGCAGTGTCAATCAAGTTCGCGTACGCGCTGATCGCCCCTCTCTTGCACAGCGCGTACCGTCATTCAAAATCAAGATTGCCGGTGTGCCGAGCAGCTGTGCTAAAGGCGGACAAACAACCAAAACTGCCAATTTCTCGAGTGGAACCTGCTCATACAACAAAGACAGGTAAACGGAAAAAGACCGATGACGATAAACAAGCCCGTCGGAGCCCATTGACTCAGTGTTAAAACTCTAGCCGCATAACATACAGATAAAATGTCACGCACTGTGCAAAGCAACAATTGAAACCTGCTAACCTTATATCTAGCGACCTTATCCGTCGTCATCGGTGACCCTGCATGTTTACTAGCCAGCGCGTTCACGGCAGGCTCCGCTGTGGGGGGAACTTTACATAACAAAATACATGTTTAACAGCTAGTAGGCCTAACGTTATATGTTATGAATCTTATAAGAAATTCATCTTCATTACAGTGCAACTAATGGAAATGGAAAAACTTGTATCAATGCAACCTGTTTTTAGCTTTGCCTTATAGTTATAACTAGCTCGTTAGCGAATCAAAAATATATTTATTATAATTATGTATTGATATATACATAAAGTTTAAACAAATTTGAAAAATAAGTTTTTTAGACCATTCTTACCTACCCCAGCTTTAATATCTGATAGTGGTATACATTTATTTACAAGAATGACAACTCCCCTACTTTTACTGGTGAATGACGAGCCATACACTTGTCCTACCCAGTCTCTCTTCAATTTGACATGCTCACTGTCTGTTAGGTGCGTCTTCTGCAGAAATGCAATATGAATTTGTTCTTTTGTACAAACGTTTTTGAAGGGGTCTGTGGATCTGGTGTGGAGAATGATGGCCAAAACAATCTTACAAAGAGTAGAAGGTCTTGGCCTGGATGCTGCACTTTTTTTAATGGACCACAAGAACATTTGCCTTAATGAATTACCACCTTTCTATCGTGGACTTTTTAAAGTTTGGAGACTTTTTGTCATTCATAGACTGGAGAAAACAGACTCTTTGTTCTGGTTGCTTGAAGAACCCCTGGTTAAAGGAGCTAGGTTTGATGTAACAGGCGAGAGTATGATGGGTCTCACCCAGATTCTGTGCACCTCCAAAAATGTTCAGTTGAAGCATTTAGTTGCTGTGGCTGGGCCTGGACTGAATGATATTAAGTTTCCTGTGCCTCATCTCCAATTTTCAGACGAATGAGTTGACTTGGTCTGCCAGATGTGGTAGGTGTTTGTCTTCGCCCTGCAGGCTTAATTGAGGTTTAATTGATCCAGGTTTAATTGATTCAGCTTGGCGAACATGTCACTGAGATATGCCAATTTCATTACAAATTGTTCATTGCTGAACTTGCTGGAAAACTCATTCAATCCTTCTTCCTGCAGAAAAATTGGAATTTGCTCCCTGAGCTCAAACACTCTGGATAGCACTTTGCCGCGGGAGAGCCATCTCGTTTCACTGTAAAACAGCACAGCACTGTGATCGGTGCCCATCTCCTGACAGAGCGTGGAAAACAGTCGGGATTTCAGCGGTCTTGTTTTGATGCAATTGACCGCGGTAACAACGTCAGACAAAACATAATTTAACGCAGGATTTAACTGCCATGATGCGAGTGCTTCTCGATGTATAAAGCAGTGAGTCCACTTTGCTTTAGGTGCGAATCTCTTGATGAGTGCCTGCAATCCTGCTCGTTTCCCAGCCATGCTCTGTGCGCCGTCCGTGCAAATTCCCAAGCAGTCCTCCGATTTAATCCCTGCCTCTGTCAAGTACGAATCTATAATCTTGAAAAGTTCATCAGCCGTTGCTCTGTTTGAGATGTACTTGCAAAACAGTGTATCTTCAGTCAGCGATTTTTCATCAACGAAGCGCACATACGCTATTAACAAACTGTCCTTGGAACTGTCAGTGGCCTCGTCAACTTGCAGCACAAAGCGTTTCCTTTTTATTTTCTCGATGAGCTGTTCCTCCACGTCATTTGCAATATCAGAAATTCGTCTTGATATTGTGTCATTAGACACTGGGATAGTCTTTAATTTCATGACACTTGCCTCATCAAGCATAACTGACACTATATCTGTGGCAGCAGGAATAATCAATTCTTCTGCCGTCGTGTGTGGTTTCTTGCATTGTGCAATGCGATACGCAATTTTGTACGAAGCCAGTTGCGCTTTCGCTGTTGCTGAAGTGGCTTTTGCAAAATGGCTTTGCTGCCCACGACATTGATCAAGTTTTCTTTTAAAGGAGTCATGACCTAGTATTACCTTGGATACCTACTGCTGTATTATAGTCTTTCAGGCCCTTCTAAAAGAGAAAAGTGGAAAAAAAATAAACACAGAGCTCCTCAGACCCTTATTTCTGAAGGCATTATTGTCTCGCGAGATCTGATGCGATATTTTGGCTGTCGTGGACAGTCATTTTAATAATGCAAATGAGGGGCGCGTTGATTGGTGGCAGGAAGGAGGGGGTTGACACCGCAGGTGACGCTTTAGCATATCATTACAAAATGACATCATGGCGCAAATTATGAATGAACCCGACCTGGCCGCGACCGGCTTCCCGGCCAGTCATTTGTTGTTTGCAAAGTAACGTTAGCAGCCATTCCCCATGTTTACCTCGAAGCTAATACTCCCGCTAGCATACAATAGCCGCATTAGCAGTTGGCTGCTGTTTGTTACACAGAGTAGAGCAATAAAAACACATTCTTACTGTTTCAATTGCAGGCAAGTGTCTGATTGTTGAAAATGGCCCCTTTCTCCCGAGCTTCGATGCCAACTTCGCCTGATATTGCCTCAAATTTGTGAAGGATTCCGGCGTAAAATGTTTAGTTAGCACAGACACATAACGTTAAGCCAGTGGGAAGGGTTGTAGGAACCGCGTCATTAAAAATGAATTTAATCCACTGGTCCCTGACAGCTTGGTCCGTTCTTGGGAGAGAAAACACATTTACATGTTGATTCTGGCAGTCAACAACAGAGCAACTCAGTGTGCACTACGTTTCTGCTTCTTTCTCGACTGAATATGAGGGGAGGAGGGGCGCCAGGGCGCACTTCCTGCGGCAGGTCTGCGGTGTCCATATATGGTATATCCTGCCCCGTCATGACGTCAAGACGGGGGTGAAATCAAAATCTCGTATTTGAGTGCGCGTGCACGCGCGCTGGTTTATTTACCCTGGGGTAAACGAACGCTTCACTTTTAAATATCGGCTTCCCGGCCAGTGTATAATCGTTAGGCAATCATAACATACATTGATTCTCGTGAAAAAGTGAAAATTGCAGGTCATGACTCCTTTAAAAAACTCAATTGGGCTTGTGAACATAATTCGGATGTACCGTCTCAATGTATCTTCTTAATTTGGTAGGTTTCATGCTCTCTGCTGCCAGCGTTTTAAGACATAGTACACACATTGACCCATTTTTACAGATTTTAACATCACTACATTGGTTACCTATAAAGTCCCGTATTAATTACAAGGTATTGCTACTGACTTATAAAGCCCTAAACGGCTTAGCTCCAGCCTATTTAACGGATCTTCTATCACCCTATAATCCATCGCGCTCTTTAAGATCACTAAATTCGAGGCTTTTGGTCATACCTAGGATATCCAGATCCACCAAAGGAGGGAGAGCGTTTTCACATTTAGCTCCAAAACTCTGGAATAGCCTTCCTGATACTGTTCGTTGCTCAGACTCGCTCTCCCAGTTTAAAACTAGATTAAAGACGCATCTCTTCAGCCAGGCATTAATCTTACAGTTAAATCCGGTCTCTAGTTCATAAACGCCAGAGGAGAACTGGCCCCCGACTGAGCCTGGGTTCTCCCAAGGTTTTTTTTCTCCATTAGGTCACTTGATGGAGTTTTTCGGTTCCTTGCCACTGTTGCCTTTGGCTTGCTCAGTTGGGGATATTTTGGGGATATTTAATTTAATTTTATCAATCAATAAATTCCACTAGAAACAAACCTTGTTGTATTATTTTAATTTAATACTGTGAAGCTGCTTTGATACAATCTGTATTGTGAAAAGCGCTATACAAATATACTTGACTTGACTTGACATTGGCCTCTCCTCCTCACCAACCACATTAACAGTGAAGCCGAGAGCAAGATATGCCTCCTCATATTTTCGGCATTTAGCTTTAGAATGACCAGCACCTGCCTGTGATGTCTGTGAGACCTCATCTACTGCTTTCCTCTTGCCTTTTATAAACCGATCCATCTTCCATGCGATGTCAGTTAACTTGACAGGTGTTTTTTTTATTTTTTTATCTCCCGCGCCCCCCTGCTACATCATTTGGCATTTTTTTTGTTTCGTTTTTTTATTTCCTGCCCCCCCCCCCCCCCCAGGGAATACCTGTGCACCCCTACCCCTAACCCCCCCCCCCCCCCCCCTTCAGAACCACTGCACTAAATCATCCTCAAATGATACAAGAGAACAGCTGGTAATAAAGTCTCTCTCTCTCTCTCTCTCTCTCTCTCTCTCTCTGAGCGGATGCTGTGAGTGAGTGGGCGGAGTCAGCGTGCGTACCTGAGAGTGTTGCGGTGTGAGTGAGTCTATTCTTTCTTTCTTTCTTTTTACACTGTCCCTGTTTTGGGGTTTTTGGTTTAAAAATTGTTTGAAAAGAATACAAAGAAAGTTTAAGGAGTAGGGGGTTTGAGGAACGTTGTTAACCAGCGCTTTGCTGGTTAGCAATGGCGGGTCCAAGCCAAACAAAGTTTGAGCAGCTTTCACGCAGGCACGGGATAAAACTCGCGCCTGTGATGAACTGCTCTGTGGAGGATTGTAGTTTGGCTGTGGGTAACGCTGTTGGTTTTAATAGCATAATATCTGCTTCTCGAATGAACAGTGCTGTGGTTATCTTCCTTGATACCATTGAGAACGTAAACAGTGTAGTGCAGACCGGAGTAGTAATTCAGGACACTTTTACTCCAGTTATACCGCTGGTTCAGCCGGCAAGAAAGATAACATTATCGAATGTACCACCTTTAATTAAAGATGAGCTCTTGATTAATGAATTGTCTAGACATGGAAAAGTTGTCTCACAAATGAAAAGGATCCCATTAGGGTGTAAATCGCCTTTGCTTAAGCATGTTGTGTGTTTTAGACGGCAACTACATATGATCTTAAAGAGTGATTTGGATGAACTGAATGTGTCGTTTAAATTCAAAATTGACGGCTTTGATTACGTTGTGTTTGTATCATCTGATACTATGAAGTGTTTTGGTTGTGGGCGAACAGGGCACGTTAGGCGTGCGTGTCCTGAGAGAGCAGATGAGTTAGACCCAGAGCCAGAGCCGGGGCCGAGCGGAGAAACCGCGCGCGATAACAGTAGCGCGATGGTGACGGAGGATTCTGTTAGTGAAGAAGATGATGATGATGGCAGTAATGCTGCGGGGCGGAATACAGAAAGTGGGGAGAAGGAAACTGATACAGTGTCTATTGTTGTTGCGGGGGGAAATACAGAAAATGTTGAGAAAAAACTGGTTACAGTGTCTACTGATGTTGTTAATGTGGCTGAGTGTATTGTGGAGGAGGAAGAGATGGTGACAGACATTGCTTGTGATGAAACACTTTTCAAAGTACCCAATACTAAGATAAAGAGAAATAGGAAGAGTACGGAAATGGCAAAAATGAGCAGACAAACAAAAACAGAGTCTGATAAACTTGATACTGAAGGCAGGATGATTGATGATTCTGATGGTGAAGTAGTGGACAGTAGGACAGGACGAAGTCGACGCAGTGATTACAACTTTGACAAAATAAAATCATTCCTGCAAAGAACGAAAAATGTGAAAAATGTCCAGTTTGAGGATTTTTTTGCTGACCGCAGAATGTTTATTAACTCAGTGACAATGCTAATGAGAAGTGAAGGAGGGGAACAGTTTACAGTTCAAGAAATATACAGATTAAAGAAACTTGTTTCCAAACTGAAATTAGAAGTACAAACTGAAGATGGCTTCGAAACCACATAATCGCTGTTTTCCCATGTTTTTGTTTGGTTTATGTCCCCTCATACTATTTTTTTTAATGAGTGTGATGAGGGTGAGCTCTCTTAATTTGAATGGAGCCCGAGATATACATAAAAGAGCAATGCTGTTTGAGCTTATCAGACAAAAGAATATTGATGTAGCATTTGTCCAAGAAACACACAGTGACTCTATTAATGAAATTGACTGGAAAAAAGAGTGGGAGGGTGAAGTGTTTCTTACTCACATGAGCTCTACCAGAGGAGGGGTGACTGTCCTTTTTGCTAAGAATTTCTCACCAATCTCATGTGAGGTTAAACATGTGATACCTGGCAGACTAATATTTTTAAGGGCTCAGTTTGAAAAATTCAAGGCTGTTTTTATTAATGTTTATGCCCCAACAAATGGTAATGAAAGAGTACTCTTTCTCAAAAATGTAAGTACAATTCTACAGAATTGTAGTTTTGATGATTTTCTGTTTTTGGGCGGGGACTTTAATTGTACAGGGAAATTATAGTCTAGATCGGAATCATATGGAACCTCATGCTGCTTCAAGTCGTGCTTTAAATGAACTGATTGAGACTCATAGTTTATGTGATCTATGGAGGGATCTAAATAATAATGTAAGACAATACACGTGGTTGCATAATAGAGAGAATTTCGTTTCTTTAGCCAGATTGGATAGGTTTTATTGTTTTAAGCATCAGTTTAATGTTGTGAAAAGTTGTTTTATTACACCAACTGGTTTTTCTGATCATTGTCTAGTCACATGTAATGTGTTTATAACAAATGTGAAGCCAAAGAGTGCATATTGGCATTTTAACACTTCCCTGTTAAGTGATGTGAATTTTAGAGCTGTTTTTGTTTCTTTTTGGAATGATTTTAAATTAAGAAAACCATGCTTTGAAAATTTACGTCAGTGGTGGGACTATGGAAAGGTTGAAGTGAAAGTACTTTGTCAGCAGTATACTTTCAGTGTCTCTCGGGACATCACTAGATCAATGGAAAAACTTGAATCTGAAATAATGGAGGCACAAGGGTTAGCAGAGAATACTGGGGAGGGAAGACATATCGAGACACTTAAAACTAAGACATCTCTTCTGTCAGATTTGCTCGGCATTAAAGCAAAGGGGGCTTTGGTCCGATCTCGCTTTCAAAACTTAACGCAAATGGATGCCCCATCTAAGTTTTTCTTTAGTCTTGAAAAAAAGAATGGTCAGAGTCGCTATATTCACTCCTTACGCTCTGAAAACGGGCAGGAATTGACAAAGACATCTGAAATTAGAAAACGAGCTGTACAGTTCTATGAAAAATTGTATAGTAGTGAATATAGAAAGGACGAGGAGTTGTCTGCTTGCTTCTATGAAGGTCTGCCAAATGTCTTGGAGGACTCAAAGGCAGAGCTGGGAGGCCTCTTTTCGGAAGAGGAGCTTCTGAACGCTCTCAAGGGCATGGAGAGTGGAAAAGCTCCTGGGATGGATGGACTCCCAGCTGAGTTTTATAAAGAGTTTTGGGCTGTGCTGGGCGAGGACCTGCTGGCTGTCCTGAATGAAAGCTTGGCTGATGGCTCTTTGGGTGATTTGCAGGAGATTAAGAACTGGAGACCTGTGAGTTTGCTTTGTTCTGATCTCAAAGTCCTTTCTAAGACTCTGGCTAACAGACTGAGAAAAGTGATGGGGCAGGTCATTCATTTTGATCAGACATATTGTGTGCCGGGTAGGTCAATCACAGATAATGTCTGTCTCATACGGGATATTTTAAGTGTTTCGAGTCTTTTAGGGGTAAATTTGGGGTTTATCTCTATTGACCAAGAGAAGGCTTTCGATAGAGTTGAGCATCAGTATCTATGGGACACCCTAGAAGCTTTTGGTTTTAGTTCTGTTTTTGTTGATATGATTAAAGTGTTGTACCAGGACACTGAGAGTTTACTAAAGGTCAATGGTGGTTTGAGTGCCCCGTTTAAAGCTAGTAGAGGAATCAGACAAGGTTGTGCTCTGTCTGGTATGCTTTACTCCTTAGCTATTGAACCAATGCTGAATAAATTAAGAGATAGGATTAAAGGTTTAACATTGAATCATGATATACAACATCAAATTTCAGCTTATGCCGATGATGTTATGGTTTTGGTAAATGGGCAACAAGACATTAATCAGCTGGTTTCTGTTGTTAATGATTTTGGAATATTTTTAGCTGCAAAAATTAATTGGGAGAAGAGTGAAGCACTGGCTGTTGGGAAATGGGAGGAAGGGATGCCAAAACTACCTGGTGGGATGAGTTGGAAGAAAGAAGGGTTAAAATATTTAGGAGTACATCTTGGGGATTTAAACACCCAACAAAAGAACTGGGAAGGGGTGATTGAAAAAATAGAAGGAAAATTGAAAAAATGGAAATGGATTCACTCACAATTGTCATTTAGAGGGAGAGTTTTAATAATCAACAACTTGGTTGCCTCTACATTGTGGCATAGGTTATCTTGTGTGGATCCACCTGTTGGACTACTGTCCCGATTACAGGTAATCCTAGTGAATTTTTTTTGGGATTGTTTACACTGGGTTCCCCAAAGTGTGCTCTTTCTTCCGAAAGAAGAGGGAGGACAAGGCTTGGTGCACTTACAGAGCAGACATGCTACTTTTCGTTTGCAGTTTATTCAGAAATTTCTGACTGGCCCTGTTGAGCTGGTGTGGAGGAAGATGGCAAAAACGATTTTGCACACAGTAGATGGACTTGGACTGGATGCTGCGCTGTTTCTAATGGATGCTAAGCAACTACGTTTTGCTGGAGTGCCTCGATTTTATTGTGAACTTTTCAAAGTGTGGGGACTTTTAAATGTTTGCAGACTGGAGGAGACCAATTCTTTGTTCTGGTTACTTGAAGAACCCACTAATCAGAGGAGCTCGCATGGATATTACGGGTGAGAATGTTCTGGGACTTACGCAGATACTGTGTGCTTCTAAAACTGTGGCATTGAGGCACATAGTTAACGTGGCTGGACCTGAGATGAGTGATATAAATGCAGTAGCTACTCTGTTGGGTCAGAGGTCAATGCGCCACACGCTAACCATAATGGATATGTGGAAAACAAGACTGACAAAGGAGGAATTGACTTTAATAAAGGATTTTAAGAATGGAAGAGTAACTCTGGACATTACAGACCCTTTTCTAAAACTTGGGATTACACCAGACTTAAAAGAAATGTCAGGTCCTTTGTTGGATCTCAACGGACTGCAAGATTTAGATCTGAAAGAAGTCGGTGGGAAAGTGATGTATAAATGCTTTGTAAAAGTTTTTAATAAAGGAACATTAAATGGGAGGGTTGATACAGTGTGGAGGGATAAGCTTGGGTTGAAAGAGGACATGAAACCTGTGTGGAGGGTGCTGTACAAACCACCATTGACCAAACGATCTGGTGACTTACAATGGCGAATATTGCATGGGGCTGTGGCTGTCAACGCTTTTGTTTCAGTCATTAATCCAGATACCGATGATAAATGTGTGTTTTGTGGATCTAGAGAAACTATTTTTCACTGTTATTTGGAGTGTAAAAGACTTCAAACGCTTTTTAATTTGTTGGATTTGTTATGTGGTAAATGTGGGGAAAAGTTTACTCCAGATGTTTTTATTGTAGGGGCAGGATACAATCAAAAGCAAAAGATTAAATGGCAGCTGCTTAATTTTCTGTTTGGACAGGCAAAGCTCGCAATTTATAAAACAAGGAAGAACAGAATAGAAAATAGTGGTGGTTATGAGATTACAGCCTTATTTAAAGCTTTTATTAAGTCAAGAATTGTTGTGGAGTTTAAGTATTACAAAGCAATGAATACGGTGGCCGAGAGGTGCAAAACAAATCACAATTACAAAAACAAAATAACAATTCAGAAAACACAACGACAATTTAGAAAACAAAATAACAATTCAGAAAACACAATAACAATTCAGAAAACACAACGACAATTCAGAAAACACAACGACATTTCAGAAAACACAACGACAATTCAGAAAACACAACGACATTTCAGAAAACACAACGACATTTCAGAAAACACAACAATTCAGAAAACACAACGACAATTTAGAAAACAAAATAACAATTCAGAAAACACAACGACATTTCAGAAAACACAACGACATTTCAGAAAACACAACGACAATTCAGAAAAAACGGAAAAGGTAGGTATATTTTGAGAATGACGTACTTATCGCTGAATGGACGAGATACCTGTCAATCAAGAAATTTGTGATCAACTTTGTTTTGCTATGCGAAAATAGAACACATTAAACTTTACCTTGAAGAAGGACATTCATGTGCCGTGATTGTGGACATGCTGGCGACATACCAAATAATATTTACTATATTAATAGTGTGTCATGAGTTTAGTATGCCTGAGCACATGGTTAGCATGAGTGTTTCGCGATTAGCGCGATAGCCCGCTATTCATTATAACTGGTCATTATGTTGATGTTATTTGAGTGTATGAGTGTATTAATTTGTTTGTAAAAAGCATGAGATTAGAGTGTTACTACAGCTGCCACACGTCATTTTGGGGCTAGCTAGAGCATGAGAACTGCACAGAGAGAGTGTTAAACAGCTTGTTGATCATATTTTTCCTTCTAGTGTGATGGAATGTTTAAAGTCACTTATGTGTACAACGGTCATTACTGTAAAAAAAAGTGATATACATGTTGAGAATGTATGTTTTGAGCTTTTGTTATGCATATCCTCTTATGCTTCATTCTGAGTAAATACACCAACAAAGAAGCCATCACTGCAATGCTCTCTTTTATTTCATTTTTCGACATACCACGACATTAAAAGCTCCGTCGACCAGGACAGTTGTTCGGCTACCGGACAATGTGGTTAGTACTTCTGCAGAAGTTGCGTGTTAAACGTGATGACATATGCGGCTGCTGCAAGAACTCGACCCACCAGGGACAGAACAAGGACACGTCGTAGATTCGTTAGGCGTACCTATCACTCCATGGGACCGAACTTTGCTCCATGGCACGATTTGTTTCTACCGGTACTTCCAGACAGTATTGCTTGATTCCGGTTCTGGCTTGATTGACAGGTATCTCGTCCATTCAGCGATAAGTACGTCATTCTCAAAATATACCTACCTTTACGTTTTTTTCTGAATTGTCGTTGTGTTTTCTGAAATGTCGTTGTGTTTTCTGAATTGTTATTGTGTTTTCTGAATTGTTATTGTGTTTTCTGAATTGTTATTTTGTTTTCTAAATTGTCGTTGTGTTTTCTGAATTGTTATTGTGTTTTCTGAATTGTTATTTTGTTTTCTAAATTGTCGTTGTGTTTTCTGAATTGTTATTTTGTTTTCTGAATTGTTATTTTGTTTTTGTAATTGTGATTTGTTTTGCACCTCTCGGCCACCGTAAATGAATGATATAGAAACTTTCAAATTACAATGGTGTTATAATTCTGTTTTTTGTACGGTTGTGGAGGAGGAGTTATTTTTTGAATTTGTGTGGATTTGAAATTGTTGTAATATTTATTCTTTTGTATTATGATTGAATAAAGTTTGTTATTAAAAATCAATCTCTCTCTCTCTCATATAGTAGTGTGAGAGCAGGCTCACCTGTGTCCAGCTCTGTGTCTGTGAAGAGTGACCGTTCAATAGGTGTGGGACCAAACTTCAGGGAAGAAACACCATCAGCAACTGAAAGGTATTACACATGTTTTACATGACAAGGTTATTTTTGCTAATTTCTCACATGTGGTTTATGTGCAAAAAAACATTTAGATTTTATTGTTTATAATCAGAAGACAATGTCTTATAAAATTTGAAGCTTCTTGCCAGCAAAACAGTTTTACACAGACAACCATAGGGGACATAAAATTACCATAGAAAGACATTAGGCAAAACGAACCGAACCGAATTGTGTAAAATCAAATGTTCAATCTGGCAAGCCTTTAAACGCATACAATTGACAAACTTTCGTGAGGCCGCAAGCGAAAGTGATCTCACTTCTGGGCTCGAGCGCTGTCTATACTATAGCCTATGTGTGTCCTTGTACTAGCGCATAAAAACGATTAATTTACCTGTACAAAAAACTGTGTAAAACATGTAATTAGCAATACTGAGTATCCAGATTTTTATTAAGATAACTCTTCTTAATCTTTCCGTGTGCCTACAAACTGCACTTGATGTGCGAGCTACTGTCAGATGACTCTGTATTTGAGTTCTCCTCCATGTTGCTTCCATGCCGCTGACTGGACGGGGCGGAGTCACGTGACTACTCGCACGGTAGTATGTTTTTATGGGGAAAGTATTAACAGGATTAAAAAAATGACATGGGAAAATTATACGTCGGTTAGAGGTTACATGGCAATCTGCCATGTACAGAGCACACACGATATGAGCAGCTCCCCGCCTCAAAGCGGCAGTCTGCCATGTTCAGAGCTAAAGCACTTAAAGGGTTATTTCTCCCAAAAATGAAAATTCTGTCATTAATTACTCACCCTCATGTTCCAAACCCATAAGACCTTTTACCTTAACACAAATTCTTTTCATGAAATCCGAAAGGTTTCTGACCCCTCCATAGACTGCAATGTAATTACAACTTTCAAGGCCCAGAATGGTATTAAAGACATTGTTAAAATAGTTAATGTGACTACTAGTTCAGTTTGTTCAAAACTTGACATGCATCATCTATAGAAACGCCCATGGCAAAAAGTTATCAAAAGTCAAAATTTCGATTGGTGAATCAGGGTCGCATCAGGATGCCAAAACGTTCTAAGTGGGCAGTTGACTTTTACTAAAATGCTTGTATCTCTTAATCGCAATGAGCTATTTTCACCAAACCTGGTACAAGTGTGTACAAGCTCAGTCTGAGGTCACAGTAAAAACAAATTGCAGTGTTTTACCACTTGGTGGCACTATAACAGGGGAAAAAAACATGAAAATCGTTATAACCAAACAACCATTATTCCATTTGACTTAAGAATTGGCATGCAGTGCCTAAGTTGCCATGCTGGTAATGGCGATTGGCCACTTGGTGGTGCTACAGAGAAAATGGTTAGTCCAATTGACTTGAAAACTGGCATGCATTGTTTTGGTCCATGGTGTCATGGATGTCTATGAGGACCTTCACGTCTCATAAAAAAACATGGTTGCAATTGATCTATGAGATATGAGCACCTGTTAGACCAGGCTAACGGCGGCTGATTAAAACGAAACTCGGTGGGCCTGTTTGATTTATGACCCTAGAGGTCTGTGTGTATATAGTGTGTCAAACGTGATAGCGCCACCCGGTGGCTGTTTTCTTTCATACTTCACACAGTATATATATGAAGAGCTCTTTTCCAAAACGCGATAAACGCCATTTTAAAATAAAATGAGTTTGTCATGTCATTTTGCTGTGTACTGAACCTATTCACTGCTCCATCAACGTTTCATGCCAAATCGCTATATTTCCTTGTTTAAAATGTACTGCAAGATGTTCTTTTCCAAACCGCGATAAGCGTCGAACCTATTTTTAGCCTAAATGCGATACATCCTCTGGACTAATCAGAATTCTCTCTCTCTCTCAAACCCTTTAAATCACTCGCGCGTATCGCGCCAGCTGCTCAATTCGCCTCATTCGCGCGTCCGCGCTGCGCTAAATGCCTCATTCGCGCCGAAGGACCTGCAGATGCGTGTAAACGCGTCTTTACATTGACTTAACTTGAAAATCACTTGCACTAGACGCTCTATTCGCGTTTGGTGTGAACGCCAATCACTCACTCACTCACACAAGGTCATGTCTTGACTTGTTTTATGTAAAGTGGACAATGGTTCTACTTTTTATGGGTTCGACACTTTACTGAATGCCAATGTATTTATTACTGATTGACTTGCCTTTTTTTTTTTTAAGAACAAAATTTATAGCGTTTTGAAAAAAATGGATGGATTTATAGCGTTTTGAAAAAAAAAAAAACTTTGAATTTATCATCAACAATTTTGTTGTTTGATTTAATAATCATTGTTTAACATGTTCAGACTGAGCCAAAAAATAAAACATTTTAACAGGATAAATTGAATATTCACAAAATGTGTGGGTCTAAGTAAAAAATTAAATTTTCCTGAAAACTATTTAAATGGATTTATAGCGTTTTGGAAAAGAGCTCCTCATATATTCCGTATATCACACAATGTATAACATTTGTATATATATATATATTCATATTATATATTGAATCTCCTCATTCTTGACAACTTGCTGTAAATAAGCAGAAATTGCTCTTCAAATGTTTGCGATTTATTGAGTAATCCTACTTTTGCAAACTAGGTCCTTCGTATTTGGCTCAACCTCAAAACCACTGCAGTACAATTCTCTAGACTCTTTAGGTCAATAATTATCAAAATGTTTTGAACTTTAACATTTGGATAGCCATAACAGTGTCATTTAGAAAATGGGCATGGACAAATGTGACCAAATGTACCCAAAAGCCTATAAATCCTAAATGCTTTTGTGTCAACCTACAGCATAGATCGCATAAAGCTCTTAAAACACTTGAATCCCGGTAATCACTGCTTGAGGCTTTATTTATTATTAAAATTATTCATAAATAACTGAAAAACTCAACCCTGTCACAAAATTTCAACCCCGAAAAAATTAGAAATATACAGACATGTGATGCGGTTGAGTGTGAGGTTTTTTTGCTCAAAATGGCCACTGCTCCTCCTGTTGTGTAGGGGAGTATGCCATGCATGACAGCAATGAAATAAGAACATTTTATATACTTATGGATTAAAATGTGAAAAATCATAATTTTTTCATTTTACACGGCGCTTCCGTGTCCTGATTATATTGCCTGCTATATTTATCAAATCCAGGCAATTGGTTGATGAAACATTGATTAAAATTAAGATACAATTAATGCAAAACGAAATTCACTTTAAAGAAAGGCTTTCTACAAAAACAAACTTAATGAAGTGGTCAAAATCATGTCTGCCCACTCGATATACTCCACATCTTATGATCTTACTCATGCTTTTCACTTTTCATATAATCAAAATTAAATAAAAAAAGAAATTATTTTATTTAAACAAATATTAAATTAAATCGTTTTCTTTAATGTCTGGGCTACAACACGTAGGCCTATTAGCCTACAGTACAGATACATTTAATGTCGGAGCGGGATTTAAACGGTAACGCCGTCTTACCTGTGAGCATGTGGGGGGAGACAATTTACAAACAATCATCGAATATTATTTTACCTGATAGGCCTATGCCAATTCTTAATATTTGGTGTTTAAAATGCCTGTTTGAGGTCTCTGTGAAGGGATTTAAAGCAGTCTTTAAAGCAACACTAAGTAAGATTTTTTACCTTAAAATAATGTTTCCATAATCGTTTCAGTGGTTCATCAAGTCGTAACAGGGTGAAAGGCACTTCTGCCTCCGCTTTGCGGTCCTTTATCTGCTATAACCACACTATGTAAGATTGCCAGATCGGGTCGCGTTTCTGTAGTTTGAATGAGACATAAGAAAACTACAAATTTGGCTTGCTTTACGTCAAGCGTTATAATAGTCATTATTTAGTTTTTCTTCATATCTGATGTCGCAATACATCATACTTTCATGAAATCATGCAACATACTCTACCTTGTCTGTGGACATCGTTCATTCCAAAGCCGGTGCTGGATAAACAGCGTGTGTGCGTGTGTGCGACAGTAGGCTGCATTAAGTTAAATTATTTACGACAGCGGTAATGGACAATTCTGCTTCCAACCTGTAGGGCGACCGCAGAGGAAAAGTTCCTTGGTGTTGCTTTGAAGTGCCTCTTTCAGAGCGGTCATGTCCGTAACGGAGAACTGTCACGTCCGTAACATTGTTTTTTCCTCATAAATGCGACCACGAAAAATAAAATAAATGGAATATTTCATGTTCTGTGGAGAGCCAACCCTTCTTCATCTGGTGGGTAGTATTATTTTTGGTTTGAGCAGTGTAGGCTAATTCACAGAATTACTAAAAAATTTTTTTGCCACCTACTGTAAAAGTTAAAGATGTTTTGTGTCACGTCCGTTACAAGCATGTGTTCCCTCATATTAAATATAAAACGCATGTGTAGACTGATATTTTTGTCTGGACTCCTTTATTAAGGGAGTTTGGATATATAAACAAACGTTTCAATATATTGGTATTAAATGCGTTTTCTGAGAATTTATATTTCAAGTTTGGACTGCAAATGTCACGTCCATAATGCTGGAATTGACCAATAGTAATTTAAAGATGTGGTAGCATTGGATCTGGCCAGGAAGGATAACTCTGGGAGTTGGAAAGGGGAGTGTCGCGATTCTGCCTTCTCACACCGCGACACAGATCGTGGATCTGAGTATCGCGATTTCAGTTTAATATCGCGTATTGTTACAGCTCGTATGTATGTATGTATGTATGTATGTGTATTTATTTTTGTTTATAAACTTTTTGTAGAAATCAGTTACAGTGGGACCTCCTGCAATAAATCGATTCTGTTTGCTCTTTGTGTATTAGGGAAAGATCCCCCAAAGGATAGTTCACCCAAAAATGAAAATTCTATCATAATTTACTCACCCTCAAGTTGCTGAACAAAAAAGGTTCTATGCTGAACAAAAAAATAATAATATTTTGAATAATGATGAAAACCAAACAGTTGTTGAGCCCCACTGACTTCCATAGGAGGGAAAAAATACTATGGGAGTCAATTGGGACCATGCACTTTTTGGTTATGAACATTCTTCAAAATATCTTATCTTGTGTTGAGGACAACAAAGAAATGTATACGTGTTTAGAACAACTTAAGGATGAGTAAATGTTGACAATTATGGGTGAATTATCACTTTAAAAAGACAATGTTTATGTTGTGTGATAATATTCTCTTTGGCTATTGAACTGTGACATTGATGTCTTCAGTCAGTTTTTACAGAGATTAATCACTAAGGATGTTTGCATATACCTTCATGAAATAAAAAAAATACCCAGTAAGAAATAAAAACGGAAAACACTGGTAATACTGATTTTGATAATGATCTTATATTGTATACATTTGAAGTTTTTTTTATCAACATACTGTAAATTTGTTTGCAAAAAAAATGCTGTTTCCAGTTCTAGTTTTGTCTAATATTGCACATGCTGTAATTTATTAGATATACTATAAATAATGACCACATTTATTTTGCAAACAGGATTCCGGATGAGAAAAAAAGAGAAAATCTCATCAAGGTCTTTCAGGTATGGAAAAATATTGTTTTGTATTTATTGTTTACATTTTTATATTATAATAAACAACTGGGTTTTTCGACAAATGTAAAATAGTGTATTTTTATTTTAAAAAAGACAACTTAATGTATTTAGCATTTCCCATAGCATTTTATTTGTGTACACATCCACATGTCAACAATGCTAGACTCATATATTTTCATGTTGGTAGACAAGCAGCTTCATTAAACTTGCAATTATATGTAAACAATATTTAGCAACTCTACAATTCTGTATGATTTGTAATTTATGAATGATTTGGGGCACAGTCGTATTGACATTCTGTAATGTTAATTTTGCCTTCCTTAATTCTGGTATGTGTGTTACATTTACTGCCTTTGTCTAAGAAGTTAACAGCATAATCCAGTCATTTAACTAGGTACTTTCACTAATTTTACCTAAAATTATTGCATAAATAGTTTGCTCAAGCTAACTGGTGTTCTGCAGTTTTCATTTTCATTGTATATGCTATTTGTAGTTTCACATTATCACAGCTTCATTAATGCTTTTACTTCTGATGTCTGTAATTTGTTTAACCATACGTTTCATTTATGGATGTGGAATTTTGTTACATTTTGTTGTTGTACCATCTTTGTTTTTATGCTTTTAGGACCTTGAGCAGAAAATAATTGTATTCCTAAAGAATGAGCTGGACAAGTTTAAGAAAATACTAAAAAAGGAGAACACCCAATACTTTGTGCAGGACTATATAGATGACATGTGTAGCATCAAAGAAGCAGCTCTTGATATCACACTGTACTTCCTAAAAAGTATGAAGCAAGATGAACTTGCAGATACTCTAAAAGGTAAGAGGCTCATGACCATCTGTCATGTTGTCACTTAAAGTCAGGAGAGAAAAGTATGATCAAGTATTTTTATTTCTGTTTGTGTTTAGATGAGCTTGTCTTTATTCATCAACAACAACTTAAATCAAACCTGAAGAAGAAGTATCAATGTGTGTTTGAAGGAATTGCAAAGCAAGGTGACTCCATAGATCTGAATGACATCTACACAGATCTCTATATCACTCAGGGTGGCAGTGAACAGGTCAATACAGAACATGAGGTGAGACAGATTGAGATTTCCAGGCGTGCTGAATCACAAGAGATACAGATTGAATGCACAAATTTGTTTAAATCACCTGAACAAGGCAAGCAGATTAAAACTGTACTGACAAAAGGAGTTGCTGGCATCGGTAAATCCATCTCAGTGCAAAAGTTTATTCTGGATTGGGCCGAAGGAAAAGAAAATCAAGATATCAGCTTCATATTTTCTCTTCCATTCAGAGAGATGAACTTAAAGGAGAAAGAAAAACAAAGCTTGATGAACCTTGTTAGTCGGTTTTTCCCAGAGATAAAAGGACTGAACCTTACAAGAGATGATAAATTCAAAGTCCTGTTCATTCTTGATGGATTGGATGAATGTCGCCTTCCTTTAAACTTTAAGGACAATGAGACGTGTCGTGATGTATCGTCACCAGCCTCTCTAGATGTTCTCCTGACGAACCTCATCAAGGGAAATCTTCTTCCTTCTGCTCTCATCTGGATCACCACCAGACCAGCGGCTGCCACTAAGATTCCTCCTTACTGTGTCGACCGCGTGACAGAGGTCAGAGGGTTCAATGATGCACAAAAGGAAGAGTACTTCAGAAAAAGATTCACTGATGAGGAAATGACCAACAGAATCATCGATCACGTTAAACAATCAAAGAGTCTCTTCATCATGTGCCGTATCCCAGTCTTCTGCTGGATTGCAGCCACTGTTCTCAAGAACATTTTTGAGGAGAAAATAAATAATAATCCAAAAAATCAAACTGAGGACGCCTCTACAACACTGCAGGAATCAAATACTGAAGACATTCCCAAGACTCTGACACAAATGTACACACACTTTCTCCGCTTTCAGATCCAGCAGAACAGACAAAAGTATGATGGAGAATACAGACCAGATGTTTCCTGGGATAAAGATGCCATCCTTTCACTGGGGAAACTGGCATTTCATCAGCTGGAAAAAAACAACCTGATCTTCTATGAGACAGACCTAATGGACTGTGGTATTGATGCCTCTAAAGCATCAGTGTATTCAGGCATGTGTACACAGATCTTTAAGGAGGAGAAGGGAATCATTATTGGTACCATGTACTGCTTTGTTCACTTGAGCATTCAAGAGTTTATTGCAGCCCTTTATGCACATCTTTTTCTAGACATCAGCAAGAAAAGTGTGTTTGTTCAAGAGTCTGCAGAGCAGGAAAACAAAAATGAAGCCAAGATTGATTTGCTGAAAACTGCAGTGGACAAGGCCCTCGAAAGTGACAATGGACATCTGGATCTTTTCCTTCGATTCCTTCTTGGTCTGTCACTTCAGTCTAATTATCCACTCTTACGAGGTCTGTTGACACAGCAAGACAGAAATGACGAGAGCAACAAGGACATAGTTCAGTACATCAAGCAAAAGTTAGGTGAAAATTTATCTCCAGAAAGGTCCATCAATCTGTTCTACTGTCTGAATGAACTGAATGACCAAACTCTGGTTAAAGACATTCAAACACAACTTAGAGAAGGAAGTCTCTCATCTGCTGACCTTTCACCTGCCCAGTGGTCTGCTGTGGCCTTTGTGTTGTTGACATCAGAGGAGGAGCTGGAAGACTTTGAGCTTGAGAAATTTAAGAAATCAGACGAGTGTCTAATTAGACTATCATCGGTCATCAAAGCCTCCAAAAGAGCTCTGTAAGTCTTTTACTTTTTGTTTTTATCTGCATAAATTCTTAATCGTATACCATATATTAATGTATACCATCTATATAGTTAATTTATATCAGTAGTTTTTTTATTTATATTTTTTCTCTAATGAATGCAGTGGAAATAAAGTCTAATTTTACTATTTTATTCTAATTTTAGTATATAAGGATTTAGTAGCAAACTCTGTAATCTGTAATTCTTTTTTAGGCTAAATGACTGTAACTTGACACACAAAAGCTGTTCGGCTCTGGCTGCAGTTCTTGGATCAGATTCCAATCTGAAAGAGTTGAACATGAACAATAATGATCTGCAGGATAGAGGAGTGGAGCTGCTCCGCACTGGACTGGAGAGTGTGAAATGTAAATTGGAGACACTTTGGTAAGTTGTGTGATGTCACAATTAGAACAAAGAGAATTTTTTATTTTTGTATATTGTGGTACATTTTTAAATATTTTTAAGACTTAATAGATAGCGGAGTTAATATCTGAATTGACTAATCTGTTCATCCTATGAACATCAGTGTAATCAAGGTCAAGGTGTCTTTTATTGGTACCCAAGGGTAAATTTGTTGTGCAGACAGGAGATTGAGCAATCCATATTTAAAAAAAATCCATAAAACATTAAAACATACAGTAAAACATAAATCATTATAATAATGTCCAAAAGTATAAAGACTCCTAAGAAAAAGTCATGACAATGTGCCTCTAGACTAGGGCTTGCACAGACTAGTCGAGTGGTCGAGAGATCGACTACTTCAACCACTAGTCAGCGCTGTCAGAAATAATTGACTACTCGAGCGCCCATTAACCATAAATTAATTCCAAATGGCGAACGTCACCAACAGACACCACACATCAGATGTGAGGAAGTATTTCATCAAGGATGACAAAAATATTGTAATTTGCCAACTCTGTAAGGGGCCGTTCACATATTGCTTCTAAAAATGCTCTCCTTCTTTCTACAAGTGCTTGCGCTCCCATGGCGTCTGTCGTTGCTATGCAACCATGAACTGCACTCTCCATGATGACGAGGAAGTATCAGCAAATGATTAATGATTTTTTAGCCCTTGCATTAGCTTTACTAATGGATATATTTATGGAGATGAGAAATAAAAACCCGCCCTGTACAGCTATGATCAGCTGTTCGGCCAAGCTTTCGATGTTGTTACGGAAATGCAAGATTATCGGTTGTTTTTTGTCTCATGACCTGCGGTGCGCTTGCGGCATTCTTAAAAGTTGAGATGTTTTCATCTTGCCGCGACATAGGCGCGCCTGGAAAAACGAGCTTGCCTACGCACGCCTACATTTGAAATAAACTTGAGCGTGCAAAAGACGCGATATGTGAACGGCCCCTAAAAGCGGACATTGCGTCTGAACTGAAAGGCAAGAACGGCTATTTATTTGGCTTTACTCTGTTAAATGAAAATTAAAATATGTAATGTCATAATTATAATGTTGAGAGTTTACTTATGTAATTGTTGCATTAGGCTATGAATTAATAAACATTTATTGATAAGAACTATTTCATGTCTTTTCATTTACAGTAGCATGAACCACGAGTAGTCGAATAACTCGAGTATTGTTTTGATAAGAAATCGACTAGCAGAAATCAGTAGTCGTGCAACCCCTACTCTAGACACACTCACCCACCCCCTAAATAGCATAAAGTGCCATGCGTAGAAACGAATGTAATTTTCTGCTATTTTTATTTAATAATTCTATTGCTGCAGGTTCTAAAGTATTCCTATATTGTCTAGTTATCCACCTAGGGGCCACAAACTGACAACCAGAGTGTAGGAGCTGAAAATCACCATTATAAAGGGTACAGTAGGAACAACCTTTAAAAATAGAACTCGCCTTATGCTGCAGCTGGTTAGACCTGCTAGGTTAAGTTGTGGTTCACCTATAATCTTATTAGCCCACTTGACAATTTGGTTCAAATAATTTTTGTTTTTCAAAGATAAATTACCAAACCATGACACAAGGGAGAATGACAAGACTGATTCAATAAAAGCCATAGATTTATCAATGTGAAATTTGGAGCATTCTGAGGCAAAACAGATGCTGATGTTGCTTTTAAACATTAAAATAAACAAATAAATAAATAAATAAATAAACATTGCAGCTCTGTTTACATAAAAGTACATTTTTAATTATTGTAAAGCAATCAAATGAACCAAACACTGGCCAAAACACACATTCTTAGTGGTCACTAAATAAATATAAGTATTAATTCTATGTCCTGTTCTTCATTTTAGGCTGCGTAAGTGTGGTCTAACAGAGGAAAGCTGTTCAGCTCTCGCTACAGTCCTGAGATCAAACTCCAGTCTGAAAGAGCTTGACATCAGCAACAATAATCTGCAGGATTCAGGAGTGAAGAAACTCCAGAATGGATTAGGAAATACAAACTGCACACTGGAGAGACTCAGGTAAAAGGGTTAAATTTATCAAATAACTGTTTTTAAATTCCTCCTATAGTAAATAGTTTTATCCTTTAAACTCATCTTTCATTATCAAAGATATTTAAATTTTGTTTTTTTCTTGTGATATTAATTTCTTCATGTCTTAAAATAGCTTGAATGTAATTCTACACCCTTGCCTCATTTACTATACATGGATTCATGAATATGCAGATTTGTCCCGCTTCCACTCTGTGACACAAGCTCAGACCTACCTGATTCACTTGGTCAACTTTACTGTAGTAAATGTGACACAATGGCAAGTGGAAATACTGGTTTAAATAATCCATATACGTTTTATCCAGAAACTGATTCAGAAGAAAAGGAAGACCAAATTACATAGGGTCATCTACTAGTTGATGTATCAGAATGGTAATGTGTTTTATGTATCGCTCTCTGCAATCTCCGTCACATAACAGTAATTGCTATGATTAGGCTTTGGCTTGAATATGTTATCAAACAGCTAATAATGTGTTGTTAATGTTTCACAAACCATGTTCCCGTTCACCATCTCAGAGTCAGACAGCTTCCTTCTTAAAATCAGCATCATAACAAACGCTTTGAATACCATAGAAAGTGGAGAAAGGCATGAATTTCATTATAACATCTTAAAATACATAATTCATCCGCTATATGTCACCCGATGTTTCTTATCAACAGAAAAAACAGTGGGATAAACTGGATTCTCTTGAAACCTCCTGCCCCGCAGCATAGTTAATGATATGCTAAAGCTCCCCCGTACACTGACAGGATTGGTTACAGCATGTTTCTGACATAGAGAACAAGGGTGGTTTCAAACCACGTTTTTGGTAAACTGTAGTTTTAAAGGGAAAACACTCAGCAGTGGTGTCAAAGCATATTAAAAAAAACACACTGAAATATAAACATTAAAAACTTGATTTTCACCACAAGGGGTCTTTAGGTTACTTTTTAAAGCTCCCACAAACTTACTTAACCTGGAGGGAAACAGCTTCCACTATAAATTGCTGTAGGCCATTTATGTTTAAATGATTTAACTGTGTGTGGACATTGCTTATTTTAAATGCGTATGTGTACATAGGCCTGTTACACAGAGCCAATTTCTAAATCTACACAGGTTAACTTTGAGGATAGTTCGAGCAAACTCTGTTTTTTTTCTCAAGAGGTGGAATGTTTTATAGTGGCTGTGTGCTGTGCTCAGACCAATGTTTCCTCTTAGAAGAAAAAATAAAACGCGCACAGAGAACAGACGCACAAGGTGTGGGGAAATTATTGCAGTGCTTTGGTTAACCGCCATAGAGTTTGTCGCTATAGAGTTAGAACCGATGAATGCGGTTTACAGGTTCCATAGAAAAAGAATGATGTGGTTGTGTGTGAGCGGCAGAGATCCGATCATCCGAATCAGTCTCTTTAGGCATACTTTCATATTTTCAGACCAAGTAGCTCAATATGAGAGGCAACGTAAAATGCAAAGATGTGAACTAAAACGTCACGTTTTAAAGAAGAGTGGCTTGATTGCTGGGAATAACGTATGATGAGCACAGCAAAGTAACAAAACTTAGAGAATTTACAACATTTACACATGCACCACAGGTGTAGTAGTGTGCAAACTCAAAATACATCAGGTACATACCTCAGAATTTTTTGTGGGTTTCAAAGAAGTGCTGTCAATCGATTAAAAAAATGAAGTAGATTAATCACACATTTTTTCTGTGATTAATCGTGATTAATCACAATTAAAAACAGGTTTTATAAGTTTTTAATATATTTTATAATGTAATAATTTCACATTTAATCTCCAAATTAATGTAGAAGCAACATAAAGACACTATATTTTAAATACTTGTTTAATGGCATATTTTTATGTATGAAGGCCAGCATTACTGATATTAAAACTGCTACTGATGTCTTGATGATGTCTCCCCAAATTTAAAACATTAATTATAGCCATTCTGTTACATTCGGGAGCGTGACAACGAAATTGTGGACCCCACTTGCAGAAGAGCGTGGTCGAACAGGCAGTAGGCCAATCACCAGCAAACAGTAACAGGAAGGGCACGGCAAAAGAGTAATCCAAACACACAGGCAATGGTCAAGGCAGGCAGCGAACGATCATAAACGAGGAATCTGACTAGGGTCAAAAATACAGGCTAAGCAAGGCAGAGCAAGGAAACAAGAATAACACAGAATGTGAACATAATTATAAAGAGTCACTGATGGGAAACAGGTGTGAGTGTGTGATTAGCACCTAGATGGGGAATTGTGGGAGTCCATAAGACGACATTGATGAACACAGACCCAGGACATGTTACACATTCAGCATTACAGTGTATTGAAAGCTCTCCATGTTTTAAAACATTAGGCTTCAAAAAATATAACAACTTTTAATTTAAGTGAACTTAAAATAATCATTACATAAACCCATAATAAATATCATATTTACCTGTGCGTTGTGAAATATACAGAAATTGAATAAAGTTATCTAACAGTCTGCACTGCATAAATAATAAATTAAATAGATGAATCCTTATTAAAGCTACAAAAGTTCTTTAATCAAGAGCAGTGAGTAATTTTCACTGTTACCTTTGTTCTTTGATTAACTTTAATGACACACAGCATTAGTGGCTCATGTCACTTTAAGATCTGCCGATGCGCCTCATTCTCTTACAACCTTTATGTTTATTTAACTCATTTAAGACTGTTCTTATATAAATTAATTAGAGTTAATTAACATAAATTAAAGGGAACATTGGTTCAGACTTAAGTTTTGTTTGATGATTGCTACATTCAGAAAGTGTATTTTCTTGGAGTAGATAAACTAAAAAAGGAGTTCATACAGTATATCTGACTGCTTATATTCATTGCCAAAAATGTAGCCATGTGCAGTAATATTGAAAATTGAGGATGCAGCGCATCGTAATATTGAATCGAATCGTTGACATGATAATCATAATCAATCGAATCATGACACCAATGAAGATTAATACCCCTATTTATAATACACTTGTGTTTATATTGTGTAATAACTGTATTCATGTTTGTCTTTTCTGTAGACTTTCAGACTGCAGTATCACAGAAGGAGGTTATAAAGCTCTGGCTTCAGCTCTGAGATCTTCACACCTGATAGAGCTGGATCTCAGAGGAAATGATCCTGGACAATCAGGAGTGAAGGAGCTCGATGATTTACTACAGGATCAGAACTGTTCCTTGAAAACACTGAGGTGAGACATGATGAAAATAAATGATATGCAGGAAAATATTTATAAAAATATTATGATTTATAAAACAGTGTGTCGTTGTTGTACTGAACTTATAGATTTCAAAACTAAAAATAGGTTTTTAACAGTATTTTCTACTTTCCATTACATTATAAATGTTGAGAATTTAGTTAATTCCTGCTTCATCTTCCTTTCTGCAGGTTTTTGAGTCCTACTGCAGATAAAGCCTGTCAGTATGTGAGAGGAATTGTGGGTAAAAACCCGTTACTCCTGAGAGAACTGAATCTGAGTGGACGTGAACTAGGAGACACACAAGTGAATAAGATCGCTGCTCTACTGAAGGATAAACACTGTAAACTCAACACACTGATGTGAGTATTTACTATTGTTTTATAAATATTTCACATAATTTTTTGGTCATATTTTCACTACCTTGTTTTCGATTAAAATTATCATTGTTGTTCAATAAAAAAGTTTTTTAGAGAAACTGAAGAATGTTTCCTGTCTTTGTTTTCTTTCTCTTCAGGCTGAATAATAACAGCATTACAGCAGAAGGTTGTGCTGCTCTGACTTCAGCGTTTAATTCAAACCCTTCAAACCTGATAGAGCTGGATCTGAGTGAGAATAAACTTGGAAACTCTGGAATAAAGAAGATCTGTGTTCTCTTGGAAAATCCTGAATGCAGATTGGAGAAACTGAAGTGTGTATTTTTAAATCTACATTTTTTATGTTATTTTACATTTGTTAATATCCTACTTGATTAGATGAACTTGATGAAAAAGACTATATAGGCTAAAATTTCAATTTCAGTACATGCATCACTATTTATTTGACTATTTTCTGTAACTGACTGTGAAGTATTATGTAAATCATGTTGATTTAAGTGGTTTATCAGATGTTATTATAAAGCCTAGGGCTAGTATGATAATCTGTGTTTACAAAGAATATACAAACTTTTTTTTTTTAAATAGACTTTCAGACTGCAGTATCACAGAAGAAGGTTATAAAGCTCTGGCTTCAGCTCTGAGATCAAACTCTTCACACCTGATAGAGCTGGATCTCACAGGAAATGATCCTGGACAATCAGGAGTGAAGGAGCTCAGTGATTTACTAATGGATGACCGCTGTACATTAAAGACCATGAGGTGATTTAAAAACGTTACTTTGTAAAATTGACGGCTCTCCAACAATGCTGCAATGTCAATAATCAATAAAACATCATATATAATATGCTAGATCAACGCATAAATGCATTGTATTAACAGCATTGCAAACAATTGGGAATACATGCACCGCACAAAACTTTGAAATTGTTTTATTTTTCTTTAAACAGTAAACACTATCTGTTCCCAAAAAAATGATGTGTGTGGATCAACAGCATGTTCACAATTGTAAAATTAACTAATCTAAAATTCTCTTCTACTTCCTGTAGGTTTCTGAAAAGTGCTGCTGCACAGGAAGCGTGTGAGTGTCTCACTAAAGTTCTGGGTAAAAGTCCATTATTACTGACAGAACTGGATCTGAGTGAAGATAAATTAGGAGATCTGGATGGAGAGAAGCTCTCTGCTCTTTTGATGGACTCTCATAGCAAAGTGGAGAAAATAAAGTGAGTCAATGTAATCTTATTCATTATAACTTCTGTTTGTTGTGTATTATAAAAGACTGTCAGTCACTTGTGTGAGCAGATATGAAGAGCTGGTAATCTGATGTGTGTTGAATATGTACTGAATAATAAAGTATGTGTTTTTGTGTTTAGGCTGAATAATTGTGAGTTGACAGAGAAAAGCTGTTCAGTTCTAGCTACTGTTCTCTCCTCTAAAACCATCCTGAAAGAGCTGAACCTGAACAACAGCCGTCTGCTGGACTCTGGAGTCAAAGAGATCTGTGAGGGACTGAAGAATCCTGTGTGTGAGCTGAAGATACTTGAGTGAGTTAATTTCACCATCAGCTACTTTCAACACCACAGAAATCACAGGAATTTGATGCATTTGATAACATTTTGTATTATTTGTAGGCTCAGTAAGTGTGATCTAACAGTGGAAAGCTGTTCAGATCTGGCTTCAGTTCTTTCTTCAGACAGCAACCTGAAGGATCTTGACCTGAGCAATAATAATCTGCAGGATTCAGGAGTGAAGCTGCTCTCTGATGGACTGAAAGAGAATTGTAAACTGGAGAGACTCAGGTTAGTTGATGACTAATATATTAAAGGTCTTTGGGCCTGTTGTTTGCTTCTATATTTAGCTATCCTTTTTGTATGGATTAATATTGTTCAGGACATTTGTGGATTAACTGATTATTCTGTTCTAGACTTTCAGACTGCAGTATCACAGAAGAAGGTTATAAAGCTCTGGCTTCAGCTCTGAGATCAAACCCTTCACACCTGACAGAGCTGGATCTCAGAGGAAATGATCCTGGACAATCAGGAGTGAAGGAGCTCGATGATTTACTACAGGATGACTCTTTTAAATTAAAGCACATGAGGTCATAATTGTCTTCAAATATTTAAAAATAAGACATAGATATGATATCATCTATATGAAAGTAGAGAGGATAAATGAGTCAGTGCAGCATTATAAAGACGAAGAGGAATTTAAAGAATTGCAGTTCATAGCAATGCACCACTTACACAACTGAATTTCATGGGTTTTGTGACATAACAATAATAAAGAAAAAAATATAAAAATTATTATATTAATACTTTTTGCAAATGATTGTTTTCAGATTTTCTTGCTGATTTGTAAATTAGATATTTTATCAGTGAAACTGGAGGCAGTTATTATAACTATAACTTTAATACTACACTAGACCCATAAGAAAGATTGAGTTGGGAATACCATAAAAATTCTCTTCTACTTCCTGTAGGTTTTTGAAAAGTGCTGCTGCACAGGAAGTATGTGAGTGTCTTACTAAAGTTCTGGGTAAAAGTCCATTATTGCTGACAGAACTGGATCTGAGTGAAGATAAATTAAAAGATCTGAATGGAGAGAAGCTCTCTGCTCTTTTGATGGACTCTCATAGCAAAGTGGATAAAATCAAGTGAGTCAGTGTGATTTATACATTATAACTTCTCTGTTTTTTTGTTTTGTTCTTTCATTTTAAATTACTGCCAGTCACGTGTGAGCAGATATGAAGAGCTTTTGATCTAATGTGCTTTGAATATGTGCAGAATTATAAATAATGTTGTTTTTGTGTTTAGGCTGAATAATTGTGAGTTGACAGAGAAAAGCTGTTCAGTTCTAGCTACTGTTCTCTCCTCTAAAACCATCCTTAAAGAGCTGAACCTGAACAACAGCCGTCTGCTTGGCTCTGGAGTCAAAGAGATCTGTGAGGGACTGAAGAAGCCTGTGTGTGAGCTGAAGATACTTGAGTGAGTTAATTTTACCATCAGCTACACTCAACACCACAGAAATCACAGGAATATGATGCATTTGATAACATTTTGTATTATTTGTAGGCTCAGTAAGTGTGATCTAACAGAGGAAAGCTGTTCAGCTCTGGCTTCAGTTCTTTCTTCAGACAGCAACCTGAAGGATCTTGACCTGGGCAATAATAAACTGCAGGATTCAGGAGTGAAGCTGCTCTTTGATGGACTGAAAGAGAATTGTAAATTGGAGAGACTCAGGTTAGTTGATGACTAATATATTAAAGGTCTTTGGGCCTGTTGTTTGCTTCCATATTTAGCTATCCTTTTTGTATGGATTAATATTGTTCAGACGTTTGTGGAGTAACTGATTATTCTGTTCTAGACTTTCAGACTGCAGTATCACAGAAGAAGGTTATAAAGCTCTGGCTTCAGCTCTGAGATCAAACCCTTCACACCTGACAGAGCTGGATCTCAGAGGAAATGATCCTGGACAATCAGGAGTGAAGGAGCTCGATGATTTACTACAGGATGACTCTTTTAAATTAAAGCACATCAGGTCATAATTGTCTTCAAATATTTAAAAATAAGACATAGATATGATATCATCTATATGAAAGTAGAGAGGATAAATGAGTCAGTGCAGCGTTATAAAGACGAAGAGGAATTTAAAGAATTGCAGTTCAAAGCAATGCACCACTTACACAACTGAATTTCATGGGTTTTGTGACATTAAAAAGGTTAAAGAAAAAAATATAAATTATTATATTCATAATTTTTTGCAAATGATTGTTTTCAGATTTTCTTGCTGATTTGTATATTAGATATTTTATCTGTGAAACTGGAGGCAGTTATTATAACTATAACTTTAATACTACACTAGACCCTTAAGAAAGATTGAGTTGGGAATACCATAAAAAGTCTCTTCTACTTCCTGTAGGTTTTTGAAAAGTGCTGCTGCACAGGAAGTATGTGAGTGTCTCACTAAAGTTTTGGGTGAAAGTCCATTATTACTGACAGAACTGGATCTGAGTGCATATAAATTAGGAGATCTGGATGGAGAGAAGTTCTCTGCTCTTTTGATGGACTTTCATAGTAAAGTGGAGAAAATCAAGTAAACATGATTTTATATATTATAACTTCTCTGTTTTTTTTGTTTGTTCTTTCATTTTAAATTTCTGTCAGTCACGTGTGAGCAGATATGAAGAGCTTTTGATCTAATGTGCTTTGAATATGTGCAGAATTATAAATAATGTTGTTTTTGTGTTTAGGCTGAATAATTGTGAGCTGACAGAGAAAAGCTGTTCAGTTCTAGCTACTGTTCTCTCCTCTAAAACCATCCTTAAAGAGCTGAACCTGAACAACAGCCGTCTGCTGGACTCTGGAGTCAAAGAGATCTGTGATGGACTGAAGAAGCCTGTGTGTGAGCTGAAGATACTCAAGTGAGTACTGTGATGGATTTTTTAACCCTCTGAGGTCTGAGCTGTTTTCTGGGCCCTGGAGGTGTTCTGACATTTCTGGTTATTTCTGTTACTTGTGACATTTTCATGGCTAAAGTCTAATTATACTGTATTCAGCACAAACTCTGCTACAATAATATATCAGCAGCATGTATGTAAAAGTTTGTAGTTTTGAGATAATGACATTTATGCGTGGTTTGTGAAAATACAAAAAAAAAATCTCACTGAAATAAGGCCATGAAACCCATACTGATTATTTCTTCACAAGACTTTTGAAAATTGTATCACATAGCCTAGAATATTTGCTCTAAAACTATGTGAAAATCACCCCGACTGCTCATTCAGATAAGACAATATATTGATTTAAAACTTTTACGACGTGTTTTGTGTGAAAAAGCTTTATGCGGAGCTCATTAATATGTAAGCTTTTCACACCTGAGAAAGACAAAGACCCTCCCCTAACGGCCCTATTAGGAGCTATCAGGCCCTGTGATTCTGAGCAACCTTGCACAATACTGTAAATGAGGAGATTTAAAAAAGAATGGCTTTTACATTGTTTGGATTTATTTACAACACATCATAGTCCAAAGATACACAACAAATGCCAAAAAGCACTTATTGAAAACAATGATCCAAAGACAGAGACCTTTGTGCCATTCTTAAAAACATTGTACATACCTTTCATTTCCAAGGTGTTTGATTTTCACTTTACCATGTTCATGTACAGAGACTCATGTGAATGTTGAAGTCCTCAGTGGCATCTGGGCCCTGAAAAAAAAAGTGAACATACTGATATCAAGAGAAAGGCATGCACGATTTTGGGAATAAATTTTAGATTTTTCTGGTTAAAATTGCTTTTTAAAATTCACAGAATACACACACACACACAAATGTTTCCAACAATATATAATATAATGAACACCAGGTTTGTTGTGCCTTGTAGGCATAAGCTATGCGCAGTGCTGGATAAAATAATAATAACAATAACCAATAGCAGTATAAATCTTCCAAAAGATTTCAGTAACAACAAAGCTAGAGAAAAATATATTGATTATCATGTTACTTCAAATGTTTCCATTCGTTATGATGATATGAATTGAGATAATAGTAAAAACATGAAGCCGTTTGCTTTTCAAAAGCGATCACGATCCAAAATATGATACATTCGAACGCGATCGCGCTGCAAAATATGATACATTCAAACGCGATCGCGCTGCAAAATATGATACATTCAAACACGATCATGATCCAAAATATGATACATTCAAACGCGATCGCGCTCAAATATAAAACATTGTGGTTACCATATACATTTATACGTTTGAGCAGATATCCACAAACACAGTAACAGTAAACACGGGTCTAAATATTATAATATTCACCATATATCTAGCAACAGTTTATTTATTTAAATTTATGCAACAACAGCAAACTAATATGTAAGAATTTCTTACCTGTAACGTCACGCCAGCAGAGGGAGCCCTCTCCCGAGTGCTGACTGTGTGCCACTCCCTCTGCTTCACTGGTTACTTCCTGTTTGAGAGACATTTAAGCATGGTCTGGCTAACAGGCCATTGCGAAGTATTGCCAGTCTACCTGCCTTACTGAGCGTTCTCTTGTCATTGTCTTGCTTATATCGTGTATGACCTTTGCCAGCTTTGTTCTGTTTTTGCCTCTTGGATTATCCCTTTTGCTCTGTTGTTTGGATTGGACTGCCACATTGTGTATTACCTCTGCCTGCCTTAAGTTTCTGCTATCTGCCTGCCGATTTTGTCTTGTTTGCTGTGGATTTTAATAAACGACTGCATATGGATTCTGCCTCGGCTTCCGCCTCATCACATTACCTTACACCTTTCTTGTCTTCAAATCGCGTTCTTCTTCTTCTGATGTAAATCCAATGTAAGCTCAGGACCGTCTAAAAGCAGAGACTTGTGAAGTGTTTTGGTGTTTTGTTTTTGAGGTAGGCCTAATGAGCGCGATCGCGTTCCATGTGGAGATTTGTGAATCTCTTTTGCGCGAGTGGGCGTGGTAAATTAAAAAATAATTAGGAAGCGTTTGAGAAGCTGGACATCTTGTTGGTTTTATACAAATTACTTAAACAGAGAATATTTGTTTTCAGTTTGAATCCGATCCTTTAAAAGTACACACTTAAATGTTTATAAAGGTATATTGCTCATAAATGTGTGACAAGTATTCGCTGAGTTTTATTTCAGTTTATAGACGTGCTCAAGAAAAAAAAGTTCACTGCGACGGAGAGGCAGAACGCACACCCTGTTTATTTTCTTTATTTTACAAAAGCACAATGTTTTGATTTGATTGTAAGTGGACACATACAAAAGAAGAAATAGAAATAGAAATATCACAGATTCTTTTTTTATATTTCTTTTTTTTTGTATGACCATAAATGACAGAGTAATTTAAGTTTATAGTGCTACAATGTGGAGACAATCCAGCAAAACGCGCCGGCGCGTTTGCCGACCTCAGAGGTTTAATTAATCATAACTAACATTTATTTTTCTTGCAGGAACAACATTCATTTGCTTTTGAAGCTTAAATGTTTCCAAACCCTTTGGTCGAAAACTCATGACTTTGAGTTTCTGTGTGCAAAAATAACAAATAGGGGAAATGACTAGACAGATGTCTAGGTTTATAAACTGTTGATTAACAAAGTGAAGCAATCAAGAAAACAGAGTTTGCTTCTACCTACAGAAGGCTTTGCCTATGAAGAACCAATCAAATTGTAGGGAAATTATGTGTAACGAGGTTCGTTGTTATGGTAAGAAGGAGGCGGGAACCGGCGAACATTCAAATATTTTATTAAATAAATAAACCAATACAAAAAAACGAAAGAAAGCCCCTCACGGACGACTGCTGGCCACACAAAACAGGAACAAAACATCACATAAAACTCAGGCCTGTTTCGCTCTTCACTGTCGTCGCTCCTCCTTTATGCTTACGCTCCTCCGTGAGAGATACGAGACCGGTACGTTGGGCAGGTGTCGCTCATCAGTAATCACGCCACCGGCCTCGTGTTGCTCTCTCAAGGCCCTCGGCCTAGTCCTGCTCGCCACATTATGTAATGTATCATGTCATTTTCGCCATGCTCCTATTCTATTAAAAAACTATTGTATTCTTTTTGCTGGTGGAATTCTCTCTGAAATTTGTCTGAGAACTCTCCCGGCTGTGATTAAAGCATATTCGAAGGCATTTTCTGGAGTCTGTCCGTTTATTATTGCTGCACAGCAAACAGAAAAGTTAGAGTTAGAAGACTACGCTGAAGTCGACGGTAGACTCGCTAGGTCATAGGTAACTCGGCTGAAGTCGACAGTAGACTTGCAAAAAAATAAAGTGCAATAGGCATTAATTAGTAGTAGGCTACATAGCAGCATGTTGAAATTTTGTGCCAAATTATATTTTTTATTACAATGATAAAATTTTGTGTTGTGATTTGCTGCTGTTTTGTGATGCGGTTGCACATCACAGTTTTGTGATGCGGTTGCGCATGAAATAATAGCCCATCCACACATCTCTAAAAAGAGCCACTGAAATCATGTCACTTTGGCTGTTTGATACTCGCTCCGAACCATTGATTCAGAACAAAAGATTCATAAAGGTTTTGAAGCTTCATGAAGCAGTGTTTTTAAATTGCCATCACTATTTCATATACTGTTAACTTGGATATGAAAACAGTTAAAGTGATATAAGCATTACACTTTAAATGGCGTTCACCATATTTAACCCTCTGGGGCAGGGCTCCAGACTAACTTTTTTCACCTCCGTCCAGGAACCGTCCTGAAAAACAATTTGAACTGTCCTAAAGTGAATGTCAACTGTCCCAAAATAAACATGTTGTTTCTGTACTTTGTTATTATCATCTATAGTTGTTATGTTAGTCACATAATAAAAACACCATTAAAATGTTTGATGTATATTATTATATTTATTTTGCTCCATTCAAAGTAGTTATCTGTAAACAGGTAAAAAAACAGATTTAATAAAAAATAACAGGAGTTAAATGTTTTTTTGTATTCATGCAGAACAAATCTTTTTTTTCTTCCTTTTTCTTTTTTTACATATACGAAAATTAAGAGAAAAATACATACAGCTCAAAACGTTTTTGAGTTGGTTGGATTAAACAATAACAAATAAATACTGGTGATATCTCAAAAATATCATCATTCTTTATTCTTTCAAGCAGCAGACATTTATTTGTATAAATTAAATATAATGAATCCTTATTAAAGCTATTAACGAGCAGTGAATGCTTTTCTCTTTTTCTTTTGTTGCTTGATCAATATTAAGGACACAGACCGCATTAGTATTATTACCCACTGTCACTTTAAGACATCGGATCATGTCCAATGACATGCGGATCCAATTTCACTGATGCACATCCGATACACTCACAACTGTTTAAGACATAACCAACATAGTTTACGGGAATACTCTCCAAATGGACATTTCGACATAATGTTGTATGTATTTGTCCATTCAGACATGAAAGAGAGCTCAATTCAGTACTCGCGTGCTGTATAGGTGTCTATGTGCATGGCCGCACGCTTCGGGTCGGGTGTGTGCGCACAGAAAACCGTACCGAATAGAGCTCTTTTTTTTTTGCGTCGTCACTCTTATTCAGATCTATATGTCTGCTCTACTCATTCTCCCAGACGTTTACATGTTTTAACGTTTTATGAGACATGCAGCGCATGTCAACCCGTGTGCCGCTGGGTAGATCAGCACGTTACAGTACACATGTGCGCATCTGCCACAAACGCAGGACATCAGTTTTGACTGGATCGCTTCCCAAATCGTCACTATGTAACATTTTTGTCTAGTTTTTATTCGTTGACGAAAATGTCAATAGATTTTCGTCATAGTTTTTGTCATTCAAAACTAGTTTTTATTTAGTTATCGTCTCGTTTTCGTCTGTGAAAATAAGCCATGTGATAGATGTACCGGCCAGTGATAGTAACTATAGTAACAGCATGAGAAGACGCGCTCCGTTGTAGTCGGTTAATTTTGGCATTTTCTAAGTAAGTTACTCTAATAGGCTAGTAATAAATGAACACACATACAAAAATGTCTTTCATCCTGTAGGCGTCCTGTAGAATATTTCTGTTCGTTCTAAACACATTTTCTATCGTCCCCAGGACGTTTGTGATTTTTTCAGTTATTTATAAACATGTTAATGGCAAAGGTGTAAATTCACTCTATATAGCACAAACAGAGCTACCATAATATGTGAGCAACATGTATGTAGATGTTTGTATTTTTAAGAGAATAATGTTTATGCGTGGTTATTGAAAAAAATAAAAATGAAAGTTGCTGAAATAAGACCACAAAACTCATACTAAATATGTGTCCACAAGACTTTTGACTAATGGATGTTGTCGCTTCGTTTTCTGGCTTCAAAATGATGTGAAAATAGTCTTGCTTTATCGTTCACATAAAACAATACATTGATTTAAATTGTGTAAGACAGGTTTTGCTTGGAAAGCCAATATGCGAGGGGGGCGTGAAGGAGGAGTAGTTTACACCTGAGAATACAATGTCCCACCCATTATGCGTAATGACTTGCATAATGAGCCATTCATTCAGGTGTGACACTGACTGAGCCACAAGAATGAATGCAAGGACAAAATATATATTTAGAAGAAGACTTATATTGACCATTTAAGATTTTGCTTACATCTATCTTGTAAATATGTTTTGCTATTTTATTAAAAAGGTTACAATTACAACAATAATTACAATTTCAACAATATTTCAAGTGTACTCTTTCTTTGTAAAAAATTATTATAGGCCTACATTTTATCTTATGTATTCATTAGTTTGAATATAGCCAACATTGGAACAGCTAACATCTTAGTTGATGACTTTATTTTTGACAAAAATAGCATTATATATATATTAGGGCTGTCAAAAGATTAATCGCGATTAATCGCATCCAAAATAAAAGTTTGTGTTTACATAATATATGTGTGTGTACTGTGTATAATTATTTTGTATATATATATACATGCATGTATATATTTAAGAAATATTTGCATACATATACTGTATATATTTATATATAATTTATATTATAAATATAATTTTTTTTATATATAAATTACACATTTTTCTTAAATATATACAAGCATGTGTGCGTATTGATATATACAAAATAATTATACACAGTACACAAACATATATTATGTAAACAAAAACTTTTATTTTGGATGCGATTAATCGCGATTAATCTTTTGACAGCCCTAATATATATATATATATATATATATATATATATATATATATATATATATATATATATATATATACATGTACATGTACATAAACATATATATATATGTATATATGTTCTATATATATATATATATATATATATATATATATATATATATATATATATATATATATATATATATATATATAGAACATATGAGCAGAAATTGCTAAACAAAAGCTTATTTGATGTGGCAGTATATTCTACAGTAAAAACTGTACCCAAATCTAGTCAACAAAATGTTGTCTTTCATATTTCGCCTGACTGTAACGTTGTTTTTATGAAATATTAGGGCATATAAATGTTAATTTGCAGTTTAATACGTTGCTTATACAAATACATTTTATTTCAACATATTTCAGTCGATTTTTACTCATCTCAGTATAACAATACAGTTTGCTAAAAACATCATCATTCATTCACACACAGAAAGCGATTTAAATTTAAACTGTCTTTTTGCAAGCTGTGGTAAACAGCGCGCATCTCTGCCGTTCATTCATTCACACACGGAAACACGATTCACTTTGAGAATGAAAAAAACTTACTACAGTATTCTCAGGATCCGTTGCTCCTTGAAATACCAGCACCTCTGAGGTACATTTTCCATTATTATTATTCCTCACAGCGCCGCGAGAACGTGTAAACAAGTACAATGATCTGAATAAACTTGATGTGTTTTCTCGAGCTGCATGGATTGCCTCAGTCATTTGCGTTTGAATAGCGCGCGCTCTCCGTGGGCGGGGTCACATTAAAAATAATTAGATGAGATGAGAACGACTGACATCTCGCTCTTTTCATACAGATTACATAAACTGAGAATATTTGTTTTTTATAAAAATTACTTCATTTAAAAGCTTCATGCCTGTGTGTCTGTATGCCTGTTTGACTGAGTATTCGCTGAGTTATTGTTTATTTTCGGACGCGTTTCAGAATTGACTTCACTGACAGAGAGAAAGCAGAACTCACATCATGTTTATTTTTCTTTATTTGGCAAAAAGCACAACATTTTGTTTTTATTGTGAGTATACACAAAAATAATACACACTTAACAGGATCGATTGATGTATGAAACTGGTTTGTAAGATCAAAGTCAACAGAGTATTTGGACTCTCGTTTGAACTGATAAGAAAAAAAACGAGCAAATCACGCTGGCGTGATTGCTGACCTCAGAGGGTTAATGTGAATGTTAAATGTGTGTGTTTTATTCAAATGCTCGTTGTGTTTGAGTCACGCTAAAAGAACAATCAATACAGTTAAACTAGCATCATGTTTATAGTCAGGCGAGTATTTACTATGCATAACCTGAGTGTTTTGTAGTTGTGTGTATGCAGAAGCAAATGTTCCATTGTTTGTATCTCTGTGAAGAGGGGTTATTGTGGGTCGGAACGGTCCGGCACCTCAGATAGAGCAATAAATAAATAGATTCATTAATATCAATGATAGCACAATGGTAGTCTATTGTTAAACATTTTTTTTGCATGCACCGTCAAATTGCAGCCAGCCTGGTGCTCCTTCTGAAGGAGTCCTTCCGCATCAAATCAAAACGTAATATCACCCCCTGGCACACCTTCACAAACGCTTCCCTACGTTATGTTCTCAGTCACGGTTCTCCTGTCTGATTTGAGTGCATCTGCGTTGGTTCACCCATGCAGACAAAGTCCTTCTTCCCTCCCCGCTGAACGGTAGCAATTACTAATGCGTGAAATGCACTCACAGTGGTTGAGCGCGGTAAAGTTAGTTTTAGGTTCGATATTCGCCGGACATTTGTTTTCCCTTTCCACTGTTCTATAGGGCCGGCAGTCTTACAAAGATATCAATAGCAGGATTTGTTTTAACATTATTTAACCATTGTATATCGACATGAAATATTCATTCAAAATCACCCACATGCGTTAAAGGGATAGTTCACTTTGAAATTAATTTTTGATATGTTTTAGCTTACCTCAAGGGCATCCAAGATGTAGGTGTCTTTGTTTCCGCAGTAGTTTCAATTTTGATATTTTTAGGTCAAACCGTTCTTGTCTGTCAGTCATATAATGCATGTCGATGGTCACTGGCTCAAAACACAAGCACAGAGTCCAAATTAAAACAATTCCCCATCGTCCAAATGAAACAATTCCCCATCATAAGTACACATTGATGGCCTAAGACACGAAACGAGCGGTTTGTGTGAGAAAACGAACAGTATTTATATCGTTGTTATCTCTTGAAAACAGCACACGTCCAAATGATCTGACGGCGCGGGCGGGTATAGATATATACATAGATGTCGCCTTGGCTACTGCAGTTCATTTGAACGAAACCGTAGCCAAGGCGACATCTAGTGTATATATCTATACCCGCCCGCGCCGTGTCAAAGAATGCTTTGACACGTTTCCACAGCGCATGATGTCTAAGGGAACATCTGCCAATTACACCAACTGTGGTAAACAGCCTATAATTTGTATTATTTAATATTACTTTTAACATTTAAATTCAGATGTCTTCAAATGCCAAAGTTTGTAGAAGGTTCCTATTGGTAATACTGACTTAGGCTACAGCTTTCCTGGTAGCCTTGAGTAAATTAACTTGTCTCAGAAAATGATTCATAAAACATATAAATATCAGATGAGCCTATATTTACTTTCTTCACTGACACAGATGAAAATGAAAATACTATCAGTCAAAGTTCAGCTTCAGGAGAGGAAGAAATAGGGCAGGGTAAGGAGACGGAGAGAAAAAGAAAGATGAAGATGAGGAGAGAGCAGGTATTGACAAATAATCTAATGTCCAATGACATGGTTTTAAAGCTATTTCTTGTCCATTTTTTGGCCTTCAAAAGTCTTAAATTGCACATATGTAGGTCAGAGAAATCCAAATTTTCTGAGGGGAGCGTGCCCCCGAACCCCCCTAACTTTTTACGTTTGAATTAACATTGTGAAAAATATGCTTGTGTTCCATATTGTGGTGTTCAGCAATTTTAATATAGTATTGTTATCATATCAGTGTAGATGTAGATGGACCAAAACAAAACCATTAAAATATCATGTAAATAAGTTTGGCTCTATCCCTTCCTGTCTTTGTCATCATTGTGCAGCTATATGCATATCTGCCAATGCAGGGCTTCTTTTATTACTCATCAGCACATGTATAGAACTTATATTGTCTGTTTCTCTTTTACCCTGTGCAACTGTGTAGGGTAAAACATTGCTTTATAATGTATAGCAACAGTCTTCTTTTCAGCTGTTGCACAACCTGTAAATGATCAGTTTGTGTTAAAGAGTGCTCTGCCCTTTTGTCTTGTCTCGTTGTTATGGGAAGGAGGAGGCGGGAAACCGGTGAACATTCATGAAACTTTAATATCAAAAATAAAACAAAAACAAAACGAAAGTAAAAGACAGCAGCCCCTCACGGATGACTGCTGTCACAATAAAATAAAATAATACACAACACAAGTTCAGGTCTGTCCTCTCTCGCTCTTCACTGTCGTCGCTCCTCCTTTATGCTTCCGCTCCTCCGTGAGAGATATGAGACCGGTGCATCGCGCAGGTGTCGCTTTTCAGTAATCACGCCACTGGCCTCGTGCCGCTCTCTCATGGCCCTCGGCCTTGTCCTGGTTGCCACAATTACGTATTCATTTAATAACATTTTTAATAATTAATCTAATTTTACATGTGGGATGTGGCCTGAAAAAATTTTGTCTATTAGATTTTGGTTTGTTTGTTTGTTTCAAGTTTTAGTAAAAATGATAGAAAGAGATTGAGAACATCTCTCATGCAGGGCTGGTGCCACGAAGGCATTGCCCCTCTCACTTTGCCCCCTCCACCCCCAAAACGCGACTGATTTGAACCCATTGACGCATACAATATCACAAAATGTTCAATGAGTCACTGATAAATTCAAACGTGCTTTCGCACATTGGTTGGCACTGAGCCAGAGACGGATGCGCTCATGCTTTTCACAACTATTCAGTGTTTTCAAACACATAAGGGCCCTATTTTAACGATCTGAAACGCAAGTGTCAAAGCGAAAAACGCAAGTAACTTTGTGGGCGGGTCTTGGTGCTGTTGCTATTATACCGGCAGGATAAATGACTCTTGCGCCCGACGCAAATCTAAAATGGGTTGGTCTGAAGTAGCTTCATTATTCATAGGTGTGGTTTGGGCGTAACGTGAAATAAACCAACCAGAGCGACATCTCACATTCCCTTTAAGAGCAGACGCGCTTGTTCTAAAGCAGATTCCTATTATAACGGTGGATTTGCCAGGCGCACGCGAGGAGCGGTTCACAGCCGAGGAGACCGACGTTCTCGTCAGGGACGTTGGGGATGGAGAAACACACCCAAATTAACTTCGGTTAAACAGGCGTATGATAATTTTGGTAAATGTGTAAGCTAGATGTATGATTTTATAATTATCTATCTATCTATCTATCTATCTATCTATCTATCTATCGTAATAATGTATGATTTGCAAAAATGATAACTGCTGCGTCTGTGTGTAGATGAGAGAATCAAAGTGTATGCGCGTTGAGCACATGCTACATTGATTATGGCCCTTAAAATAGCATATGAATAACATGCGCAACGCGCCACTGACTTTAAACTGTTTTTTTTTCGGCCAGTGGCGGAATTGTTTTCTAAACCTGTAAAATAGCATTAGAGAACGTTTGCGCCGGAACACGCCTCCTCTTTGCGCTGAACCGCCCCCGGGGAGCGCAAGTGTATTTGCTAGTTAACCGACGTGCGTCTGTGAAGGGGAAAAGTCCGCTTTGCGTGGGTGCAAAATAGGAATGATACATGCGTCGGTGTACAAAGTCAATTGCGCTGGGTGCAAGATAGGGCCCATAATGTTTATTTGAGGTTTCAGATATTTAAATAGACATTTAAATTAAGTACTATAGGCCTATATAAAAAAGACATTTATAGTTTTTACACTGATGTCTAGTTATGACACTGAAATTCAAGCATGTCTTTGCGTCATTACATCACATCTGACGTAACACATCTGATTTATAGCCTTTTCTCACAGCACTTGATATAATTCAACTTATCAATTTGATGGCGGATCCAGAAAGGTTCAAATGACAATCACCAGTGACAGTGAAAATGTCACCGTCACTAAACGGATCAGGGTCTTCCCAAACGAGAAATCCTGGATGTCAAGTGAAGTGTGGCTCCTTATCAGGGATTGCAACACAGCATTCAAGTCAGGGGATAGGGCACAGTACAGCTCAGCCAGAGCTAACCTAAGGAAGGGCATTAGGGCTGCTAAGGTAGCATACAAAAGGAAAATAGAGGGATACATCATGGACAACAACCCACGTCAAGTGTGGCTTGGATTACAACACATCTCCAACTACAAGGGCCACAACATCACATCTAACAACCCTGATGCAAAAATGGCAGAGGAATTAAAGTTTCTTTGCCCTGTTTGAGGTGAATGGTGAATCAGCTCCTCCCCCAGCCTTCACCAGCACCTCGCTATCCCTCCAGGAACATCAGGTGAGGAGAGCACTAAGGGAAGTGAACCCGAGGAAGGCGGCTGGACCCGACGGAGTACCAGGGAAAGTACTCAGGGCCTGTGCAGACCAACTAGCGGGGATTTTCACCGAGATCTTCAACATCTGTCTGACCCGAGCCATCGTCCCATTTTGCTGGAAATCCGCCACCATCATCAGCACGGAAAAGCCTGAACGACTTTAGGCCCATCGCACTAACATCATTGGTAATGAAGTGTTTGGAAAGGCTGGTTGCCCAGCACATCAAGGCCTGTCTCCCACCATCATTCGACCCTCACCAGTTTGCCTATAGGGCAAACCGTTCTACTGAGGATGCCATTGCCATCACCCTTCACACAACGCTGAGCCACCTCGAACACTCAGGCAGCTATGCAAGACTACTCTTCATAGATTTCAGCTCAGCCTTCAATACTATAATCCCGGACATTCTGATTAAAAAACTCTTGGGTTTACACCTCCCCCCCTCCACCTGTGCTTGGATAAAAGACTTCCTCTCCAACAGACTACAACAAGTGAGACTAGGTCATCATCTCTCCTCCCCCCTTACACTCAACACTGGCTCCCCCCAAGGCTGTGTGTTGAGCCCACTCTTGTACACACTCTACACATCTGACTGCTCCCCCTCTCACCCCTCCAACCTCAGCATAAAATTCGCAGATGACACCATGGTGGTCGCTCTCATTTCAGGTGGAGATGAGACAGAGTATAGAGACGAGGTCCAGCAACTGTCAACCTGGTGCTCATCAAATAACCTACTGCTGAACACAATAAAAAACAAAGAAATCATCATAGACTTCATACAAAACAGCACAGCCCACGCCCCACTCCTCCTGAACGGTGAATGTGTGGAAAGGGTCTCATCTTTTAAATTCCTGGGAGTAAACATTTCTGAAGATCTCTCTTGGTCCACAAACACTAAAGCTATAAAAAAAAACATTTCCTACATTTCCTGAGAATTCTCAGAAAAAAACATCTTGAACAGAAGCTGCTGGTGTCCTTTTACCGGTCAATTATTGAAAGTTTACTTACTTTTTGCATCACAGCATGGTATGCGGGATGTTCGGTGGCAGACAGGAGGGCTCTGCAGAGGGTCATAGGCTCAGCCCAAAAGACCATAGGTTGTCCTCTTCCTTCCCTGGAAGAGCTTGCCAACTCCTGCTGCCTCAACTGGACCAGATCCATTGTTAAAGACATTACACACCTTGCTCACCTCCTGTTCAACCTGCTTCCCTCTGTCAGGCGCTATAGGTCAATGAAAGCTCGCACTGCTAGATTAACAAATATTTTTTTCCCCAGGGCATTTTGTTCACTGAACAAACAATAACCCTGTGAAATATCATATTACCTCTAGAGATGATCTCATTGGCAAACAATCTATTTATATTTTTATTTTGCTGAAACTTGCTGCTATGCCGAAACCTGCTGCTATTTTATACTTGTGTGTGGGAGGGTGTGTGTGAGTGTGTGGGAGGGAGGGAGAAAAAGAGAGAGTGCAATGTATGAAAGGGATGGGGGGAGGGCGGGGTTGTTTAATATATATTTATAAATTAGTACATTTTATTTTATTTATTATTTATTTTTTAAAAGCACTGATCTGGAGTAGCACCTGTAATTTCGTTGTGTCAATACACTGTATTTATGCAATGACAAATAAAGCTTGAATTGAATTGAATTGAATTGAATTGAAAATACAAACCTTAACAAGAAAGGTTTTTAGACAAACATTTTCTTAATTTGCCAAAAATGCTCTTTCTTTTGTTGACCTTATACAGTAAGTTATTTTGAAGAATGTGGGTAACCAAACAGTTGCTGGTCCCCGGTGAGTTCCATAGTAGGGAGGAAAATACTATGGAAGTCAGTGGAGTCCAACAAAAAACAAACTACTTGATTGCTTTTGCATCCTGAAGCTCGACACCCAATCATTCTCTTACCATTGCTGATGTCGCTCTCTATCTTTCTTATTGAGGTTTATGTTTTAAAAGTAGCTGATGATAAATAAAATGCAGCACATTTCTGTTGCTTTTAGGAATGTGAACTCCACTGAATTTCCCTGAGGCACAAGAATTCATTTCCAGGGCACATTTTGTGAATGGAACATGAAAGCTCTTAAGATAACAATCTGATTGCTTGAGACGGAATAGATTGAGTGTAAATTTCATCCATCTGTAGAATAATTAGTTTTTCTACATGCAGAATATGCATATTATCGGTTTCTCTAGATACCCAATTAATAAAAACCAAATTTAAACAAAATTATAACTTTACAATTAATTTTTTCCTACATTTATGATAAAATTTTGGAGTCTTTCTGACCAATAATTAATTATAATTCATTAATCAATCCACACATGAATAAAGTCAGAAGTGGCTTAGCTGTGCATCTGATAAAGTATTCAGCTCTAATGTCTCATATTTTGTATTCAGAGTATTGTGCAGTAATGAAGTAACTTAAACCATAATGTGAAATTAATTTATAGTTTTATTTTCTGTAGACTTTCAGACTGCCATATCACAGAAGAAGGTTATAAAGCTCTGGCTTCAGCTCTGAGATCAAACCCTTCACACCTGATAGAGCTGGATCTCACAGGAAATGATCCTGGACAATCAGGAGTGAAGGAGCTCGATGATTTACTACAGGATGAGAAGTGTAAACTCAAGACACTGAGGTGAGTGTTATTAAAATAATAAAGTGTAATTTTAGCTGGAAAATAATTAATCTGTTATAGTGCCGTTGCACTCAGGGCGTCCTAAGTTGGAGTCATGACTGGTGGACCTTTCCCGATCCCATCCTCCCATCTCTCCCACTTTACTTCTTTTCCATTCTATACTGTCCTATCTTTACAAAAAAATGTAACTGTCAAAAAGACATTTATGAAAGCTTTGAAATGTCTAAAACCCTTTCACAACATTGTGAGCATAAATCACTATATAGCAGGTAATGTCAGCGTACTTCTCCTTTGTTCAGGTTGTTACAGAGTCCTGATGCAGATGAAGCCTGTAAATATCTGACTAAAATTCTTTGCAATAAAAACCCGTTACTCCTGAGAGAACTGAATCTGAGTGATCGTGAACTAGGAGACACACGAGTGAATCAGATCGCTGCTCTACTGCAGGATAAACACTGTAAACTCAACACACTGGAGTGAGTATTGTGTTCATATGTTATTGTAGATTTAAAGCATTTTAAAGACATTTGGTGACAAAAACATGTTGGAATCAAGTACTTTGTGTTTGTAAATTCTCCCTCTTCTGTTCATCATTTTAGGCTGCGTAAGTGTGGTCTAACAGAGGAAAGCTGTTCAGCTCTCGCTACAGTCCTGAGATCAAACTCCAGTCTGAAAGAGCTTGACATCAGCAACAATAATCTGCAGGATTCAGGAGTGAAGAAACTCCAGAACGGATTAGAAAATACAAACTGCACACTGGAGAAACTCAGGTAAGTTCATTAAAACATTGTATGATTTTAAAGCTGCACTATGTAACTATTTTTGTGTTCAATTTATATAACGAGCGAGTATAACATGAATCCTTTTTCAAAACCATGTTTTTGTCTTATCCTGATTCACTATAATAAGTGTTTATATTTGGTCTATTTTAGACCGGTCGGGTCACAACCACTGCAGAGTAGAACAGTACTGTACCTGCATAAATCACCATAGACATAAAAAGAGAGAATTAGCTTCAGCTACAATGTTCTTCTGCTAGATGCATGCAGTTTTGTTTATTAACCCCTGAAGCGCCAAAAGTTTACATAGTGCCGCTTTAATAATAACATTTCTCTTTACTCTTTGTCAAGAGTTAAATTACTCCAGTAAACAAGTTTCTATCAGATGATGAAATACATTTTTCTCTTCTCTTCTGTAGACTTTCAGACTGCAGTATCACAGAAGAAGGTTATAAAGCTCTGGCTTCAGCTCTGAGATCTTCACACCTGATAGAGCTGGATCTCACAGGAAATGATCCTGGACAATCAGGAGTGAAGGAGCTCGATGATTTACTACAGGATCAGTCCTTTTCACTGACAACACTGAGGTGAGACATCATGAAATAATAAAAAAATAAAAATATATATATACAGTATATGCAGGCTATTTTTACAGAAACATTATTTTACTAATTCAGTCTAATGCATAGGGCTTGGCAATATTTTTCCCATAGCATTCAATATTTATATCTATTTAGTTCATAGTAAAATGGGGAAGGAAATGTTCCACAATGTTTGTTAGACCATCAAAAATGTAAATATAGTTTGCTTTATTTAAAGGGTTAGTTCACCCAAAAATAACTTATAACCTAGTTATAACAGTAATTACTCACCCTGATGTTGTTCCAGCCCCGTAAGACTTTCGTTCATCTTCGGAACGCAAATTAAGATATTTTTGATGAAATCTGAGAGCTGTCTTACTCCATAGGCTTCTTAAGGGACTGAAACTTGCTGGCCCAGAATAGTTATTAAAGACATCGTTAAAATAGTCCAAGTGACTACAGTGGCTCAACCATATGTTTATCAAGCGACGAGAATACTTTTTGTGCGCAAAAAACAAACAAAACTAACGACTTTATTCCACTATTCATTATGTTCTCTGTGGGCCTGTGTGTGTTTACTTAGTAAGACTGCGTAGCGCGTCTGTGTTGCACATCACCACGTAGGCTCACTATTGGCCGACGCTGATCATGTGTGTGATGCGTGTGACGTGCAACACAGACGCGCTATGCAGTTTTACTAAGTAAACACACACAGGCCCACGGAGAACATAATGAATAGTGGAATAAAGTCGTTAGTTTTGTTTGTTTTTTGCGCACAAAAAGTATTCTCGTCGCTTGATAAACATATGGTTGAGCCACTGTAGTCATTTGGACTATTTTAACGATGTCTTTAATAACTATTCTGGGCCAGCAAGTTTCAATCCCTTAAGAAGCCTATGGAGGAGTAAGACAGCTCTCAGATTTCATCAAAAATATCTTAATTTGTGTTCTGAAGATGAACGAAAGTCGGGGCTGGAACAACATCAGGGTGAGTAATTACTGACAGAATTTTCATTTTTGGGTGAACTATCCCTTTAATAGCAAACTGCACAAACTAAGCTACCTTTTTTTTTTTTCTAATTTCACTACTTCACACAGAGACAAGCAGAACATGCGGACTTTTTAGCATCATACATCTGATTGTATAGATTACTTTGAAAATTATTTAAAAGTTTATCAACATCATAGATTTATTATTTCCAATAAATATTGATATTGATTTATCACTCAGCTCCGCTGATGCATCAAAGCAGGGCCGGAGTGGGGCCACTTTTCAGCCCGGGAGTTTCAGGCCCAAGACCGGCCCACTTTTTCCATGGTGGAATTCCAAATTAGCACTTTTTTTAAATTGGATAAATGAAGCAACAGTTCAGCTCGTACTATTGTGTAGTTTGTATTAATACCATGGGTTAACAAATAATGTAAAGGTTAAATAATAATTCACTTAGACTTTATAAGAAGCAATTGCGACTTTATTTCACACAATTCTGACTTTATATTTCGCAATTCTGACTTTATAACACGTTTTGCGACTTTATATCACGCAATTCTGACTCTATATCTTGCAATTCTGACTTTATAAGAAGCAATTGCGACTTTATTTCACACAATTCTGACTCTATACAGTATCTCGCAATTCTGACTTTATAACACGCAATAGCCACTTTATTTCAGGCAATTCTGACTTTATATTTCGCAATTCTGACTTTATAACACGTTTTGCGACTTTATATCACGCAATTCTGACTCTATATCTTGCAATTCTGAGAAATAAAGTCGAGATAAAAAGTCGCAATTATCTTTTAAAATGTTTTATTCTGTGGCGGAAACAAAGCTTCCACACCTCCTGGCCTCTTCCTCCCATCCATCCTCCCTGACACGTACAGTTACGGCCGGCCCAGCTATCAGTAGGCGCCGGCGGTGCCGCGGTAGCCTACCTGAGAAAACGTTTTGGAAAAGACGGGCTATGGACCCAACCAACTCTATAGGAGGGGAGGGGAGAACTCCCTCACATGGTACAACCCATGCAGAGTGCTGCACGCTGCGGTGTCAGAATGTGGAACATGTGTAGCCTAATGTAACTAATGTGACATTGAAATGTGAAAAAAATAAATAATCCTCGACCGGCCCAAAAGTGAAGCGGCCCACCGGGAATTCTCCCGATTCTCCCGATTACCCACTCCGGGGCTGCATCAAAGTAAATTCAAGATAAACCACGTCACACTGTTTCTCATAAAAAAGTCAATGTTTTTTTCCCTCATGTTTAGTTCAGAACTGAATTAATTCCTGCTTTATCTTCTCTTCTGCAGGTTTTTGAGTCCTACTGCAGATAAAGCCTGTGAGTATGTGAGAGGAATTGTGGGTAAAAACCCGTTACTCCTGAGAGAACTGAATCTGAGTGAAAGTGAACTAAGAGACACACGAGTGAATCAGATCGCTGCTCTACTGCAGGATAAACACTGTAAACTCAACACACTGACGTAAGTTGTATCATTATAACACCTTTTAATTCTTGTGAACTTGTTGCTGGGTTTGTTTTATGTATCTTTTACCAGACAGTGCTGACTTTGGATGCTTTTGTAATGTCATCATCCTCAAGTAAATATTTGTCTGTTTATATAGTCTGAATAACAGCAAAATCACAGATGAAGACTGTTGTGTTCTGACTGAAGCTTTAAATTCAAACCCGTCAAATCTGACTGAGCTGCATCTGAGTGGGACTGAACTGAGAGACTCAGGAATGAAAATCTTCTCGACTCTGTTTGAGAATGAACAGTGTCAACTGAAAAAGCTGATGCAAGTATTTTAGTCAATGTGTTAAAGGCCAAGTGCTGCAAGAAAACTGATATTATTTGTCTTTATCATTATGAAAACTTTATTTTCTCTTCTACAGGTTTAAATGCATCAGTATTACAGCAGAAGGTTGTGCTGCTCTGACTTCAGCGTTTAATTCAAAACCTTCAAACCTGATAGAGCTGGATCTGAGTGAGAATAAACTAGGAAACTCTGGAGTAACAGAAATCTCCACTCTACTGGGAACTTCACAGTGTACACTGCAGATTCTCAGGTTTGAATTTGATTAATCTAAACATGAATTAGTATGATAGCCAAAACTGGCCTGTACACAGGTCCGAAATTACACTCTATATGCCAAGTAAGGGGTTATGTACTTAATCTTACCTAAACAATCGTTTTTAATAATATTACCACAGGCCTACGATTAGTACTGAAGTCCTCTGGTTTCATTTGACAGTAAATGCACTCTATAACTAGGGTGAAGATGATAGCAGTTGAGTTATAAATAAACGAGAGAGCACGGTGGTGGGATACAGCTACGGTTCATCTATGGGCAGGTGGGTCAGAGCCCCACCAAAATATTAATCCGGAACATAGACCTCTATATAAACTTAATCAATAATTAATTGTAAATGTGTTTGACATTCTGCAACAAATATTTTTTTGGACTTTCTCAACAATTTTAAATCGTAAAGTAAGCAGGATATATAAAAATTTAGAAAATGGCTCCGGCAGACATGTATAATTTGTGATACTAAGTGGGGCAGCCGGTCTCTGAGCCCTCCCCAGCTCTACAGCACCCCACAATTTTCCAATGTAAATTTGTGGTGAAAAATGGAACTGCAGCAAGCTCTAATTGATATTAATTGAGACAATTGAGAATTATCTGTGAATCAAACCTTGGAATGTCACAATTTACCAATCAGAGTGAAGTATTCCAGAGAAGCCGTGTAATAAATGCAGGTAAATAAGGCTAAAGTAATCAGCCTTGTAATTATTAATATGCATGTCATGAAGAGCCTCTGTTAGTTAGTAATGTTACTTACATTAGTGAAAATGTCACTTGTATTAATTTCTCTTATTGACAAAACTTTTGGGGTGCTGGGAACTATAAATATCCTAATGGTATAATCCTATCGTATTGTGTTGGGGTGAAATAGCAAGCTTAGAAACCGGAGTAAAGACCATAGTTGTTTTCCAATAAAACATCTTGGATGCAGAGCCACAAGTCTTTTGACCAATCAGAATCAAGATAAGAGATTGTCTTATTTTCCATAGACAGCTTTTCGCGGTATTACAACAATTTTGAGGGTTAAGTTTCAACATGATCCGTGTTGTTTGCTAATGTTAATTTAGATAATAAAAATAGTGAAGAAATTTTTCTTTCGTTTTGTTTCAAAGTCATGAAACAACATGTAGGTGTTTAATTGTTAACAGTTGGGGTTCATACAAATTAATAATATATTAAACCTTGCTTCATTCCAGAATTAATCAGCGTTTTTTAATAAATGGTCTATTAACTTGCTGCCACCTACTGGCAGAACTAGATAACCTGCATTGAAGTTGTTGATAAATCAACCTTAAGGGCCCTATTACACACACGGCGCAATGCGACACCAGTCGCAATGCAAGGGTTTTTTGCTAATTTCGGCCCGACAAAGTTATTATTTTCACGTTGTGCAAATGCATTTGTGCATTTGTGCGTTGTGCAAATGCATTTGCGCCCATCTGTGTGCCCATGGGCTGCTGATCTGAAAACAAGGTGTGTTCAGTCACATTGTTGCCACGTTGCTATTTTGAGGCAACTGAAAACGACTGCGCTATTGACCAACTGAAACCTGGTCTAAAGTCAATGGCACAGTATTATTATTTTTAAAGGGCGCACTGGTAATATGGGCCAATAGGTGGGTGATCAACGCACATGCACTCTGCTTATTACTCACACAGGGACACGCAGCAGCACACAAACATTTTTAAATATAAAAAATAAAAGGATTCCTCTCTGGAGAAGCATTCAGTCTTTCCGCTTGCAAATTCCGCCATGTAAATAGCGAATCCACTATGGTGCAGGCACAACTGGCTATTAAAGGGAATGGAAGATGAGACTATGACTATGATTATTGCACATTATGCCCAAAACACCCATGCAGGGTCCAAAGATGACACAGAAAGTTTTAAAGTTGAGAGCTGAGAAATAGACTCCGCTAATTCGCTGTTGGACACCGTGCTGCGTTGTCATTAGGGGTGTGAATTGACACTGGTCTCATGGTTCGGTTCGATTGCGATTATAATGTCATCGATTCAGTTCAATTCGATATCACGATGCACCGCATCCTCAATTTTAAATTTTACTACAAAAGTGATGTGTGCGCGTGTGCGTGCCTGTTCGGGAAGTCGCAGTGACAGAATAATTGTAATTTGACCATCGGGTGCGGATACTTAAATCAGATAAAATGATTGGGGCGGGTGGATGATTTGTTTTTGGCTGTGGATTCGGGTGACGTTGGAGCTCATCCGCTGCTCTGCCAGGCGTTAACAGCTCGGGGTGAAAACGGCTAATTTGGTTTATCAAGTTTGTGGTATTACCTCCTGCATATTCTATTTGTGCGTGACATGAGTGCACACAGCGCGTGTCTTCTGCAGGTCGTGCTTACCAGGTTATTCATAAAAGCCAAAATGTGCCCAGATGTAGGCTTTTAAAGTAGTTGAAGCATTTTTAATTTTCTCGAACTCGCGTCTCACCTCCCTCTGCCATTGAATGCTACCGCGACAAAGCACGTACTTGACAAATGACATCAGAAAAGCGTCAGTACATTATAATCGTTTATGGTCTATTACTGAACCAATACCGAATCGTCCTCATCTGCATCGCGATGCATCGTAGAAATGATTAATTTCGACACCCCTAGTTGTCATGGGAATATTCCCAGGTGAAGATAATGTGGAAATTACGTTGTTTTACTACCTCAACCTGAAGTTATTCTTATTCTTAAAGCACATGCCTGCACAATGTCCAATTCAGCTTATACAGTCTTTGCTTCTGACCCATACGCAACACTCCCATAGTCTAAATTAAATCTTATTAAAGCAATGTAGATATACTTCAAAGTTGTCAGCAGCCATGTCACCCTGTAGCCCAAGACTGGTTGCCCACTGAAGCTAAGCAGGGCTGAGCCTGGTTAGTACCTGGATGAGAGACCTCCTGAGAAAAACAGGTTGCTGCTGGTTGCTGCAGGTTGCACCGTCCTTCGGATGAGACGTAAAACCGAGGTCCTGACTCTCTGTGGTCATTCAAAATCCCAGGATGTCTTTCGAAAAAGTAGGGGTGTAACCCCGGCATCCTGGCCAAATTTGCCCAGTGGCCTCTGTCCATCATGGCCTCCTAATCATCCCCATATACTGATTGGCTTCATCACTGTCTCCTCTCCACCAGCAAGCTGGTGTGTGGTGGGCGTTCTGGCGCAATATGGCTGCCGTCGCATCATCCAAGTGGATGCTGCACATTGATGGTGGTTGAGGAGATTCCCCCTTCTATGTAAAGCGCTTTGAGTGCCGAGAAAAGCGCTATATAAATGTAATGAATTATTATTATTATTAAAGCTGAAACACTTGCTCCCCATTCCAACTCTGCAAGACACCTCATCACACTTAGCAATTTTTTTACATTTATTAACTGTATACATTATTTGTTCTCTCCATGTTAGTTTTGTCAAAGTATAATCCCCCCCCCAAAAAAACATTCTACTTTCTCTAATATACTTCCATACATTTTCAACTTAATTTTCTTGCCCTTCTTTTTATTTGTAAAAACCATTACTTTAGATTTTTCCACTGAGAACTTGAATCCCCTTTTGTCCCCCCATTTTCAACTTGATCAATTACTTCTTGCATCTTCTTTAAAATATACTAAACATTTCTACCTTTCTTCCATATAGCACCATCATCTACGAATAAAGACCTCCCCATATCCCCTGGAATTTAAATCATTAATCATGATGAAGAATAAAGTTGTACACTTACCTGTGGTGTCCCATTTTCTACAGCATATTGCTTTGATAAATCTAACCCATTTTTCACCTGTATATTCCTTCTATTTAAGAAATCCATAATCCAATTAAACATTTTCCCTCCAACTCCCATTAAGTGTTTGATTAGGAGTCCCTCCTTCCACACTATATATGCTTTCTCCACATCAAAGAATACTGCTACTACAGTTTCTTTATTTACTTGCGCTTTCCTTATTTCCTCCTCCAAACTTATCACAGGATCCATTGTAGTTCTTCCTGTAGTTCTTAAACCGGTTTGACATCTAGCCATTTTATTTCTACTCTCCAAAAGGTATATTAGTCTTTCATTTATCATGCGTTCCCATTATCTTACATATATGTGATTGGTCTGTAATTACCAGGATTACTTGCATCGTTTCCGGGCTTCCTTGGAATAATTACTGCCACCTTCCAGCTTTGTGGAAGCCTTCCCTCCTCCCAGACCTTGTTATACAGTGCGTGCAGAATTATTAGGCACGTAGATTTTCTGATCATATTTTTTTTCCAGGCACATTTGACCAATTCCAAACCACGTTAATCGTAATAACTACAATTAACTTTGTATTTAATCATTTAAAAGTGATATATAGTGATATATAATTGTTCATGAAGGCTGGAAATGAAAAACACCTTATTTTCAGGTGTGCAGAATTATTAGACAAGTTTTATTTTACAGATAAAATAAGCCAAAAAGAGATTTAACTCAGACTGAAAAGTCAAAAATGATTAAATGCCCATGAGAAGAATGCAATACTAATGCAAAACTAGAAATTGCAGTTAAGGCATGACCATTGGACAGTGAAATACTCATTAGGTCAGCAGGGTCAGACAAAAACAGGTGGAGAAGAAAAGACGCAAGTTAACTGCAAAAGAATTAGGAATTAAGGTGAAGAATTAAGTGTGAAACCATCAGGAACCCTTTAGTCTTCAGCGCCACCATTTTCCAGAACTGCAACCTACCTGGAGTCTCCAGAAGAGCAAGCTGTCAGGATCTCAGAGACTTGGGTTAGGTAAAGAATCCTAAAAAATGACCCCCACTTAATAAGAATCACAAGCTGAAGTGTTGTGAAATACATGAAGACTGATTTTTTTATAGGCTTTATAGACAGACAGATTGAGAGTGACTCTTGAAGGACCAGCACCACATCCTCTTCTACCACTGTTTGAAGAATTCATCTTCCAGAATACATTTTAATAAGTTTTGGGAGTTTATTTTTAGACCATCTCTGTCACGTTTCTGTTTGAGTTTGGACTGTGTTTGTGATTTGTATTCAGTTCATTAATTCATCTGTCTCACCTGTGCCCTGTTAATCACCTCGTTTAGTTATCTCGTTTGTTTTGCCCCAGCTGTGTCATATTTCCCTGATCTGTTTCCTTGTGTATTTAAGTCCTGTGTGTTCCTTCAGTCTTTGTCGGTCAATGTTTAATGTTAGGTAGTCTTGTTCTGAGCACACGCTCCCTGTTTTTGTGTATCTGTTATAATTGAGAATTAAAGCCTTGGAATTCTTCATCTTTGAGTTTGCCTCCTACTTCATCCACCCGGAAGCCTAACAGATTGACCGACCCTAAAAGAAGAAAAAGATGGAGATATGTAAGCAGGCTTTTGTGGGAACCCGCCAAGCTGTGTTCAGGGGGATACGTGGAGGTCACAGGGGAGGATATGGACGACATGGGGCCAGGCACTTTCTCCAGCACCAACATCTCCATGTCCAACCAGATCTTCATGTCCAGTCGGATCCTCATCTCATCAGTTCCATCAAACCTATCTCCAGGGATGATGACTTCTCTGATCTCCCTCCTCTCATCAGCCCAACCAAGCCTGCAATTCACGCCAGTCCAGCCGAGCCTGCACTTCACGTCAGTCCAGCCGAGCCCGCACTTCACGCCAGATCTGCCGAAGCTAAGGCAGTTTGCGTCATGCCCGCCGCGCCTGAGATTGAGAGCGTCATACCAGCTGAGCCTGAGCCAGTTGTTGGCCTAGAGAGGCCAGATCCAGTTCCGAGTCCAGCCGAGCCCGCACTTCACGCCAGATCTGCCGAAGCCAAGGCGGTTCGCGTCATGCCCGCCGAGCCTGAGACAGTTGTTGGCCCAGAGAGGCCAGATCCAGTTCCGAATCCAGTTCCGAGTCCAGCCGAGCCCGCACTGCACGCCAGATCTGCCGAAGCCAAGGCAGTTCGCGTCATGCCCGCCGAGCCTGAGACAGTTGTTGGCCCAGAGAGGCCAGATCCAGTTCCGAGTCCAGCCGAGCCCGCACTTCACGCCAGATCTACCGAAGCCAAGGCAGTTCGCGTCATGCCCGCCGAGCCTAAGACAGTTGTTGGCCCAGAGAGGTCAGATCCAGTTCCGAGTCCAGCCGAGCCCGCACTGCACGCCAGATCTGCCGAAGCCAAGGCAGTTCGCGTCATGCCCGCCGAGCCTGAGACAGTTGTTGGCCCAGAGAGGCTAGATCCAGTTCCGAGTCCAGCCGAGCCCGCACTTCACGCCAGATCTGCCGAAGACAAGGCAGTTCGCGTCATGCCTGCAGAGCCTGAGACAGTTGTTGGCCCAGAGAGGCCAGATCCAGTTCCGAGTCCAGTTCCGAGTCTTGTTCCGAGTCGGGGGGTCGGCTGCCCGGTCGAGCAAGAGCCAAAATGGTGGAGCTGAAGACTAAAGGGTTCCTGATGGTTTCACACTTAATTCTTCACCTTAATTCCTAATTCTTTTGCAGTTAACATGAGTCTTTTCTTCTCCACCTGTTTTTGTCTGACCCTGTTGACCTAATGAGTATTTCACTGTCCAATGGTCATGTCTTAACTGCAATTTCTAGTTTTGCATTAGTATTGCATTCTTCTCATGGGCATTTAATCATTTTTGACTTTTCAGTCTGAGTTAAATCTCTTTTTGGCTTATTTTATCTGTAAAAGAAAACTTGCCTAATAATAAGGCGTTTTTCATTTCCAGCCTTCATGAACAATTATATAAAACTTATAAATTATTAAATACAAAATCAATTGAAGTTATTACGATTAATGTGGTTTGGAATTGGTCAAATGTGCCTGGAAAAAAAATATGATCAGAAAATCAACGTGCCTTATAATTCTGCACGCACTGTATAACATCAATAATTTCTCCAGAACTTCCATACTTAGATGTTTTAACATACTGTAACACACTTCATCTTTTCCTGGAGCCGTTTTCCCTGTCCTATCCAGTGCTCTCTGCAACTCTCCCATGCTAAAAGGAGCATCTTGCTCCTCATCCACATTATCTTTTCTGCATATCACATCCTTATACTGTGCTTTTGTTCTTTATATTCCTATTCTTCTAGAACTGTTTATAGTAACAAAAACTTTTGCCATCATCTCTACCTTTTCCTTGTTTGTTGTTGCAATCTCATTTCCTTCAGTCATAACTGGGTAATTCCATTCTCTTTTATCCCCACATCTTTTTAAACATTCCCCATATTTCGTCTATTTGAGTTGTATTTCCTATTGTGCCACAATAAGATTTCCAGAATTTTCTTTTTGTCTGTCTGATTGTCCTTCTTACTATTGCCTGAGCTTGCTTATACTGAATCAAATGCTGATAATGTGTTATTTTAACTAACCTAAATTATTTATTTCTATTTTTCACTACCTCTTTAAATTTATCATCCCACCTTGGCACTGCTTTCTTTTTACATCTTCCTTTACTCTTGGGAATGGATTCTGCTGCTGCTGATATTATTTCTTGCTTTATTAGGTTGTCTAATGTTTCAACACTCAATTCATCGTTAATTTGATTAATCAATCTTATTACTTTCTTTCTGGAATTTTCCCCAATAAGCTTTCTCAAAAATCCATTTCCCACTTGCTTCCTCAATACTCCATACTACCTCTTTATTTTGCACCACGCTGGATAATGATCACTGTCTATTGTGCCATCTTTCCAAGTGGATGCTGCACACTGGTGGTGGTAGAGGAGAGACCCCAACATGATTGTCAAGCGCTTTGGGTGTAAAGTTTGTTCGTTCGTTCATTCATCTTTATGCACTGTCCAATCACATTTTACTGCAATTTTATTTGATACTGATGTGAAATCTAATACTGATTATTTTCCAGTGTTAACATCAATTCTTGTACATACACCATTATGTAAGAACACTAAATTCTTCTCTTCTGGCATTTCTTCTATTATTTGACCATTGTAGTAAATTCTCCCCCTCCCCCACAATGTGTTATGGCCATTAAAATCCCCACACCATATAATATTATTAAAATGTTGTCCCTCTATCTCTTCTAGCTTGGTTTTCTCTAGCTTTTTACAAGGATTATAATAATTACCAACTCTCTATTTCCAGCCCATTCTCATTCATTTCCCACTCCTAAGACTTGGTATGGTATTCCTTGCTTTATACACACCCTCCTCCTCACCCCTCCCTTCTATCATACCTTACTACCACATAATCAAAAAAAAAAAAAAAAATCCAATTGAGGTTTTAACCAAGTTTCTTGAATGCACACAATCTCAGTTTTTTTCTATCCTACTAACAACAATTTGCTTTAAGTCCTGCCCATTAGCTAACAGACTTCTCACATTCCATTGTAAAATTAGCATTATTAGGATTATGAATCATCTCACCTGACTTCTGAGTTCACCATTTATTTCCTCCCATTTCAGCCTCATCATGTCCAAATGGTGTTCTGCTGCTTTCACAATTACTTGAATTCTTTGTGTCATTGACTTAATCTCATATGCATTAATTATTCCTGCAGTGAATGTGACCAGTTTCTTTTTCTCTATCCATGCTGATCATTCATTTCCTCTTCTCCTTTATTCACTCTTCCATCTCTATATTCTGGTTCCTCTGTCCACCTCTGTCCCTTTACACATTTTAGCTGTATGTCTAAACTCCTGACAGTTGTAGCATCTCATTGGTTTCTGTACATATTCTCTTACATTATATCTTACAAAGCCAAAATATACTTCTTTGGGTAACTCTTTCTCCTCAAATTCAATCAAAAATCGGATCTCGAGCGGATTTTTGTGTTTACACATGTGCAACAAATTCCGAAAGATCGGATTTTGTGCCAGTGTAAACACAGCCTAAAAATAGGACCCTAAAGCTGCAGTCCATAACTTTTTTGTTAATGTATACCAATTTGGAGCAAGTGCATAACCAGCCAGTGTTCAAAACGATCTCCTTACAGTAGCCCAATTCACAACAGTAAGCTTGTTTATGTCTATAATTTGAGTGGTACTAGTAGGTTTTCACGGGGAAAAACAAGCTTCTGCCGTTCGTCTTTGCATCATTACTTCTGTATACATAATAAAGGAGTCCCGGATAGTAAGCTATATCGCGTGTGTGGATGCAGCAGGTGGCGGACCTTTTGTAGCCTCTTCTTACTGCAGCTGAATGTAATTAAACTTGTCATTTTGATGCCGGTTTGTAATCCAGCAAGTACAAAACGACAATCATCATTGACAACTGGTGCGTTGATAGACAACCCACACATACACCTCAAAACATTCGATTCTTGCGCACTGGGGAGCCGTACTGATGAACAGCCTACATAAAGAAGATAACTAAATAACACAATAACTGCAATTTCAGGGTTCAAACAGAGATGGCGACAAAGAGGTAAAACTTACGGGCTTTAAAATATAAAATATAATTTACTGAACAATAACAGCCATTATAAACTTTGTATTTAGCATTATTAAATAAGTTGTGTTTTGGATAGCTTATGTCTTTAATGTGAGTGTATACAATATTCAAATAAGTCATTAGATTGCAATATAATTACTTTGTTACTATGAAATGTTTAATATTTTACAAATTAAATGCTTTGTTTTCTACTGTTATGACATCTTTTAATAAGAATTGTAAAAGAAGTGTATGTCCTATTTGCTCTTCTGTGCACTGAAAGTTCAAAGGCTTAATATTTCCATTATTGTTAGAGTGCACCTGAACGTGCCATTTACATGTTTAAATCACACAAAAAATCCCAGACGCCCCACAGTGATTACATTCATAAACCTGTCACCTTTTTCACCTTCTGTGAGTTTGCAGGTCTGTTATTGAAGGAGTAATTATTTCAGTTTTAAGACTATTTGTCTCTTTTTGTCTTCTTCTAGACTTTCAGACTGCAGTATCAGTGAAGAAGGTTATAAAGCTCTGGCTTCAGCTCTGAGATCAAACCCTTCACACCTGATAGAGCTGGATCTCAGAGGAAATGATCCTGGACAATCAGGAGTGAAGGAGCTCAGTGATTTACTACAGGATCAGTCCTGTTCACTGAAAACACTGAGGTGAGACCTGATCAAATAGTACAAAATAAATGATATGCAGGCAATTTATTTATATAAACATTATTTCACTAATACAAAATGAACCATTTCACACACATATTCATGTTATTTTTCCTTAGATCAAGTTTAAGAATTTATTTGAATTCTGCTTCATCTTCTTATCTGCAGGTTTTTGAGTCCTACTGCAGAGGAAACCTGTCAGTATGTGAAAGGAATTGTGGGTGAAAACCCGTTACTCCTGAGAGAACTGAATCTGAGTGGACGTGAACTAAGAGACTCACGAGTGAATCAGATCGCTGCTCTTCTGCAGGATAAACACTGTAAACTCAACACACTGATGTGAGTATTTTACATTGTTTTATACTTTACAAAAGAAAAAAAATACATTACAGTTTTAAAGTCTGATAAAAGACTGTCATTGCTCTTTAAAGTTTTTGAGGATTGAGATTAGTTGATCTATCAAATAAATGTATCCTTCTGTTACTGTATTGTGAATTGTGGCACAAATAAACTGAAGAATGTTTCCTGTCTTTGTTTTGTTTCTCTTCAGGCTGAATAATAACAGTATTACAGCAGAAGGTTGTGCTGCTCTGACTTCAGCGTTTAATTCAAACCCTTCAAACCTGATAGAGCTGGATCTGAGTGAGAATAAACTAGGAAACTCTGGAATGAAGAAGATCTGTGTTCTGTTGGAAAATACACAATGCAGATTAGAGAAACTGAAGTGTGTATTAACATTCATCTACATTTCTGCATGTTTATGTATGGTTATTTATTAAGGTTTATTTAATTAGATGAACTGAAGAAAAAAAGTTTTACTATTTTTTAAATGTACACTATGACTGAGGCTAAAATTCAGTTTAAACATCTCTTTTTGTGTTTAGTGAAGAAAATAAATGTGTAAACAACATGAGGACAAAATCCCAAAATTATGGAATTTCATTTTTTGGTGAACTATTAATTTAATAAGATTAGGTTATTAAAGTTATTTAATTTAATAAGGTTTTGGTTAATGCATATATTGTATTTATATCTAAGGGAAATTTTGCCAATATTAAAATAAAAACATCATAATGGTGTATGTTTTTGCACTCTCTACGGCAATAATTTATTCATAATTTGTCTAATTTGTCAGAAGCCATTCATAAATCCCATTAGTGATGCGATAATCTGTGTCTCCAAAAAGAATAACAACAACTGTTTGTTTTTTCTTCTGTTTTTCTGTAGACTTTCAGACTGCAGTATCACAGAAGAAGGTTATAAAGCTCTGGCTTCAGCTCTGAGATCAAACCCTTCACACCTGATAGAGCTGGATCTCAGAGGAAATGATCCTGGACAATCAGGAGTGAAGGAGCTCAGTGATTTAATAAAGGATGAACAATGTAAATTAAAGACCAGGTGAATAAAACCTTGAAATATTTAATAAAATTGTACTTTTAAAATAACCTGAAACCATGCTACAACAAAACAATAATCAGTTGATTTTCATGTCTTGTATTGATCCATTGTTTATTAATCACAGCACATAATATGGAGGATTAAAATTAGCAAGATCATGAATTTGTTTTCATAAGCAATAAACTTCTGGTATAAACAGAACATTAACAGCACTATCAGTTACTACACTTCTGCTGCGTTGATGAACAGGTGCAGATTTTATATTTCCTTAAACAGTAAAACGTGCATATTTTGTCAATAAATTAAGCTATTTATTTTTCACAATTGCAATAAACATTAAAACATCACATAATATCCAGTAAACATTACAATTTTGTAGTGATTGCTGCTTATCTCCAATTTAAGAATTTCTAGTTCATTTATCACACACCAAAACAATTATTACATTTAATAATATCAAATTCTCTTTCATCAACAAAGCTTTCATCATCTATAAACAATTATTCATTGAAGAAAACATTCTATACAAGTTCTTATTTGGTTGTCACACACACACACACACACACAAAAATATGTATTTGCAGCCTTATGTAAATGTTAGTTTATGGTTATAAAGCTAAAACTTAAAAGGAATGCTTTAGAAACAAATTCAAAACTCTAGGAACAACCAAAAACCAAATGAAACATCACACTAGAGTTGGTAGTTCTAGGTCTGATTCTGCTTATTGATTCCGATTTTTATCAATTCCTAGTTTTGATTCCAATAAGGTAAAAAAAAAATATATATATGTCACGTTTGGGTTGTAGGAAGAACAGGATGATGAAGATTAGGTTCAAAAAGGCTTTAATAATCGAGCAAACAATCCAAAAGGCAGGCAGGCGAGCAAACACAACTTAACGTTAATGTGACAAGACAAATTAGAACTGAAAACACAGGAACTTAAATACACAGGTAAAAACGAGGTGATCAACAACGACACATTTGAACAATGGCAAATCATATTAGTTACCATGACAACAAAGGAGGAGTGGGAAAACTGAACAAAGGAAAACAGGAACTGAAGAATGCAAATTAAAAGTCCATGAAAACTAAACTAAACACGTATAACAGAATAACTGTTACAATATCATTCACATAGTCTTTTTTCCGAAATGTTATAATACCATGCTAAATACCATGAACAAAAATCTAAAAGCTAAAGAACTTATACAAGGAACTTTTGCCTATGGTTTTAACAAAAATACCACAGCAAAAACAGCTATTTTAACTAATATAAATTTAAAGCATTATTAAATACAATAAATACTCAGCAATTAAATAAGAACAAATAAACACATAAGCAATAACACAAATAAATACAACTAAAAGATACAAATGTTTAAGATTTTCAGATGTTCAGGTACAGAAACTGAAATCAAATGTAAGATATGCATTACAAATTCAGTTACAAAAGTACTTCAGTCATCTTGAATGGTTTAAAATCACATTAAAATCCACAGAATTTAAATTCTTACTTATTCTTGTTGGAATTGATTTTCCCAACATCACACTCATACACTAACTATGAAACATACTATTGGGAATGATCTATATTTTTTTCTGTATTTGATTTATAACTCCACTCATAAGCAGGATGGGAGCAGCAAAAGTTATAAAATTATAACAAATTATCTCATCTAAAATTCTCTTCTATTTCCTGTAGGTTTTTGAAAAGTGTTGCTGCACAGGAAGCGTGTGAGTGTCTCACTAAAGTTCTGGGTAAAAGCCCATTATTGCTGACAGAACTGGATCTGAGTGAAGCTAAATTAAAAGATCTGAATGGAGAGAAGCTCTCTGCTCTTTTGATGGACTCTCATAGCAAAGTGGAGAAAATCAAGTGAGTCAGTGTGATTTATACATTATAACTTCTATTCATTTCTATTCTATTCACTTGTGTGAGCAGATATGAAGAGCTGTTAATCTCATGTGTAATGTGTACATAATAAATATGTACTGAATAAAAAAAAAATGCTTTTTCTGTGTTCAGGCTGAATAATGGTAAACTGAGAGAGAAAAGCTGTTCAGTTCTAGCTACTGTTCTCTCCTCTAAAACCACCCTGAAAGAGCTGAACCTGAACAACAGCCGTCTGCTGAACTCTGGAGTCAAAGAGATCTGTAAGGGACTGAAGAAGCCTGTGTGTGAGCTGATGATACTCAAGTGAGTACATTTCACCTTAAACTGCTGTTCATTCAGACTGACATTTTTTTTTAATTTTTTTATGGAGAGCTGTTATTTTTTCCATTGCACTATAAAGAAAACTGACCAACCAATCAGATTCACACTTTGCCGTTATATATAACACTGTGTCAGAGTTGAGAGAGAGGACCCAAAAGCGAAAGCAGGTAATAATGTCTTTAATAGAAATTAGGCAATTGGCCGCTTTAGCTGGCAAACAGAAAGTCTCTCATAAATAATCAACAAAAGCAGATGAAGACCCAAGGCAGGGTAAACAGGTCCGTAGAAGAGAACAGCGGTGGCTAGCAGCAGCGGCCGTAGACTGGTGTACTCACGGGGCCGATCACAGCATTCAGTGGCAGGTAAGCTGGGCAGAGCACAGATTTAGCGCAAACACTTAAGGCAGTGGAGGTAGACGAGAAGGTAGTATAGACCAGACAGGACAAGACAAGACTTGATGGTAGAGACTAGAGAGATCAAACACATATGTATACAACGTTAATAATCTGGCAGAGGACAAAGGAAAGAATAGAACTAGAAGTAGAGGTGCTAATCAGAGAGAAAGAGGGGACAGGTGTGGAAAGGATGAGCGTGATGGCAGCAGGTAATGAAACTGTGTGAGCTGAGTATAAGTGGCCGTTTCTCAATACCAAGTATGCAAACTTCGGACTTGCGTCCTTGGTAGTTTGGACTTGCCAAGTTCGACTCAGGAGAACGCAAGTCCGGTTATTCTGCAAATGGAACAGCGGCGTACTTGATAGCGTCACTCAACTCGCTCTGGCTACTCCGGTTATCTCTTTATATATATTTAGGCTACAATAAAACAAAATATGTTATAAACCACTACTCTGCCTCTTTTCATTTTCATTTAAAAAAATCTATTAATGGCCACACAAATGTGGTTCAGGCAACGCAATTGATTATCTTCACTGCATACATGTATAACAACACGAAATATAAGACACAACCCTGACTCTTTTAGTTTTAATTTAAAAAATATGATACATAAAAAACATAGGTTTTAAAAACAAACATAATATTGATCATTAAAACTGACATTTAGCAAAAAGAGACAGGGTTGTGTCATTTTATTTTATTATATATACATACAGTGAAGAGAATGCAGGCAACATGTATAATAAAATATTTTATATGTTTTATATATATATATAATACAATGACATAACCTTTTTTGTTAAATGAGTTAAAAGGTATAAGAAGCTAGCAAACGATTCAGTCAAACATAAGTCAGCTCTCTAGGCTACAACGTTAAAGTTAAATAGACTAAATATATAAAGCTATGAAACTTCACTTTGCCCTCAACCAAAACGTTTTGCCAGGGAACAAATTATAGATTAATGAGACAAATAAAATAAATACATAAATAAATCGCCCGTTAGATATACACAAGACGATTTATATCTCACGTTAAACCACTTAGACTAGAGACATCCGAGCCAGCGGCAAAACGCCAGCAGCACTGTTTTGTTAAAACTTTATTTGAACTTGTACATGTTAGTAGATAACATGTTGCAAGACACTCTTTTAAAATCTGGCTATCATTTTTAATGGTATTTTAATGTTTAAGTAAACAAAAAGTGCATATTGATGCTAATCAATTTGTTATTTACTGTTTTTCGACATAAAACTTGTTGAATTGACTTCATTCTGTAGTATTAGTACTTTTTGAACAGGATTCTGTGATAACCGTGATCATTTTGATCACTTTAATCATCTCATCATTTCCTCTCTAGTTATGATTAACTATGATCAACTAAAATCAACAATAATTGTGTTTTTACAGTATAATATGCAAAAGTACAATTTTCTATTAAAAAAAATATCTACATCTCCCTCTCTCTCTCACACACACACGTTAGATAATCCTAGATAGATAGATAGATACTCTAGTGATCCTGAGGTAACTTACGTAATCTATCTTACTTGTATAATGCGTTGTGTAGGTCTTAAATTTCAATCTTTATGGTCTTAAAATGTCTTAAAAAGGTCTTAAATTTGACTTACTGAAACCTGCAGAAACCCTGTCAGAAACCAAAGATTTGAGCTTTAAACAACTACATTCTCGCCTGAAATACTCTTAAAACTACATTTCGTGACACAATAACAGCAGTATTTTTAAATTACGCGGGGTTTCTCTTCTGTTATTGACGCTTGCTGGTTGGTGTGAGATGCATTCTGGGATACTTGGCTGTCTCAAGTCCGCACAAGTCACCTCTCGATGCATCCTCGGTAAAAGGGGCGGATCAAGAACACATCCGGGGATTTGAACTGGACTTGGCTAGATGTGAACTTTGAATTGGAACAGTACTTGGGCAGCGACTGATGACGTTTCACAAGTCCACAAGAACACAAGTACAGACAAGAACGCATATTGAGAAACGGCCAGTGAGTGTATGTGTGTGTGTAAAAGGAGGGTGTGTGTGAGTGTGTGAATGAGACCAGCAGAGGGAGAAAGAGAGAGAGAGAATACCAGGATCATGATGACACACTACCTTGGTGGCTCACTGACTCTTTTGCTAAGTGACATTAAATACCAGGGGAAGAATCTGGAACAGGGTTTGGAGGTTGGTATTGAGCAGCTCTTGTTTTGTTTAATAAATTTAATTCAATGAGAAAAAAAAAATCTGAATAGGATTGGATAAATAGGATGAACTGTTTGAAAACATGTAAATACTATTTTTCACAGCCTAGGTGGAGTTTTTCTACATGAGTGGTTGTATCCCCATACATGACATGCGGAAAAATAAATAAATAAATAAATGTACTAATTTGTTTACAAAATGTGCTTCCAAATGGAGAGTAATGTAAAGTAGTCAAACATAAAACAATGGCATGAACATGATCAGAATGCTTACAAACAGTGGTTACACAAACAATTGGTAAAAGGTAAAAATAAGGTGCACAGTCACTGCTTTCCTGGTGCTCGTGTTTCTGAAATCGCTGCTCGCGTTCCCGAGATTCTGAGCGATAACGAGCGCGTCGGAACTTTGGTATTGCACGCGGGAGTGAACGACATCAGGCTGCGCCAGACGGAAGTTCTGAAGAAAGACTTCAGGAATCTGATCGATACGGTACGCAGCACATCGCCTGATATAACGATCATTGTGTCAGGACCGCTTCCCACGTACCGACTAGGACATGACAAGTTTAGTAGATTATTCGTGCTAAATGAATGGTTAACGTCATGGTGCAATGAGCAGAAACTGCTCTTTGTAAATAATTGGAATCTGTTTTGGGAGCGTCCTAGGCTTTACCGTGCTGATGGCTTACACCCAAACAGATTCGGATCGGATCTTCTGTCAGATAACATCTCCAAAATGTTAAATACCTTTTGACTAGTAACCAAAAGTCCAAATCATAGTCTCTGCTGCACCAAATTAACTGATATAAATACTAGTGTAGAACATTGCATAGAAACTGTGTCTATTCCTCGTTTAGTGCGATCAAATAATAAATCTACTGCAGGATCTAGGAAAAATCTAATTGTTATTAAAACAGAAAATGTTGCTATTAGTAAACAAAAACAATTTCTAAAGCTAGGTCTTTTAAACATTAGATCACTCACACCTAAGGCAGTTATTGTAAATGAAATAGTCACAGATAATAGCATCGATGTACTTTGCCTTACTGAAACCTGGCTTAAACCAAATGATTATTTCGGTCTAAATGAGTCTACTCCATCAGGATACTCCTATAAGCACGAGCCCCGTCTGATTGGTCGTGGCGGCGGTATTGCAACTATCTATAGAGATATTCTCAATGTTACTCAGAAAACGGGTTATAAGTTTATTTCATTTGAAGTACTTGTACTAAATGTTACGCTCTTAGATGATAGAAAAACATCCCTATTATCTTTAGCCTTGGCTACCGTATATAGACCACCAGGGCCTTACGCTGATTTCCTAAAAGAATTTGCAAATTTTCTCTCAGATCTATTGGTCAATGTCGATAAAATATTAATTGTTGGAGATTTTAACATACACGTAGATAATCAAAATGATACGTTAGGGGCTGCGTTTATAGACTTATTAAACTCCTTTGGGGTTAAGCAAAACGTTACCGGACCAACTCATCGTTTTAATCATACACTAGATTTAATTATATCACATGGAACCGATCCAACCGATATAGATATCATTCCGCAAAGTGATGATGTAACTGACCATTACATGGTAACTTGCATATTACGTACCCCGGTAATATATCATGCTGCGCCGCGTTATCGATTAGGCAGAACAATCCTTCCATCCACCATAGATAATTTTTCAAATTGCTTATCGGATCTGTCTCAGCTGCTGCCTGAACCTAAACAAACAGATGAACTAGACGAACTAACCAGCACTATGAGCACCATTCTCTCTGGAAAATTGGATATTGTTGCACCTATGAGACTAAAAAAGGTCAGAGAGAAAATTAAAGCACCGTGGTACAACAATACTACTTGTGTTCTAAAGAGAGAAACCCGTAATTTAGAGCGTAAATGGAAACAAACTAATTTAGAGGTTTTTAGAATCGCTTGGAAAGACAGTACGTCACGCTATAAAAAGGCCCTAAAAGCGGCCAGGGCTGAGCACCTCCGCAAACTAATAGAAAATAACCAAAACAATCCTAGGTTCTTATTTAACACCGTGGCTAGACTAACAAATAAACAAGCGTCACCTGAACAAAATATTCCGTTACAGTTTAGTAGTAATGATTTCATGAATTTTTTCACTGAGAAAATAGAAAACATCAGATCCACAATTGTAAACGTTCAATCTTCAATCGCGCCTTATAATTCAGCCTCGATTATCACCCCGCAAGAACAATTACAGTGCTTTACAACTATAGAACAAAAAGAGTTAAATAAACTTATCATTTCCTCTAAAACAACAACATGTTTATTAGATCCCATACCAACTAAACTATTGAAAGAAGTGTTACCTATAGTGGAAGAGCCTCTCCTCAATATTATTAACTCGTCTTTATCTTTAGGTCATGTTCCAAGAACATTTAAATTGGCAGTTATAAAACCTCTCATTAAGAAACCACAATTAGACCCAAATAACCTAGCAAATTATAGACCCATTTCAAATCTTCCTTTTATGTCCAAAATATTAGAAAAAGTTGTGTCTGCCCAACTGGGCTCTTTCTTGCAAGAAAATGACACCTATGAAAAGTTTCAGTCTGGATTCAGGCCGCATCATAGCACTGAAACTGCGCTTGTTAAAATCACAAATGATTTACTCTTAGCTTCTGACCAAGGCTGTATCTCAATACTAGTTTTACTTGATCTTAGTGCTGCGTTCGATACTATAGATCACACAATACTCTTAGATCGACTACAAAACTATACCGGTGTTCAAGGACAAGCATTAAGCTGGTTCAGATCATACCTATCTGACCGCTACCATTTTGTATATTTAAACGGAGAAAAATCGATCATAACTCCAGTAAACTATGGAGTGCCGCAAGGATCTGTGTTAGGCCCTCTATTATTCTCAATATATATGCTGCCACTTGGAAATATTATAAGGAAACATGGAATTAGTTTCCATTGTTATGCTGATGACACTCAACTATATATTTCATCACGGCCGGATGAAAACGCTAAATTATCCAAATTGACAGAGTGTGTTAAAGATATAAAAGATTGGATGACGCACAATTTTCTTTTATTAAATCAAGATAAGACAGAGGTAATACTTATCGGTTCAAAAAACCGCCCACAAAACCTCTTACAATACAACTTTAACATAGTAGGGTGTCCTGTTCCTTTATCCTCTACAGTAAAAGACCTGGGTGTTATATTAGATTGTAACTTGTCTTTTGAAAATCATATTTCATATGTTACAAAAACAGCCTTTTTTCACCTTAGAAATATTGCTAAGTTACGTAATATGCTATCAGTTTCTGATGCAGAAAAGTTAGTTCATGCATTCATGACCTCGAGACTAGATTACTGTAATGCTTTATTAGCTGGTTGTCCTGCATCCTCAATAAACAAGCTACAGTTAGTCCAAAATGCCGCCGCTAGAGTTCTTACTAGATCAAGAAAGTTTGACCATATAACACCAATTTTATCATCACTACATTGGTTACCTATAAAGTTCCGTATTAATTACAAGGTATTGCTACTGACTTATAAAGCCCTAAACGGCTTAGCTCCAGTTTATTTAACGGATCTTCTATCGCCCTATAATCCATCGCGCTCTTTAAGATCACTAAATTCGAGGCTTTTGGTCATACCTAGGATATCCAGATCCACCAAAGGAGGGAGAGCATTTTCACATTTAGCTCCAAAACTCTGGAATAGCCTTCCTGATACTGTTCGTTGCTCAGACTCGCTCTCCCAGTTTAAAACTAGATTAAAGACGCATCTCTTCAGCCAGGCATTCATATAATATTTTAATCTTACAGTTAAATCCGGTCTCTACTTCATAAACGCCAGAGGAGAACTGGCCCCCGACTGAGCCTGGGTTCTCCCAAGGTTTTTTTTTCTCCATTAGGTCACCTGATGGAGTTTTTCGGTTCCTTGCCACTGTTGCCTTTGGCTTGCTCAGTTGGGGATACTTAATTTGATTAATCGATTCAACAGTGCTATTGATCTGCATTACCAAACGTGGATGTTTTACACCAGAAACAAACACTGATGTACTATTTTATTTAATACTGTGAAGCTGCTTTGATACAATCTGTATTGTGAAAAGCGCTATATAAATAAAGTTGACTTGACTTGACTTGACAATTACTGACGAGGAACAAGGCAAACATGAAGGTTTAAATACACAAGGACTAATGACAACACAGAAAACATGGCAGGATCACATAACTAGAACAGGGGATCACATGACTGCACCATGATCACATGAAAGAGGAGCATGAAACAAAACCAAAACGTGGTATATTTTTAGTCTTGTTCTATGTTTCGAGTTCATTACTTTATTTAAAGTGTAAGTTGCAGGTTAACCACCACAGCCAATTAATGTGTAAATTAAAGTGCTCTATATGTATATATTTAATTATTTCTGTCTTAAAATGCGTTAAAATAACATTTATTGGGGTTTCTTCAAAGGTAGCGTGTTTTTTCATTTACTGGGTGATGACGTCACAAGAGGAACTCGCAACCCATACTCCGCTAGATTCTTACTATATTATGGCTATTTGGAGAACGACTGAGGATGTGGGAAACCATCAAATTCGTTATGGACCACAGCCCTACAATTTTTAACCGGTCAGGCGTGAGAGAGGGAAGCCATGGCACTCAAAGAGTTATTAATGCTTGGTGTGAGGAGAGTTAGTGGAGGGTTGGCCAGGTGTCCTGGTGAGTAACATTAGCTACGTTAGAGCTAGTCTAGCCTGGTGCAAACTTAACCCGGATAATATAACGGAACAAGCAAGACTTTTCAAAATATTGCCGTCATGTATAATAGCAAGGAGGGACAACGACTGAAGACATTATTTACTTACAGTAAGTCAGTCCAAATGATGCACAGGCATCAATCGCTAGTCTCATTGACGCCTCAAACGTCATGTAATACCCTTCCTCAATCCACGCGTTATCAATTTCTCACTATTTAATTAGCGATGTTTATTGTCAGAAAAGAAAAAGAGAGATCGATGTCCCCATCACTGTGTTTGTGTGGGCTATGCCACCCAATTGAATCAGCAGTGGAGAGTATGTGCTGCCGTGAGGTGAACGCGTTTTGGAGTTTAGTGGAACAGCTCGACCTGCGACCGGCTGATCTGACGTGCCTGAACCCGTTTGTTTTGCGAATAGCTTATTCTCATTTCAGGCAGGATCATGGTCCCCTTGAAGTCAGCACACACGAGTATGTTTACAATTGAGTTATTTTATCCATAATTTTTTTTATCAAATAAAACATACAACCAACTTTTCTGAAGTTATGTAAGGCGAATATAGCTGCTAGCGTACGGTAACTCTACTAGTGAGTTCCTCTTATGACGTCACGCCCCATCTAGTGGAAGGGAGCGGGAGCGGTTAAAACCACTGTTAAAAGTGCCAACTTTTCATATTATATCAGCATTTTGGTATAAAAAACAATGGTGGGCGGTTCTTATCTTTATGTTTAATAAACACATTGCATTATCTTCGTGAAAAATTTAACCTGCAACTTACACTTTAAGCTTCAAAATATGTGGAAGCCTTAATTGATGCAGAACTTAGAGGCTGTTATGCGTGGCTGTGTAAATAGCGTGCCTGTCTTTAATACAATTATCCACAGAATAAAGATGAGAATCACAGGGGAAACACATCCACTCAACCAAGACAAGACCGGACAAAGAACTGAACCAAACAGGGTGTGTTAATACACAGAGGAACGTCCTGGTTGCGTATGCAACCCACCGTTCCCTGAAGGAGGGAGCGAGGACGTAGTCGAGATGACTGAATGGGATCACGCTAGGGAGCCTGTCATCTTCAAGCATGTTAGAACGAGTGGTATGAGTGGTAGGCCTGGCATCGGACGCTCCGCCACGTCCGAGGCCGCAGGGGGAATGGAGGAGCTCAACAGGGTTCTGCCAAAGGGGAACTCAGCTGGAGTAGAATGGCGCACGTATCCAGTCCATAGGAGGGGAATGGTGCAGCAAGCCGACACATTGAGCGGGGCTACGGTGTTAACTGGCTTCTCTGTGAAGAGAGCACACGGGAAGCAACCAGCTCGACGCGTAGGCTAGAATCTAGCGAATGTGTTAGGTGTCGCCCAGCCCGCAGCTCTACAAACACCTGTAAGCGAGGCACCTTGCGCCAACGCCCAGGAGGCGGCTACACTCCAAGTGGAGTGAGCTCGCAGTCCCGGGGGACAAGGTTCACCTTGGGACTTATACGCCAAGATGATGGCATCCACTATCCAGTGGGCCAACCTCAGCTTTGAGACAGCCTTTCCCTTCTGCTGGCCTCTGTAACAGATGAAGAGCTGATCTGAGGTCCTGAGGCTTTGCGTTCTGTCGACATATATCTGTAAGGAACGGACTGGACAGAGAAAAGCCAGGGCTGGGTCTGCCTCCTCCGGGGGCAGCGCTTGCAGGTTCGCCACCTGGTCCCGAAAGGGAGTGGTAGGAACCTTGGGCATATATCCAGGCTGGGGTCTCAGGACAACGTGAGAGTTAGCCGGCCTGAATTCCAGGCAAGATTCGTCAACCGAAAATGCAGGTCCCCTATCCTCTTGATGGAGGCCAAAGCAAGCAGGAGAACTGTTTTTAAAGACAGGACTTTTAACTCAGCTGCCAGAAGAGGCTCAAAGGGAGGTCTCTGCAGTGCAGTTAGCACCAGAGATAAGTCCCAAGAGGGTATAGAGTGGGCGCGAGGCGGATTCAATCTCCTCGCCCCCCTCAGGAACCTGATGATCAGGTCGTGATCTCCCATCCACTGCTTTGTGATGTGCGGCAATAGAGGCAACATACACCTTGAGGGTGGAGGGAGACAGCCCTAGCTCCAACCTCTCTTGCAGGAAAGAAAGCACGGTGTGGATCGAGCAATTTCGGGGGTCTTCTCGGTGAGAAGAACACCACTCAACGAATAGGTTCCACTTCAAGGCGTAAGCATGCCTCATAGAGGGTGCTCTCGCAGAAGTGATGGTGTCTACGACTGACTGTCGTAGACCACCTAGAACCTCCGGCGGGTGCCATATGGTGCCCCGTCCCTGAGAGAGGAGGTCCTCTCTCAGAGAAATGGGCCAGGGAGGGGCTGTCGAGAGGAGTGTGAGTTCGGGGAACCAGGTCCGGTTGGGCCCAGGGCTCTACGCTAACTTTTTCCCCAAAGAGTACATGTGCTCCTAAATGAAAAGATTTAGGAGCACACAAAGAAATATAGGAGCAAAGTGAAAAAAGTTGATTAAACTGCTCAATTCATATGGATTAGTTTTAAGATCTTTTTATTAACTTTTTTCGAAGCATCAAAGTGGTAGTTGTGTAGGCTGTCAATTGAGGGAAAGAAATCTTTCAATTTCATCAAAAAGTTCTTCATTTGTGTTCCGAAGATGAGTGAAAGTCTTACGGGTTTGGAACGACATGATGGACAGTAATAAATGACAGAATTTTCTATTTTGGGTGAACTACCTGTTTAATAAATATGCAATTATTATTTTTAGCCTACTTCAAAATACATAAAAAGAATGAACACCTCAATAAAGTATAAAGTGCTAAAAACAAAACAAATGCCCGCTTGCTTTTTTCCTTTCCACTACTTGCAGTAGGCTACATTAAGTTGTCCTCAAAAAGGAGTTTTTGTCGTCTTCCTATCCTCAGTGTCGACTGTTTTGGTCGTAACTACAGTTTCTGCACTTGGGCTTTTGGTAAGACCTAAACGTTGCTAATAAAATTGATACTCATTTGCAAGTATTGATAGTGTGCGTGAGTTCTTTGTTTTGTTTTTTTGCACTTAGTATTTTGAGATAATGACTATAGGATTCATACTGTGTTGCGTATCTAGCTCACTAAGTGTTTACTTGAGTGTTTTTTTTTATGGTGTAGGGGCCTGGTCACTTCATGCGTTTTTACTGATCAAAACAATTCCATTTACACCTAGTCACATAAGTCAGTCGCCTAGTCACATAAGCCAGATGGTGCGTGCATCCGCTTCTGTATTTATATGCCTCCCTGCTCGCATTGGCTCGTTCTAACATGCTCGAAGATGACAGGCTCCCTAGCGTGATCCCATTCAGTCGATGTCGACTACGTCTGATGTTCTCGACTGAAAGGGAACTAAAGGGCTGTTTACACAACAACCTTTTTAACTGAAATCAAGAAACTTTTTATGCAGTTTGGCTGTTCATTTGCACAACAGTGGCGTTTTGAAGGCCTGAAAATGCAAGCTTTTATCAACTGGTTTCAGCTAGGATTTGAAAACAATGCTTTTAAAGTCTTCATGTAAACAGCAAAAACACAAATTTGTGAAAATGGTGCCATCAAGCGCATGCGTACTACATGTTCACGCATGCGTATTATTATTTTCGCGGGGTGTATCTTGACTAAGTGCCATCGCCAACTACTGGCCTGGCAGCACAAGTATAATTTAAAGGAATACTCCACCGTGTTTTCATATTAAACTATGTTTTTCCCTTAACTAAGACGAGTTGATACATACCTCTCTCGTCTCAGTGCGTGCACTTAATCGCTCAGGCGCGCGGTGACACTTTGAAAGCCCAGTTCATTCAATATGGGCCAAGCAGAGAAACAACCAAACACCTCCACGTTTTCCCTATTTAAATACAGTTACTCGCGTAGTGTAACTCGACCTAGGACGGTGACACAAAACAAAACGTTGCGCTTTTCTAAGCGTGTAAAATGGATAACTATATTGTATGGCGGAATACCATTGCAAGTGCTTGTAAGCACTTCGTCTTGGCGCAGTAATATCTTCGCTAGAGGGAGCGGGGGCCGGTGAGAGGATTTTTCACGAGTGAAGATATTACTCCGCCAAGACGAAGTGCTTACAAGCACTTGCAATGGTATTCCGCCATACAATATAGTTATCCATTTTACACGCTTAGAAAAGCGCAACGTTTTGTTTTGTGTCACCGTCCTAGGTCGAGTTACACTACGCGAGTAACTGTATTTAAATAGGGAAAACGTGGAGGTGTTTGGTTGTTTCTCTGCTTGGCCCATATTGAATGAACTGGGCTTTCAAAGTGTCACCGCGCGCCTGAGCGATTAAGTGCACGCACTGAGACGAGAGAGGTATGTATCAACTCGTCTTAGTTAAGGGAAAAACATAGTTTAATATGAAAACACGGTGGAGTATTCCTTTAAAGGTGCTATATAAAAAAAATTTTTTTTGTTATTTTTATTATTATTATTCTTATACAGCCTTTTTAGTTGTTTTCACAGATTCGTGTGAACAGGGATCGTTTTGACAACCTTGTTGTCTGTTTTTAGTACATCACTGCCATGTAAACATACCCTAGGTAGATAATAAATTAGACAACCGGTGAACGGTGTCATTAATCAAGAGAACAAACTGACACACACTAGAAAACAATGTCAACTTAAAATGACAGAACCAAACACAATAAACAAAACTTGATCTTGACAGAGGCCAATAAATCTATATTTGAAGACATTCCAGTAATTATTAAAGTAAAAGCTTAAGTAAAGTTTTTTATTATTATTAATAATTGGTAGTGGTGTAACGATACGTCACGGTACGGACATCACGGTTCTGTGCATTCAGCTATACGAAGAATACACGCGATTCACACTCCAATCCAGAAGGGGACGCAACGCTGTTTTTCTAACCACCACACTAGGAAAAAGAGCAGAAGAAGAACAGCGCATGTGCGTATTGAGCATTTGAAAAGAGGTCCACTAGTGGGCACACTTTAAATGCGTCTTTTTGTGCTCACAAACGAAGGAGTTTACTTTGAAAGGGAGCAGATTGCGGAAAGTATTGGAGGGTTGGGCATAAGCTTTGAATGTTTAAATATAGCCTAAGTGGAGCAATTCTGACACTTCAAATGCACAATTACAATTTTTCATTATTCCATTTATTTAGTTTTTTTTTTATCACAAAATTAAATTTTGTAGCGAATTGTAACCAAATACCTTTTGTTTTTGTTTTTATCATCCCTGCTAGAATATGACTAATGAAAGAGTGCATTCTATTTACTGCTTAGTTTGTAATACACTAGAGGAGGACTGTACCAACTAACTTAGGGGGGACTAAATGCTGCAAGGCAGAACAACTGTCTCTCTTACGTATGTAACCCTAGTTCACTGAAGAGAAGAAAGCAAGAGAATGGCTTTATTGCATTTAGTCTGCATGCTCTGAGGCGCAAGTAATTTATTATAGGCTTATGTGAAAATTATTATATACAGTAGCTTTTCCTGCTTTTCTTAGTGAATATTTAGCGCCAGTTTATCAGGAAGTGACAATTTTGTTCTCTTAGACTCACTGGATGGAAACGCTGCTCTATTCACAAATATTTTATGTGATATTGCAGTTTTGCACACAAGTTTAATTCACAAATTTGGATGGAAACATGGCTAATAACATGCTTCACTCTGCAGTGCTAAAACCATAGACTGTAAAAAAAGGCTAAAACTGGCAGTGCATATACTTACTTCCTGGCAACCTGCCAAAATAAAAGCTTGCTGAGAAACACTATTTATTATTTTGTTTATCATTTTATTTAAAAAAACGACCTAAAACTAAACAACTACCTAGCTAATTATTAATAAGCAGTAATTAGGGGTTTATTGAGCAAAGTTGTAGTTAATAGTGAATAGTGAGAATTGGACCCTAAACTAAAGTGTGACCATTTTTCCTATTGTACCAAACTCGTATCGAACCGTGACCCCAAAACCGAGGTGCTAACCAAACTGTGACTTCTGTGTACTGTTACACCCCTAAAAATTTCTTATTTTAATTTGGGGTTGGGCTTTTTCCTTTTTTTTGTAATTTTTTTTCATTGGTGCAGATTTTTTTTTTTTTTTTTTTTTTTTTTTTTTTTGAGGAACATTTGTCTTTGCGTAAGCAGGCCTTTATAATAACTTTACAGCGTCATCTGTATCCTAAGTAAATACAATATTAATGAAAACGAATTAATACATGTATAGGCTAACTATAATAACCTAAATTTAAGATCAAATTTAGAACAAACTCGCTCACTCAAATGTAACAATAACAGATTCCTGGTGATCATTAAATAATTAATCTTGCACATTAAGAGCAGAATAAAACTGTGGCATATCTGATTCAGTTAAGATGTAGTGTGATTTAGTCATATTTATTGATATTACAGTGCAATGTTAATTAAAATTTGTGCTTATGTATTTTCTGTAGACTTTCAGACTGCAGTATCACAGAAGGAGGTTATAAAGCTCTGGCTTCAGCTCTGAGGTCAAACCCTTCACACCTGATAGAGCTGGATCTCAGAGGAAATGATCCTGGACAATCAGGAGTGAAGGAGCTCGATGATTTACTACAGGATCAGAAGTGTTCACTGAAAACACTGAGGTAAGTGCTATTAACCCTCTGGGGTCTAAGGTGTTTTTGGGGTCCTTGAGATGTTCTGACATGCCCTGACATTTTTGCTTTTTTCAGTTGCTTATAAACATATTAATGGCAAAAAAAAAATTACACACTATTTAGCACAAACAGGACTACCATGAAATGTGAGCAACAAGAATGTACATGTCTGCATTTTTGAGAGAATAATGTTTATGCGTGGTTATTGAAAAAACTAAAAACTAAAGTTTCTGAAATAAGGCCATAAAACACATTCTAAATATGTGCCAATAAGACTTTTGTCTAAAAGATGTCATCGCCTAGTGTTTTTTCTTCAAAATGAAGTGAAAATCACCCTGCCTTATCATTCACTTAACACAATACATTGATTTGAATTTTGCAAAGCACTTTCTGTTTGGAAAGGCCATATGCGGAGTGGGCGTAACGGTCATGCATATGTAGTGGTTCACACCTGAGGAGACAATGGGGCCCGCATACTTAATTAGCCATTCATTCAGGTGAGTCACTGAGCCACAAGAATGCAAGAGCAACAGTTGGAAGCATCTCAATTCTTTTTTATTTTTCCTCATATTGTGCTTGCAATTTGGCCTATAATATCCAAGGAAAACATGTCTAGTAATTGTGCAGTTAATTCTCATACTGTATTTTCAGTTTTGGAATATTTATGCTCTCCCCAAATTTGTCAATAATAAAACACAATAAAAGTTATTTAAAGAAAAGGCTTATATTTACCTTTTAATAGTTTGTTTACATCTACCTTGTAAATATATTTTTTTATTAAAAAGGTTACAATTACAACAACAATTCAAGTGTAATCTTTCTTTGTAAAAACTAAAGTATACATTTTATCATACATATTTCAAAGTTAAGGATTTGATTGATTATTTGATAACTTTATTTTTGACAAAACATATTATATTAAACATAAGCAAATATTGGCAAACAAAAGCTTATTTGAGGTGGCAGATATTTTACATTAAAAATGTATAATCTATCCAAAACTAATCAACGAAATGTTGTCTTTCATATGTCTGTAACATAGGTCTTTCATTTTTATTATAAGAAATATAAATGTTAATTTGCAGTTTAAATCCAGGAAATTTGTTAATGAAAAAATTATTAAAAGTAAGATACAATTGATACAAAACGAAATTCGTTTTAAAGAAAGGATTTGTACTTTCTGTTTTGAGGTCTCTGTGAAAGTTTGAAAGTCTTTTAGTGCTTTTTTTAGAGCGCTCGCGTCCATAATGGAGAACTGTCACGTAATATTGTTTTTTCCTCATACATGCGAACACGAAAAATAAAAGACAAAAGACTTTTAAGTAAAACTTACTCCGAAATTGAGTTCTCGGCGGAATTCGCTCTTCAATATGCTGCCGTTTGTCGTCTGAGTTACAATCTTCCTCTGAGGAAAAGGTGCATTCTTCCTCGCTGTCCAGAATCATCTGAAGGGCATCTTTATTACCGGAGAAGCGTGTCATACTCAAAACGCGATGAACTATCAGTAAGTCTGATGAAGAAACTTTTTATGGCATTGATCGAGGGGCGTATGCGATGCATACTAGATCACCTAACTATTTACATGTGAATCGCGCCGGGGGCGGGGCGGACGCAGCACATTATAGAGATAATGAAGCAGAAGGAAAAACGGTACCTCTCCTTGCTTTCAAACGGATTACATGAGTTGAAAACATTTGTTTTTTATATAAATTACTTCATTTAAAAGAGGAGATTTCAAGCTTCATAAAGACATATCTCACGTGCCTGTGTGAGAAGTATTCGCTGAGTTATGATTCATTTTCGGACGCGTTTCAGAATGGACTACACGGAGAGAGAGAAGGCAGAACTCGCTTCGTGTTTATTTTTCTTTATTTGGCGAAAAGCACAACACTTTGTTTTTATTGTGAGTGTACACAAAAATAGTACACACTTAACAGGATAGATTGATGTATAACACAAGCATATAAGATAAAAATTAATATTTTTATTTTATTATTTTTTTGCACTCATACGGAAAAAAACGAGCCTATCGCGCCGGCGCGATAGCCGACCTCAGGGGGTTAAAATAATAATATACAATAGTCCTAAAAGCGTTTTAGGTGGACGAGAATTTAACTGTCAAAAAACAAGTAACAAAAAAGAACAAAGCTTTGAAATGACTTATAGTCTAGGTCCTGGGTAAGATTTGTATGCACTTCATTTAGCGGAGAATATCTCAACTGTTATAGACTAATATGACCCCATTGAACAACGTGGGATGTGTGCCAAAATCTCTACCCGGGACGAAAGTCCTGAAAATGACCACAACCTGTGACACTATTATCACACTACAGGTGAATGGGACTTTTTCTTCCCTTTATAGATATCCTCATACATTTCTACCAGTTTAGTCTTCATATTAAGACAAATACTTTTTGTATTACACTTTGTCTTAAAAATAAAATAAAATATGCAAATTAGGCAATATCTCATTAAATGTGTACATACAGTGGGGAGAACAAGTATTTGATACACTGCCGATTTTGCAGGTTTTCCTACTTATAAAGCATGTAGAGGTCTGTAATTTTTATCATAGGTACACTTCAAATGTGAGAGACGGAATCTAATCCAGAAAATTACATTGTATGATTTTTAAATCATTAATTTGCATTTTATTGCATGACATAAGTATTTGATCACCTACCAACCAGTAAGAATTCCGGCTCTCACAGACCTGTTAGTTTTTCTTTAAAGGGACATTGTGTAGGATTTTCTCCCATCTAGTGGTGAAATTGTTTTTTGCATTCAAACGAATAGTGCTCTCCAGCCCCTCGCTTTTTCAAATGCGTGTTGCAACTATAACGGTAGCCGTTATGTACCAAAAAGCTATGACAGGATGTCTTGTAATAACACTTCATCGAGTTTTCCTTCGGGTGAACTGGTTTGTTATTTCAAACAAACTGCAACTTGACACAACGAACAAACGAATGTTATAGTTTTGAACAAACAAAACTTACAACCTTGTTTTTAGTGCCTTCTCTACTTTACTCAATAGCTGCTATTCGTCAAAGAGCCTGTTTAACTTTTAACTATAAATGTTCTACTGTCTATATAATCAAGTACACAACAAAGCAATGAAAAAAAGCTTGTAATTAAGAATGTAACATTGACTTACCTGTCGAGAAGAAAGCAGGCAACTTCAGCATCTCTTTTGAAAGCTTTCTCCATTAGCTATCCCGAGCTATTTGTTTTTTGTAATCTCCGGTCACGTTTCCGTTTACGGGCTATTTTGGACTTTTTCGATGACTCCTTATCCTGTGACTCATCATTTGTATGGTCCTCCATTATAAATAACCGTGCAGTGCAGCCTTTTAAACTTGCCGGGGCAGTGACGAGCGCCTCTTCTCTGCTCCTCCGTTTCTGCTGGTTTCAGTCACGTGACGCTGGCTCTGAATGAAAACGCGTTGTGGAAACGCGTTGGCCTAGTACTTTTTGTTCCTCTCTGCTATTATAGTTTTTCAAGATGGCGGAACTACATGGAAGCCTCCGTGGACCTACCCGTCCCATGTATATAAAGATAATAAATTCTTCGTTTACGAGGATAAGTCAGATCATTGGCAGAGGTATTTGTACACCATTGAGGACATATTTATGAATAAAAATATTGATTTTAGATAATAAAATACCTAAAAAGCTACATATTGTCCCTTTAAGAAGCCCTCCTGTTCTCCACTCATTACCTGTATTAACTGCATCTGTTTGAAGTGCACAATGAAGTGCATACAAATCTTACCCAGGACCTCTACTAACACAAGCACCTGCCAAATACAGCGACAGACACGCGGCGGCTACGTTTGCAACAACATTTTCACCGGAGGAAGAGATGAACGCTTAGGAACTACATGGAAGCTTCCGTGGACCTACCCGTCCCATGTATATAAAGATAATAAATTCTTCGTTTACGAGGATATGTCAGATCATTGGCAGAGGTATTTGTACACCATTGAGGACATATTTATGAATAAAAATATTGATTTTAGATAATAAAATACCTAAAAAGCTACATATTGTCCCTTTAAGAAGCCCTCCTGTTCTCCACTCATTACCTGTATTAACTGCATCTGTTTGAACTCATTACCTGTATAAAAGACACCTGTCCACACACTCAATCAAACAGACTCCAACCTCTCCACAATGGCCAAGACCAGAGAGCTGTGTAAGGACATCAGGGATAAAACTGTAGACCTGCACAAGGCTGGGATGGGCTACAGGACAATAGGCAAGCAGCTTGGTGAGCAGGCAACAACTGTTGGTGCAGTTATTAGAAAATGGAAGAAGTTCAAGATGACGGTCAATCTCCCTCGGTCTGGGGCACCATGCAAGATCTCACCTCGTGGGGCATCAATGATCATGAGGAAGGTGAGGGATCAGCCCAGAACTACACGGCAGGACCTGGTCAATGACCTGAAGAGAGCTGGGACCACAGTCTCAAAGAGAACCATTAGTAACACACTACGCCATCAAGGTCCCCCTGCTCAAGCCAGCGCATGTCCAGACCCGTCTGAAGTTTGCCAATGACCATCTCGATGATCCAGAGGAGGAATGGGAGAAGGTCATGTGGTCTGATGAGACAAAAATAGAGCGTTTTGGTCTAAACTCCACTCGCCGTGTTTGGAGGAAGAAGAAGGATGAGTACAACCCCAAGAACACCATCCCAACCGTGAAGCATGGAGGTGGAAACATCATTCTTTGGGGATGCTCTTCTGCAAAGGGGACAGGACGACTGCACCGTATTGAGGGGAGGATGGATGGGGCCATGTATCGCGAGATCTTGGCCAGCAACCTCCTTCCCTCAGTAAGAGCACTGAAGATGGGTCGTGGCTAGGTCTTCCAGCATGACAATGACCCGAAACACACAGACTGGGCAACTAAGGAGTGGCTCCGTAAGAAGCATCTCAAGGTCCTGGAGTGGCCTAGCCAGTCACTAGACCTGAACCCAATAGATGATCTCTGGAGGAGCTGAAAGTCCATATTGCCTAGCGACAGCCCCGATACTGAAGGATCTGGAGAAGGTATCTGGACTATCTATTTGTGGACACAACTTCAGCAGCTCAGTCCCAAAGTGTGATTTGGCACTCTTCCTCAAGTAACCGTCTTTGTCAACCAAGAAGATTGCAGAGTTGGTGATCTCATGCTGGAGTAGCTCCTCGACTGTGAACTGTAACTGGCAATTCCTGTATGTTGCTTAATAGGTTGAATGTTTTTTAGCCATTTTCTTTATATAAAATCAGAATGCTTACACTCTTCTATGACCTTATAATCATGGTCATTGTGAACATTGTGATCACCTCAGAAAATCTGTAGCTTCAAGGGTTTATATGTACGCATATTTAATGAGATATTGCCTAATTTGCATATTTTATTTTATTTTTAAGACAAAGTGTAATACAAAAAGTATTTGTCTTAATATGAAGACTAATCTGGTAGAAATATATGAGGATATCTATAAAGGGAAGAAAAAGTCCCATTCACCTGTAGTGTGATAATAGTGTCACAGGTTGTGGTCATTTTCAGGACTTTCGTCCCGGGTAGAGATTTTGGCACACATCCCACGTTGTTCAATGGGGTCATATTAGTCTATAACAGTTGAGATATTCTCCGCTAAATGAAGTGCATACAAATCTTACCCAGGACCTCTACTATTAAGTCTTTTTCACAACATTGTGAGCATATATCTCTATAGCAGGCTAGGGATGTGCGCTTCGACTAATTTGACAGTCATTTAAATGGAAGTTTTTTAACCGACTCGACTAGTCTAAAGTAAGTTAAGACTTGTGCGTACATATGATCCATTTGAAAATAATAATAAATAAATAAATCAAACAGTCGAATCCCATAATTAATGCTGCTAAAAAGGTCATAAATATGCAGTACGCTTGCCTTGTGTTATGACTTTTCGGAAGCCTTCTCCCTTAACAAAACTGAGTGGGAACATGTCTGTTGCTGTCGTCACAGAGATAAGATATTTTTTTCAGAGTTGAAGTGAATGACGCGATGGGCATTTGATTGCTTTAGCTATCACACCTATGTGCATGTGTTGAATATGTTTACACGTGACTCCAGTGCAATTATGCCAGTTTGACGTGTCACAGCTTTCATAAAACTTTTTTTTCCCCCATAAAACATTTTTTTTAATTCAAAATTCTCTCGCACCTTGCTTGTCTTTTGAGTGGTCATTTCCGAGCTCACCGCGACACGTAGAAAACGCATGGGAGATCTGAGGTAAAATTAAAAGAGTACATCTTAAGGTATTATTTTCCCCAGTGTTTTATTTTAATGTGTAATTTAAAATGCCTTTAAATATAAATGTAACAAAGTGCAGGGCTCAGGGAAGAAGGGGGAACCGACGAACTGTAAATGTAAGTTTTATTGACAAAATAAATAAAACGAAAGTAAACGGCAGGTGCATCATGGCCGACTGCTGCACATACATAAACAACATGCAACTTAAATGTCCCAGGCCTGGTCCTCTCTCGTCCTACACTGTCGTTACTCCTTTAATCCTTCCAGAGCTCCTGGGACGCAAGCTCAGTTTTCACTGCTCACCACAGAAACATTAAAACGACAGTAATTTGAACGATTAAATCTTGTGTATTTTCTTTTTCTTTGTGTAATCGACTATTGTTTTCAGTGTCGACTAGTAGCAGCTGTACCGTTTAGTCGACTAGTCTTGCACATCATTAGTAGCAGGTAATGTCACCTTCTTCTCCTGTCCAGGTTGTTACAGAGTCCTGATGCAGATGAAGCCTGTAAATATCTGACTAAAATTCCTTGCAATAAAAACCCGTTACTCCAGAGAGAACTGAATCTGAGTGGACATGATCTAAGAGACACACGAGTGAATCAGATCGCTGCTCTACTGCAGGATAAACACTGTAAACTCAACACACTGGAGTGAGTATTGTGTTCATATGTTTTTGTAGATTTAAAGCATTTTAAAGACATTTGGTGACAAAAACATGTTGGCGTCAAGTACTTTGTGTTTGTAAATTCTCCTTCTTCTGTTCATCATTTTAGGCTGCGTAAGTGTGGTCTAACAGAGGAAAGCTGTTCAGCTCTCGCTACAGTCCTGAGATCAAACTCCAGTCTGAAAGAGCTTGACATCAGCAACAATAATCTGCAGGATTCAGGAGTGAAGAAACTCCAGAACGGATTAGAAAATGCAAACTGCACACTGGAGAAACTCAGGTGAGATTGTTTGTTTAAATAACATTTATTTTGTTCAAAGTTAAAGGAGCTGTGAACTGAGAAATAAATTTTTTCTTGATCTTTTGAGAGTAATGTCGCAACATACAAGTGTGAATAAGTTTCAGAAGGTTTGATTTGTTCTGAGTATTTTTGTAGCACTGGTCATCCTGTGCAGTCAAACATTATACAATTTAAAAAAATGCTTTTGACCCCTTTAAAATAATACTGAAGTCTTTTTTGCAGTGATATTAATTGTAAAATAAATCCTATTATAAATAAATGTCCTATCTGTAGACTCTCAGACTGCAGTATCAGTGAAGAAGGTTATAAAGCTCTGGCTTCAGCTCTGAGATCAAACCCTTCACACCTGATAGAGCTGGATCTCAGAGGAAATGATCCTGGACAATCAGGAGTGAAGGAGCTCAGTGATTTACTACAGGATCAGAACTGTAAACTCAAGACACTGAGGTGAGACGTGATCAAATAATATAACATAAATTATATGAGGGTGAATTATTCATAGAAACATTATTTCACTAACTTTTATGCAACAACAAATTGTGCAGGTAAGTTATTTCCAGTTAAATGAAACAAGTTCAAGTTCAAGTTTCAAGTTTCAGTTTTATTGTCATATGCATATTCGTACAGAGTACCACAGCAATGAAATACAATGTGCCTTAGCACTCTCTCAGCACCAGTCAAAAATTAAGATAAATAGAATAGAATAAAATAAATTTAAAAACATACGCTCAAACCTCAGCCCTCCTTCCTCTTACACTATCGTTCAGTAGCCTTACAGCCTGTGGATAAAAACTGTCCCTAAAACGTGACGTACGTGTTGGGATACTCTGCCAACGTCTCCCTGATGGGAGTTGGGAGAAGAGACTATGTGCCGGATGACTAACATCCTGTATAATACTCAGTGCCTTCCCAGTGCTGCGTTTCCAATAAATGTCCTGGAGTGATTCCAATGGAACCCCAATAATTTTTGATGCAGTTTTAACCACCTTTGTCAGACGATTCAATTCACTTGAAGTAGCCCTTCCAAACCACACTGTAATATTACCTGTCAGTATACTCTCAATTGTACAACGGTAAAACATTTTTAAAATGTTAAGTGACATACCATATTTCTTAAGACACCTCAAGAAATAAAGCCTCTGGTGTGCCTTCTTAATGGCACAGGTGATGTGGAAAGACCATGAAAGGGAGTCTGAAATATGAATGCCTAAAAACTTAAAAGTATTAACAATTTCAACTGCAGAGTTATTAATGTAGACAGGTGTATGTGTGGGTTTATTTCTTCTAAAATCTATGATGACCTCCTTAGTTTTCCCCACATTCAGGGACAGATTATTTCTCCGGCACCACATGATCAAATTACTCACCTCATCCCTATAGGCAGTTTCATTATTGCTGTCAATGAGTCCTACCACTGTAGTATCGTCTGCAAATTTCACAATACTATTTGTGGGATATTTTGCAATACAGTCATAGGTATACAGACTATATAATAAAGGACTAAGACAGCAACCTTGAGGTGCTCCGGTATTTAACACTATTGTGGCTGAGTATGTAGTGCCTACTCTAACTGTCTGAGAACGGCCTGTTAGAAAGTCCTGTATCCACCTGCAAATGGAAGTACAGAGGCCCAGGTCTAACAGCTTAGATATTAAAATGGAAGGTCTGATGGTATTGAAGGCACTGCTATAATCAACAAACAGCATCCTGACATACGTATCCCTACCCTCTAGATGTTGAAGTGCAGAATGTAGAACCAAAGATACAGCATCGTCCACAGCTCTATTTGATCTATATGCAAATTGCAGTGGATCAGTACAGACAGGAATGCAGTTGTTAATATATGATTTCACAAGCAGTTCAAAGCACTTCATTATCACAGAAGTCAAGGCTACAGGTCTAAAATCATTCATACAGGTGGCAGTTGTTTTCTTAGGCACAGGAATTATTATTGATTTTTTGAAACAGTTCGGAACCATACAAAAAGAGAGTGACAGGTTAAAAATATCAGTAAAAACAGATGCAAGTTGACTACAACATGTCCTTAAGACTCGCGGAGTAATGCCATCAGGCCCAGCAGCCTTCCCTATTTTCACGGCTTTAAAAACTTTACAAGTATCGGCAACTGAGACCTGATATGCTTGACTGCCAAGGGTAACCCCCTCGGGAGATGATATGTCTGTGTGTATGTTCCCATATGAAGGTACTTTAACATGCACATCCCCAGTTGGAGATGTTCCCTGCGTCAATGCCTCAGCAGCGCATTCAAAACGAGCATAAAAGTTGTTCAGGTCATTTGGGAAAGAAGCAGAGCTTGTTATGACGCCGCTAGGTTTGGCCTTATAGCTGGTGACCGCTTGTAGGCCTTGCCAAACACGCCTAGAGTCCCCTTCAGAACAATATCGCTCTATCTTCTCCAGATGTAGTTTTTTAGCAGATTTAATTGCGTTCCTAAGCTCGTATCTCGCGCTCTTGTAACGAGCATCATCCCCAGATTTAAAAGCAACTGTCCTCTCATGCAATTTCGCGCGAACATTTTTGTTTACCCACGGTTTTTCATTAGGGTAAACATAGAAGGTACGTGTGGGAATACAACTGTCCACACAGAATTTAACATAATCCGTAACTGCTTCAGTGTACTCATGCAAGGTAACAGAATCACTAAAAACTGACCAGTCAGTAGAATCGAAACAATCTTGCAACATAAGCTCACCTTCAGCAGTCCAGCGCTGTACTGTCCTCACAGTGGGTTTCTCCCTTTTTATCTCTTGCTTGTATATGGGGAGCAGTAATACAGAGGAATGATCTGATTTCCCAAAGTGCGGCCGGGGGATAGATTTATAAGCTCCCTTGATGGTTGAATAACAGTGGTCAAGAGTTTTGTTGCCTCTGGTTACACAGCTGACGTGTTGATAATATTTCGGTAGCACTGACTTCAAATTACAATGATTAAAGTCCCCGGCTACTATGGAGAGGGCTTGCGGATGCAGCCTCACACACCTGTTGACAGCGTCACAGAGCTCATCCAAAGCTGCCTTGGCGTTAGCTTGGGGAGGTATGTATACTGCAGTGAGTAAAACTGATGGAAATTCTCGTGGTGCATAAAACGGCCGACATTTGATGGTAAGCTGTTCAAGGACTGGTGAACAAGAGTTAAAGATCACTTCCGCGTCAGTGCACCACGAGTTGTTTACCAAAAAGCACACACCCCCACCTTTCGATTTACCGGTCGTGTCCTTAACTCGGTCCGAACGTAACACAGAGAAACCATCCAAGTGTACAGCACTGTCAGGATAATCCGATGTTAGCCATGTCTCAGTAAAACAGAACACACAGCAATTTCCCAGATCTCGCTGGACACTAACACGGCAGCGAAGCTCATCCATCTTATTGCTGATAGATTGCATGTTTGCCAGCAGCATGCTTGGTATTGGAGGCCGTGTAGGTCGATTCCGTAGCCTCACCAGCAGTCCCCCGCGTCTTCCTCTCTTTCGCACATATCGCCTTTGATTTCCAGAGCGCCAGTTTTCTGATCTTTTGTTAATATCCACAGGTATCATAGATGTTATAGACAGTTTTGGAACATTTTGTCTAATGTCCAATAGAGTCTGTCGATCATAAGTAATAGAGGAGGACATAGGCTGTATTATCAAACTAATAAATAAAGTTAAAACTAACACTAAGCGTAGCGTGAGAGAGGCTCGTAGCGTGTCGCCATACATCGGCGCCATCTTTTTGCCATCTATATGTATACACATCTATAAACAAACTGATTACATTAAGTTTAGTTGATTTTAAACCTGCTTCATCTTCCCTTCTGCAGGTTTTTGAGTCATGATGCAGATGAAGCCTGTCAGTATGTGAGAGGAATTGTGGGTAAAAACCCGTTACTACAGAGAGAACTGAATCTGAGTGAACATGAACTAAGAGACACAGGAGTGAATCAGATCACTGCTCTACTGAAGGATAAACACTGTAAACTCAACACACTGATGTGAGTATTTTACACAAGTTTCAAAGTTATACTTTGCATTGAAGTATCCCACATTATATTAAGTGTCATCAGCAAATATGTACTGAAATTTAAATTCATCATTTGATACAGTGCTCTTATTGCAGGAGTGGAGCTTGGCCACCCCGCTCACAATTGATGTTTCTGTCTCATTTTTCTTGACAAGAATATTGTTTATATAGAAGTAGAACTGTCTCTACTGGTCTAAGACTTAGTTCCTAGAGGGCCACAGCTCTGCACAGTTTTACTCCAACCCTAATCAAACACACCTGATCCAGCTAATCAAGCTCTTCAGCATTACTAGAAGCTTCCAAGCCGATAACAGTTGGAGCTGGTTGGAGCTAAACTTTGCAAGGTTGTGGCCCTCCAGGAACTGAGTTTGAGACCATGACAACAACACATGGAAGACATTTCAGAAGTGCCTCAGCAAAGCTCGATTAGTACGGAAGTGTTAAGTGCGGTTCAGTTAGGACAGAAGTGTTAAGTGCGGTTCGGTTGGGACAGAAGTGTTAAGTGCGGTTCGGTTAGGACAGAAGTGTTAAGTGCGGGTCGGTTAGGACAGAAGTGTTAAGTGCGGTTCGGTTAGGACTGAAGTGTTAAGTGCGGTTCGGTTAGGACAGAAGTGTTAAGTGCGGGTCGGTTAGGACAGAAGTGTTAAGTGCGGGTCGGTTAGGACTGAAGTGTTAAGTGCGGTTCGGTTAGGACTGAAGTGTTAAGTGCGGTTCGGTTAGGACAGAAGTGTTAAGTGCGGTTCGGTTAGGACAGAAGTGTTAAGTGCGGTTCGGTTAGGACTGAAGTGTTAAGTGCAGGTCGGTTAGGACAGAAGTGTTAAGTGCGGGTCGGTTAGGACAGAAGTGTTAAGTGCGGTTCGGTTAGGACTGAAGTGTTAAGTGCGGTTCGGTTAGGACAGAAGTGTTAAGTGCGGGTCGGTTAGGACAGAAGTGTTAAGTGCGGTTCGGTTAGGACTGAAGTGTTAAGTGCGGTTCGGTTAGGACTGAAGTGTTAAGTGCGGTTCGGTTAGGACTGAAGTTTTAAGTGCGGGTCGGTTAGGACTGAAGTGTTAAGTGCGGTTCGGTTAGGACAGAAGTGTTAAGTGCGGGTCGGTTAGGACAGAAGTGTTAAGTGCGGTTCGGTTAGGACTGAAGTATTAAGTGCGGTTCGGTCAGGACTGAAGTGTTAAGTGCGGTTCGGTTAGGACTGAAGTTTTAAGTGCGGTTCGGTTAGGACTGAAGGGGTTACATCAGTAGTTCATTGATGGTGAAGTTGCAATTCTATGAATCAAATGGAGAGAAGTGCTTTTTATGGGCTTTATCTATCTTTCCTTCCAGTCCATTAGACTGGCTAATGTCGGCAGGAGAAGAAAAATTTATATCGGTGCTAGAGCAGACATCTTGGAGCCTGCTTGGACCTTTGTTGGTTATAGTCTTGAGGGTACTGTGGATTTTTAAATAAAGTTACTATAAAGTTAAAAATACTATAAAGTTGTATAGTAGTTTGCCACGTCGTCTTAGGTAAATGGTAGCATTTCTTAAAGAGGTTGTTCCACATTATTAAGCAGTCCTCATGCAATATGCAGAGGAAGGAAGATGTTTCTGAAGATGAAAAGCATGAAATAATGCATTGTCTTACAAAAGGCATGAACTATAATTTGGTGAAAACTAAATAAAGATTGTCAAACTGTTAGATGCAAAAGATGCTTTCCAACAGGTGTTTTACCATTCGTTGTAAAACTGTGGAGCTATTTTTCAAACGTCTCACACCCGTACATTCTTCCGTTGAGAGCTTAAATAATAGACACTCCAGCCCAGTTGGTGGCGATAATGCACCTTTGCAAGCAAACCACTGGCATTTCATTGTTTGCGATCCGCCGTAAAAAAAACAAGAAGAAGAAGAAGAAGTTCAGTTTCCGGTGGTGGAGTAATACCATGGGTGTTTCTCAAAACCAAGAATGCAAAGAACAGACTTGTGTTCTTGGGGAGAACGCTCTTGCTAGTTGTTCTAGGAAGAATGAACTCACAAGGTGACGAGCACACAGTAACGCAGCTGACAGTTTGAGACGATGTGTTCTTGCTGGTATTGTGCAATAATACCCCCGCACAGACGCCGTCTGCAGTACCCAAACATAACGAGAATTATTGACGATAATAGCCAGGCTTTATCGCCCAAGCCTACTCTACAACTGTACACTATAATGTAATGTATATTCATAACAATAAAGCTACGCTTATGGAGATCTCTCACTTCCGAAAACGTTTGAGCACATTTTCGATTTGCCATAAATTTTCGTAAAAATGCCAATATTTGAAATCTACACAGTGGATTTCTCGCATCAAATGTTCTCAGAAGTGAATTTAGTGATGAAATAGTGTACGAAATTGTAAAAAAACGACTTGCTGTATTGACCTGCCTCTCTTTCCTCGAATGCCGAAATGAATGCTGGGATATTTCTGCCGTCAAGTTCACACAAGTTACCAACCGTTGCATCCTCGGCGAAATGGGCGTGTCAAGAACACTTCCGGGATTTTTAACCGTTCTTGCCAAAATGCAAACTTGTGTATTGGGACAGTACTTGGGCAGCGACTGATGACGTTTCACAAGTCCACAAGAACACAAGTACAGACAAGAGCGCATATTGAGAAACAGCCCGTGCCTCACAGCACGTCAATGGAGTTGGACAAAAACTACGATAAAACCTGTTGGAAAGCATCTTTTGCAGCGATTTTTGTGTGAGCATATCAGTGAACACCCCTGACCACTCGGTGAGTTTCATCTCTTTGTAAACAAAAGTTTAATGCGTTTTAGGAAGGATTGTTCAAGTGCACCTATGCAACCATTCTGTAGGTGGGGGGGAAAGCAAAAGAAACCTAAAATTCTCGGGACAGCAGCATGTGTCCAAAATTTAATCTTAACCATTCTATTTCATCAGAAACGATCTGTAAACAGGGCTTTAAGTGTAAAATACCGAGCTTGTCCGTTAAGGAATGTTTCTGTAAAACAAATTAATTGTATTAAAAGGCCAGCTATAAAAAAAAAAAAAATCCACTGTTGAGCAGCAAACAGGTGTTTGAAGCCACTGGAGTCTCTGGAGTCTACTCACCCTGCAGGCTGGCAGTTGTGCATAAACCTGCATTTATGCCACTTATAACTTACAAATGACAATAATACAAGAAGAAGCAATTAAGGGTAACTTACATTTACCTGACAATTTTTTGCTTAAAATGAAGAAGTTTTTACCTTTTGAGTTTTGCGCTCACAAACAACACCATTGTCAAAATGATCCCCATATTTTGCGTTTGGGCGCCTGAAAACGGGTTTCAAAGTGCAAGTTTTTGAAAATGGTCTCTGTGTAAACAACAAAAAAGGCGAATCTGTGAAGACGATGAGGTCATGCACATGCGCATTATGTGTTTAGTCTATAGTGTTTCATCGCCATCTAGTGGCCTGGCAGCAGAATACAGCATTTTCAGTCAGTTTCAACATTATGAAGCTGCAGACTCGGAGCCTGCCATAGGAGCCTGCAGCTACAGTCCCGCACCCAGAGTCCCGCATTCTCAGACCCCTCGTTTTTCGAGACAGCGCCTCCCGCTGTCCAAAAGATCGTATAACACCCTTATCCAAATGCCATTGAAAACAATAGGATGCAATATTACGGTCTTGTTTTTTTTTAAGTTATCCAAATAAATATTTGCGTTCCCTGCTTAATGCATGTGCCAAAAAAACTCATTGTGTTCTCTGACTAACAAATTACCCAGTAGTTATTTTTTGAGCGTGGGTGTAATTGAAAGAAAATTACTGATGGAAGGGATACAATTACAGATTGAACTATCTTCTGAAAAATATTATGTGATATTATATTGCTACAATGTTTGTTTGTTTTTTATTCAAATTCCTATTTTCTTTCAGTTCAACCTATAATGGTCTAATTAACATTATAGTATACCATGCTAACATAAAATAAAATAAAAACTAATTTATAAGTCGTTTTGGATAAAAGCGTCTGCTAAATGAATAAATGTAAAATAAAATGTAAATGCATAAGGTAAAATAATTACTTTCTGGTAGGCGAATGTTCCTTCTTTTTTCATTCTTTTTGCATTCTTTTTGCAATCGCTCTGTCAAATTCCTCAACGTCACAAATAAAAGATGAATGCCGATGAATGCAGATGAATGAAAGTAATTTTAATACTTACGTTTTATAAGAACTAATTTAAGTAGTCTACATAAATTATATAGGCCTAAAGTAAAAGAATTACTCCGACATTAATTAGGCTAATTCAATTTATAGTTAAAAAAAAAAGGTCAAACGGTAAATCTGATTAAATAATTAATGATGACATTCTTTGATATTAACACACTTAATGTATTTAATTGGTCTACTTTAATGTCAACTAATTTTAATCAAATTTTTACAACATGCTTGTCTACAAAAAGTCCAAGGTTAAAGGATAACTTTCAAAATATTTTCGGGGAAAAAAGGCGAAAAAACATACATTAACGGCTCAAATTTAACTATCTTTACAAATATTAAATGGACTATTCATATGTTGGTGTATCGATGAGCTATAAAGTAGTTTGATTAAAAAAGAAATCGAATGAGTATGATTCGCTAAATAAAATTAAATTTGATAGGAGGTGCTGTCTCGAAAAACGAGGGGTCTGAGAATGCGGGACTCTGGGTGCGGGACTGTAGCTGCTGGCTCCGAGTCTGCAGCTTCATACTACTCGTCAGTTTCGCGGATCTGTGGGAAAGGGGATCGTTTTGATAATCATGTCGTCTGTACGCGGAAAACTCAAAGGAAAAACTTTTCAGCATATCGTTTTAAGCATATCGTTGTAAGCGTACCCTAAGACTGTCATTGCTGTTCATTAAAAAAAGGTTTGAAATTGGAAATAAACTGAAGAATGGTTCCTGTCTTTGTTTTCTCTCTCTTCAGGCTGAATAATAACAGCATTACAGCAGAAGGTTGTGCTGCTCTGACTTCAGCGTTTAATTCAAACCCTTCAAACCTGATAGAGCTGGATCTGAGTGAGAATAAACTAGGAAACTCAGGAATAAAGGACATCTGTGTTCTGTTGGAAAATCCTGAATGCATATTGGAGAAAATTAAGTGTGTGTTTTCATTTATCTACATTTCTGCGTGATAATGTACTTTTTTGTGTGTGTGAATGTCCATTTAGTTGAAATTACCATTTTTGTACATTGCTATGTTTCTATGAAATTGAAATATTCAAATTAGGCAGATGTTATATTAAGACATCTGTTGCTTATCTGTGGGGTCAGATTTTTGCTAATATTAAAATAAAAATATTGGTCAATTTTCACACCAAATTTTCAAATTGCCAAGCATTTGGCAATGCTTTTTATAATAATTATTATAATTATTATTTTTTTTTTATGATGATTTAAATAATGTCATCTCACTTTATAAACGTGTTTTGCTTATGTAGTGTAGATCATTAAGTGCTTAACAGCTTCTTTCATACACAGACTCTCAGACTGCAGTATCAGTGAAGGAGGTTATAAAGCTCTGGCTTCAGCTCTGAGATCAAACCCTTCACACCTGATAGAGCTGGATCTCAGAGGAAATGATCCTGGACAATCAGGAGTGAAGGAGCTCAGTGATTTACTACAGGATGAACGCTGTACATTAAAGACCATCAGGTGATAAACGAGACAATTATCATAACTATGATTTTAACCAGATATTACACAACACTTTACATTAATACTACACTGGACTAGAGGTGCAAAATATATCAGATATTATTGGCTGATCACTGGGACAATTGAATTTCCACTATTATTTCCATTGTTATATTTGTGTTCAGCATATCATTTCTGATAATGATTCAGTGTATTTGTCTGGCCGTGTCGTGTGTGTTTGGACAAATTATCATATCACATTATCATTTTCTGTTAGTATTAGTTTTGGGCATGTTTTAGTTTTGATCAGCTACTGTAATTATAGATGTTCTGTTTAATGTGTTCTGTTTATGTGTAAAGAAGTAATAAGTGAAAACAATGAAAATGCATTTCTGTATTTTCTCTTACTGGTGTTTGCTTATACATGAAAATGGCATATTGTTTGTTTCCGTTCTGTATGTTCATGTATATTTTATGTTTATTACATGCTGTAAATTTAATTTTGGTTTAATTCATTGTTACAAATGCTTGTAGTAAATCATTCTACTCTGTTTAGTGACTCATTCAGGATGAAGCTGCAAAAGGCATAAAATTGGAATATTATCTGATTTGTAATTCTACTTCCTGTAGGTTTTTGAAAAGTGCTGCTGCACAGGAAGCGTGTGAGTGTCTCACTAAAGTTCTGGGTAAAAGTCCATTATTGCTGACAGAACTGGATCTGAGTGAAGATAAATTAGGAGATCTGGATTGGGAGAAGCTCTCTGCTCTTTTGATGGACTCTCATAGCAAAGTGGAGAAAATCAAGTGAGTCATCATGATTTATACATTATAACTCCTCTGTTAATCGATTATAAAAGACTGTCAGTCACGTGTGAGCAGATACTAAGTGTTGTTAATCTGATGTGTGTTAAATATGTACTGAATAATAAAATATAGCTGCGAGCAGCGATTACGGGCCCAAGCCGGTGGCACCGCAACCCCGGTGCCTTTAGTTACCTAAAGGCACCGGGGTGGCGGTGCCCCCAGCTTTGGCCCTTCATCGCTGCTCGCAGCTATATATATATATATATATATATATATATATATATATATATATCTTTAATGTATTTTTATCATGTTGAAAAAGTTTGGTGTGAATAAAATAAACCACTTAGGAGGAGTAGCTAAAAACTCAGAGTCTGACATATCCAAAAAATCCACATTCAAACCAAAATATCTGACTTCCTGTTGCTCAGAGCTAATGACTGTAAATTAGAAAGTTGTCCGGCTCAATGAGACCAATATGCGTACTGATTTTTGTAACTGGGGGTAAAAGTAACCCCCCCCCACTTTTGTCAAAATCTTTTTGAAAGTTACACACTTCCTGCTACCAGTTGGTGGCGCTATAACTTTGACTCACAATAGTTACATCCATATGATCGGCCTCTTACCACTAACACACTGCTGAAGTTTAATCAAGATCAGTTAATGTGTGCAGAAGTTATAACACTTCGTGTTTCTCTTTTCTCGCCATAAATTTGTGTCCTCGCCATGGCCAAACCGTTCGAGATATCAAAAATCCGTCCGCAATTTAGCATCCTCAATGTCTTGATTTCATGCTGACCGAGTTTGGAGGCGATTGGATGAATTCTCTAGGATGAGTACATCAAATTCCACAGCATGCGTTTTTCAAACAACCCATAATAGCCGACTTCCTGTTGGGCGGAGCTAATAACTTAGAGTGCGGAAGTTGTTCGGCCCGATGAGATCTATATGTGTACCGAGTTTCATAATAATTCATGCAAGCGTGTTTGATATATGGACCAAGTTTTCAGACCGTGTTCAAGGGGGCGCTGTTGAGCCCCCCTGCCACGCCCGTGTACCAGCTTCAGCCCGGCCCTGATGACCATGGGTTCTGACCTGTGTGAAAAGTTTCAAGTGTTTTTGAGCACGTTAAGTGCCCCAAAAGCCCCTGAAACCTTGAAAAACAAAGATTAAATGGAATAGACAACCCCCCCCCCCCACACACACACACACAGACACACACAGACACACAGAGAGAGAGAGAAAATTCTCCAGAAAATCCACATTCAAACCAAAATATCTGACTTCCTGTTGGTTGGAGCTTATAAGTGTAAATTAGAAAGTTGTCCGGTTTGATGAGAACAATATACATACCAAGTTTTAAGTCTCTATGTAAAACTAAGCCCCCATTTTTGACTAAAGGTGGCGCTACTGAGCCCCTCACCACGCCCATTTCTGAAACTTTGCACATGTCTACTGGCTAATAAATGTGATGTGTCTGTCGAGTTTCATGCATTTTCAAGCATGTGAAGAGTCTCAAAAGCATCCGAAAAGAATATTAAAGTTTGATGCGTTGCCACGGCAACAGTATCTAAGATATCAATAATCCTTTCACAGGTCTACATCTGCCATGTGTCTACATTATACACATAAAGTTTGAAGCAAATCGGATAAAAATAAGAGGGTGATTTCAAAGCATTTTGAAAGTGACACACTTCCTGCTGCCAGTTGGTGGCGCTATAACTTTGACTCACAATAGTCACATCCATGTGATCGGCCTCTTACAACGAACATACTGCTGAAGTTTCATCAAGATCAGTTTATGTATGCTGAAGTTATAACACACTTCCTGTTTCCATTATTCGCCCTAAATTCGTTTCCTCGCCACGGCCAAACCATTCGAGATATCAAAAATCTGTCTGCAATTTAGCATCCTCAATGTCTTGACTTCATACACACCGAGTTTCGAGGGGATTGGATGATTTCTCTAGGAGGAGTACATTAAATTCCACAGCATGCGTTTCCAAACAACCCATAATAGCCGACTTCCTGTTGGGTTGGCGTAAAACTTAGAGCACGAAAGTTGTTCGGCCCGATGAGATCTATATGTGTGCCGAGTTTCATATTATTACAAACAAGTGTGTTTGATTTATGGACAAGTGTTCGGATCCCGTTCCAGGGGGCGCTGTTGAGCCCCCCTGCCACGCCCGGGTACCAGCTTCGGTCCGGCCCTGATGGCCGCGGGTTCTGACATGTGTGCAAAGTTTCAAGAGTTTTTGAGCATGTTAAGGGCCCCAAAAGTGCCCGAAAGGTTGACAAAATAATAATAATAATAATAAATATAGCTGCGAGCAGCGATTACGGGCCCAAGCCGGTGGCACCGCAACCCCGGTGCCTTTAGTTACCTAAAGGCACCGGGGTGGCGGTACCGCCGGCTTTGGCCCTCCATCGCTGCTCGCAGCTATATTTATATATATATATATATATATATATATATATATATACATATATATACATATATATATATATATATATACATACATACATACACACACATACATATATATATATATATATATATATATATATATATATATATATATATATATATATATATATATATATTATTGTTCAAAAGTTTGGGGTCAGTAAGATTTTTAATGTTTTTAGGAGAAGTCTCTTCTGCTCACCAAGGCTGCATTTATTGATTAAAAATACAAACAAAAACAGTAATATTGTGAAATATTATTCCAATTTAAAACAGCTGTTTTCAATTTTTAAATATTTTACATAGTAATTCATTTCTGTGATCAAAGTTGAGTTTTCAGCATCATTACTCCAGTCTTCAGTGTCACATGATCCTTCAGAAATCATACTAATATGATGATTGATGCTCAATAAATATTCATTATTATTTTCAATGTTGAAAACAGTTGTGTACAGATTTTTTTTTTTTTCAAAATGCTTTGATGAATGTAAAGTTCAAAAGAACAGCATATATTTCAAATATATATATTTTTAACATTATAAATGTCTTTACTGTAACTGTTGATCAGTTTAACTCATCCTTCATAAATAAAAGTACTGATTTATTTTATTTATTTCCCCAAAAAATAAAATTTTAATTATTACTAACCCAAAACTTTTGAGCGGTAGTGTTTAACGTTACAAAAGCTTTAGATTTCAGATAAATGCTGTTCTTTTGAACTTTCTATTCATCAAAGACTGTACACAACTGTTTTCGACATTTAAAATAATAATGAATGTTTCTTGAGTATCAATCATCATATTAGAATAATTTCTGAAGGATCATGTGACAGTGACGACTGGAGTAATGATGCTGAAAACTCAGCTTTGATCACAGGAATAAATAACAGTTTAAAATATATTAAAATAGAAAGCAGCTGTTTTAAATTGGAATAATATTTTACAATATTACTGTTTTTGTTTGTATTTTTAATCAAATAAATGCAGCCTTGGTGAGCAGAAGAAACTTCTCTGTTATGTGCGCGCCACAGACTGCACGCACGTCCGCTTAGAGTTCCGCCTTTTGCCTTCCGTCAATATTACGTTATTAGAAAATATTTTTTTAGAGAATCGATTTTTTGACATTTGTGAATCGATTCAGAATCGTCCACGTCCGCATCGCGATGCATCTAAGAATAAATTTTTTCTCCCACCCCTAGATTTCATACAACAGGTTAATAAACAGTTACAATTAAGTCACTTACATTTTAGATGCAATGTTGACTGTTTTTGTTCTGTTTCAGCAGCGAAAATAGTTAAACAAAGATCACGGCAGAACCATCACGCATCACGTGTTTTCTCATAACTGAACGATTCAGCATTTTTAACGAATCGGTTGACTCAAAGATTGAATGATCAATCCATAAACATCTGTCTTAATCGACTCATTCGAACGAATCGTTTGAACGAATGAATCAATGACTCGCTTATTAAGATGGATGCCTGGCGACACCTAATGGCGGTTTAGTGTTGTTTAAAAGCATCATTCTTTCCCACATGTGTGTGATTTGTGTGTGCAACATTATCATTATTTTTCTTACACTATTATATTAGCGATTTAAAAGCACCCACTCGTGTCACACGTCGATTAACCGGTGGGAAAATATCCTCAGACACATCCCTAATACATGTATATTTAAATACTATATTGGCCTACCTGGTAAAAAGTTTTATATACTATTTTGATGTCCTTTTGGACACAAGAGGGCAGTATAGCCCTATGTTTGCTTTTTTGTTGAACCAAATAGCACTAAATAGCCTGTTTTAACTTTTTCATTCTTCTTGAATTGCAAAAACAGAATAAAATGGGTTTAGTTGTGATATTTGTATACTTTTATATAGAAATAAATGGTATATAATTACATTTTTAGAAGATTTTTAGTGTTTCCTTTTTGGACATTATTTAATCCCTCGCCATAGCAAAACCGTTTGAGATATTTATTATCCGTTCACAATTTAGCATATTTAATGTAGTTTCATCATGTTGAAAAAGTTTGGTACGAATAAAATAAATAGTTTAAGAGGAGTGGCTAAAAATTCAGAGGCTGATTTTGCAAAAAAATCCACATTCAGACCAAAATATCTGACTTCCTGATGGCCAGAGCTATTGAATGTAAATTAGAAAGTTGTCCGGCTTGATGAGAACAATATACAAACTATTTTTTCTTTACTGTAGTTAAAACTAACCCCCCCACTTTTGTCAAAAGCATGTTGAAAGTGACACACTTCCTGCTGCCAGTTGGTGGCGCTATAACTTTGACTCACAATAGCTACATCCATCTGATCGGCCTCTTACCACGAACACACTGCTGAAGTTTCATCAAGATCAGTTAATGTATGCAGAAGTTATTCCACTTCCGTGTTTCTCTTTTCTCGCCATAAATTCGATTCCTCGCCACAGCCAAACCGTTCGAGATATCAAAAATCCGTCCGCAATTTAGCATCCTCAATGTCTTGACTACATCCACACCGAGTTTGAAGGGGGCACGGTGAATTTTCTAGGAGGAGTATTTCACATTCCACAGCAAGCGTTTTCCAAACAACCCATAATAGCTGACTTCCTGTTGGGCTGGCGTAAAACTTGACGGGGGTAAAGTTGTTCGGCCCGATGAGATCTATATGTGTACCGAGTTTCATATTAATTCATGCGAGCGTGTTTGATATATGGATCAAGTTTTAGAACCCCGTTCAAGGGGGCGCTGTTGAGCCCCCCAGCCACGCCCGGGTCCCAGCTTCAGCCCGGCCCTGATGGCCGTGGGTTCTGACCTGTGTGCAAAGTTTCAAGAGTTTTTGAGCACGTTAAGGACCCCAAAAGCCCCTGAAACCTTGATTAACAATATAAAAGCAATAGTCAAATCCCCCCCTCCCCTCACACACACACAGACACAGAGAGGGAGAGAAAATTCTTCAGAAAATCCACATTCAAACCAAAATATCTCTCTTCCTGTTGGTCAGAGATGGTTCATGTAAATTAGAAAGTTGTCCGTCTTGATGAGAACAATACACATACCAAGTTTTGTTGCTGTTGATAAAACTAACACCCCCACTTATGACTAAAGGTGGCGCTACTGAGCCCCTCACCACGCCCGTTTCTGAAACTTTGCACATGTCTACTGGATAATAAATGTGATGTGTCTGTCGAGTTTCATGCAATTTCAAGTATGTTAAGAGTCTCAAAAGCATAAAAAAAGAATATTAAAGTTTGATGCGTTGCCACGGCAACAGTATCTAAGATATCAATAATCCTTTCACAGGTTTACATCTGCCGTGTGTCTACATTGTACACATAAAGTTTGAAGCAAATCTGGTAAAAATAAGACAGTGATTTCAAAGCATTTTAATAGTGATGTACTTCCTGCTGCCTGTTGGTGGCGCTATAACTTTGACTCACAATAGTCACATCTGTGCGATCGGCCTCTTACAACGAACACACTGCTGAAGTTTCATCAAGATCAGTTAATGTATGCAGAAGTTATAACACACTTCCTGTTTCATTTTTTCGCCATAAATTCGTTTCCTCGCCACGGCCAAACCGTTCGAGATATCAAAAATCCGTCCGCAATTTAGCATCCTCAATGTCTTGACTTCATGCACACCGAGTTTGGAGGCGAATCGATGAATTCCCTAGGAGGAGTACATTAAATTCCACAGCATGCGTTTCCAAACAACCCTAAATAGCCGACTTCCTGTTGGGCTGGCGTAAAACTTAGAGCACGAAAGTTGTTCGGCCCGATGAGTTCTATATGTGTACCGAGTTTCATATTATTACATGCAAGCGTGTCTGATTTATGGACAAGTGTTCGGATCCCGTTCCAGGGGGCGCTGTCGAGCCCCCCTGCCACGCCCGGGTACCAGCTTCAGTCCGGCCCTGATGGCCGCGGGTTCTGACCTGTGTGCAAAATTTCAAGAGTTTTCGAGCATGTTAAGGGCCCCAAAAGTGGCCGAAAGGTTGACAAAATAATAATAATAATAATAATAATAATAATAATTAAAGCTGCAAGCAGCGATGAAAGGGCCCTCGCACCCGTGCCATCAACACTCGGTGGCTTTAGGAAGGCAGAGCATGGTTGGGAAATGTACATTTAAGGAGGGATATATAGTAAGAGTATGTCAAAGTCAGTTACAAAATGTTTTGTATAATGGTGATAATAGCATGCTTCATGACTCAGCTAAGTGTTGCTAGCATGTTTAGTCTGTTTCTAGCATGCTCAGTACACAATAATTATGTGGTTAGTACTGCATTACTGTGTTAACCATGTCAGTTTCTGTTGCCAGTAGGTGGCGTTATGACTATAACTGAATATGAGCATGGATGTGTGTTCAGGACAGAACTCTTATCAAACGTGTGAAGTTTGGTGCAAATTGGACATTGCCTTCTTGAGTAACAACAAAGTCATGTTTCATTGAATTAGCATTCTTTAGAACTTAGCTAAGCATTTAAGCATGTTTTAACATGTTTCTAGCATGTTTAGAACTCAATGGCATTTTTAACATGTTGCTAGAACGGCATCAACGTGTTAAACATGTCACTTCCTGTTGCCAGTTGGTGGCGCTATTACTATAACTGAACATTCTCATGTAGATGTGTTCAGGCCATGACTCTTATCAAAAGTGTGAAGTTTGGGGCAGATTGGACATTCCATGCCTGAGTTACAGCAAATTCCTATTTAATTGCAATAATAGCATGCTTTAGCACTTGGCTAAGAGTTTGCTAGCATGTTTTAGCATGTTTCTAGTATGTTGTTAGCATGTTTAACACTTGCTGGCACTTTTTTATATGTTATTAGGAGTCCATAACAGTGTTAAACATGTCACTTCCTGTTGCCAGCAGGTGGCGCTATGACTGTAACTGAATATAAGCATGGTCATGTGTTCAGGACAGAACGCTTATCAAAAGTGTGAAGTTTGGGGCAGATTGGACATTCCATGCCTGAGTTACAGCAAATTCATATTTAATTGCAGTAATATCATTCTTTAGCACTTAGCTAAGTGTTTGCTAGTATGTTTTAGCATGTCTCTAGTATGTTGGTAGGATGTTTAGCACCTACTGGCATTTTTTTATATGTTATTAGGAGTCAAGAACAGTGTTAAACGTCACTTCCTGTTGCCAGCAGGTGGCGCTATGACTATAACTAAATATGAGCATGGACATGTGTTCAAGAGATAACTCTTATCAAACGTGTGACGTTTGGGGTAGATTGTACATTGCCTTCTTGAGTAACAACAAAGTCCTGTTTCATTGAATTAGCATGCTTTAGCACTTAGCTAAGTATTGCTAGCATGTTTTAATATGTTTCTAGCATGTTTAGAACTCAATGGCATTTTTAACATGTTGCTAGAACGGCATCAACGTGTTAAACATGTCACTTCCTGTTGCCAGTAGGTGGCGCTATTACTATAACTGAATTTGAGCATAGACATGTGTTCAGGCCATGATTCTTATCAAACATGTGAAGTTTGGGGCAGATTGGACATTCCATGCCTGAGTTACAGCAAATTCCTATTTAATTGCAGTAATAGCATGCTTTAGCACTTAGCTAAGTGTTTGCTAGCATGTTTCTAGTATGTTGCTAACCTGTTTAGCACTTGCTGGCTCTTTTATATATGTTATTAGGAGACCACAACAGTGTTAAACATGTCACTTCCTGTTGACAGCAGGTGGCGCTATTACTATAACTGAATATTCTCATGTAGATGTGTTCAGGCCATGACTCTTATCAAACGTGTGAAGTTTGGGGCAGATTGGACATTCCATGCCTGTGTTACAGCAAATTCCTATTTAATTGCAGCAATAGCATGCTTTAACACTTAGCTAAGTGTTTGCTAGCATGTTTTAGCATGTTTCTAGTATGTTGTTAGCATGTTTAGCACTTTCTGGCACTTTTTTTATATGTTTTTATATGTCCACAACAGTGTTTAACATGTCATTTCCTGTTGCCAGCAGGTGGCACTATGACTGTAACTGAATATGAGCATGGTCATGTGTTCAGGACAGAACGTTTATTAAAAGTGTGAAGTTTGGCGCAGATTGGACATTGCCTTCTTGAGTAACAACAACATCCTGTTTCATTGAATTAGCATGCTTTAGCACTTAGCTAAGTATTGCTAGCATGTTTTAACATGTTTCTAGCATGTTTAGAAGTCAATGGCATTTTTAACATGTTGCTAGAATGGCATCAACGTGTTAAACATGACACTTCCTGTTACCAGTAGGTGGCGCTATTACTATAACTGAATATTCTCATGTAGATATGTTCAGGACAGAACGCTTATCAAAAGTGTGAAGTTTGGGGCAGATTGGACATTCCATGCCTGAGTTACAGCAAATTCCTATTTAATTGCAATAATAGCATGCTTTAGCACTTAGCTAAGAGTTTGCTAGCATGTTTTAGCATGCTTCTAGTATGTTGTTAGCATGTTTAGCACTTGCTGGCACTTTTTTATATGTTATTAGGAGTCCATAACAGTGTTAAACATGTCACTTCCTGTTGCCAGCAGGTGGCGCTATGACTATAACTGAATATGAGCATGGTCATGTGTTCAGGACAGAACTCTTATCAAATGTGTGAAGTTTGGGGCAGATTGGACATTCCATGCCTGAGTTACAGCAACTTCCTGTTTCATGGCGAAACATCAAAATTTGTCAGGCCGCCGAGGACCCGCCCTTCGACGAAAACTCAAGATCTTCGCAATTTAACGTCGCAAAGGCCTTAAGATTACACTCACCAAATTTGAAGATGATCAGATTAAAACTGTAGGAGGAGTTCGTTAAAGTACGAGGCCTGAAAATGTCAAAAACTGCACAAAAATCTGGGAGGAAGTTCAAAATGGCTGACTTCCTGTTGTGTTTAGGGCTATGCTCCAAGAGACTTTTTTGTAGGTATTAGGTCATTACATGTATGTACCGAATTTCGTGCACGTACGTGGAACGTTGCGGGAGGCGCACTCCGTTGAACTTTTATAGGTGGCGCTATCGAGCCATTTTGCCCCGTCCAATTCTGAAACCTATATCAGATGTCAATTTTCGCCAGTTTTGACGCGTGTGCAAAGTTTCGTGAGTTTTCGAGCATGTTTAGGCCCTCAAAAATGCAATTAAATGCGGAGAAGAATAATAATAATAATAATTAAAGCTGCAAGCAGCGATGAAAGGGCCCTCGCACCCGTGCCATCAACACTCGGTGGCTTTAGGAAGACAGAGCATGGTTGGGAAATGTACATTTAAGGAGGTATATATAGTAAGAGTATGTCAAAGTCAGTTACAAAATGTTTTGTATAATGGTGATAATAGCATGCTTCATGACTCAGCTAAGTGTTGCTAGCATGTTTAGTCTGTTTCTAGCATGCTTAGTACACAATAATTATGTGGTTAGTACTGCATTACGGTGTTAACCATGTCAGTTTCTGTTGCCAGTAGGTGGCGTTATGGCTATAACTGAATATGAGCATGGATGTGTGTTCAGGACAGAACTCTTATCAAACGTGTGAAGTTTGGTGCAAATTGGACATTGCCTTCTTGAGTAACAACAAAGTCATGTTTCATTGAATTAACATTCTTTAGCACTTAGCTAAGCATTGTTAGCATGTTTTAACATGTTTCTAGCATGTTTAGAACTCAATGGCATTTTTAACATGTTGCTAGAACGGCATAAAAGTGTTAAACATGTCACTTCCTGTTGCCAGTAGGTGGCGCTATTACTATAACTGAATTTGAGCATAGACATGTGTTCAGGCCATGATTCTTATCAAATGTGTGAAGTTTGGGGCAGATTGGACATTCCATGCCTGAATTACAGCAAATTCCTATTTAATTGCAATAATAGCATGCTTTAGCACTTAGCTAAGAGTTTGCTAGCATGTTTTAGCATGTTTCTAGTATGTTGTTAGCATGTTTAGCACTTGCTGGCACTTTTTTATATGTTATTAGGAGTCCATAACAGTGTTAAACATGTCACTTCCTGCTGCCAGCAGGTGGCGCTATGACTGTAAGCATGATCATGTGTTCAGGACAGAACGCTTATCAAAAGTGTGAAGTTTGGGGCAGATTGGACATTCCTTGCCTGAGTTACAGCAAATTCATATTTAATTGCAGTAATATCATTCTTTAGCACTTAGCTAAGTGTTTGCTAGTATGATTTAGCAAGTCTCTAGTATGTTGGTAGGATGTTTAGCACCTACTTGCATTTTTTTATATGTTATTAGGAGTCAAGAACAGTGTTAAACGTCACTTCCTGTTGCCAGCAGGTGGCGCTATGACTATAACTAAATATGAGCATGGACATGTGTTCAAGAGATAACTCTTATCAAACGTGTGAAGTTTGGGGTAGATTGTACATTGCCTTCTTGAGTAACAACAAAGTCCTGTTTCATTGAATTAGCATGGTTTAGCACTTAGCTAAGTACTGCTAGCATGTTTTAACATGTTTCTAGCATGTATAGAACTCAATGGCATTTTTAACATGTTGCTAGAACGGCATCAAAGTGTTAAACATGTCACTTCCTGTTGCCAGTAGGTGGTGCTATTACTATAACTGAATTTGAGCATAGACATGTGTTCAGGCCATGATTCTTATCAAATGTGTGAAGTTTGGGGCAGATTGGACATTACATGCCTGAGTTACAGCAAATTCCTATTTAATTGCAGTAATAGCATGCTTTAGCACTTAGCTAAGTGTTTGCTAGCATGTTTCTAGTATGTTGCTAACCTGTTTAGCACTTGTTGGCTCTTTTTTATATGTTATTAGGAGACCACAAGAGTGTTAAACATGTCACTTCCTGTTACCAGTAGGTGGCGCTATTACTATAACTGAATTTTCTCATGTAGATGTGTTCAGGACAGAACGCTTATCAAAAGTGTGAAGTTTGGGGCAGATTGGACATTCCATGCCTGAGTTACAGCAAATTCCTATTTAATTGCAATAATAGCATGCTTTAGCACTTAGCTAAGAGTTTGCTAGCATGTTTTAGCATGCTTCTATTATGTTGTTAGCATGTTTAGCACTTGCTGGCACTTTTTTATATGTTATTAGGAGTCCATATCAGTGTTAAGCATGTCACTTCCTGTTGCCAGCAGGTGGCGCTATGACTGTAACTGAATATGAGCATGGTCATGTGTTCAGGACAGAACGCTTATCAAAAGTGTGAAGTTTGGGGCAGATTGGACATTCCATGCCTGAGTTACAGCAACTTCCTGTTTCATGGCGAAACATCGAAATTTGTCAGGCCGCCGAGGACCCGCCCTTTGACGAAAACTCAAGATCTTCGCAATTTAACGTCGCAAAGGCCTTAAGATTACACTCACCAAATTTGAAGATGATCAGATTAAAACTGTAGGAGGAGTTCGTTAAAGTACGAGGCCTGAAAATGGCAAAAACTGCACAAAAATCTGAGAGGAAGTTCAAAATGGCTGACTTCCTGTTGTGTTTAGGGCTATGCTCCAAGAGACTTTTTTGTAGGTATTAGGTCATTACATGTATGTACCGAATTTCGTGCACGTACGTGGAACGTTGCGGGAGGCGCACTCCGTTGAACTTTTATAGGTGGCGCTATCGAGCCATTTTGCCCCGTCCAATTCTGAAACCTATATCAGATGTAAATTTTCGCCAGTTCTGACGCGTGTGCAAAGTTTCGTGAGTTTTCGAGCATGTTTAGGCCCTCAAAAATGCAATTAAATGCGGAGAAGAATAATAATAATAATAATAATAATAATAAACAGAGCAATTCCAAGAGGGTCCTCACACCATCGGTGCTCGGGCCCTAATTAAAGCTGCAAGCAGCGATGAAAGGGCCCTCGCACCCGTGCCATCAACACTCGGTGGCTTTAGGAAGGCAGAGCATGGTTGGGAAATGTACATTTAAGGAGGTATATATAGTAAGAGTATGTCAAAGTCAGTTACAAAATGTTTTGTATAATGGTGATAATAGCATGCTTCATGACTCAGCTAAGTGTTGCTAGCATGTTCAGTCTGTTTCTAGCATGCTTAGTACACAATAATTATGTGGTTAGTACTGCATTACTGTGTTAACCATGTCAGTTTCTGTTGCCAGTAGGTGGCGTTATGACTATAACTGAATATGAGCATGGATGTGTGTTCAGGACAGAACTCTTATCAAACATGTGAAGTTTGGTGCAAATTGGACATTGCCTTCTTGAGTAACAACAAAGTCATGTTTCATTGAATTAGCATTCTTTAGAACTTAGCTAAGCATTGTTAGCATGTTTTAACATGTTGCTAGAACGGCATCAACGTGTTAAACATGTCACTTCCTGTTGCCAGTTGGTGGCGCTATTACTATAACTGAACATTCTCATGTAGATGTGTTCAGGCCATGACTCTTATCAAAAGTGTGAAGTTTGGGGCAGATTGGACATTCCATGCCTGAGTTACAGCAAATTCCTATTTAATTGCAATAATAGCATGCTTTAGCACTTGGCTAAGAGTTTGCTAGCATGTTTTAGCATGTTTCTAGTATGTTGTTAGCATGTTTAACACTTGCTGGCACTTTTTTATATGTTATTAGGAGTCCACAACAGTGTTAAACATGTCACTTCCTGTTGCCAGCAGGTGGCGCTATGACTGTAACTGAATATAAGCATGGTCATGTGTTCAGGACAGAACGCTTATCAAAAGTGTGAAGTTTGGGGCAGATTGGACATTCCATGCCTGAGTTACAGCAAATTCATATTTAATTGCAGTAATATCATTCTTTAGCACTTAGCTAAGTGTTTGCTATTATGTTTTAGCATGTCTCTAGTATGTTGGTAGGATGTTTAGCACCTACTGGCATTTTTTTATATGTTATTAGGAGTCAAGAACAGTGTTAAACGTCACTTCCTGTTGCCAGCAGGTGGCGCTATGACTATAACTAAATATGAGCATGGACATGTGTTCAAGAGATAACTCTTATCAAACGTGTGACGTTTGGGGTAGATTGTACATTGCCTTCTTGAGTAACAACAAAGTCCTGTTTCATTGAATTAGCATGCTTTAGCACTTAGCTAAGTATTGCTAGCATGTTTTAATATGTTTCTAGCATGTTTAGAACTCAATGGCATTTTTAACATGTTGCTAGAACGGCATCAACGTGTTAAACATGTCACTTCCTGTTGCCAGTAGGTGGCGCTATTACTATAACTGAATTTGAGCATAGGCATGCGTTCAGGCCATGATTCTTATCAAACATGTGAAGTTTGGGGCAGATTGGACGTTCCATGCCTGAGTTACAGCAAATTCCTATTTAATTGCAGTAATAGCATGCTTTATCACTTAGCTAAGTGTTTGCTAGCATGTTTCTAGTATGTTGCTAACCTGTTTAGCACTTGCTGGCTCTTTTATATATGTTATTAGGAGACCACAACAGTGTTAAACATGTCACTTCCTGTTGACAGCAGGTGGCGCTATTACTATAACTGAATATTCTCATGTAGATGTGTTCAGGCCATGACTCTTATCAAACGTGTGAAGTTTGGGGCAGATTGGACATTCCATGCCTGTGTTACAGCAAATTCCTATTTAATTGCAGCAATAGCATGCTTTAGCACTTAGCTAAGTGTTTGCTAGCATGTTTTAGCATGTTTCTAGTATGTTGTTAGCATGTTTAGCACTTGCTGGCACTTTTTTTATATGTTTTTATATGTCCACAACAGTGTTTAACATGTCACTTCCTGTTGCCAGCAGGTGGCACTATGACTGTAACTGAATATGAGCATGGTCATGTGTTCAGGACAGAACGTTTATTAAAAGTGTGAAGTTTGGCGCATATTGGACATTGCCTTCTTGAGTAACAACAACATCCTGTTTCATTGAATTAGCATGCTTTAGCACTTAGCTAAGTATTGCTAGCATGTTTTAACATGTTTCTAGCATGTTTAGACCTCAATGGCATTTTTAACATGTTGCTAGAATGGCATCAACGTGTTAAACATGACACTTCCTGTTGCCAGTAGGTGGCGCTATTACTATAACTGAATATTATCATGTAGATGTGTTCAGGACAGAACGCTTATCAAAAGTGTGAAGTTTGGGGCAGATTGGACATTCCATGCCTGAGTTACAGCAAATTCCTATTTAATTGCAATAATAGCATGCTTTAGCACTTAGCTAAGAGTTTGCTAGCATGTTTTAGCATGCTTCTAGTATGTTGTTAGCATGTTTCGCACTTGCTGGCACTTTTTTATATGTTATTAGGAGTCCATAACAGTGTTAAACATGTCACTTCCTGTTGCCAGCAGGTGGCGCTATGACTATAACTGAATATGAGCATGGCCATGTGTTCAGGACAGAACTCTTATCAAACGTGTGAAGTTTGGGGGAGATTGGACATTCCATGCCTGAGTTACAGCAACTTCCTGTTTCATGGCGAAACATCGAAATTTGTAAGGCCGCCGAGGACCCGCCCTTCGACGAAAACTCAAGATCTTCGCAATTTAACGTCGCAAAGGCCTTAAGATTACACTCACCAAATTTGAAGATGATCAGATTAAAACTGTAGGAGGAGTTCGTTAAAGTACGAGGCCTGAAAATGGCAAAAACTGCACAAAAATCTGAGAGGAAGTTCAAAATGGCTGACTTCCTGTTGTGTTTAGGGCTATGCTCCAAGAGACTTTTTTGTATGTATTAGGTCATTACACGTATGTACCGAATTTCGTGCACGTACGTGGAACGTTGCAGGAGGCGCACTCCGTTGAACTTTTATAGGTGGCGCTATCGAGCCATTTTGCCCCGTCCAATTCTGAAACCTATATCAGATGTAAATTTTCGCCAGTTCTGACGCGTGTGCAAAGTTTCGTGAGTTTTCGCGCATGTTTAGGCCCTCAAAAATGCAATTCAATGCGGAGAAGAATAATAATAATAATTAAAGCTGCAAGCAGCGATGAAAAGGGCCCTCGCACCCCTGCCACCGCCACCCGGCACCTTTAGGAAAGGCCTTAAGATTACACTCACCAAATTTGAAGAGGATCAGATCAAAACTGTAGGAGGAGTTTGTTAAAGTACAACATCAGGAAATGGCAAAAACTGCCCAAAATCTGACAGGAAGTTCAAAATAACTGACTTCCTGTTGTGTTTAGGGCTATGCTCCAAGAGACTTTTTTGTAGGTATTGGGTCTTTACATGTGTGTACCAAATTTCATACCTGTACGTGAAACGTCGAGCCGGGGCAAAATGTAGGGGCAATAAGTAAGCCATTTTGCCCCACCCAATTTTTAAAACCACATCACACGTAAATTGTCACCACTTCTGAAGCGTGTGCAAAGTTTCATGATTTTTCGAGCACGTTTTGTATTTGCCACACTTCCTGCTACCAGCAGGTGGTGCTATTGCTATAATCATAATGAGCATTGGCATGTGTTCAGGACAGGACTCTTATCAAACATGTGAAGTTTGTGGCAGATTGAAAATTGTATGCCTGAGTTACTGCAGGCTGTCTGTGGTTGCCTAGCAACATCAGAACTGCAAGCAACATTAATATTGAACTTATCTGATCATGCATATATCACCAAAAGGCCGAAATTGGGTGAACTAGTGCAAAAAATGCCCGTGCAAAATCAGTTTTTGTGTGTGTTTTTAGTAATTGTTGGTTTGGTGTGTGCTCATTGTTACAATTACACAGCAAAAGTTCAGTGACATTTTTATTTGTGCATGGTAAAAAGCACACAGTGAACTCCGAGAAAACGCTATGCTTGAGCAAACAGTTTGTGAATAGGCAACTACAAATGATGCCCGTGAAAGAGACTGTGAACGCATTGAATAGGATATGTTTAGTTGGTGAATAGCATAGGCTACTATTACACAGTAGCGACAACGTTAAGCGCACCAGAATGAAATATAATATTCAGAAGTAAACACTAACAGCATAGCTGACTTACAGATTCAGTTTACATCCACAAATGAATAAGCACCTCGATTCAGGGAGCAGTGCAAAGTGCCCGTGCAAAATCAGTTTTTGTGAGCTGATCGCCGTCAAAAAAGTTCAGGAGATATTTCTTGCGATGGCAATATGATCAAAAATAACTTTATATTGATTCAATGGATTAATAGCATTTAAAAAAAAAAAAAAAAAAGTCATGAATTTATTGCATTTTTGGGAAAAAATAATCCGTTTTTATAATAAATCTTAAAAAATTCAAATCCAGATTTTGATTTTCAATGTTGTTATAACCTAAAGATGCTATGTGAAAGTTTGAAACAGAAAATAGTGGTTTTCACACATTTAGTGGTTATCTCACATTCGAGAGATATGCGAATAACACACAGACAGACAGACGGACGTTTCTGTAATTTATAGATAGATGGATTTATCACGTTCGGGAACCAAACTATAATATTCAGAAGTAAACAGTGTAGCTGACTGAGTGTTTATGTCAGAATGTTTATTTTTAAACCACAGCCTTCTTGGGGCTTCTTTGACCGATACAACTCTCTAATGTCAGAATGTTTATTTTTAAACCACAACCTTCTAAAAATGATATATTTAACGATATCTTTTGCATTTCTCATCCAAACAATGTCAAACTTGGCACTGCACTTACTCGTGCCCGTGGCAAGACACCTGTCGAGTTTGAAATCAATCGGACTAACGGTTCGAGAGATATGCGAGGAACAGACACACACACACACAGACAGACAGACAGACAGACGTTCCTGTAATTTATAGATAGATGTTTGTCAGGCCGCCGAGGGCACACCCTTCGACGAAAACTCTAGATCTTCGCAATTTAACGTCACAAAGGCCTTAAGATTACACTCACCAAATTTGAAGAGTATCAGATCAAATCTGTAGGAGGAGTTCGTTAAAGTACAACATCAGGAAATTACGAAAAATGCCCAAAATCCAGGAGGAAGTTCAAAATAGCTCACTTCCTGTTGTGTTTAGGGCTATGCTCCAAGAGACTTTTCTGTAGGTATTGGGTCATTACATGTATGTACCAAATTTCATACCTGTACGTGAAACCAGGAGCCGGGGCAAAATGTGGGGGCAATAATTTACCGAATTTGCCCCCCACAATTCTGAAAACCATATCACACGTAAATTTTCACCACTTCTGAAGCGTGTGCAAAGTTTCATGAGTTTTCGAGCATGTTTAGGCCCTCTAAAAAGCGATTCACTTTGGAGAAGAAGAATAATAATAAACGGAGCAAAAACAATAGGGTCCTCTCACCATCGGTGCTCGGGCCCTAATTAAAGCTGCAAGCAGCGATGAAAGGGCCCTCGCACTCGTGCCATCGTCACTCGGTGGCTTTAGGAAGACAGAGCATGGTTGGGCAATGTGCATTTAAGGAGGTATATATAGTAGTTGCTAGCATGGTTAGTATGTTTCTAGCATGCTTAATACACAATAGTTATGTGGTTAGTACTGCATTACTGTGTTAACCATGTCAGTTTCTGTTGACAGTAGGTGGGGCTATGTCTATATCTGAATATCGCTATGTAGATGTGTTCGGTGCAGGACTTTTATCAAACATGTGAAGTTTGGGGCAGATTGGACATTGTATGCTTGAGTTACAACAACTTCCTTTAGCATTTCTAGCATATTTTATGATGTTTCTAGCATATTACATATTAATTTTGGGGTTGATTGGACATTGCATGCCTGAGTTACAGAAAATTCATATTTAATTGCAGTAATATCATGCTTTAACACTTAGCTAAGTATTTGATAGCATGTTTCTAGTATGTTGCTAACATGTTTAGCAGTTAGTGGCACTTTTTTATATGTTATTAAGAGTCCAGAACAGTGTTTAACATGTCACTTCCTGTTGCCAGCAGGTGGCGCTATGACTAACTGAATATGAGCATGGTCATGTGTTCAGGACAGAACGCTTATCAAAAGTGTGAAGTTTGACGTAGATTGGACATTGCCTTCTTGAGTAACAACAACATCATGTTTCATTGAATTAGCATGCTTTAGCACTTAGCTAAGTATTGCTAGCATGTTTTAACATGTTTCTAGCATGTTTAGAAGTCAATGGCATTTTTTAACATGTTGCCAGAACGGCATCAACGTGTTAAACGTGACACTTCCTGTTACCAGTAGGTGGCGCTATTACTATAACTGAATATTCTCATGTAGATGTGTTCAGGCCATGACTCTTATCAAACGTGTGAAGTTTGGGGCAGATTGGACATTCTGTGCCTGTGTTACAGCAAATTCCTATTTAATTGCAGTAATAGCATGCTTTAGCACTTAGCTAATTGTTTGCTAGCATGTTTTAGCATGTTTCTAGTATGTTGTTAGCATGTTTAGCACTTGCTGGCACTTTTTTATATGTTATCAGGAGTCCACAACAGTGTTTAACATGTCACTTCCTGTTGCCAGCAGGTGGCGCTATGACTGTAACTGAATATGAGCATGTAGATGTGTTCAGGACAGAATGCTTATCAAAAGTGTGAAGTTTGGCGCAGATTGGACATTGCCTTCTTGAGTAACATCAATGTCCTGTTTCATTGAATTAGCATGATTTAGCACTTAGCTAAGTATTGCTAGCATGTTTTAACATGTTTCTAGCATGTTTAGAAGTCAATGGCATTTTTAACATGTTGCTAGAACAGCATCAACGTGTTAAACATGACACTTTCTTTTACCAGTAGGTGGCGCTATTACTATAACTGAATATTCTCATGTAGATGTGTTCAGGCCATGACTCTTATCAAACGTGTGAAGTTTGGGGCAGATTGGACATTCCGTGCCTGAGTTACAGCAAATTCCTATTTAATTGCAGTAATAGCATGCTTTAGCACTTAGCTAATTGTTTGCTAGCATGTTTTAGCATGTTTCTAGTATGTTGTTAGCATGTTTAGCACTTGCTGGCACTTTTTTATATGTTATCAGGAGTTCACAACAGTGTTAAACATGACACTTCCTGTTACCGGTAGGTGGCGCTATGACTGTAACTGAATATGAGTATGGTCATGTGTTCAGGACAGAACGCTTATCAAACGTGTGAAGTTTGGGGCAGACTGGACATTCCGTGCCTGAGTTACAGCAACTTCCTGTTTCATGGCGAAACATCAAAATTTGTCAGGCCGCCGAGGACCCGCCCTTCGACGAAAACTCAAGATCTTCGCAATTTAACGTCGCAAAGGCCTTAAGATTACACTCACCAAATTTGAAGATGATCAGATAAAAACTGTAGAAGGAGTTCGTTAAAGTACGAGGCCTGAAAATGGCAAAAACTGCACAAAAATCTGAGAGGAAGTTGAAAATGGCTGACTTCCTGTTGTGTTTAGGGCTATGCTCCGAGAGACTTTTTTGTAGGTATTAGGTCCGTACATATATGTACCGAATTTCGTACACGTACGTGGAACACAGCGGGAGGCGCACTCCGTTGAACTTTTATAGGTGGCGCTATCGAGCCATTTTGGCCCGCCCAATTCTGAAACCTATATCAGATGTAAATTTTCGCCAGTTCTGAAGCGTGTGCAAAGTTTCGTGAGTTTTCGAGCATGTTTAGGCCCTCAAAAATGCGATTAAATTCGGAGAAGAATAATAATAATAATAATAAACAGAGCAATTCCAAGAGGGTCCTCACACCATCGGTGCTCGGGCCCTAATAATAAACAGAGCAATTCCAAGAGGGTCCTCACACCATCGGTGCTCGGGCCCTAATAAACAGAGCAATTCCAAGAGGGTCCTCACACCATCGGTGCTCGGGCCCTAATAATAATAAACAGAGCAATTCCAAGAGGGTCCTCACACCATCGGTGCTCGGGCCCTAATAATAATAATAATAATTAAAGCTGCAAGCAGCGATGAAAGGGCCCTCGCACCCGTGCCATCAACACTCGGTGGCTTTAGGAAGGCAGAGCATGGTTGGGAAATGTACATTTAAGGAGGTATATATAGTAAGAGTATGTCAAAGTCAGTTACAAAATGTTTTGTATAATGGTGATAATAGCATGCTTCATGACTCAGCTAAGTGTTGCTAGCATGTTCAGTCTGTTTCTAGCATGCTTAGTACACAATAATTATGTTGTTAGTACTGCATTACGGTGTTAACCATGTCAGTTTCTGTTGCCAGTAGGTGGCGTTATGACTATAACTGAATATGAGCATGGATGTGTGTTCAGGACAGAACTCTTATCAAACATGTGAAGTTTGGTGCAAATTGGACATTGCCTTCTTGAGTAACAACAAAGTCATGTTTCATTGAATTAGCATTCTTTAGAACTTAGCTAAGCATTGTTAGCATGTTTTAACATGTTGCTAGAACGGCATCAACGTGTTAAACATGTCACTTCCTGTTGCCAGTTGGTGGCGCTATTACTATAACTGAACATTCTCATGTAGATGTGTTCAGGCCATGACTCTTATCAAAAGTGTGAAGTTTGGGGCAGATTGGACATTCCATGCCTGAGTTACAGCAAATTCCTATTTAATTGCAATAATAGCATGCTTTAGCACTTGGCTAAGAGTTTGCTAGCATGTTTTAGCATGTTTCTAGTATGTTGTTAGCATGTTTAACACTTGCTGGCACTTTTTTATATGTTATTAGGAGTCCACAACAGTGTTAAACATGTCACTTCCTGTTGCCAGCAGGTGGCGCTATGACTGTAACTGAATATAAGCATGGTCATGTGTTCAGGACAGAACGCTTATCAAAAGTGTGAAGTTTGGGGCAGATTGGACATTCCATGCCTGAGTTACAGCAAATTCATATTTAATTGCAGTAATATCATTCTTTAGCACTTAGCTAAGTGTTTGCTATTATGTTTTAGCATGTCTCTAGTATGTTGGTAGGATGTTTAGCACCTACTGGCATTTTTTTATATGTTATTAGGAGTCAAGAACAGTGTTAAACGTCACTTCCTGTTGCCAGCAGGTGGCGCTATGACTATAACTAAATATGAGCATGGACATGTGTTCAAGAGATAACTCTTATCAAACGTGTGACGTTTGGGGTAGATTGTACATTGCCTTCTTGAGTAACAACAAAGTCCTTTTTCATTGAATTAGCATGCTTTAGCACTTAGCTAAGTATTGCTAGCATGTTTTAATATGTTTCTAGCATGTTTAGAACTCAATGGCATTTTTAACATGTTGCTAGAACGGCATCAACGTGTTAAACATGTCACTTCCTGTTGCCAGTAGGTGGCGCTATTACTATAACTGAATTTGAGCATAGGCATGCGTTCAGGCCATGATTCTTATCAAACATGTGAAGTTTGGGGCAGATTGGACGTTCCATGCCTGAGTTACAGCAAATTCCTATTTAATTGCAGTAATAGCATGCTTTATCACTTAGCTAAGTGTTTGCTAGCATGTTTCTAGTATGTTGCTAACCTGTTTAGCACTTGCTGGCTCTTTTATATATGTTATTAGGAGACCACAACAGTGTTAAACATGTCACTTCCTGTTGACAGCAGGTGGCGCTATTACTATAACTGAATATTCTCATGTAGATGTGTTCAGGCCATGACTCTTATCAAACGTGTGAAGTTTGGGGCAGATTGGACATTCCATGCCTGTGTTACAGCAAATTCCTATTTAATTGCAGCAATAGCATGCTTTAGCACTTAGCTAAGTGTTTGCTAGCATGTTTTAGCATGTTTCTAGTATGTTGTTAGCATGTTTAGCACTTGCTGGCACTTTTTTTATATGTTTTTATATGTCCACAACAGTGTTTAACATGTCACTTCCTGTTGCCAGCAGGTGGCACTATGACTGTAACTGAATATGAGCATGGTCATGTGTTCAGGACAGAACGTTTATTAAAAGTGTGAAGTTTGGCGCATATTGGACATTGCCTTCTTGAGTAACAACAACATCCTGTTTCATTGAATTAGCATGCTTTACCACTTAGCTAAGTATTGCTAGCATGTTTTAACATTAGCTAGCATGTTTTAACATGTTTCTAGCATGTTTAGACCTCAATGGCATTTTTAACATGTTGCTAGAATGGCATCAACGTGTTAAACATGACACTTCCTGTTGCCAGTAGGTGGCGCTATTACTATAACTGAATATTATCATGTAGATGTGTTCAGGACAGAACGCTTATCAAAAGTGTGAAGTTTGGGGCAGATTGGACATTCCATGCCTGAGTTACAGCAAATTCCTATTTAATTGCAATAATAGCATGCTTTAGCACTTAGCTAAGAGTTTGCTAGCATGTTTTAGCATGCTTCTAGTATGTTGTTAGCATGTTTAGCACTTGCTGGCACTTTTTTATATGTTATTAGGAGTCCATAACAGTGTTAAACATGTCACTTCCTGTTGCCAGCAGGTGGCGCTATGACTATAACTGAATATGAGCATGGCCATGTGTTCAGGACAGAACTCTTATCAAACGTGTGAAGTTTGGGGCAGATTGGACATTCCATGCCTGAGTTACAGCAACTTCCTGTTTCATGGCGAAACATCGAAATTTGTAAGGCCGCCGAGGACCCGCCCTTCGACGAAAACTCAAGATCTTCGCAATTTAACGTCGCAAAGGCCTTAAGATTACACTCACCAAATTTGAAGATGATCAGATTAAAACTGTAGGAGGAGTTCGCTAAAGTACGAGGCCTGAAAATGGCAAAAACTGCACAAAAATCTGAGAGGAAGTTCAAAATGGCTGACTTCCTGTTGTGTTTAGGGCTATGCTCCAAGAGACTTTTTTGTAGGTATTAGGTCATTACACGTATGTACCGAATTTTGTGCACGTACGTTGAACGTTGCGGGAGGCGCACTCCGTTGAACTTTTATAGGTGGCGCTATCGAGCCATTTTGCCCCGTCCAATTCTGAAACCTATATCAGATGTAAATTTTCGCCAGTTCTGACGCGTGTGCAAAGTTTCGTGAGTTTTCGCGCATGTTTAGGCCCTCAAAAATGCAATTCAATGCGGAGAAGAATAATAATAATAATAATAATTAAAGCTGCAAGCAGCGATGAAAGGGCCCTCGCACCCCTGCCACCGCCACCCGGCGCCTTTAGGAAATGCCTTAAGATTACACTCACCAAATTTGAAGAGAATCAGATCAAAACTGTAGGAGGAGTATGTTAAAGTACAACATCAGGAAATTACGAAAAATGTCCAAAATCTAGGAGGAAGTTCAAAATAGATCACTTCCTGTTGTGTTTAGGGCTATGCTCCAAGAGACTTTTCTGTAGGTATTGGGTCAATACATGCATGTACCAAATTTCATACCTGTACGTGAAACCAGGAGCCGGGGCAAAATGTGGGGGCAATAATTTACCGAATTTGCCCCCCCCAATTCTGAAAACCATATGACACGTAAATTTTCACCACTTCTGAGGCGTGTGCAAAGTTTCATGATTTTTCGAGCATGTTTTGTATTTGCCACACTTCCTGCTACCAGCAGGTGGCGTTATTGCTATAACCTAATATGAGCATGGTCATGTGTTCAGGACAGGACTCTTATCAAACATGTGAAGTTTGGGACAGATGGGAAATTGTATGGCTGAATTACTGCAGGCTGTCTGTGGTTGCCTAGCAACATCGGAACTGCATTCAACATTAATATTGAACTTATCTGATCATGCATATATCACCAGAAGGTCGAAATTGGGTGAACGTTTGTCAGGCCGCCGAGGGCACACCCTTCGACGAAAACTCTAGATCTTCGCAATTTAACGTCACAAAGGCCTTAAGATTACACTCACCAAATTTGAAGAGGATCAGATCAAATCTGTAGGAGGAGTTCGTTAAAGTACAACATCAGGAAATTATGAAAAATGCCCAAAATCTAGGAGGAAGTTCAAAATAGCTCACTTCCTGTTGTGTTTAGGGCTATGCTCCAAGAGACTTTTCTGTAGGTATTGGGTCATTACATTTATCTACCAAATTTCATACCTGTACGTGAAACCAGGAGCCGGGGCAAAATGTGGGGGCAATAATTTACCGAATTTGCCCCCCCCAATTCTGAAAACCATATCACACGTACATTTTCACCACTTCTGAAGCGTGTGCAAAGTTTCATGAGTTTTCGAGCATGTTTAGGCCCTCTAAAAAGCGATTCACTTTGGAGAATAATAATAATAATAATAATTAAAGCTGCAAGCAGCGATGAAAGGGCCCTCGCACCCGTGCCATCAACACTCGGTGGCTTTAGGAAGACAGAGCATGGTTGGGAAATGTACATTTAAGGAGGTATATATAGTAAGAGTATGTCAAAGTCAGTTACAAAATGTTTTGTATAATGGTGATAATAGCATGCTTCATGACTCAGCTAAGTGTTGCTAGCATGTTTAGTCTGTTTCTAGCATGCTTAGTACACAATAATTATGTGGTTAGTACTGCATTACGGTGTTAACCATGTCAGTTTCTGTTGCCAGTAGGTGGCGTTATGGCTATAACTGAATATGAGCATGGATGTGTGTTCAGGACAGAACTCTTATCAAACGTGTGAAGTTTGGTGCAAATTGGACATTGCCTTCTTGAGTAACAACAAAGTCATGTTTCATTGAATTAACATTCTTTAGCACTTAGCTAAGCATTGTTAGCATGTTTTAACATGTTTCTAGCATGTTTAGAACTCAATGGCATTTTTAACATGTTGCTAGAACGGCATAAAAGTGTTAAACATGTCACTTCCTGTTGCCAGTAGGTGGCGCTATTACTATAACTGAATTTGAGCATAGACATGTGTTCAGGCCATGATTCTTATCAAATGTGTGAAGTTTGGGGCAGATTGGACATTCCATGCCTGAATTACAGCAAATTCCTATTTAATTGCAATAATAGCATGCTTTAGCACTTAGCTAAGAGTTTGCTAGCATGTTTTAGCATGTTTCTAGTATGTTGTTAGCATGTTTAGCACTTGCTGGCACTTTTTTATATGTTATTAGGAGTCCATAACAGTGTTAAACATGTCACTTCCTGCTGCCAGCAGGTGGCGCTATGACTGTAAGCATGATCATGTGTTCAGGACAGAACGCTTATCAAAAGTGTGAAGTTTGGGGCAGATTGGACATTCCTTGCCTGAGTTACAGCAAATTCATATTTAATTGCAGTAATATCATTCTTTAGCACTTAGCTAAGTGTTTGCTAGTATGTTTTAGCAAGTCTCTAGTATGTTGGTAGGATGTTTAGCACCTACTTGCATTTTTTTATATGTTATTAGGAGTCAAGAACAGTGTTAAACGTCACTTCCTGTTGCCAGCAGGTGGCGCTATGACTATAACTAAATATGAGCATGGACATGTGTTCAAGAGATAACTCTTATCAAACGTGTGAAGTTTGGGGTAGATTGTACATTGCCTTCTTGAGTAACAACAAAGTCCTGTTTCATTGAATTAGCATGGTTTAGCACTTAGCTAAGTACTGCTAGCATGTTTTAACATGTTTCTAGCATGTATAGAACTCAATGGCATTTTTAACATGTTGCTAGAACGGCATCAAAGTGTTAAACATGTCACTTCCTGTTGCCAGTAGGTGGTGCTATTACTATAACTGAATTTGAGCATAGACATGTGTTCAGGCCATGATTCTTATCAAATGTGTGAAGTTTGGGGCAGATTGGACATTACATGCCTGAGTTACAGCAAATTCCTATTTAATTGCAGTAATAGCATGCTTTAGCACTTAGCTAAGTGTTTGCTAGCATGTTTCTAGTATGTTGCTAACCTGTTTAGCACTTGTTGGCTCTTTTTTATATGTTATTAGGAGACCACAAGAGTGTTAAACATGTCACTTCCTGTTACCAGTAGGTGGCGCTATTACTATAACTGAATTTTCTCATGTAGATGTGTTCAGGACAGAACGCTTATCAAAAGTGTGAAGTTTGGGGCAGATTGGACATTCCATGCCTGAGTTACAGCAAATTCCTATTTAATTGCAATAATAGCATGCTTTAGCACTTAGCTAAGAGTTTGCTAGCATGTTTTAGCATGCTTCTATTATGTTGTTAGCATGTTTAGCACTTGCTGGCACTTTTTTATATGTTATTAGGAGTCCATATCAGTGTTAAACATGTCACTTCCTGTTGCCAGCAGGTGGCGCTATGACTGTAACTGAATATGAGCATGGTCATGTGTTCAGGACAGAACGCTTATCAAAAGTGTGAAGTTTGGGGCAGATTGGACATTCCATGCCTGAGTTACAGCAACTTCCTGTTTCATGGCGAAACATCGAAATTTGTCAGGCCGCCGAGGACCCGCCCTTTGACGAAAACTCAAGATCTTCGCAATTTAACGTCGCAAAGGCCTTAAGATTACACTCACCAAATTTGAAGATGATCAGATTAAAACTGTAGGAGGAGTTCGTTAAAGTACGAGGCCTGAAAATGGCAAAAACTGCACAAAAATCTGAGAGGAAGTTCAAAATGGCTGACTTCCTGTTGTGTTTAGGGCTATGCTCCAAGAGACTTTTTTGTAGGTATTAGGTCATTACATGTATGTACCGAATTTCGTGCACGTACGTGGAACGTTGCGGGAGGCGCACTCCGTTGAACTTTTATAGGTGGCGCTATCGAGCCATTTTGCCCCGTCCAATTCTGAAACCTATATCAGATGTAAATTTTCGCCAGTTCTGACGCGTGTGCAAAGTTTCGTGAGTTTTCGAGCATGTTTAGGCCCTCAAAAATGCAATTAAATGCGGAGAAGAAGAAGAAGAAGAAGAATAATAATAATAATTAAAGCTGCAAGCAGCGATGAAAAGGGCCCTCGCACCCCTGCCACCGCCACCCGGCACCTTTAGGAAAGGCCTTAAGATTACACTCACCAAATTTGAAGAGGATCAGATCAAAACTGTAGGAGGAGTTTGTTAAAGTACAACATCAGGAAATGGCAAAAACTGCCCAAAATCTGACAGGAAGTTCAAAATAACTGACTTCCTGTTGTGTTTAGGGCTATGCTCCAAGAGACTTTTTTGTAGGTATTGGGTCTTTACATGTGTGTACCAAATTTCATACCTGTACGTGAAACGTCGAGCCGGGGCAAAATGTAGGGGCAATAAGTAAGCCATTTTGCCCCACCCAATTTTTAAAACCACATCACACGTAAATTGTCACCACTTCTGAAGCGTGTGCAAAGTTTCATGATTTTTCGAGCACGTTTTGTATTTGCCACACTTCCTGCTACCAGCAGGTGGTGCTATTGCTATAATCATAATGAGCATTGGCATGTGTTCAGGACAGGAGTCTTATCAAACATGTGAAGTTTGTGGCAGATTGAAAATTGTATGCCTGAGTTACTGCAGGCTGTCTGTGGTTGCCTAGCAACATCAGAACTGCAAGCAACATTAATATTGAACTTATCTGATCATGCATATATCACCAAAAGGCCGAAATTGGGTGAACTAGTGCAAAAAATGCCCGTGCAAAATCAGTTTTTGTGTGTGTTTTCAGTAATTGTTGGTTTGGTGTGTGCTCATTGTTACAATTACACAGCAAAAGTTCAGTGACATTTTTATTTGTGCATGGTAAAAAGCACACAGTGAACTCCGAGAAAACGCTATGCTTGAGCAAACAGTTTGTGAATAGGCAACTACAAATGATGCCCGTGAAAGAGACTGTGAACGCATTGAATAGGATATGTTTAGTTGGTGAATAGCATAGGCTATTATTACACAGTAGCGACAACGTTAAGCGCACCAGAATGAAATATAATATTCAGAAGTAAACACTAACAGCATAGCTGACATACAGATTCAGTTTACATCCACAAATGAATAAGCACCTCGATTCAGGGAGCAGTGCAAAGTGCCCGTGCAAAATCAGTTTTTGTGAGCTGATCGCCGTCAAAAAAGTTCAGGAGATATTTCTTGCGATGGCAATATGATCAAAAATAACTTTATATTGATTCAATGGATTAATAGCATTTTGAAAAAAAAAAAAAAAGTCATGAATTTATTGCATTTTTGGGAAAAAATAATCCGTTTTTATAATAAATCTTAAAAAATTCAAATCCAGATTTTGATTTTCAATGTTGTTATAACCTAAAGATTCTATGTGAAAGTTTGAAACAGAAAATAGTGGTTTTCACACATTTAGTGGTTATCTCACATTCGAGAGATATGCGAATAACACACAGACAGACAGACGGACGTTTCTGTAATTTATAGATAGATGGATTTATCACGTTCGGGAACCAAACTATAATATTCAGAAGTAAACAGTGTAGCTGACTGAGTGTTTATGTCAGAATGTTTATTTTTAAACCACAGCCTTCTTGGGGCTTCTTTGACCGATACAACTCTCTAATGTCAGAATGTTTATTTTTAAACCACAACCTTCTAAAAATGATATATTTAACGATATCTTTTGCATTTCTCATCCAAACAATGTCAAACTTGGCACTGCACTTACTCGTGCCCGTGGCGAGACACCTGTCGAGTTTGAAATCAATCGGACTAACGGTTCGAGAGATATGCGAGGAACAGACACACACACACACAGACAGACAGACAGACAGACGTTCCTGTAATTTATAGATAGATGTTTGTCAGGCCGCCGAGGGCACACCCTTCGACGAAAACTCTAGATCTTCGCAATTTAACGTCACAAAGGCCTTAAGATTACACTCACCAAATTTGAAGAGTATCGGATCAAATCTGTAGGAGGAGTTCGTTAAAGTACAACATCAGGAAATTACGAAAAATGCCCAAAATCCAGGAGGAAGTTCAAAATAGCTCACTTCCTGTTGTGTTTAGGGCTATGCTCCAAGAGACTTTTCTGTAGGTATTGGGTCATTACATGTATGTACCAAATTTCATACCTGTACGTGAAACCAGGAGCCGGGGCAAAATGTGGGGGCAATAATTTACCGAATTTGCCCCCCCCAATTCTGAAAACCATATCACACGTAAATTTTCACCACTTCTGAAGCGTGTGCAAAGTTTCATGAGTTTTCGAGCATGTTTAGGCCCTCTAAAAAGCGATTCACTTTGGAGAAGAAGAATAATAATAAACGGAGCAAAAACAATAGGGTCCTCTCACCATCGGTGCTCGGGCCCTAATTAAAGCTGCAAGCAGCGATGAAAGGGCCCTCGCACCCCTGCCACCGCCACCCGGCGCCTTTAGGAAATGCCTTAAGATTACACTCACCAAATTTGAAGAGGATCAGATCAAAACTGTAGGAGGAGTTTGTTAAAGTACAACATCAGGAAATGGCAAAAACTACCCAAAATCTGAGAGGAAGTTCAAAATAGCTGACTTCCTGTTGTGTTTAGGGCTACACGCCAAGAGACTTTTTTGTAGGTATTGGGTCTTTACATGTATGTACCAAATTTCATACCTGTACGTGAAATCAGGAGCCGGGGCAAAATATAGGGGCAATAAGTAAGCCATTTTGCCCCACCCAATTTTGAAAACCACATCACACGTAAATTTTCACCACATCTGAAGCATGTGCAAAGTTTCATGATTTTTCGAGCACGTTTTGTATTTGCCACACTTCCTGCTACCAGCAGGTGGCGCTATTGCTATAACCATAATGAGCATGGTCATGTGTTCAGGACAGGACTCTTATCAAACATGTGAAGTTTGGGGCAGATTGAAAAATGTATGGCTGAGTTACTGCAGGCTGTCTGTGGTTGCCTAGCAACACCGGAACTGTAAGCAACATTATTATTGAACTTATCTGATCATGCATATATCACCAAAAGGCCGATTTTGTGTGAAAGTTTGTCAGGCCGCCGAGGGCACACCCTTCGACGAAAACTCAAGATCTTCGCAATTTAACGTCGCAAAGGCCTTCAGATTACACTCACCAAATTTGAAGAGGATCAGATCAAAACTGTAGGAGGAGTTTGTTAAAGTACAACATCAGGAAATTACGAAAAATGCCCAAAATCTAGGAGGAAGTTCAAAATAGCTCACTTCCTGTTGTGTTTAGGGCTATGCTCCAAGAGACTTTTTTGTAGGTATTGGGTCATTACATGTATGTACCAAATTTCATACCTGTAAGTGAAACCAGGAGCCGGGGCAAAATGTGGGGGCAATAATTTACCGAATTTGCCCCACCCAATTTTGAAAACCATATCACACGTAAATTTTCACCACTTCTGAAGCGTGTGCAAAGTTTCATGAGTTTTCGAGCATGTTTAGGCCCTCTAAAAAGCGATTCACTTTGGAGAAGAATAATAATAATAATAATAATAATAAACGGAGCAAAAACAATAGGGTCCTCTCACCATCGGTGCTCGGGCCCTAATTAAAGCTGCAAGCAGCGATGAAAAGGGCCCTCGCACCCCTGCCACCGCCACCCGGCACCTTTAGGAAAGGCCTTAAGATTACACTCACCAAATTTGAAGAGGATCAGATCAAAACTGTAGGAGGAGTTTGTTAAAGTACAACATCAGGAAATGGCAAAAACTGCCCAAAATCTGACAGGAAGTTCAAAATAACTGACTTCCTGTTGTGTTTAGGGCTATGCTCCAAGAGACTTTTTTGTAGGTATTGGGTCTTTACATGTGTGTACCAAATTTCATACCTGTACGTGAAACGTCGAGCCGGGGCAAAATGTAGGGGCAATAAGTAAGCCATTTTGCCCCACCCAATTTTTAAAACCACATCACACGTAAATTGTCACCACTTCTGAAGCGTGTGCAAAGTTTCATGATTTTTCGAGCACGTTTTGTATTTGCCACACTTCCTGCTACCAGCAGGTGGTGCTATTGCTATAATCATAATGAGCATTGGCATGTGTTCAGGACAGGAGTCTTATCAAACATGTGAAGTTTGTGGCAGATTGAAAATTGTATGCCTGAGTTACTGCAGGCTGTCTGTGGTTGCCTAGCAACATCAGAACTGCAAGCAACATTAATATTGAACTTATCTGATCATGCATATATCACCAAAAGGCCGAAATTGGGTGAACTAGTGCAAAAAATGCCCGTGCAAAATCAGTTTTTGTGTGTGTTTTTAGTAATTGTTGGTTTGGTGTGTGCTCATTGTTACAATTACACAGCAAAAGTTCAGTGACATTTTTATTTGTGCATGGTAAAAAGCACACAGTGAACTCCGAGAAAACGCTATGCTTGAGCAAACAGTTTGTGAATAGGCAACTACAAATGATGCCCGTGAAAGAGACTGTGAACGCATTGAATAGGATATGTTTAGTTGGTGAATAGCATAGGCTATTATTACACAGTAGCGACAACGTTAAGCGCACCAGAATGAAATATAATATTCAGAAGTAAACACTAACAGCATAGCTGACATACAGATTCAGTTTACATCCACAAATGAATAAGCACCTCGATTCAGGGAGCAGTGCAAAGTGCCCGTGCAAAATCAGTTTTTGTGAGCTGATCGCCGTCAAAAAAGTTCAGGAGATATTTCTTGCGATGGCAATATGATCAAAAATAACTTTATATTGATTCAATGGATTAATAGCATTTTGAAAAAAAAAAAAAAAGTCATGAATTTATTGCATTTTTGGGAAAAAATAATCCGTTTTTATAATAAATCTTAAAAAATTCAAATCCAGATTTTGATTTTCAATGTTGTTATAACCTAAAGATTCTATGTGAAAGTTTGAAACAGAAAATAGTGGTTTTCACACATTTAGTGGTTATCTCACATTCGAGAGATATGCGAATAACACACAGACAGACAGACGGACGTTTCTGTAATTTATAGATAGATGGATTTATCACGTTCGGGAACCAAACTATAATATTCAGAAGTAAACAGTGTAGCTGACTGAGTGTTTATGTCAGAATGTTTATTTTTAAACCACAGCCTTCTTGGGGCTTCTTTGACCGATACAACTCTCTAATGTCAGAATGTTTATTTTTAAACCACAACCTTCTAAAAATGATATATTTAACGATATCTTTTGCATTTCTCATCCAAACAATGTCAAACTTGGCACTGCACTTACTCGTGCCCGTGGCGAGACACCTGTCGAGTTTGAAATCAATCGGACTAACGGTTCGAGAGATATGCGAGGAACAGACACACACACACACAGACAGACAGACAGACAGACGTTCCTGTAATTTATAGATAGATGTTTGTCAGGCCGCCGAGGGCACACCCTTCGACGAAAACTCTAGATCTTCGCAATTTAACGTCACAAAGGCCTTAAGATTACACTCACCAAATTTGAAGAGTATCGGATCAAATCTGTAGGAGGAGTTCGTTAAAGTACAACATCAGGAAATTACGAAAAATGCCCAAAATCCAGGAGGAAGTTCAAAATAGCTCACTTCCTGTTGTGTTTAGGGCTATGCTCCAAGAGACTTTTCTGTAGGTATTGGGTCATTACATGTATGTACCAAATTTCATACCTGTACGTGAAACCAGGAGCCGGGGCAAAATGTGGGGGCAATAATTTACCGAATTTGCCCCCCCCAATTCTGAAAACCATATCACACGTAAATTTTCACCACTTCTGAAGCGTGTGCAAAGTTTCATGAGTTTTCGAGCATGTTTAGGCCCTCTAAAAAGCGATTCACTTTGGAGAAGAAGAATAATAATAAACGGAGCAAAAACAATAGGGTCCTCTCACCATCGGTGCTCGGGCCCTAATTAAAGCTGCAAGCAGCGATGAAAGGGCCCTCGCACCCCTGCCACCGCCACCCGGCGCCTTTAGGAAATGCCTTAAGATTACACTCACCAAATTTGAAGAGGATCAGATCAAAACTGTAGGAGGAGTTTGTTAAAGTACAACATCAGGAAATGGCAAAAACTGCCCAAAATCTGAGAGGAAGTTCAAAATAGCTGACTTCCTGTTGTGTTTAGGGCTACGCGCCAAGAGACTTTTTTGTAGGTATTGGGTCTTTACATGTATGTACCAAATTTCATACCTGTACGTGAAACCAGGAGACGGGGCAAAATATAGGGGCAATAAGTAAGCCATTTTGCCCCACCCAATTTTGAAAACCACATCACACGTAAATTTTCACCACATCTGAAGCATGTGCAAAGTTTCATGATTTTTCGAGCACGTTTTGTATTTGCCACACTTCCTGCTACCAGCAGGTGGCGCTATTGCTATAACCATAATGAGCATGGTCATGTGTTCAGGACAGGACTCTTATCAAACATGTGAAGTTTGGGGCAGATTGAAACATGTATGGCTGAGTTACTGCAGGCTGTCTGTGGTTGCCTAGCAACATCGGAACTGCAAGCAATATTATTATTGAACTTATCTGATCATGCATATATCACCAAAAGGCCGAAATTGGGTGAACGTTTGTCAGGCCGCCGAGGGCACACTCTTCGACGAAAACTCAAGATCTTCGCAATTTAACGTCGCAAAGGCCTTCAGATTACACTCACCAAATTTGAAGAGGATCAGATCAAAACTGTAGGAGGAGTTCGTTAAAGTACAACATCAGGAAATTACGAAAAATGCCCAAAATCTAGGAGGAAGTTCAAAATAGCTCACTTCCTGTTGTGTTTAGGGCTATGCTCCAAGAGACTTTTTTGTAGGTATTGGGTCATTACATGTATGTACCAAATTTCATACCTGTAAGTGAAACCAGGAGCCGGGGCAAAATGTGGGGGCAATAATTTTCCGAATTTGCCCCACCCAATTTTGAAAACCATATCACACGTAAATTTTCACCACTTCTGAAGCGTGTGCAAAGTTTCATGAGTTTTCGAGCATGTTTAGGCCCTCTAAAAAGCGATTCACTTTGGAGAAGAATAATAATAATAATTAAAGCTGCAAGCAGCGATGAAAGGGCCCTCGCACCCGTGCCATCAACACTCGGTGGCTTTAGGAAGACAGAGCATGGTTGGGAAATGTACATTTAAGGAGGTATATATAGTAAGAGTATGTCAAAGTTAGTTACAAAATGTTTTGTATAATGGTAATAATAGCATGCTTCATGACTCAGCTAAGTGTTGCTAGCATGTTTAGTCTGTTTCTAGCATGCTTAGTACACAATAATTATGTGGTTAGTACTGCATTACTGTGTTAACCATGTCAGTTTCTGTTGCCAGTAGGCATTTTTTTATATGTTATTAGGAGTCAAGAACAGTGTTAAACGTCACTTCCTGTTGCCAGCAGGTGGCGCTATGACTATAACTAAATATGAGCATGGACATGTGTTCAAGAGATAACTCTTATCAAACGTGTGACGTTTGGGGTAGATTGTACATTGCCTTCTTGAGTAACAACAAAGTCCTGTTTCATTGAATTAGCATGCTTTAGCACTTAGCTAAGTATTGCTAGCATGTTTTAATATGTTTCTAGCATGTTTAGAACTCAATGGCATTTTTAACATGTTGCTAGAACGGCATCAACGTGTTAAACATGTCACTTCCTGTTGCCAGTAGGTGGCGCTATTACTATAACTGAATTTGAGCATAGACGTGTTCAGGCCATGATTCTTATCAAACATGTGAAGTTTGGGGCAGATTGGACATTCCATGCCTGAGTTACAGCAAATTCCTATTTAATTGCAGTAATAGCATGCTTTAGCACTTAGCTAAGTGTTTGCTAGCATGTTTCTAGTATGTTGCTAACCTGTTTAGCACTTGCTGGCTCTTTTATATATGTTATTAGGAGACCACAACAGTGTTAAACATGTCACTTCCTGTTGACAGCAGGTGGCGCTATTACTATAACTGAATATTCTCATGTAGATGTGTTCAGGCCATGACTCTTATCAAACGTGTGAAGTTTGGGGCAGATTGGACATTGCCTTCTTGAGTAACAACAACATCCTGTTTCATTGAATTAGCATGCTTTAGCACTTAGCTAAGTATTGCTAGCATGTTTTAACATGTTTCTAGCATGTTTAGAAGTCAATGGCATTTTTAACATGTTGCTAGAATGGCATCAACGTGTTAAACATGACACTTCCTGTTACCAGTAGGTGGCGCTATTACTATAGTTTGGGGCAGATTGGACATTCCATGCCTGAGTTACAGCAACTTCCTGTTTCATGGCGAAACATCAAAATTTGTCAGGCCGCCGAGGACCCGCCCTTCGACGAAAACTCAAGATCTTCGCAATTTAACGTCGCAAAGGCCTTAAGATTACACTCACCAAATTTGAAGATGATCAGATTAAAACTGTAGGAGGAGTTCGTTAAAGTACGAGGCCTGAAAATGGCAAAAACTGCACAAAAATCTGGGAGGAAGTTCAAAATGGCTGACTTCCTGTTGTGTTTAGGGCTATGCTCCAAGAGACTTTTTTGTAGGTAATAGGTCATTACATGTATGTACCGAATTTCGTGCACGTACGTGGAACGTTGCGGGAGGCGCACTCCGTTGAACTTTTATAGGTGGCGCTATCGAGCCATTTTGCCCCATCCAATTCTGAAACCTATATCAGATGTAAATTTTCGCCAGTTCTGACGCGTGTGCAAAGTTTTGTGAGTTTTCGAGCATGTTTAGGCCCTCAAAAATGCAATTAAATGCGGAGAATAATAATAATAATAATAATTAAAGCTGCAAGCAGCGATGAAAAGGGCCCTCGCACCCCTGCCACCGCCACCCGGCACCTTTAGGAAAGGCCTTAAGATTACACTCACCAAATTTGAAGAGGATCAGATCAAAACTGTAGGAGGAGTTTGTTAAAGTACAACATCAGGAAATGGCAAAAACTGCCCAAAATCTGACAGGAAGTTCAAAATAACTGACTTCCTGTTGTGTTTAGGGCTATGCTCCAAGAGACTTTTTTGTAGGTATTGGGTCTTTACATGTGTGTACCAAATTTCATACCTGTACGTGAAACGTCGAGCCGGGGCAAAATGTAGGGGCAATAAGTAAGCCATTTTGCCCCACCCAATTTTTAAAACCACATCACACGTAAATTGTCACCACTTCTGAAGCGTGTGCAAAGTTTCATGATTTTTCGAGCACGTTTTGTATTTGCCACACTTCCTGCTACCAGCAGGTGGTGCTATTGCTATAATCATAATGAGCATTGGCATGTGTTCAGGACAGGAGTCTTATCAAACATGTGAAGTTTGTGGCAGATTGAAAATTGTATGCCTGAGTTACTGCAGGCTGTCTGTGGTTGCCTAGCAACATCAGAACTGCAAGCAACATTAATATTGAACTTATCTGATCATGCATATATCACCAAAAGGCCGAAATTGGGTGAACTAGTGCAAAAAATGCCCGTGCAAAATCAGTTTTTGTGTGTGTTTTTAGTAATTGTTGGTTTGGTGTGTGCTCATTGTTACAATTACACAGCAAAAGTTCAGTGACATTTTTATTTGTGCATGGTAAAAAGCACACAGTGAACTCCGAGAAAACGCTATGCTTGAGCAAACAGTTTGTGAATAGGCAACTACAAATGATGCCCGTGAAAGAGACTGTGAACGCATTGAATAGGATATGTTTAGTTGGTGAATAGCATAGGCTATTATTACACAGTAGCGACAACGTTAAGCGCACCAGAATGAAATATAATATTCAGAAGTAAACACTAACAGCATAGCTGACATACAGATTCAGTTTACATCCACAAATGAATAAGCACCTCGATTCAGGGAGCAGTGCAAAGTGCCCGTGCAAAATCAGTTTTTGTGAGCTGATCGCCGTCAAAAAAGTTCAGGAGATATTTCTTGCGATGGCAATATGATCAAAAATAACTTTATATTGATTCAATGGATTAATAGCATTTTGAAAAAAAAAAAAAAAGTCATGAATTTATTGCATTTTTGGGAAAAAATAATCCGTTTTTATAATAAATCTTAAAAAATTCAAATCCAGATTTTGATTTTCAATGTTGTTATAACCTAAAGATTCTATGTGAAAGTTTGAAACAGAAAATAGTGGTTTTCACACATTTAGTGGTTATCTCACATTCGAGAGATATGCGAATAACACACAGACAGACAGACGGACGTTTCTGTAATTTATAGATAGATGGATTTATCACGTTCGGGAACCAAACTATAATATTCAGAAGTAAACAGTGTAGCTGACTGAGTGTTTATGTCAGAATGTTTATTTTTAAACCACAGCCTTCTTGGGGCTTCTTTGACCGATACAACTCTCTAATGTCAGAATGTTTATTTTTAAACCACAACCTTCTAAAAATGATATATTTAACGATATCTTTTGCATTTCTCATCCAAACAATGTCAAACTTGGCACTGCACTTACTCGTGCCCGTGGCGAGACACCTGTCGAGTTTGAAATCAATCGGACTAACGGTTCGAGAGATATGCGAGGAACAGACACACACACACACAGACAGACAGACAGACAGACGTTCCTGTAATTTATAGATAGATGTTTGTCAGGCCGCCGAGGGCACACCCTTCGACGAAAACTCTAGATCTTCGCAATTTAACGTCACAAAGGCCTTAAGATTACACTCACCAAATTTGAAGAGTATCAGATCAAATCTGTAGGAGGAGTTCGTTAAAGTACAACATCAGGAAATTACGAAAAATGCCCAAAATCCAGGAGGAAGTTCAAAATAGCTCACTTCCTGTTGTGTTTAGGGCTATGCTCCAAGAGACTTTTCTGTAGGTATTGGGTCATTACATGTATGTACCAAATTTCATACCTGTACGTGAAACCAGGAGCCGGGGCAAAATGTGGGGGCAATAATTTACCGAATTTGCCCCCCCCAATTCTGAAAACCATATCACACGTAAATTTTCACCACTTCTGAAGCGTGTGCAAAGTTTCATGAGTTTTCGAGCATGTTTAGGCCCTCTAAAAAGCGATTCACTTTGGAGAAGAAGAATAATAATAAACGGAGCAAAAACAATAGGGTCCTCTCACCATCGGTGCTCGGGCCCTAATAATTAAAGCTGCAAGCAGCGATGAAAGGGCCCTCGCACCCCTGCCACCGCCACCCGGCGCCTTTAGGAAATGCCTTAAGATTACACTCACCAAATTTGAAGAGGATCAGATCAAAACTGTAGGAGGAGTTTGTTAAAGTACAACATCAGGAAATGGCAAAAACTACCCAAAATCTGAGAGGAAGTTCAAAATAGCTGACTTCCTGTTGTGTTTAGGGCTACACGCCAAGAGACTTTTTTGTAGGTATTGGGTCTTTACATGTATGTACCAAATTTCATACCTGTACGTGAAATCAGGAGCCGGGGCAAAATATAGGTGCAATAAGTAAGCCATTTTGCCCCAACCAATTTTGAAAACCACATCACACGTAAATTTTCACCACATCTGAAGCATGTGCAAAGTTTCATGATTTTTCGAGCACGTTTTGTATTTGCCACACTTCCTGCTACCAGCAGGTGGCGCTATTGCTATAACCATAATGAGCATGGTCATGTGTTCAGGACAGGACTCTTATCAAACATGTGAAGTTTGGGGCAGATTGAAAAATGTATGGCTGAGTTACTGCAGGCTGTCTGTGGTTGCCTAGCAACACCGGAACTGTAAGCAACATTATTATTGAACTTATCTGATCATGCATATATCACCAAAAGGCCGATTTTGTGTGAAAGTTTGTCAGGCCGCCGAGGGCACACCCTTCGACGAAAACTCAAGATCTTCGCAATTTAACGTCGCAAAGGCCTTCAGATTACACTCACCAAATTTGAAGAGGATCAGATCAAAACTGTAGGAGGAGTTCGTTAAAGTACAACATCAGGAAATTACGAAAAATGCCCAAAATCTAGGAGGAAGTTCAAAATAGCTCACTTCCTGTTGTGTTTAGGGCTATGCTCCAAGAGACTTTTTTGTAGGTATTGGGTCATTACATGTATGTACCAAATTTCATACCTGTAAGTGAAACCAGGAGCCGGGGCAAAATGTGGGGGCAATAATTTACCGAATTTGCCCCACCCAATTTTGAAAACCATATCACACGTAAATTTTCACCACTTCTGAAGCGTGTGCAAAGTTTCATGAGTTTTCGAGCATGTTTAGGCCCTCTAAAAAGCGATTCACTTTGGAGAAGAATAATAATAATTAAAGCTGCAAGCAGCGATGAAAGGGCCCTCGCACCCCTGCCACCGCCACCCGGCGCCTTTAGGAAATGCCTTAAGATTACACTCACCAAATTTGAAGAGGATCAGATCAAAACTGTAGGAGGAGTTTGTTAAAGTACAACATCAGGAAATGGCAAAAACTACCCAAAATCTGAGAGGAAGTTCAAAATAGCTGACTTCCTGTTGTGTTTAGGGCTACACGCCAAGAGACTTTTTTGTAGGTATTGGGTCTTTACATGTATGTACCAAATTTCATACCTGTACGTGAAATCAGGAGCCGGGGCAAAATATAGGTGCAATAAGTAAGCCATTTTGCCCCACCCAATTTTGAAAACCACATCACACGTAAATTTTCACCACATCTGAAGCATGTGCAAAGTTTCATGATTTTTCGAGCACGTTTTGTATTTGCCACACTTCCTGCTACCAGCAGGTGGCGCTATTGCTATAACCATAATGAGCATGGTCATGTGTTCAGGACAGGACTCTTATCAAACATGTGAAGTTTGGGGCAGATTGAAAAATGTATGGCTGAGTTACTGCAGGCTGTCTGTGGTTGCCTAGCAACACCGGAACTGTAAGCAACATTATTATTGAACTTATCTGATCATGCATATATCACCAAAAGGCCGATTTTGTGTGAAAGTTTGTCAGGCCGCCGAGGGCACACCCTTCGACGAAAACTCAAGATCTTCGCAATTTAACGTCGCAAAGGCCTTCAGATTACACTCACCAAATTTGAAGAGGATCAGATCAAAACTGTAGGAGGAGTTCGTTAAAGTACAACATCAGGAAATTACGAAAAATGCCCAAAATCTAGGAGGAAGTTCAAAATAGCTCACTTCCTGTTGTGTTTAGGGCTATGCTCCAAGAGACTTTTTTGTAGGTATTGGGTCATTACATGTATGTACCAAATTTCATACCTGTAAGTGAAACCAGGAGCCGGGGCAAAATGTGGGGGCAATAATTTACCGAATTTGCCCCACCCAATTTTGAAAACCATATCACACGTAAATTTTCACCACTTCTGAAGCGTGTGCAAAGTTTCATGAGTTTTCGAGCATGTTTAGGCCCTCTAAAAAGCGATTCACTTTGGAGAAGAATAATAATAATAATAATAATAATTAAAGCTGCAAGCAGCGATGAAAGGGCCCTCGCACCCCTGCCACCGCCACCCGGCGCCTTTAGGAAATGCCTTAAGATTACACTCACCAAATTTGAAGAGGATCAGATCAAAACTGTAGGAGGAGTTTGTTAAAGTACAACATCAGGAAATGGCAAAAACTACCCAAAATCTGAGAGGAAGTTCAAAATAGCTGACTTCCTGTTGTGTTTAGGGCTACACGCCAAGAGACTTTTTTGTAGGTATTGGGTCTTTACATGTATGTACCAAATTTCATACCTGTACGTGAAATCAGGAGCCGGGGCAAAATATAGGGGCAATAAGTAAGCCATTTTGCCCCACCCAATTTTGAAAACCACATCACACGTAAATTTTCACCACATCTGAAGCATGTGCAAAGTTTCATGATTTTTCGAGCACGTTTTGTATTTGCCACACTTCCTGCTACCAGCAGGTGGCGCTATTGCTATAACCATAATGAGCATGGTCATGTGTTCAGGACAGGACTCTTATCAAACATGTGAAGTTTGGGGCAGATTGAAAAATGTATGGCTGAGTTACTGCAGGCTGTCTGTGGTTGCCTAGCAACACCGGAACTGTAAGCAACATTATTATTGAACTTATCTGATCATGCATATATCACCAAAAGGCCGATTTTGTGTGAAAGTTTGTCAGGCCGCCGAGGGCACACCCTTCGACGAAAACTCAAGATCTTCGCAATTTAACGTCGCAAAGGCCTTCAGATTACACTCACCAAATTTGAAGAGGATCAGATCAAAACTGTAGGAGGAGTTCGTTAAAGTACAACATCAGGAAATTACGAAAAATGCCCAAAATCTAGGAGGAAGTTCAAAATAGCTCACTTCCTGTTGTGTTTAGGGCTATGCTCCAAGAGACTTTTTTGTAGGTATTGGGTCATTACATGTATGTACCAAATTTCATACCTGTAAGTGAAACCAGGAGCCGGGGCAAAATGTGGGGGCAATAATTTACCGAATTTGCCCCACCCAATTTTGAAAACCATATCACACGTAAATTTTCACCACTTCTGAAGCGTGTGCAAAGTTTCATGAGTTTTCGAGCATGTTTAGGCCCTCTAAAAAGCGATTCACTTTGGAGAAGAATAATAATAATAATAATAATAATAAACGGAGCAAAAACAATAGGGTCCTCTCACCATCGGTGCTCGGGCCCTAATAAACGGAGCAAAAACAATAGGGTCCTCTCACCATCGGTGCTCGGGCCCTAATTAAAGCTGCAAGCAGCGATGAAAGGGCCCTCGCACCCCTGCCACCGCCACCCGGCGCCTTTAGGAAATGCCTTAAGATTACACTCACCAAATTTGAAGAGGATCAGATCAAAACTGTAGGAGGAGTTTGTTAAAGTACAACATCAGGAAATGGCAAAAACTACCCAAAATCTGAGAGGAAGTTCAAAATAGCTGACTTCCTGTTGTGTTTAGGGCTACACGCCAAGAGACTTTTTTGTAGGTATTGGGTCTTTACATGTATGTACCAAATTTCATACCTGTACGTGAAATCAGGAGCCGGGGCAAAATATAGGTGCAATAAGTAAGCCATTTTGCCCCACCCAATTTTGAAAACCACATCACACGTAAATTTTCACCACATCTGAAGCATGTGCAAAGTTTCATGATTTTTCGAGCACGTTTTGTATTTGCCACACTTCCTGCTACCAGCAGGTGGCGCTATTGCTATAACCATAATGAGCATGGTCATGTGTTCAGGACAGGACTCTTATCAAACATGTGAAGTTTGGGGCAGATTGAAAAATGTATGGCTGAGTTACTGCAGGCTGTCTGTGGTTGCCTAGCAACACCGGAACTGTAAGCAACATTATTATTGAACTTATCTGATCATGCATATATCACCAAAAGGCCGATTTTGTGTGAAAGTTTGTCAGGCCGCCGAGGGCACACCCTTCGACGAAAACTCAAGATCTTCGCAATTTAACGTCGCAAAGGCCTTCAGATTACACTCACCAAATTTGAAGAGGATCAGATCAAAACTGTAGGAGGAGTTCGTTAAAGTACAACATCAGGAAATTACGAAAAATGCCCAAAATCTAGGAGGAAGTTCAAAATAGCTCACTTCCTGTTGTGTTTAGGGCTATGCTCCAAGAGACTTTTTTGTAGGTATTGGGTCATTACATGTATGTACCAAATTTCATACCTGTAAGTGAAACCAGGAGCCGGGGCAAAATGTGGGGGCAATAATTTACCGAATTTGCCCCACCCAATTTTGAAAACCATATCACACGTAAATTTTCACCACTTCTGAAGCGTGTGCAAAGTTTCATGAGTTTTCGAGCATGTTTAGGCCCTCTAAAAAGCGATTCACTTTGGAGAAGAATAATAATAATAATAATTAAAGCTGCAAGCAGCGATGAAAGGGCCCTCGCACCCCTGCCACCGCCACCCGGCGCCTTTAGGAAATGCCTTAAGATTACACTCACCAAATTTGAAGAGGATCAGATCAAAACTGTAGGAGGAGTTTGTTAAAGTACAACATCAGGAAATGGCAAAAACTACCCAAAATCTGAGAGGAAGTTCAAAATAGCTGACTTCCTGTTGTGTTTAGGGCTACACGCCAAGAGACTTTTTTGTAGGTATTGGGTCTTTACATGTATGTACCAAATTTCATACCTGTACGTGAAATCAGGAGCCGGGGCAAAATATAGGGGCAATAAGTAAGCCATTTTGCCCCACCCAATTTTGAAAACCACATCACACGTAAATTTTCACCACATCTGAAGCATGTGCAAAGTTTCATGATTTTTCGAGCACGTTTTGTATTTGCCACACTTCCTGCTACCAGCAGGTGGCGCTATTGCTATAACCATAATGAGCATGGTCATGTGTTCAGGACAGGACTCTTATCAAACATGTGAAGTTTGGGGCAGATTGAAAAATGTATGGCTGAGTTACTGCAGGCTGTCTGTGGTTGCCTAGCAACACCGGAACTGTAAGCAACATTATTATTGAACTTATCTGATCATGCATATATCACCAAAAGGCCGATTTTGTGTGAAAGTTTGTCAGGCCGCCGAGGGCACACCCTTCGACGAAAACTCAAGATCTTCGCAATTTAACGTCGCAAAGGCCTTCAGATTACACTCACCAAATTTGAAGAGGATCAGATCAAAACTGTAGGAGGAGTTTGTTAAAGTACAACATCAGGAAATTACGAAAAATGCCCAAAATCTAGGAGGAAGTTCAAAATAGCTCACTTCCTGTTGTGTTTAGGGCTATGCTCCAAGAGACTTTTTTGTAGGTATTGGGTCATTACATGTATGTACCAAATTTCATACCTGTAAGTGAAACCAGGAGCCGGGGCAAAATGTGGGGGCAATAATTTACCGAATTTGCCCCACCCAATTTTGAAAACCATATCACACGTAAATTTTCACCACTTCTGAAGCGTGTGCAAAGTTTCATGAGTTTTCGAGCATGTTTAGGCCCTCTAAAAAGCGATTCACTTTGGAGAAGAATAATAATAATAATAATAATAATAAACGGAGCAAAAACAATAGGGTCCTCTCACCATCGGTGCTCGGGCCCTAATTAAAGCTGCAAGCAGCGATGAAAGGGCCCTCGCACCCCTGCCACCGCCACCCGGCGCCTTTAGGAAATGCCTTAAGATTACACTCACCAAATTTGAAGAGGATCAGATCAAAACTGTAGGAGGAGTTTGTTAAAGTACAACATCAGGAAATGGCAAAAACTACCCAAAATCTGAGAGGAAGTTCAAAATAGCTGACTTCCTGTTGTGTTTAGGGCTACACGCCAAGAGACTTTTTTGTAGGTATTGGGTCTTTACATGTATGTACCAAATTTCATACCTGTACGTGAAATCAGGAGCCGGGGCAAAATATAGGGGCAATAAGTAAGCCATTTTGCCCCACCCAATTTTGAAAACCACATCACACGTACATTTTCACCACATCTGAAGCATGTGCAAAGTTTCATGATTTTTCGAGCACGTTTTGTATTTGCCACACTTCCTGCTACCAGCAGGTGGCGCTATTGCTATAACCATAATGAGCATGGTCATGTGTTCAGGACAGGACTCTTATCAAACATGTGAAGTTTGGGGCAGATTGAAAAATGTATGGCTGAGTTACTGCAGGCTGTCTGTGGTTGCCTAGCAACACCGGAACTGTAAGCAACATTATTATTGAACTTATCTGATCATGCATATATCACCAAAAGGCCGATTTTGTGTGAAAGTTTGTCAGGCCGCCGAGGGCACACCCTTCGACGAAAACTCAAGATCTTCGCAATTTAACGTCGCAAAGGCCTTCAGATTACACTCACCAAATTTGAAGAGGATCAGATCAAAACTGTAGGAGGAGTTCGTTAAAGTACAACATCAGGAAATTACGAAAAATGCCCAAAATCTAGGAGGAAGTTCAAAATAGCTCACTTCCTGTTGTGTTTAGGGCTATGCTCCAAGAGACTTTTTTGTAGGTATTGGGTCATTACATGTATGTACCAAATTTCATACCTGTAAGTGAAACCAGGAGCCGGGGCAAAATGTGGGGGCAATAATTTACCGAATTTGCCCCACCCAATTTTGAAAACCATATCACACGTAAATTTTCACCACTTCTGAAGCGTGTGCAAAGTTTCATGAGTTTTCGAGCATGTTTAGGCCCTCTAAAAAGCGATTCACTTTGGAGAAGAATAATAATAATAATAATAATAATAAACGGAGCAAAAACAATAGGGTCCTCTCACCATCGGTGCTCGGGCCCTAATAATAATAAACGGAGCAAAAACAATAGGGTCCTCTCACCATCGGTGCTCGGGCCCTAATAATAATAATAATAAACGGAGCAAAAACAATAGGGTCCTCTCACCATCGGTGCTCGGGCCCTAATAAACGGAGCAAAAACAATAGGGTCCTCTCACCATCGGTGCTCGGGCCCTAATAAACGGAGCAAAAACAATAGGGTCCTCTCACCATCAGTGCTCGGGCCCTAATAATAATAAACAGAGCAATTCCAAGAGGGTCCTCACACCATCGGTGCTCGGGCCCTAATAATCCTACCGAAAACAATAGGGCCTTCGCCCTTTCAGGGCTTGGGCCCTAATAATAATCCTACCGAAAACAATAGGGCCTTCGCCCTTTCAGGGCTTGGGCCCTAATAATAATAATCCTTACGAAAACAATAGGGCTCTGCGCCCTTTCAGGGCTTGGGCCCTAATAATGCTGTTTCTGTGTTTAGGCTGAATAATTGTGAGCTGACAGAGAAAAGCTGTTCAGTTCTAGCTACTGTTCTCTCCTCTAAAACCATCCTGAAAGAGCTGAACCTGAACAACAGCCGTCTGCTGGACTCTGGAGTCAAAGAGATCTGTGAGGGACTGAAGAATTCTGTGTGTAAACTGAAGATACTCAAGTGAGTACATTTCACCATCAGCTACACTCAACACCACAACACTTGCTTATCAGTTATAAATATTGAGTCCACTCACCTTCAGAAGTGAGGATAATCTAAGAATAGTTTTTTAATTTTGTTTTGTAGTAATAAAATAGGAACAAATAAATAGCAAACGGTGGAACAGTACAAAAAAATGAAAAGACAAATTAAACAAACACGGCTTTATGTTTTTCAGGTGCTAATTCTTACAACTAAAGTTACAAAAGTTATGGAGTCAAGAGCAGTGAGGGGTTTTTCTCTTTGTCTTTTGTTCTTTGATTAAAATGATAGCAGCAGGTTTATTGGGCTGCTGTCATTTAAGAGCGAATACTAATCCAATATACTGTTACACAACATGCCTTTTTTCTCAACTATTTACAGTTCAAAACTGACTGTATTTACAGCAGTGTTCATTTTACAGGGTAGCCGCGGGGTCTTAAAAGTCTTAAAAAGGTCTTAAATGTCATGTTCCTAAATTAAGGCCTTAAAAAGTCTTAAATTCCGTTGTCCAAGTCTTAATTTTTTTAATGAAGGTCTTAAATTTAATTATACTAGCCTATTTATTCAAAAAATTCAACAGGGTTTAGTGTAACGTCAGAGAACGTCTCAAACAATAGTTTGGGTTTTCGCGCCGGCGGCAATGGAACAACATTCGAGAGGAGAGACATCTTGGGGAAGTGTCGTTCGGTTCGGTGTACGCATTTTCAAACCGAACGGTTCGTTGGACCATTTTTCCTGCCGACCAAAATTTAATTATTTCAAATGTAGGCGCGTTGCGCGTGGCAAGCGCGCTCATAATGTAAGAGACGCCGGCGCGACCACAACATTGTCCAACATCAAATGTGCAAACGTAATGTAAGCGGAACGAAACTGGGCTACTCGTTATTCATAGAAGGACCGCTTATCAGTTTGGACCAGTGCAGGCGCGAGCGATCTTGATCAAGCGACACTGTTACACAGCAGCGGTAATAAGAGATCCAGTAAATAAATCTTTTGAATTCGCCACAGAAGTAATAACATCGCTGTGAGATCTAGTGAGAAACATTCACATTTCTCCGTTATTAACGGATCAAACAGCGCGTGGAAGCCAGGAAGAAACATTGTGCCATGAATGAACTATGGAGCGTCCACAGATCAGCAACATTCACCATGGATTTACTGTAGTAACACTAACTGCAACCATGGAAGTTTGGCAGGAATAGTAGGCTATAATGCTTTCAAGTAACATTACCTTGGTTTTATTTTGACATTATGAATACAATTGCTGCCCTCAAATTTTAATCTGAACTAAAAATAGACCTTTGTTTATAACTACTACAATATTAGGTTACATTTCATTTTTTTCCAAGGTGCTGTTTTGTTTATGCTCCTAAGAAGAGTCTATTATAGCTCCATCATTGGTCAAAGTGTGTTAGTTTTAATAAAAAAATAAATAAAAATAATAATAATAATAAAAAAAATGTATCTGGCATTTATTTATTTTTGCTGTATCGAAAACGTACCAAACCGTGACACAAGTGTATCGTATTGAACCGAACCGTGAATTTTGTGAACCGTTACACCCCTACTATCTATATCTCTCTTACCTATATGTCTACCCCTCTGAAGCAATGGTTGAAGCAATTTGAATGCTGAGAAACTTTACTAAGACGATTTGTAAAGTTAGTTTATCTGTTTATTGTTATGAATGTTTGATATTTACCAAAAACATCACTTTGCAGTGTGTTGTTGAATGAGTTTTTTTTAATAATAAATGTATTTTTAATGAAAACATTTGTTAGTAATAGTCATTATTGGGATTTGATCTGGTGTTTTACGACTGCACAATGGGTGCGATGTAGGTCTTAATTTTCATTAAAGTGGTCTTAAAAAGGTCTTAAAAAAGTCTTAAATTTGGGGTGATCAAACCTGGGGAAACCCTGTTTTAGTTCTAGTGTTCATTCTAAGTTTTAATGTTTTCTAGACTTTCAGACTGCAGTATCACAGAAGAAGGTTATAAAGCTCTGGCTTCAGCTCTGAGATCAAACCCTTCACACCTGATAGAGCTGGATCTCACAGGAAATGATCCTGGACAATCAGGAGTGAAGGAGTTCGATGATTTACTACAGGATCAGAAGTGTTCACTGAAAACACTGAGGTGAGTGTTGTCTACAAATTAAACTGCAATAGTTTTAAGATTTTATCTGAAAGTGAATTAAGCCATCAAACTATATTTCTGCACTCACTTGCATCAATAATCTTTTACCACATCTGTGCCATGCACATTTGTGAAATATCAGTGTAATGTATTTGTTTCTAGGATATTACAAAGTCCTGCTGCAGATGAAGCCTGTCAGTTTGTGAGAGGAATTGTGGGTAAAAATCCGTTATTCCAGAGTGAGCTGAATCTGAGTGAACGTAAACTAGGAGACACACGAGTGAATCAGATCGCTGCTCTACTGCAGGATAAACACTGTGAAATCAACACACTCATGTGAGTATTGTGTTCACTTGTTATTGTACATTTAAATTGTCTCAAATAAATCAGGTGACCAAAACACTGTAAGGCAGGGGTGTCAAACATACGGCCGTGGGCTGAATACGGCCTACAGGTTTGTCTAATCCGGCCAGCGGGATGATTTGAAGAATGATAAAAATAGAGATGCACTGCTTCTACTGACCATAAATCTAAACTTTTTTTATTTATTTTTATTTTGTCCGATCTCTATTCCGGACCTGCAAAAAACAGCTTGTGTAAAACGCACACAATTTGTATTCGTTAACACAGGCAGACGCTGAATACAGACGGATAGAAGTTTGTATGGTTAATATTAATGTAATTGTCAGCACACTAAGGTAAAAAAAAAAAAAAAAAAAAGAAGTAATTCTGCCCATTTTAACCTAAAATTAGTTTGAAACCCTTCTTTAAGGGCTTTTGCACCCGGGTAGTTATAGGAACTAGTCACCAGGGCGGTCCCCTGAGAATAAATATTCCCCTGGGGTAATTTTCCTGTTTGCATGCACATCGCCAGTTGGGACTCAGTGATGTAAACTGCCGTTAGTATATGTAAACTGTGTTTACACATCTTTTAGAAGTATTGAGTATTTGTTTTTCTCATGTATTCAGCCAGTCAGTGTACACTTACGTCACTATAGTACCTAAAGTGCTGGTTTAGACCCTACTCTGAAGTAGGAGCTAATTTAGTTCCCCTTAAAAGGAGTTCCTATAACTAAAATCATTGCTAGTTCCTGTAATGCAAACACACAAAAAAGCAAGTACTTCTGCCAATCCACCTTTTTCCTGAATTGTAACTTTCTTAAAGGGGTGATGAACTGAGAAATCAAAATTTCCTTGAGCTTTTGACATATAAGAGATCATCATACTATAATAATATCCTGTAAGTTTCAGAACTGAAAACTACCTTGTTAGTCCAATAAAAGCATTTATAGACATCAGGCTCAGCAAACGACTCGTTTTTCAAAGTGGGGAACTATGACGTCAAAGAGGATAAAACACCGCCTCCACAAAAGAAGATCAACGCCTACTTCAACACAGCTTGTTTAGCCCCGCCCACCGATTCGCCCAAACATGCTAAATAACATAAGACATATGATAATTGCTAAACCGGATCGAGCTACTTCCAAGCAATAAACATGCTGTTTACTAAATATTGTGCAGCGCCTGTTTGTGGAAGAAGACAGTCTGCATAAGCTTCCTTCGGATTCCAGCATGGTTAAACTTTATTAAATCAGTCAATCACAATTTCCCGACACGGATCTGCCAGCAACATGTAAGTAACCATGTGTATTCTAATGCCTGATCTGCGATCAGTGATTTCTGTGTAATTATTCAAGTTCAGATATTTCTCTTAAAATTGTCCAATACTGTTTATGCCTCAGTGACTAAACGATCAACTTCACCTAATTTCTCGTAGAATTATGAAAATAATCTTTTTTAAACTGTTATTAAATTATATACAGAAAGCGATCAAAGAACGATCCCTTTCCAATCGCCCAAGCTGTCAATCAAACAGCACAGCACGAGCCGCGAGAGCTTATCTGGACACTTACCAAGCTCGTGATGAAATAATGACACTGTTACACTACACAACGAAGCTCTTACTGTGTATTCACATCGTGTTTGCATTGTGATTTGGTGTAAGCATTTGTGAGAGTGCAAAAATTGCGTTGCAATGATAAGATCTTTATTCACGAGATCAACAGACTGTCTGTCATCTGCTCAGTCAGTGCTCATCATGCTGCAACCTTTAATGTGATGGAATAGATTTAAATATAATGCTTTAAACGATACTTTTCACGATTTGTTAATCTCGATAGCTGTAATAGTAAAAACGTAGTAAAAGTTTTCGAGAGAGTTCATGTAATACTAGCTATTTCATATGCAAGCATGTCAGCCAATCACAGCAGTGGGCGTTTACACTGCAGTCTCACAGCAGACACGCCCCTTAAAACAGAGCGTTCAAATCTGAGGCTGAAATCAGGCTTGGAAAAATGGCTTTAATTTATAAATTATGAAAATTTTTGATGTAAAAATCATACTAACATTATAAGGGCACCCCAGGCAACATTATAAAATAATAAAACAATCCAGTTCATGACCCCTTTAAGTTTTTTCTAGTCAAATTAGCTGATATCTTTCCAAGCTGATAATGTAAGATTAAACCCTATTAAATTTGTTTAAAAAAAGCACATGGCTGCATGGCGCCATCATTTTACAGTGTTGCAATGACCGTCTTTTGTCAGCACCTCACCTGTCAAAGTTTAATGAGTGTGTAAATGACACCAAGCTGCCGAAGTTAGCTTAATTGAAAACAGATGGCCACTCATAGAATGGGTTCCTGTTGTAAGACTTGAGAAATTAGAAAATGCTGGGCAGTCTGTTTGAGGAACAATCACTCCCTAAGAAGACAAATCTTTCTGGAAATTAACATTTGAACTCTCTCTTGTGAAATTAGCATCACCCTTCGAGACGCAAGTCTCAACTAGGCATCATCTTAATCTACACCTCTTTCCCTTGACCCCCCATTCCCCCGTTCCTTTTCTCTCTCATGCTGAGATCACCTGAAATTCACCCAAAAATCTATATGGTTTAATGTGAACAATTATCATTAATTGTTCATAACAGTCACATAACAGTCTTGGACATAACGGTCGTTATTTACTCCCGTTGTTACTCGAGGATGGATCAGTACTAACTGTTCATGATCCAGCTTACAGTCTCTGGAGTGATAGGCCTAATGTACTGATCACGGCAGTAATGGAAGGGAGAGGGTGCACTTTATCACAGCTCATCGAGTCGTTTTACAGACATAAAGTCTCCTGATGAAGGTCGTGTGACCGAAACGTTGTGTGTGAATAAATATTATTTGTAAATTGCAAGTTACGATAGTGTGCGGGAGTTCCTTATCTGTATCTACAGATATAAAGTTTACCAGTTTATTAAGCAGCCACTGAAAAGGTGTGTATAAATTTGTTTACTGTTAGCTGTAACAAGTGTTTTGTGTACTTTGCTGTGTTTCTTGATGATAATGAAAAGGAGAGAGAGAGAGTTTATGGATAAGACTTTAATGCGCACTTCTTATACTGTGTTCATTCAGCTCTTACAGTGATTTTCTGGAGTAAAACTGTGGTCCGCTACAACAGGCTTGTATTAATAGTGGATAAAAGCAGATGACAAATACATTACAACTGTAATTAAACTAAACTATACCTGTTCTATATCCATACAGCATATACTCCAACACACAAAAACGGCGTGTATTTCTGAGCCCCAAAAAGTGATAATTTAAACATGCTGTAAAAAATGATCTGTGGGGTATTTTGAGCTAAAACTTCACATACACACTCTGGGGACATCAGAGACTTATTTTACATCTTGTGATGGGGTATAATAGGTGCCCTTTAATGTGTTTTGTGAATACAGCCCCAGATCTCTCTTGTTGAAAATGTATGGCTCATCATGAAAAGGAGAATCAGAGAACAACAACCAAGAAGTAGCAGTGCTTCGCCCTCTGAGAATATAGTTCCCAGTATGTATACGGTTAGAAGATGGCCGTGTCTCATGTGAGATGTGACCTTGTTATTTGTACACGCTGTGACTATACAAATCACAGCATGTAAATAGGAAAATGTCAGCGTTATTTTGTCACTTATTGGGAGCAGTATGCTAGCTGGAGCCATTTACCTCCAGTCTTTGTGCTAAGCTAGGCTAGCGGTGGGTGCGTTAGACAGAGTTACGGCACGCACGGAGATGAGAAGGGTATGGACTTATCTAACTCTGGGGGATACGGTGAATAAGCTAAAGTCCCAAAAAGTCGGCGTGTTCCTTTAATAAAGATTGTTATAAGTAAAATATTTGGGGGGTTTAAAACAACATGTTGTAATACAAATATGGTTTTAATGAGTGGGGTGAATTCAGGTTGACTGGTACAATTTTCCCAGTCATTTCAATGGCAAAAAGTGTCCCAATCGTTTGATTTTGTAAACTATCCAAAACACACAAAAAATATAGCTTATATCTTAAACTTACTGTCACAGTGCAAAATTGCTACAAATGTAACATCAATACAAGAACAAAATGTATGCAAACTCAAACTGGATACACAGGAGTAATCAAAAATGCAGGGTAAACTCACAGCACATGCGGTAGGCTATTTACTGAAAAGAGTCGCTCTGAGACGCAAATCATGAGCTGCTCGAGCTTTGCTTGAAATCCCCCCGCAACCATCCTTTGCCAAGTAATAAGCGCTCTACTATATTGCTATTTTATTTCAGTTCGATTAGTGATCTTTTAGGTTCATTACAAAACTAACAGGACAGATTAATCTATGGTGGTTCATTATTGTAATTAAAATAGAAATACAAAAGAGAAGTGCAAAAAAAGAAGGAAAAGTAGTTCATTTAAAAAACTATTATTCACCTTCCATATGCGCTTTAAGTCTTTAATGTAGACTGCATTTTAATCTTTGGTTTGCATAAATTACAGTCAATTCACATAAAATATCCATTCCTGTTCATCCTTTTTATAATCCTCAGACAATCTCTTGTCGGTGGACGGACTGTAAAGTCGTAAAATGCATGATGTGACAACAGATGGTGGTAATGAACAAATGTAGTTTATCTAGTAAGAAGAAGACGCTGCGTTGCTTCAATGCATTACAGGCTGTCACGTTTTGGGTTTGTTCTTGTCATGTTTCTGTGTCATGTCTTGTTTCCATGTCTGTCATGTGATTCCCTGTTTGTCATGTGATCCTGCCATGTCTTGTCATTGGTTTATTGTCTGATCATTGTTCACAAGTGTCCCTTGTTTTGTCATTAGTCTGTGTATTTAAGCCCTCATGTTTGCCATGTGTCTTTGTCAAGTATTGTTTCCTGTAAGTCTGCTGTTGTGCTTAGTTCATGTTCATGCTTTGGTTTTTGGTTTTTGTTTTCATGCCACGCCATGTTTTTGTTTCATGTTTTGTTTTAGTTATAATAAACTGCATATGGGTTTTCATCTTTCAACTTGCCTCCAGTGGACCTCTTATTACAGAATACTTGACCGTCTACAATGAACCCAGCAGTTGTTGCCCTACTTTCTCTTCGCCAGGACAACCTCACCATTGAGGACTACGTTGCAGAGTTTTGTGAACTCTCTCACCTGGTGAACTTCAATGATGTGGCCCTCAAGGACATTTTTAGGGTGGGTTTAAATGAGCCTGTTTGCTCCCAGCTACCTGGGGGAAAAATTAATTGGTCTCTGGCACAATACATGGACTATGCCCTATTATTGAGCGGTTCCTCATTCACTGTGGGTTTTGAGGAGAAGCCCCACAAACCCACAGTATCTGCCAAGCCTGAGTCATTTCACGTCATGCCTGCCAAGCCTGAGCCACTTCACGTCATGCCTGACAAGCCTGAGCCACTTCACGTCATGTCTGCCAAGCCTGAGCCACTTCACGTCATGCCTGCCATGCCTGAGCCACTTCACGTCATGCCTGCCAAGCCTGAGCCACTTCACGTCATGCCTGCCAAGCCTGAGCCACTTCACGTCATGCCTGCCAAGCCTGAGCCACTTCACGTCATGCCTGCCAAGCCTGAGCCACTTCATGTCATGCCTGCCATGCCTGAGCCACTTCACGTCATGCCTGCCAAGCCTGAGCCACTTCATGTCATGCCTGCCATGCCTGAGCCACTTCACGTCATGCCTGCCAAGCCTGAGCCACTTCACGTCATGCCTGACAAGCCTGAGCCACTTCACGTCAGGTCTGCCAAGCCTGCCAAGCCTGAATCTCTTCATGTCATGTCTGCCAAACCTGAATCTCTTCACGTCATGTCTGCCAAGCCTGAATCTCTTCACGTCATGTCTGCCATGTCTGGGTCTCTTCACGTCATGCCTGCCAAGTCTGAGTCTGTTCACGCCACGTCGGCTACCGAGCCGGTGTCTCCTGACAAGATGGCCGCCGCCGAGCCGGTGTCTCCTGACAAGATGGCCGCCGCCGAGCCGGTGTCTCCTGACAAGATGGCCGCCGCCGAGCCTGTGTCTCCTGACAAGATGGCCGCCACCACACCTGAACCTGAACCCTCAGCAGAGATGGCCGCCGCCACGCTTGAACCTGAGCCCTCAGCAGAGATGGCCGCCGCCACGCTTGAACCTGAGCCCTCAGCAGAGATGGCCGCCACTAATGTTGAGTCCTCAGTTATGGCTACACTAACAACTATGGCCACAGCCATATGGTGTGTGTGGTCGGTGCACGCATTTGAAGTTCACATCACGTCTGCCGAGCCAGAGCCTGTTCACGTCACGTCTGCCCAGCCAGAGACTGTTCACGCCATGTATGCGCCGCCTGAGCCCTCAGTGACCGCGACACTGGCCATTATGGCAACAGCCATGTGGTGTGTGTGGGCTGTGCACACACTTGAGCCGGTGTCTGTTCCAGTTCCCGAGCCGGTGGTGTCTGTTCCAGTTTCCGAGCCGGTGGTGTTTGTTCCAGTTCCCGAGCCGGTGGTGTCTGTTCCAGCCCCTAACCCCATAGCTGTTCCCAAGAAAATTTTGGGGGGGGGGGCAGTAGGGTCCTTGAAAGGACCATGGAGGCCGCGCCGCCATGGCCACCTGAACTGTCTGGTCCACCCTGGCCACCTGAACTGTCTGGTCCACCCTGGCCACCTGAACTGTCTGGTCCACCTTGGCCACCTGCACTGCCGGATCCGCCCTGGCTTCCTGCACTGCCGGATCCGCCCTGGTATCCTGCACTACCGGATCCGCCCACGCCTTGCCACGGCCCAGGTCCGCCCACGCCTTGCCACGGCCCTGGTCCGCCCACGCCTTGCCACGGCCCAGGTCCGCCCACGCCATGCCACGTCCCATGTCCTGTCCCCCTGCACGGGCCTGGCCCACCATCCCGCCCCCATGACCTCCTCCACTCCACCACCCTCCTGGAATTCTGTTGTGTTTTGGTTTTGTTGGGCATCGGGAGACGCCCTTAGAGGGGGGGATTCTGTCACGTTTTGGGTTTGTTCTTGTCATGTTTCTGTGTCTTGTTTCCATGTCTGTCATGTGATTCCCTGTTTGTCATGTGATCCTGCCATGTCTTGTCATTGGTTTATTGTCTGATCATTGTTCACAGGTGTCCCTTGTTTTGTCATTAGTCTGTGTATTTAAGCCCTCATGTTTGCCATGTGTCTTTGTCAAGTATTGTTTCCTGTAAGTCTGCTGTTGTGCTTAGTTCATGTTCATGCTTTGGTTTTTGTTTTTTGTTTTCATGCCACGCCATGTTTTTGTTTCATGTTTTGTTTTAGTTATAATAAACTGCATATGGGTTTTCATCTTTCAACTTGCCTCCAGTGGACCTCTTATTACACAGGCTTATGATTCATCAGAATGCAAAATGGAGTGTAGCTTTCAGTCGCGCTACATGGCTACTTGGAAAAAGTAGCTAGCTACTGGATAAGCAACAATGTTTTAAAAGTAGCTGAGCTACTGTCCAGATACTAAAAAATGTAGTTAAGTTAGTGGTATCGTGACTTGTACTGTAGCTAGCTACTCCCCAACACTGTTTAACAGTACGAAATATGTTTAAATATATTAATCATAAAATAACTAACTTGATGAATTTTATAAATTCCCTTTTTTTTCTAGACTTTCAGACTGCAGTATCACAGAAGAAGGTTATAAAGCTCTGGCTTCAGCTCTGAGATCAAACCCTTCACACCTGATAGAGCTGGATCTCAGAGGAAATGATCCTGGACAATCAGGAGTGAAGGAGCTCGATGATCTACTACAGGATCAGAAGTGTTCACTGAAAACACTGAGGTGAGATGTGATGAAATAACACAAAATAAATATGCATGCTAAATATTCATAATTTTTTTATATATATATTATTCCATAAAATCTGCTTGTTTTTGTAAAACGCCACAGCTTTTTAAATATCTGAACGTACACTCTTAACATCGGTCAATTAAGCATTATATAATGATAATCAAGCACTATTTAATGATAGAACTTTAGTAATTAGAACTAAAACTTGGTATGCATGCATATTTGTCATTTTAACTGAAATTAGGGCTGGTGGTGCTTATGTGGACAATCCTTATGCTGGCTGCGCATCCATTGAGCTGAATTCAAATAATACAGACGGAGAGCGAAACTCTAAAGTGCTCAGATAAATTTTCAATTGCTGAACACTCTGACTATTCCAAACTCATACTTTGCCTCTAACACACACACTCTGCCTCTAACACACACACACTGGCGAGTTGATCTAAGAGTTGATTAGCCAATGGCTCGTGATAGACATTATTTAGTGCCCAGAGTGAAAATGTACTTGCAGATGCGTTGTAACGTTAATGCTCTCGCATTGTAGAGGGTTGAATTGTACTGATGGGATTCAGTAGTATGGTATTAAATGTTTCTGAAACTGTAGTTTAATGCCATCAAGCCCAGATTCGCTGTATCACTGTATCTCTCTACAGCAGTTCTGTGAGTCTCCAGATGTTCACAAACATGCAGTTTCACAAGCCAGTTTTCTCTGTGCTGATGTTTCTCACATATTGCTTAAAGCCATAAAGATGTTTAAATTTCATCTTCCTATCTGCAGGATTTTGAGAAGTCCTGCTGCAGAGGAAGCCTGTACATATTTGACAGAACTTGTGGGTGAAAACCCGTTACTCCAGAGAGAATTGAACCTGAGTGGACGTGACCTAGGAGACACACGAATGCATCAGATTGCCTCTCTACTGCAGGATAAACACTGTAAACTCAACACACTGATGTGAGTATTTTGTTTTAGTGACATAAAATGTTACATTACATTTAATATTATTTTTACAGGAGTGGATAATACCATTCCCTCATTTGTTTGAGTCAGAGCAGTTTTTCTCTTAGCAGACAATAATGTTATATATTAAAATTAAGTAAACAATTAAAAACATACAGATTTAGATAGAAATTACTTTCACAGATTGTATATAATTTAAATTAAGTACACATACTGTATATGCTTTAATTCCAAAAGCTTATATTTCATATTATATATCTACAGAGTTTTTACTTTAAAGTATGTTGATGTGTGCAAAAATATGGTTGTGGATAAAGACCTGCAATCCCGTGGGATCTCACCCAACGCAACAGAGTGCGGCACGGTCCAAGATTTGATGGGCAAGTGCGGGTTGCGGGAGAATAAAATTATTCGTGGGACTTAAAGTAGAAGCATCTAAAAATAAAATATCTAAAAACAAAGAAATTATTATTCATCTATTGCACAAAAGCAACAAGAATAACTAAAATAAAATAAAAATTGATTTACAAATGCAAGATTATGCAGAGTTTTTATTTTTACAGCATTGAGCAATGTAGCCTATCACAGACTGTTGATTTCTTTTACGCACTGACCAATCAGATGTATTTAAAGGTCCCGTTCTACATGATCCCATGTTTCAAACTTTAGTTAGTGTGTAATGTTGTTGTTAGAGTATAAATAATATCTGTAAAATTATAAAGCTCAAAGTTCAATGCCAAGCGAGATATTTTATTTAACAGAAGTTGACTACATAAAACGGCTCGATTGGACTACACCCCTCTACATCCTTCATTAGTGACATCACCAGAACCGTGTTTAGACTAACCTCCGCCCACAGGAATGCTCCCTCAACTCTACTGGCTACTTGCGCACTTCTTATAACTTAGGCTACTGTGTTTACTCAGCTCTTACGGTGATTTTCTGAAGTAAAACTGACGCTTCATCTTTTGTGTGATGTACAATAAACTTTATTAAACTCATCAGTACATGTTTGATCATCATTCGGACCTGGTCCGAAACAGCAGACTTGTAGGCTGTTAATAAATAATGGATACATACAAGCAGATGACAATACGTTATAATAACCGTAATTAAACTACTAAACCATACCTGTTTCATCTCTATACAGCACTCTGACTCTGTAGGCATTATTGTCCGACTCGAAATGAACGCCGTTACTGAGAGTTTCTGATATTATCATCATTCCATGAGATGAATTTGTCCTGACAGACTGAGCGCGAGCTCGTGAGGCTCCGCCCCCTGTGTCGTCCAGCAGCAGCTTATTTGCATTTAAAGGGCACACACTGAAACAGCTCGTTTTTTCTGAGCCCCAAAAAATGTCAATTTAAACATGCTGTAAAAAATGATCTGTTGGGTATTTTGAGCTCAAACTTCACATACACACTCTGGGGACATCAGAGACTTATTTTACATCTTGTGAAAAGGGGCATAATACGGGACCTTTAAGTGAATCCACTCACTGCTCAAAACGCCATAGTTTTTTGTTCAGTGCTGGATTTTGTTCAGACTCTCATTAGTCCTCTCAATATCACAAACAAAGTGTAGACATTATAAAATATTTTTTTGTGCAGTCAGCTTTACTGATTATAACTAGTTTTGTGAGATTTCAGCTTTTTAGTGATTATAAAGGAAGTGCTTTTTGCATGCATTACACCATAGCCTATGATTGCTTTTCTGTTAAATTAACAGTGATTTGTGAATGTTGATGCTTTAATAACAAATATTTTATTGAGAGCATTTATGCTATGATGTTGTGGCAACCCCCCCCCCCCCCCCCCAAAATAACATTTTACAATTTAAATAAAAACAGAAAGATTTTTTACATTTGAAAAACGTGCAATGAAAAACACCTGCAATAGTTTCACTTTGTAATGTCATATAACAGTAAGAGAGAATAATAGATCAGAACTTAACTTTTAATTTAAATAAACAAAAACATTTATATATTTCAGTGATGCTTTGGATGAACGATATACAATATATTGGCCCATTCAAATCAACAATATATAACAGCTTTTGACAGCGCCTCACGAGCTCAGCTTCTTGTTCGTCTCACCAGAACACACACAGCAGCGGAGTGGCGTGTTCACAATCGCAGCCTGTGATTCGGTCCGCTGAAGAGGTGCTTTTATATGGCGAGCTACTTCTCTATTGGCCTTGTTCCAACAGTGACAAGTCAACGGTCTGAAGAAGAACGATTCAGTGTAGTTGCCGTTCGATTGACATTTCTGAAATGGAAAATGCTGATAGAGAGAATTACAAATATTTACAAATCTTAGTTTAATCATCAGCTCTGATTCATTGTCTTTTCTCTTTGTGTCTTCAGTCTGCGTAGATGCAGTATTACAGAGAAACAGTGTCACACCCTGACTTCGGCTCTATTTCCAAACCTTTCACACCTGAGAGAGCTGGACCTCAGTGAGAATCAACTAAACAATTCAGGAGCAAAGCACTTATCTGGTGTACTGAGAGATTCACGCTGTGAGCTGGAGAGATTGAGGTGAGGAACAATCACATTCAAGAATCAAACTGCTTAAAATAGCTTGAACACTAAGCTATATACTTGTAAAAAATATTCTCTTTAGTATTTAGTGATCTGGTGAAATAAATGACAGGGATGTACATAAACTTTATTTTAACATAAAAAAATGGCTTAAAATCAAATAAATAAAATAATGAATTTGATTATCGATTAGTCATGTCTGCGCACTGTGCACAAAAATTATCCGCCTGTCAAAGTGGGGAATAACCCGTTTATTTGGATAAAACACATATGGAAAACTGCAGCTGCTGTGCGAAAGGTGCATGAGTCACAACCCAACTGAAACATGAGAATGCATCAAGCGCTCTTGCATGAGGATTTACTGGATCTTGCCTTGTGCAGGGAGATGCTTGGAAGCACATGGCACTGATGAAGGGTTGATATGGGGGTAAATTGATGCCAAAACCATTGAAAATGGACAGACTAAAAGTCACAAATAGATATTACAACTTGTAAACACAAAAGACAATCTACAAATAGATTAAAAATCCGCAAACAAACTCCACATGATCCACAAATGTAAAACAAGATCTACAAATAGATACAAAGTCCTCAAACAAACTCTTTGTGATCCACAAATATAAAGCATGATCTACAAAAAGATTAAAAATCCACAAATAAACACATCCTGATTCACAAATAGAAATCAGTGACTTGAACTTGAAAACCAGAATTTGAATGAATGTAAAGTGACTTGTTTGCAGGTGAAGATCATGTTCTGTTTGTAGATTGTCACATTTGTTTTCAGAATTCTGGCACTATTGTTTCGCTGTTGTGACAAAATAATGCCATAATCATTGAAAATGAAGAGACCATGAGTCAAAAATGCATATTACAATTTGTAAACACAAAACAAGATCTACAAATCAATTTAAAATCTGCAAACAAACTCCTCAAAATCTGCAAATGTAAAACACAATCTGTAAATAGATTCCAAATCTGCAAGCAAATTCATGATCCGCAAATGTAAAACAAGATCTACAAATAGATAAAAAATCCACAAACAGACTCTTCATGACATACAAATATAAAATGCGATCTACAAATAGATTTAAAATCCGCAAACAAACTCTTTATGATTCACAAATAGAAATCAGTGACTTGAACTTGACAACCAGAATTTGAATGAATGCAAAGTGATTTGTCTGCGCATGAGGGTCATTATTTGTTTGTAGATTGTGTTGCATTTGTTTTCAGAATTTTGGCACAACTGTTTCGCTGTTTTTCCCATTAAAAAATCTACAAATGCCCTCCTCACAATTCGCAAACAAACACAGTCTAACTTGTATTTTCAAAGCACTGTAAAAAGACATTCTTACACATTCTGTGCAAAGCTCAGCATGCAAGTGTTGAATCTGTGTTTGCAGATCACAGGGCATTCACAGATCCCTCTGCACACGTCTACAGATCTTTTTGGCACTATCTTTCCGCAGAGTGTGTGACTACGATCCACACGTGTAGTCAGCCAATCAAGGGTATTGCTTCAATGTGATGTCACGCCCCTTCAACAAGCCCTTTTCAAAATAAGAGCTGACACTTCTCGGATGGGTGGGCTGGGCTCACTGCCATTTACTGTTGCCAGTGTTGCAGCCTACCGAAATCCGACTCCCCGGACAAATCGCACTCCCCCTCGCCTGCACGCGCAAGCGAGTTTATGCACTTCCTTTGCTATATCCGTTTATTGATCGATTTTTCACAAAGCAAGCACCCAGATCCTGCATGGAAGCTTTGTCTACACTTAAATAAATTATCAGAAAGTGAACTAGTGTTAATAAAAGATGCAAAAAACAAACACAAACAAACAAAAAAAAACATGGCAGATCGATTCAAACTATAAACTTCGACGGGTAAGGAATAAAGCTACCAGCTATCAAAACAAAACTGTTAATTTCACTTAATTTAACTGAATTTATCGTTTGTGTGTTAAACACGCTGTGGTTCATAGGAAAATATTGTATTACTCTCCCCATGTCATTGGAATGTCATTAAAAATAATATTATTGAACCTTTTTTCACGAAGATAGGCTTTAAGAGTTCATGAAATACATATTGTATATATTGTATATACTGGCAAATACCTGTCTTTTTGTTTGTTTGTTTTTTGCTTAATTGCGTCTTAAAAATAGAAATGAAACAAATTATTAGTGATAATTGACACTTAAAGCTAAGAATGTAAAGAAACCTTAGACATTTTTTTTTATTTATTAATAGTTATTTTCCAGCACATTAGGGCCCCAAAAAGCATTATTTATTTATTTCATTCTTTCAATTTTACATCTTATGGATATACAATTAAAATAGCTGGAGAAGTTACTTTGCGGTCAGGGGCCCTTTAAAAAAAACTGCTATAAAACAAGATGGGTTTAGCAGGGGGAATGGGATTTTCACAGCATTAAAAAACGGACTGGTGAAATCAGTTGATTGTAACTAATTTTATGTGAGTGTACTGTACATGTTACTACATCCAAATAAAATGTATTTAATAATTTTATGATTATATATATTTTTTAATATCCGATATATTTTTTATTTTAAATATTTTAATAATAATTCATATAATCATTTTATAATAATTAAAATATATGTAGCCTATACATAGTTTTACTTAGAAATTAGTTTTATGATATATTATATTAATATTATTATATTAATATAATAAATATAATAATAATAAAAAAATATGGTTTACTTGGAAATTGGTTTTATGATAAATATTAATTTTAGGCTATATTAGTATTATGATAGATTTTTTTTATATATATATATATTTTAATAATAGTTCATATAATAGCCTATACTCTTATATATTAATTTACGAATAATTAAAAATATACATGTATAGTTTTACTTAGAAATTGGCTGAATGTCGAATTCATCAACAGGGCGGATGTGCACTTGTGAAAATCGCGCGCTAATTCATTCCAGGCATAGCTAATTTTACCTTGTTTGCACACTTAATTATCATGTTGTTTTTCCAATGGATCCTGGGATTTACGAAGATTTTTTTTCCTACAAGTCCCATGGGACATACTCTGATGGGTTGAGCAAGACAGAAAAAAACACACTGCGAAAAAAAGCGCACAACTTTGAGATTGAAGGTAGCCTAATATTTTTTTATTTATTTAAATTTTAACTTGTAATGTGATGTGATTTATATATATATATATATATATATATATATATATATATATATATATATATATATATATATATATATATATATATATTAGTAATTGATATATCATAAAATGTTTTATATAAATTTACGTTGGCTTCACCAATTCAATATAGGCCTATACCGTACACTTTACAGCTCATACACACCGCGTTATCAGGATTTAGTTAAATGATTTAATAGAACAGAATAACCGAATTAAGCTATAATAAAGAATACATAATTTTACTAGTTTTACTTCTAATAAACACAACAAAATATTTTTCAATTATATTTTGTTTAAATTTCAGTAGGCAACTGCAATCTTTTAATAGCCTATATTCTAATTTTGTCAAGAATTATAAAAAATCGGCAATAAGATCATAATTTGCGCTAAAATCGTCTAAATGTTTAGTTATAAAAACAATTTTAAAAAGCTGATTAGGTCTATTTTGATGTTTCTGCGCAAGTTCAGTAGACAGTGAGGTTCGGGTTTGTACCGATCAGAGCTCGTGAGTGGAGAGCTTCTGAATATTCCCTCCGCTCGCTCATTCCGCAGGGTCGCTCGCTCAACCCAGAATGGCCTGCTGGTTCGAAAATATGTGGAATAAGGGCTGCCTCCGACTAAATTTTTTTCTAGTTGACTAGCCATTCGTGGACAAATCGCCCCTTTATATTAATTTAAAGGATAATGAGCGTTTAGGCCTAATATAGCCGCACTCAAGCGCACGACCGCACGCATAAAGCTTGCCACAAAGAACCGGTAAAAGTAATGATTATGAATGTGTCTAAAATAGCAAGGAGACATTTAATTGTTTATTAATAAACTGGTGTTTTGACGATGCGGATTCGCCATGAACGCCAGAGAGAAATGCATTTTTCATATGGATTAGCCTACATAATCAGAGAGTAGCCTATTTCTTTTGGTTTTGAATATTTTCGTTTAAAAGTAGACATTTCAAGCTTTCTATAATAGATAGCCTATATTTCTCAAATCTGTGAGGCACAAGCTGAGTTTCGGCGCCCTCCAGTTCACGTGCAATGCAAGTGATCGTGTCGGCACCTTATTACATTGTCTGCTATACATTTGCTTCTTATTTATTAAATACAGGCAATTGGTTGATAAAACATTGATCAAAATTAAGATACAATTGATACAAAACGAAAATATTTTAAAAAGATACTTTCTACAAAACAAAGCTCAATGAAGTGGTCAAAAAGTGGTCATATTTTACCCACTCCATGTCTCCAAGATCAATTATGCATCTCAAAATGTATCATAGCCTATCATGCTGCATGCTCATTTTCATAATCAACACTGATTAAATTAAAAACATAATGACGTCACATATTTTCCAACCCAGCCCTCAGCCCTGTTGCAACAGTCGTTGTTTAGGTACCTTAAACGCGCACATACAGTGCGTCGACGGACCTATCCGCGATCGCTCTCCGTGGTTCTGACCAAAGAAGAGCGCTTTGGAATCTCCATTACGCATTATACGCATCATACCTGGGCTGCATTTCCGATAACATTAGCGCGCTACAAAGACTCTTAAGGTGTAATTTAACTAAATGTATACTACCACTATAGGTATATCATTGCTAGGCGTCTTCAGGGCTATCATCCACTCGCGAGGCAGAGGCGCTGGCGCCCTAGCAACGGCGCTGTTTTTGGTAAAACATGATTTTGACGACTTCATTAAGTTTTGTTTTATAGAAAACTCTTTTTAAAAGATTTTCGTTTTGTATAAATTTTATCTTAATTTTGATCAATGTTTTATCAATCAATTGCTCGTATTTAATAAATAAGAAGCAAATATATAGCAGACAATGTAATAACCTTAATGTAATTGACAGAATTACAAAAAAATATTTTGCTTCCTAAAAGTGCATGCATGTCTATTTCCCTCAAATTAAATATAAAACGCATGTGGACTGATATTTTTCCAATGTCTGGACTCCTTTATTAATGGAGTATATAAACAGAAGTTTCAATATATTGGTATTAAATGCATTTTCTGAGAATTTATATGTCAAGTTTTTACAGCAAATGTCAAAATGCGCGCTCTTTGGTCCATCAGTGCTTGAGTCACTGATCACATTAGAATAAACTATCTCATAATAAAATACAAAATTGACTGATTTATGAATGTATATGCATAGTTCTCATCAGTCGGAAATACAGATAAACGCTTTCATTTGTTGTATTTTTGATCCTGAAAGAAAACAGAACAACAAAAGAGCGAATCATGGAGTCTGTAGCCTACGTGTTATGCTTCTTAAGCGGACTTTTGGGACTCAGTTTTGAACTGGTGACGCGTCATTGCTTGTCACGTGACACATCGCACCAACAACAGCGCTGAATGAATGAATGATGATCTGCTTTTATGTCATTTTTTTTATGTCTGCTTTTATGTCAACAGCCCCCCCTATTCCAACGTCTATGCTTCCATGCAGGATCTGGGTGCTTGCTGTGTGAAAAATCGATCAATAAACGGATATAGCAAAGGAAGTGCATAAACTCGCTTGCGCGTGCAGGCGAGGGGGAGTGCGATTTGTCCGGGGAGTCGGATTTCGGTAGGCTGCAACACCGGCAACGGTAAATGGCAGTGAGCCCAGCCCACCCATCCGAGAAGTGTCGACTCTTATTTTGAAAAGGGCGTATTGAGGGGGCGTGACATCACATTGAAGCAATACCCCTGATTGGCTGACTACACGTGTGGATCGTAGTCACACACTCTGCGGAAAGATAGTGCCAAAAAGATCTGTAGACGTGTGCAGAGGGATCTGTGAATGCCCTGTGATCTGCAAACACAGATTCAACACTTGCATGCTGAGCTTTGCACAGAATGTGTAAGAATGTCTTTTTACAGTGCTTTGAAAATACAAGTTAGACTGTGTTTGTTTGCAAATTGTGAGGAGGGCATTTGTAGATTTTTTAATAGGAAAAACAGCGAAACAGTTGTGCCAAAATTCTGAAAACAAATGCAACACAATCTACAAACAAATAATGACCCTCATGCGCAGACAAATCACTTTGCATTCATTCAAATTCTGGTTGTCAAGTACAAGTCACTGATTTCTATTTGTGAATCATGAAGAGTCTGTTTGTGGATTTTTTATCTATTTGTAGATTTTGTTTTACATTTGCGGATCATGAGGAGTTTGTTTGCAGATTTGGAATCTATTTACAGATTGTGTTTTACATTTGCAGATTATGAGGAGTTTGTTTGCAGATTTTAAATTGATTTTTCGATCTTGTTTTGTGTTTACAAATTGTAATATGCATTTTTGACTCTGAAAACAAATGTGACACAATCTACAAACAGAACATGATCTTCACCTGCAAACAAGTCACTTTACATTCATTCAAATTCTGGTTTTCAAGTTCAAGTCACTGATTTCTATTTGTGAATCAGGATGTGTTTATTTGTGGATTTTTTATCTTTTTGTAGATCATGCTTTATATTTGTGGATCACAAAGAGTTTGTTTGAGGACTTTGTATCTATTTGTAGATCTTGTTTTACATTTGCGGATCATGAGGACTTTGTTTGCGGATTTTTAATCTATTTGTAGATTGTCTTTTGTGTTTACAAGTTGTAATATCTATTTGTGACTTTTAGTCTGTCCATTTTCAATGGTTTTGGCATCAATTTACCCCCATAGGTTGAACCTGAAAACGTTTTGCTGCACATTGCACTTTTAGTTTTCTGACTAAATAAAAACTCAAGAGTAATGCAAGTGAAGAAATTAAAAAAGTTTGGTAATTTCCCTACTGTAAAGTAGAAAATATATATTTACTTAAGAAATATACATTTTCATTTATTTTACAGTGCATTTGATTTACACTATATTAGCTATTACTGTCATATGAATAATAATTTTTATTAAATAAATGCATAATAAATAATAATGAGACAACCCCTTGTCCAGAAAAGTTGTCATATTTTGTAAAATGTGATAAAATCCAGAATCTGTGATTCAACTCTCTTTAAACTTTATTTAACTAACAAAAGTACAAAGAAAGGATTTTTAATATTTTCACTGACTAACTTAATTGTATTTTGTAAATATAAACAAATGTTGATTTTGATGGCTGCAACACACTCCAAAAAAGCTGGGACAGAGGATATTAGGAAGGTAGTTATAATGTTTTTTTCAGTGTACATGTTGCAGTGTACAGCCCTGAAAGATGATCTCTCTTCCTCTGAATGTCTGTTTTGTTTTGTTTGTTTACGAAGAGGATGTGACTTTACAGAATAAGAGTTATCTTCTCCTCTGTCTTATTTTCTTGTTCTTTCTTTCTCATAATGCAGGTTAAGAAGCTGGGAGATGAAAGCTGAAGGCTGTTCTGCTGTGACTTCAGCTCTGAACTCAAACCCATCACACCTGAGAGAGCTGGACCTCAGTGGAAATAAACTAGGAGACTCTGGAGTGAGAAACCTCAGAGATCTACTGAAGAACCCACAATGCAAACTGGAAAATCTACAGTTAGTATCATTATACTTTACAGCAGTTACAGTGTGATTAAAGTTTACTGTTTAGTTAAAGACAACAGGGGACAAATAGTGGGGAAAGAAAATAAGATGACATCATAGATCATTGTTCTTTGTGTTTTTTGTTTTGTTTTTGTTTTATCTTCAGATTGTGTAAATGCAGTATTAAAGAGAAGCAGTGTGGCATCCTGACTTCAGCTCTGAACTCAAACCCATCACACCTGAGAGAGCTGGACCTCAGTGGGAATAAACTAGGAGACTCTGGATTTGAAAACCTCGGAGATCTACTGAAGAACCCACAATGCAAACTGGAAAATCTACAGTTAGTATCATTATACTTTACAGCAGTTACAGTGTGGTTAAAGTTTACTGTTTAGTTAAAGACAACAGAGCTTAGGTTACATTGTTTATACTGCAGCATTTCACCTGATCTGCAACTGCATTTTCCTATTGGTCACACTTAGATTTAGGTGCCTAACTAATGAGTACTTGCATTTAATTTAATTTGATTCAATTCAAATGTCAGTTTACTAATTGTGTACTTGTTGTTCTGCAGAAATTTTATGCTGTTCACATCTGCTGTTATAACAGTTTCCAGCATACAGAACTAGTGTGACTGTTAAAAATAACCCATGGGAACTATACTGTCACATTTTCAGTTAGTTTATAGTTTTCATGTCCTGATTTCTGTTTTAGTCTTCTGGTCAGTTTTGGCTCTGCTTTCTTTCGTTCCCTGCCTGTTAGTGTCCTACGTCACAGATTAATTAGTCTTCATTCCAGGTGTGTTCCCTCGTTAGGGGCCGTTCACGTTGCGTCTTTTGCAAGCTCAAGTTAGTTATTTCAAGTGTAGACGCGCAACAAGAATAATAGAAGCGCACATGTTTTTCCAGGCGCAGCAAGATGAAAAATTCTCATCTTTTCAGAATGCCTCAAGCGCACCGCAGGTCATGTGACAAGAACCAACCGATCAGGGGTGCGTTTCCCGTACAACTACGTAACTCGCTGCTTCACTACCATAGTACGAGACATCGTTGAAGAAATCAACTAGCTGGTTATGACTGTTTCCTGAAACTATATTGTCGCAACGTGGTCGTTAAACCACCTTGGTTTATGACGTCACGCACGTGGTGGAGTAATAACTTATTTTAATGAATCTGTTTGAGATCGAATTAACGCTAGATGTTTTGATATACATTACAGACATGACATCTGAGGACTATTTCTCATTTTTCTCAGTTATTTTGCTTTATTTCCAGACTCGATCATTGGCTCGTTCTTACATAGCAGAGCACGTTCATACATGTGCACTCTTCAAAAACGGTGCTTTAAATCTCTTGACAAACTAAAAGACGTAAATGACATTTGTATGTATTCTAAATAAATGACATGGGTTGTACTGAATGTCAGCTTGCTTATTTGGCTCAAGATAAGGATTTACTTAGTCCACATGTCATGCAAACTAGAAACTATGCTTCTAACCACAGGTCGAGAGCTGAGGGGATTTACAAATGCACAAGAAGCAATTCACAATTCACAAATGCGTGCAGCGATTTACAAATGCACAGAAACCGGTTCACAAATAAATGCCAGGCAGAGTTGTGTTTGTGACAAATCTCATTTTATTTATTTGTGAGTTTTATAATTTTTTGTGAAACTCTTTACATTTGTTTGTGAATCTCAATCAATTCATTTGGAATAATGCAACAATTCTAACCTCATATCACTCAGGATCAGTCACTTGTCTGCTGCTTTGCCTAACTGCCAGTTTCTCCGTAGCTTGCTAAGTTCGCTATTTTGAGCGATGTAAACAAAAACTAATAAAAATGAAAAGAAATATCAGATCATCCTCCATAACGCAGCCGCTATTTACATCTCATTATCATCTGTAAACTCTCACGTTACCGAGGCAACGACTTTTGATCCCCGCAGTGGAAAACAAAACCATATCTGTACCAGCTGGCCCGGGTCGGCACAGAATGGAATGGTTAAGCAAAGAGAACCGTTCGGCCCAACGGTGGATAAGGTGGAAAACCGTTCGGCCCGACGGCTATACACTCTATGACAGACTAAACGCCTGCTGTATCTATTTAACTCTTTACTGTCAGCATTCTTGATAATTTTCACAAAAGTTTCATGGCCCCCAGAATATTTTGTTGGATGAATATCTGAACATACCAGTTTTCCTAGCTCAAAATGAAGTGGCGGTGGTAAAATCCTGATCATGTGCACAGATGCAAGTGTACTGTGTCTTGAACTGGCTGAAGAAAATTATTTTTATTTTGAGAACACTATCATACAGTGTTTCCCATTGGATATTATGAGACTGTGGTGGGGGGACCTCCTTCCGTCTAGGGTGGTCCAGGCCGGTCCAGGCTGGGGTCATTAATGTGTGATTTTAATAGTCCACCCACGACCCACGCGCAAATTATTAAAATTGGAATGTTAATTTTATTTCTTTATCGCCCGACCCGTACTCTCAGAATGACTCGAGCCCCAGCTGAATTTTGTCGACAGTTGGAGGTGGGGTGAAATTTCACGGAGGCTTCCGCTTTGTAATTCTCTATGCAGGAAAAACACTGCATACAATAGGCTATATCAAAATAAAGAACAGACCCTCTGCTTTTAAGAAAAAAAAAATCATTTGATATAGCTTCATGCATTCTTATTTTAAATGCTGATTAATGTTTGATGATCATGTTAGTTTATGTATGTGTTAAAAACATAGTGATCTATGTACGCTTTTATGCGTGAAAGTTGCAGGTGGGAGCCAGAGAAGGTTACATATGTTTTTGTAGGAGCAGGACAGAATCTAGCGGGAGGGGCTGGGAGCGGGACTGAAAAAAACTGTCCCGAGGAGGTGTCTAATTGGGAGTTGTGAAACATGACCTTTTTTTTTTTGCAAGCTGCAAAACAATTTGGTGCCTGTTCCAGAACAAAGCAAATTAAATTGTGATGTACTAATTGTTCGGCCACCGAACTTTATCAGCTGATATTTATCTTAATCCCACCCTCTTTTGATTGACAGGATATAATCAGCCCTGATTGTCAGCTGTTTTTAAACAATCAGCTCATGGCCGATAGCATGGAAGATCGCTTTTATCTGCCAATACCAATAACTTATTTTTTTTCCCATGCCTGGAGAAGTATAAAAATTGAAGGTGCATTTGATTTGCCAGAAAATATGAATGGAAACTTACAAATGCAGAATGATGTCATCAGCATTATTGATCCGATTTGGTGGTAGAGAGAGAGAGTAAAAATGTAGCACCCAAATGATGACATTGACACGGAAGAACCCCTTTCGAAGTTGATCTGAAATTGTGTACACTTTTTTGCATTTTGAAAAAACATTCCCTAACTTAGTGTTCTCTCTAGAGAGGTTCTCTCGTATTGCGTAATATCTTACGCTATGGGGAAATCTCTTTTCCACGAGATATTGAAGCCAAAAATTATCCTTAATTTTGTAATAATGTAAAACGCGTTGCGGCAACACGCAGACATAGCCGAGACAGCTCGCGCGCCCATTGGCTGCTCTGCGGCAACTGCAGCAGCCTATCGACAAGGCCCTGTTGTGACGTCAGCTCCAATGAGGGCGCTTTGCACCCACTGCGTCACGTCCTGCCGAAACGGGCGTGGCCTTGGGCTATAATATAGCTCGGGAGGCTGATATAGCTGATTTTCATCTCTTCAAGCGGAGCTTACGCATCGCTGGATCCTGAGAGAAGCCGCCGTGCCATCAGAAAAAGCCTTTTCAGCTGGACGAGCCTTGCATCTGAAGCCGCTGGCCGCGCCGCATTTAGCCGCCGTTCCTGCTGCGCTATCCGGCGTTATATCCTTTTCTCTGCTACTGTGTTTTGTGTGTGTGTGTGTGTGTGTGTGTGTTCGCCGCGACACACACTCTTATTGCACTAAAAGAGCTGGGCGTCTTTTTCAAGATACCCCTTTCCTGCCTGGGTGAGGTTCACGCAGCTCTTGCGAGTTACTGCCTATGGCGACTCTGAGGACTCGCCTGGCATCCTTTCTGAGACTGCACCTCTGCCCGCCGCGGTACCGTGCCGTAAAAAGCGCCGTGCTCGGAACCTCCCCCAACCCGCAAAAGCTCGCCGGTTCGCCCGCCTGCTTCACCCGCTTCGCTAGAGTCTCTCCCTGATGGACAGCAGTCGCCGCTTTCCGTCGTGGATATCGACCAGGAAGCCGCGTCTGTGGGGGATGATACCTGCTCTCCCTCTGTTCGAGCCGTGCAAACTGCGCCGTTCACAGAGAGGTCGGGAGCGGACGGTCCCGGGGCTAGTGTTTCTTTACGTTACAAGAAAGCTACCCTGCCCTCATTCACGCGTCACTCACCGGCGTAAGAAGAAGAGAGAGTTTTTAGTCCCGCCGAGGCCGGTCTAACCTCCATTTCTCACACATTTCTCAGTCCCCTCTTAAGTCAGGCGACTGGAAATATCAATATTGCAGCAAACGAGCCTGTTATAATACATGCACGCCTGCAATCAAACGCCGAAGCAAAACATGATGACGCTCTCTCTTCCCGCTCTCTCTCCCTTTGCTCGTGCCGCGCAATCTGCGCCGTTCGCAAGGGATGTCAGAAACGGACGGTCACTGGGCTGCGTGATGTTACTTTTGTAGTGCGCGGTCTTGCCCGCCGGTATTTTACTTACAAATGTTCTACGAAGGAATCATATGTCTTGGAATGCAGTTGGCATTTATATTAAAAATATGAAAATCACCGACAGAAGCTGCTTTCAATTTCAAATACTCACGCGCGCTTTGCGAAGAGCGTTTGAGCATGCAGCTGTGTGAGCGACTCCGTCTACGTGGTTAAATGTACTTGCATCTCAAAATGCTTTTATGACGTGAAATTGATGTGACACAGTCAGTTATATCTTAAATTATTAAACAGACGGGAGTCACAGGACAAACCACATCTTATAATTTCAAAAGAGATGAAAACGTTCAGAGAGCCTACCCTTAAATACTGAAAGCACTCTGTTTATTGCTTGTAATATTTTTTCCCCCTCTTTGTTATTTGTTTTGAAGCTGTATTTGTTAAAATTATTAACATGTAATTGTATTATTTTAGTTTTTTAATGTGTAATTATTATAAGTAGGCCTACTTATAATTACGTAATTAAATATTTTAAGTTTTATTAATAAGATCAATTAAAGAAAAAAAATTGATCGGCTCATGAGGTGCCTATAGATTCCCTTCCCTATTTTACAATGATTTATTGCTTGTTTTTGTTGAATAATAGAAAAGGTAAAGAGCTTAAAAAATAATCGCATATTAAATCGCAATCGCAATATTGGTAAAACTAAATCGCAATTAGATTATTTTCCAAAATCGTTCAGCCCTACTTTAAACCTTTTAAAAAATCTGGCACGTAACCCCCCACCCCCCACCCCAAAATAACATTTTAAAATTTAAATAAAAACAGAAAGATTTTTTACATTTGAAAAAAACATGCAATGAAAGACACCTGCAATAGTTTCACTTTGTAATGTCATATAACAGTAAGAGAGAATAATAGATCAGAACTTAACTTTTAATTTACGTAAATAAACAAAAACATTAAAATATTTCAGTGATGCTTTGGATGAATGATATACAATATATTGTTCAAAACGCTAATATATAACAGCTTTTGGCAGCGCCTCTCCAGCTCAGCTTCTTGTTCGTCTCACCAGAACACACACAGCAGCGGAGTGGCACGTTCACAATCGCAGCCTGTGATTCGGTCCGCTGAAGAGGTGCTTTTCTGTGGCGAGCAACTTCTATGTTGGCCTTGTTCCAACAGTGACAAGTCAACGGTCTGAAGAAGAACGATTCAGTGTAGTTGCCGTTCGATTGACATTTCTGAAATGGAAAATGCTGATAGAGAGAATTACAAATATTTACAAATCTTAGTTTGATCATCATAGCTCTGATTCATTGTCTTTTCTCTTTGTGTCTTCAGTCTGCGTGGATGCAGTATTACAGAGAAACAGTGTCACACCCTGACTTCGGCTCTATTTCCAAACCTCTCACACCTGAGAGAGCTGGACCTCAGTGAGAATCAACTAAACAGTTCAGGAGCAAAGCACTTATCTGGTGTACTGAGAGATTCACGCTGTAAACCGGAGAGATTGAGGTGAGGAACATTCACATTCAAGAATCAAACTGCTCAAAATAGCTTGAACACTAAGCTATATACTTGTAAAAAATATTCTCTTTAGTGTTTAGTGATCTGGTGAAATAAATGACAGGGATGTACATAAACTTTATTTTAACATAAATTGCTTATAATCAAATAAATAAAATAATGAATTTGATTATCGATTAGTCACGTCTGCGCACTGTGCACAAAAATTATCCGCCTGTCAAAGTGGGGAATAACCCGTTTATTTGGATAAAACACATATGGAAAACTGCAGCTGCTGTGTGAAAGGTGCACGAGTCACAACCCAACTGAAACATGAGAATGCTTTATGTCAAGCGCTCTTGCATGAGGATTTACTGGATCTTGCCTTGTGCAGGGGATGCTTGGAAGAACGTGGCACTGATGAAGGGTTGAACCCGTAAACGTTTTGCTGCACATTGCACTTTTAGTTTTCTGACTAAATAAAAACTCAAGAGTAATGCAAGTGAAGAAATGAAAAAAGTTTGGTAATTTCCCTACTGTAAAGTAGAAAATATATATTTACTTAAGAAATATACATTTTCATTTATTTTACAGTGCATTTGATTTACATTATATTAGCTATTACTGTCATATGAATAATAATTTTTATTAAATAAATGCATAATAAATAATGAGACAACCCCATGTCCAGAAAATTTGTCATATTTTGTCATATTTTGTAAAATGTGATCAACTCCAGAATCTGTGATTCAACTCTCTTTAACCTTTTTTTAACTAACAAAAGTACAAAGAAAGGATTTTTAATATTTTCACTGACTAACTTAATTGTATTTTGTAAATATAAACTAATTTTGGTTTTGATGGCTGCAACACACTCCAAAAAAGCTGGGACAGAGGATGTTATGAAGGTAGTTATAATCCTTTTTTTTTCAGTGTACATGTTGCAGTGTACAGCCCTGAATGATGATCTCTCTTCCTCTGAATGTCTTTTTTGTTTTGTTTGTTTACGAAGAGGATGTGCCTTTACAGAATAAGAGTTATCTTCTCCTCTGTCTTATTTTCTTGCTCTTTCTTTCTCATAATGTAGGTTAAGAGGCTGTGATATGACAGATGAAAGCTGTTTTGCTGTAACTTCAGCTCTGAACTCAAACCCATCACACCTGAGAGAGCTGGACCTCAGTGGAAATAAACTAGGAGACTCTGGAGTGAAAAACCTCAGTGATCTACTGAAGAACCCACAATGCAAACTGGAAAATCTACAGTTAGTATCATTACACTTTACAGCAGTTACAGTGTGATTAAAGTGTGGAACTATACTGTTACATTTCCAGTTTTTTTTTATAGTTTTCATGTCCTGTTTTCTGTTTTAGTCTTCTGGTCATTTTTCTAGTTTGGTAATTGGCTCTGCTTTCTTTTGTTCCCTGCCTATAGTGTCCTAGGTTACAGATTAAGTTCAGGTGTGTTCCCTCGTTAGGGGCCGTTCACATGTCACGTATTTTGCAAGCTCAAGTTAGTTATTTCAAATGTAGACGCGCGACAAGAATAATACTAGAAGCGCACTCGTTTTTTCCAGGCGCATCGAGATGAAAAATTCTCAACTTTTCAGAATGCCTCAAGCGCACCGCAGGTCATGTGACAAGAACCAACCGGTCAGCCTCAGCCTTTCCATAACAACATTGTAACCTCAGCCGAACAGCTGATCATAGCTGTACAGGGCGGGTTTTTATTTTTCAACCTTTGGAAAGAATGATGTAAACTCAAAATGGCACTGGGGGACAAAAGTCCACAGAAGATCACTTTAATCCACAAATAAAGAAACAAAGAAACGCAATAGCAAAAGAACTGTACACAACTAACACCAGACAACCAGGGATTACCAAACTGAAAGTATAATAAGGGAGACTATTAAATCATACTTTCAGTTTGGTAATCTCTGGTGTTTAAGTGATCTTCTGTGGACTTTTGCCCCCTGTGCATTTTGAGTGAGTTTTCCCTGAAGAACTGACATAAACTGCTTTTCCACCGTCGGGCCGAACAATTCTAAGAACAGTAAGAACAGTTCCAGTTGTATTTCCTCTTGAGCCTGGTAAAGCACCTGGTAAACCGTTCTCAGCCCGGAATTATCAGCACGGTTAGCTTTACCGTGCTGGTAGAATGCGTGCAGTGACGTCGCCACTCTATGGGGTTAGAATTGTTGCATTATTCCAAATAAATAGATTGAGATTCACAAACAAATTAAAGAAATTCACAAAAATGTATCAAATTCACAAATAAATAGATTAAGATCCACAAATAAATGTAAAGAGTTTCACAGAAATGTCTTAAACTCAAATAAATAAAATGAGATTTTCCACAAAACAAACATATATATATATATATATTTTATGTCACAAACACAACTCTGTCTGGCATTTATTTGTGAACCGCTTTCCAGGGCTGCCAACTCTCACGCATTGAGCGTGAGACTCACGTAATTGACACTTTTCACACGCTCTCACGTCACACATCCATTTTCTCACGCACAGAAAAATTGCGGAGCAAAGAGGTACTTTTAATATTAAACTAATTCCCAGCTCTTAGATTCCGTCAATTGTATTACGAAATTCAGACAAAAATACGTTTGGCGCTTGTAAATGTGACGTGACAGATCGCTGAGCGCCTCAGTTCAAGTGCACGTGAACCGATCATCTGTTACTTTTTTATTTAAAGATGCAGTACAACTTACCGAAAGTATACATAATATCGACCAATTAGTGTTTTTCAACCACGGAAAGAGGTCAGTATAACAGCAGGAGAACAATTATGTCACATAACATTACATTTACCTCAGGAAAGCCATTTAATGACCATAGCATGTTAATTGAATAGAAAAAATAGCTAGAGAGGAGATTTTGCTGAGCACTATATTACATATTTATTATATTTTTACTTATGTCATTAAACAATTGTTATTATAACAAAAACTGCATTATATTTAATTTAATTTGTTATTTTTAACCTTTAATAATATCAGCAGATTGGGCCCTCTATGTTTACAGCATTAGGTGAGATTATTTTTTTAAATAAAATTTAAAATAAACATGTATCCAAATTAGTCAATATTGAATCAAAATCGGAATCAAATCACAAGAATGGAATTGAAATCTTGAAATTTTTGTCAAGCAATAAAAACTCTATCCTACCAGTCATTGTACAATGTAAACATTGTAACATGTTATCACTAAACTTCATAAAATTCTATTTGGTTACCAAATGTTTTGACAATCACAATTACACTTATTGTGATGCAATATTTGTTTTTACATAAGCACCCCCCCCCAGCCCCAGCCCCGCCCCGCCCCGCCCCGCCCCGCCAAAAAAATAAAATAAAATCTCACTCCAAGCTAAACTCAAAACTTGGCAGCCCTGGCTTTCTGTGCAAATCGCTGCACACATTTGTGAATTGCTTCTTGTGCATTTGTAAATCCCCTCACTCATCTGTGGATTTTGAAACACTTCTACCATTGATGTGCAGACAAATCCACAAATAAGTCCACCCACCATTTACTCAAGCCAATCAGATAACGGCCACATATAGCTGACCAATCGTAGCACGTTCTCTCTACAACCAATCACGTTAGACTTTACACTCGGGGCGGGAACTGAATCTGATTCATTTTGAAGATATTTTTCAAAATCCACAGATGCCTGAGGGGATTTACAAATGCACAAGAAGCAATTCACAAATGCGTTCAGCGATTTACAAATGCACAGAAAGCGGTTTACAAATAAATGCCAGGCAGAGTTGTGTTTTTGACAAATCTCATTTTATTTATTTGTGAGTTTTATACATTTTTGTTAAACTCTTTACATTTGTTTGTGAATCTCAATCAATTAATTTAAAATAATGCAACAATTCTAACCCCATATCACTCAGGATCAGTCTCTTGTCTGCTGCTTTGCCTGGCTGCCAGTTTCTCCGTAGCTTGCTAAGTGCGCTATTTTGAGCGATGTAAACAAAAACGAATAAAAATTAAAAGAAATATCAGATCATCCTCCATAACGCAGCCGCTATTTACATCTCATTATCATCTGTAAACTCTCACGTTACCGAGGCAACGACTTTTGATCCCGGCAGTGGAAAACAAAACCATATCTGTACCAGCTGGCCCGGGTCGGCACAGAATGGAATGGTTAAGCAACGAGAACCGTTCGGCCCAACGGTGGAAAAGGTGGAAAGCCATTCGGCCCGACGGCTATACACTCTATGACAGACTAAACGCCTGCTGTATCTATTTAACTCTTTACTGTCAGCATTTTTGATAATTTTCACAAAAGTTTCATGGCCCCCAGAATATTTTGTTGGATGAATATCTGAACATACCAGTTTTCCTAGCTCAAAATGAAGTGGCGGTGGTAAAATCCTGATCATGTGCACAGATGCAAGTGTACTGTGTCTTGAACTGGCTGAAGAAAATTATTTTTGAGAACACTATCATACATTGTTTCCCATTGGATATTATGAGACTGTGGTGGGGGGACCTCCTTCCGTCTAGGGTGGTCCAGGCCGGTCCAGGCTGGGGTCATTAATGTGTGATTTTAATAGTCCACCCACGACCCACGCGCAAATTATTAAAATTGGAATGTTAATTTTATTTCTTTATCGCCCGACCCGTACTCTCAGAATGACTCGAGCCCCAGCTGAATTTTGTCGACAGTTGGAGGTGGGGTGAAATTTCACGGAGGCTTCCGCTTTGTAATTCTCTATGCAGGAAAAACCCTGCATACAATAGGCTATATCAAAATAAAGAACAGACCCTCTACTTTTAAAAAACAACAACAACAAAATCATTTGATATAGCTTCATGCATTCCTATTTTAAATGCTGATTAAAGCCCATGTTGCAGGTTTTTTTTTTTTTTTTCAAAATTAATATAACCTTGTATGAAAATACCATATGAAAAGTAAATGCAGGATTAAAAATTGTTTTGCAAGACATAAGGGCACACATTTAATAGAAAACGTGACAGTTTCCTTGACCGTGTTGAAAAACCGCTTTTTTTCACCATCGCGTCATATGACGTCACATGAGGTAGTCGTGCGTTCGCTCAGTGCGGAGTAGGTTGGTATTCAGTTGGAGCGGTCGTGATTCAGTGTGTTTTCGGGGCTTATTGTATTTCAATTAATCATCGTCGTGGTAAATGATTGTGAACTATGGCCTGTCAGGACATCGAGTCCACAGGTTTCCGAATAAGAAAAAGGACGGTGCGATCTTCCGTGCCTGTGTGCGTTCTGTGCAGGGTAAGAGACGGGACTTCACTTCTGCTTCTGCTTTGAAAAACGCGGTAGTGTGTAGCGTTCACTATAGACCGGATGATTATAATCCCGGCGATATGTGCACACTGTCCCGGCTCATTCATCGGGTCGCCCGGTGATGACGGTCCGCTGTCAGCATGTGGTTCGGCCGCCAGCGGGAAACATGACGCTCACGGATCCGTCAGAGATCACTTTATTGTACATCTGTTTTACAAAATGTGCCTTGTCTTAATTTAATTCTTTAACATATCCTACATAAACTTGTAATGTAATGCATATGTGTTTGTTATTAGTCTGCAGCTGACACATTATTATTATTATAAATATAATATATTATGTTCTATCATTTTCAATCTGTACAAACCGACTTTAATGTTTGTGTTGGCTGTTTCTACATATAAAGTTTTTATACAGTAAGACCAAGACGTTGTGATTGTGATCATTTTTTTTATTCATCGTCACCAAATGGGTCAATTCAAAGCCTTTATGAAGTCCCTCTTCCTCTGGAAACTGTCTCCTAATGGCTGACACACACAACACATGCAGGTATGGGTCTAAATACTAGCTTTGCTGTTGCCTGATACATGATGATGATAATCTGTACAGTATTGTGATCTGAGCATAGTGTTATACCAGTGGCGGATACAGAATGTCATTAATAGGTGGGCCTGTTGAATATACGGGGGGGCCTCGGTTTTTTAAGCTTATATACACGCCCAGTGGCGTAACTTTGCTAAATTAGATATATGTACATTGTACAATAACATTACGATGTCCATCGATTTAAATAGTATGCTACATTTGTCGTTTAATGAGATGTAGCCTAAATGGTCCAGTGGTAGAACTTTCGCCTACAGTGTCAGAGGTTGTGGGATCTAGTCCGCACCAGCATAGTTTTTTTTTTTTTTTTTTTTAAATCAAAACTGATTATGTTCATCAGTGGTTGTATATCAAGGAGGGACACGTGTGCATTATGATGTGTGATTTCACCAGAACGAATACAGAGTATCCGCAACGGATTGAAGCGCGCGTCGAGTCAAGACAGTGCGGTGTGTGCGCGAGCCACACGAGAGAACACTGTATCAGCGCCACTGATCGCAGCGGCAACAAGCACTTTCATCACTTGATTTAAAAAACACATTTCAGCGCTAGATCGAGCGCTAGATCGTCTCTTATTTAACAAACGAACGAAATGAATGCTCTGCTGGTTAACTGGAGATGTTTATTTGTAGAATTGGTACATTCGTGCCGCGAAATGTTTTAAAAAGTGGTGGGGACATGTCCCACCCGCCCCACTCGCAAATTACGCCTATGTAACACGCACGCCTGATAAATATGTCAACTATAGCAGATCGGTACGTAGGTAGTGAATTTAACTACCTTGTACTCATGTCAGTCAGCCCTCCGCGGCTGCTTTAAACCTGAAGTTCATCTGTCTGTCACGCGAGTCGCAAGTAGAGAGTGGTGTTGCGTGATAGCATCACTGGACTGACACGTGATATGCCGACATAATATTTTTCTTTTGTAGCTATTTTTCGTAGCTATTGTACATAAATGTCCTCAGGAAACTATTAAAATGAAATTATTTATTAATTCATTATTATTATTATTAAAATTAAAAATTTAAATTGTTTTTATTAATCTGATTGGGTGGGCCACCGGTCAATCTGGGTGGGCCACCGGTCAATCTGGGTGGGCACGTGCCCCATAAATCCCCATAAATCCGCGCCTGTGTTATACATATCGTCGGCTAACGTGAATACATCTTTAAGCTAACACTGTTCTCTCGCCCTGTTCTCCTCACACCACAACTCACCGTTGTTCTGTCTAACCCTGGCCTGTCCTGCTCACTTGGCTTCATATCAGGCTCATAATTATATGATATCATCATATATATAAATTATATATGAATTATATATATCATACCGTATGATATATATAATTCATATATAATTGATATATATGATGATATCATATAATTATGAGCCTGATATGAAGCCAAGTGAGCAGGACAGGCCAGGGTTACTCGTATTATTCATACGAATAAACATTTAGGCTACAATTCCCCCAGCTTTCCGAGCTGTCATTGCGATCCATTGCTTTCCTATTGTTTACTTTGACCGCTCTACCTCATGTTACGTCACTTCAGGTTCGGCGGTTTTCAAATGCGGAAGTAAAAATTTCTCACAAAAACGACTCCAGAAGGCTAAATAGCGTTTTATAAGTATATGTTTATATTTAAATCTAGTTCCTACATTATTTTTCTATACATTGGCTTACTGGGTACTCTAACCTGCAACATGGGCTTTAATGTTTGATGATCATGTTAGTTTATGTATGTTTATGTGGTAAAAACATCATTCACTTGTTTCTGCTGCTTGTTTTGTACTAGAGATTCTGTACTCTTCCTTTCTGTAAACTGTGAAGACATGGATTGCTGGAAAATTCTGGGGAACAATAGTGGGGAAAAAGAATATAAGATGGCATCATTGATCTAAGTCATTGTTCTTTGTGTTTTTTTTTTGTTTTTTTTTAAATCTTCAGATTGTGTAAGTGCAGTGTTAAAGAGAAGCAGTGTGGCTTCCTGACTTCAGCTCTGAAATCAAACCCATCACACCTGAGAGAGCTGGACCTCAGTGGGAATGATCTAAAACACTCAAGAGTGGAGCTTTTTTATGAGCTACTGAAGGATTCACGCTGTAAACTGGAGAGACTGAGGTCAGTATATTCACTTACAGCAAAGAAAATAGTGCTTTGGTGTTTAAATGAAGCAGAATGAAAAGTTTTTCTCATTTCTCCCATTGCAGGTTAAGATCCTGTGAAATAACAGCAGCAGATTGTTCTGCTGTGACTGCAGCTCTGAAGTCAAACCCATCACACCTGAGAGAGCTGGACCTCAGTGGGAATGAACTAGGAGGCACTGGAGTTGAAAGACTTTGTGTTCTGCTGGGCATGTCACAGTGCAAGCTGGAAAATCTACAGTTAGTATCACTATACTTTACAGCAGTTGCAGTGTGATTTAAAGTTCACTATTTAGTTATTTTAGGACAACAGGACCCGTCACATTGTTTATAGCATATTTTGGTGTTTCCTTTAAAGAAAATAAGTACTGAGCTAAAGGACTGATGGTTCAGTATGTCTATCAGTAGAAAGTTTCAAATGCTGAAATCTGACAAACTGCAAAATGAGAACAGACTAAAAACTGATAATAGATTATTCTGATGGAGCTAAATGGTTTTTACAGCACTTATGGTACTTTTTACAAAATCTACTTTTATAAAAGGGGTCATGAAATGTATTTTATGAAATGTTTTAAGAGATCTTTTAAGAGAGCAGTTTTTTTATACAACAAAAAATCAAATATTAGTAGTTAGAATAAAAAATTAAATAAAAATACATTTCAAGTGGCTTTATCTCTTCCAGAAAGCAAGTAAATGTTCACTGTTTTGACTGGAGGAAAGTGTGGATACGGTGTGAAGCTTGCCAAACACACTGCACACAATTAATGAAGACATTTAAGACTAATCAACTGGAAAAGCAACAAAAACATAAACACAGATCTACATATTGATTGCTTACTTAAAAGACAGTGAAAGTACAACACTGGCTATACAGTATATTGTATCAAAAATGTATAACACAGGGTGAGGGTTTGTATGGTCATGAAAAACCTGTAAAGGTTTTGGAAAATAAATAAACCAAGAAAGCTTTAGAAAAGTCATGGACATTCAAAATATTTATATAATAGAATATATGCTTAAGTGATAATATTGGTTAAACAAATTAGATAAAACTTAACGTTCATTCGTTTAGCAGCGTTGAGCATTATAACCAATCGCACACGTTTCCGTTGAGCTTATGAGTGTGATGGCCAATCAGAGACATTCAGATCAGTCATCGCTGAAACTAAGAGTTCTGTTCAGTGCGCGCACTCTCTGAATTCTGACTGAAACTCGCAAATTATCCAATAATAATAAGAAACAACGTGTTTACGTATAGCTGGTATGCAAAATATACCGTTATATATTTAAATATATTATATTATATAATAAAATATATTTCGTAACATATACGCGCAAAAAGTGCATATCATATGCACGCTAAAAAAGTATTGGATGAATGTAAAACGTCATTTATGCGTATAAAGAGTACGCAAAATTAAAGGGGTCATATAATGCCAATTTTGTACAAGCTAATATGATTCTTTAGGGTCTAAATTAAAAGTTTGTAATATACTTTAATTTACCCTCTGGGGTCTGAGGGGTTTTCTGGGCCCTGGAGGTGTTCTGACATGCTCTGACATTTGTGCTTTTTTCAGTTATTTATAAACATGTTAATGGCAAAGGTTTAAATTCACTCTATATAGCACAAACAGGGCTACCATGATATGTGACCAACATGCATGTATATGTTTGAATTTTTAAGAGAATAATGTTTATGCGTGGTTATTGAAAAAAAATAAAAATGAAATTTGCTGAAATAAGACCACAAAACTCATACTAAATATGTGTCAACAAGACTTTTGACTAATGGATGTTGTCGCTTTGAGTTCTGGCTTCAAAATTATGTGAAAATAGTCTTGCTTTATCGTTCGCATAAAACAATACATTGATTTAAATTGTGTAAAACAGGTTTTGCTTGGAAAGCCAATATGCGAGGGGGAGGAGTAGTTTACACATTAGATTTCAATGTCCCACCCACTCGGCATAATGACTCTGCATAATTAGCCATTCATTCAGGTGTGACACTGACTGAGCCACAATGCAAGGACAAAAGATGTATTTAGAAGTAGACTTATATTGACCATTTAAGATTTCGCTTACATCTCTCTTGTAAATATGTTTTGCTATTTTATTAAAAATGTTACAATCACAAGAATAATTACAATTTCAACAATATTTCACGTGTACTCTTTCTTTGTAAAAAAGAAAAAGAAAAAAGATTATAGGCCTACATTTTATCATATGTATTCATTAGTTTGAATATAGACAATTGCTAAACAAAAGCTTATTTGATGTGGCAGTATATTCTACAGTAGCCTAAAAACTGTACCCAAATCTAGTCAACAAGTGACTGACTGTAACGTTGTTTTTATGAAATATTAGGGCATATACATGCTAATTTGCAGTTTAATACGTTGCTTATACAAATACATTTTATTTCATTTTATTTCAACATATTCCAGTCGATTTTTACTCATCTCAGTAGGCTATAGCAAAGCAGTTTATTCTTTCACACACAGACGCGCGATTCATATTTAGGCTAAACAGTCTTTACAAATATGTCCCCTTCATTCATCTCACAGAAAGGCGAGTCATCTTTTTGCGGTTTACATAGGCCTACACTAACGTTATTCCATAACGTTATTCCACACGTGAGAAAAGAAAACAGCCTACCTCTTTCCTCAGCGGAATCTGCTCCTCATATCAGGATATATTGCTCCTCATATCAGCAACATCTTTTCTCCATAAGGTAGGCTAAATTATGCCTCACTCGATCGCGACGCGCTTTGTTTACAGCTGATGTGGGCGTTTCACAGGTGTGAAATGGTTCTCAGAATTTGCGTTTGAATAGCACGCGCTCTCCGGGGAGTGGTCACATTACTGTGAATTAGCTCGTAATGAGCTCGCCTGGAGTCGCTCTCTTTTTATACTGGTTACAGAAGCTGAGAATATTTGTTTTTTATATAAATGACTTCATTTAAAAGATGCAATCTCAAGCTTTATGCCCGTGGGTCTGTTTGCCTGTTTGACTGAATTTTCTCGGAGTTATAGATCATTTTCGAACGCGTTTCAAATGGGAGTTTACTGACAGAGAAGGCAGAAATCGCATCGTTAATTTTTCTTTATTTGTCAAAAAGCAAAACACTTTATTTTTATTATGAGTATACAGAAAAAAAATAGAAACTGAACAGGATCGATTGATGTATTACACGAAAATGAAAGATCAAAATTAACAGAGCATTTAGTGTTTATTTTCATTGCAAAAAAAAAAAAAACGAGCAAAACGCGCGGGCGCGTTTCTGGTCCCCAGAGGGTTAATGGGAAGTGACCCGGAGTTTGAGTTATTAATTTTTTAGCTGTTATTATGACCTGTGGCTTTGCCAAATGTTAGCTGGAACCATAGAAATAATATTTTGTAATTTTCTAGTTTTATAGATGTAGTATTTTGGGCTGTTTTTAAGCAAATAATGTCTACTCATGTCTATTGTTTTGTGACTCTCATGTCCATTTACTTTATTTACTAACTACAACTAGTTTTTTTTTTTTTTTTTTTTTTTTTTTTTTTTTGTTAACTTTTATTGCCTTTGTTTGGCCTTAATTGGGGAAAATAAAAAGATCCCATCTTTTCAAACTCATCCAACTTCTCCTGAGTGTTTACATCTGCTCACGACGACTCAGTCACATCTAGCCTCAACATTTGGTGGCAGCGGTTTCTGGGTAAACAGTGTCCGAGCAGCACTCAGTGAGTCAAGATGGACAATCAAGGCAGGGGTACGGCACCCCCTAGAGATGGTTCAGCTATGGGTACCAGGCCCAAATCCACAGAGTCATCCAAGCATCCCACTCCTGTGGTCGAAGACAGGACAGATCGCTTGGAGAGGATTGTGAGAACGATGGTGGAGTCTCAGCGGCATCAGCAGGACCAGATAGAGGCAGAGGCGCTCCGGCAAGAGCGGAGATGGAAAAGTATGGAGCACCAATTCAAGCAACTACAGCAACTGGTGAGAGGCGATCCAGCATTAATGCAGGCGACGAGGCAGCCACTCGCCGGACTGCAGCAGATGGACCTGCCCAGCTCCCGCCCTTCGACAGCCTTTGATCCACTCAACATGCCTTTTCTGGATTTACCAACTCCTCAGTCACATCCAGATCAGCACCCAGCACCAAGGATGCAGAGCTCCCTCAACTCCACTGCCCTCGGCCTTTCCACACCTCTAAACCTCCAGCGGGGGTGGAAACCCCCTAGGATGTCCTCGTATGAAGAGGACGAAGATATTGAACATTATTTAACCACCTTCGAAAGGCTTGCAGCAGCAAGTCAGTGGCCCCATGAGACTTGGGCATTGTACCTTGTGCCCTTGTTAAATGGTAAGGCCAGATCTGCCTATGTAACCATGTGTGTTGAAAACAGCCAGGATTACATGAAAGTGAAGCAAGCCATTCTCAACAAGTTCAATATCAGCGCCGAGACTTACCGCCAGCGTTTCCGCTCCAAGTCCATCGAGGAGGGTGAGACGGCGAAAGGACTTCAAGCCCGGCTAAAGCAGTGATTCCCAACCCCCGGTCCCCGGACCGGTGCCGGTCCGTGGACCCGTTAGTACCGGGCCTTGAAATATTCCCAGAATAATGTTTCTTTTTTCTTTTTTTATAATAATAATAATTTTCTTTTTTATATGCTTTTTTAAGTGCTATGACGTCATGTTATTTAACCCAAAACCTAAACAATAAATAGATTAAAATGTGTTTCTTTGAGCGCCTTGCGATTGCTTAGCAACGCGTCATATCTGAACGGACTGCAAAAAAGCGCGCTGCACCTGAAGTGACAGGGAAGTGGAGAGATGAGCGGGCCGCGATATTTTTTTCAATGGCTAATTTCATTGCGGACAGTTCTGGTAAAAGGAAAGGCGATGACCAACTCGAAAATAGCGAGAGAGAAAAAGTCATGCTTCATAAATACGATACCTCATACATTAGGTATGGATTTATGACAACAGGCGATTCCGTGGCGCCAAATCCGTTGTGTATTATTTGTGGTGAAAAACTGTAAGCTGGTTTCCGTTCATATTTGTAAAGCAGACCTTTTTAAATTTCGTTTTATTGTATCCTGGAATTTTTGTGCATTGTTTTGGATGCATATGTTTTTTATGGATGCTCAGGAAGAACAGCTGGTCTTGTGCACAGCTACAAATATAGTAATATCAATAAGCAGTTCATGCTCACATTAAAATAGTTTTGTTCTCATTGGTCTGATTTGGTATTTTTTGTTAAAGGTTAAAGCTTAATCTCTAATTTTATACTTTTAAAAATGATTGGCTGAAATCACTAAGTTATGTGTTTGCTATTGTATTCTGAAACTGTCTGATTGTTGAAACTGGCACTTATTTTCATACAATTAGCCTTTGTTGTCACCTGTTGGTGTGTGAAAACACAAAGTTGCTGTTGAAGTGATTGTCTTTAGTGGTTCTGGAGAGATTTGACAGGTGAAATGGACTGGTATTTTCATACAATTTGCCATTACTGCCACCTGCTAGTGAGTGAGTGCTGTGTGAGTTGCTTTTGAAGTAGACCTAATTGTATGGCAGTAAAGGGAAATATTTTGTGAACCGGTCTGAAAGTTTAAAAAGATTGGTATATTCATACAAGTAGCCTTTGGTGCCATCTAGTTCATTATGCAAATAAATGATAGGCTGTTACTGTTTTACACAGTGATATGTTCCAAACGATGCATCTTAAAATTGACAACTGGTCCCTGGAATTTTTTTTATGAATATGCTGGTCCCTGGCACAAAAAAGGTTGGGAACCCCTGGGCTAAAGGACCTGATGGAGAAGTGGCTAGTTCCAGAGACGCGGACCAGGGACCAGGTGTGCGACCAAATCGTGCTGGAGCAGTTCCTGGGCATGCTGTACCCTGAGCTGCAGGTGTGGGTGAGAGAACGCACCCCAGGTTCATCGGCGCAAGCAGCAGATCTGGTGGAGACTTTCATGGCTGCCAGACAATCCAGAAGAGGCTATCACCTGGGTCCACAACAGCAGGACTGGAGAAGACCCTACCAGGCAGCCCAGAGAGAGCCAGAGAAGACAGCCTCTGGTAGGTCTGCGGGTGGTAACAGTCGAGTGTTTAGGCCCTCCAACAGCCCCAATAGCCCCAGTGTTAGCCCCACTCCAGCTGGAACACCTAGAGTACCTATATGTCACGGTTGTGGTAAGCAAGGTCACATTAGGTCCAATTGCACACTGAAGAAAGTGTCTGATTCCAGACTATGTTACCTACCTGGCCCTAGCAAGCACTTACCTTGTGTGTCTTCTGATGTTACTGTCCCTGTGAAGATAAGTGGAAAAATAGTCCAGGCTTTAGTTGACTCAGGAAGTAGTCAGTCTTTCGTTCTTCGATCTTGTTTGAGGTCTGATTTCCAGCCCGTGGGCAAAGTGAGGGTCCGCTGCATTCATGGCGATGAGTCTGAGCACCAGACCAGCGAGGTTCTCATAGATATTAATGGCCAAAAATACTTGTTAACCGTAGGGATTAATGCCCTTACCCAGTGATTTTAGGCCAGGATGTGCCAGTTCTTACAGAACTATTGCAAAGTGTTAACACAGTCAGTGCTTATGTTACAACTAGAGCACAGGCCAAGGATAAACTAGACTCCAATGTTTGGTCAGAGTTACCATTTGAGGGTTGTCCTGGAGACAAACCTAAAAAGTCCAAGGCATAGAGGCGTAGAGCAAAGGTGGCAGGTACAGCTGTGCAGGAAAGTCTATCCTTTCCACAACTAGAGGACACTGAAGTCTTTGATGAAGACTTCAAGAAGCTTCAACAGGAAGACCCCACACTTAGCTCTTGCTTTTCTTCTGTTAAGACCGATGATGAGGCTCGAGAAGCCATGAGGGAGGGTGACATGTGTTTTGTTATCAATAATGAGAAACTGTATCGAGTGAGTGCAGACACAGAGCAGTTAGTTGTTCCTGAGACTCTTAGAGCCAAAGTGTTACACCTAGGTCACAGCATTCCTTGGTCAGGACATCTAGGCAGGGAGAAGACTGAGAAGAGAATCCTGCAAAGATTTTATTGGCCAGGTTTCAACAAGGACATAGCAGAGTACACTAAGTCATGTCCAGAGTGCCAGTCGTCTGCTCGCTGCAAAAGGGGTTTAAAAGCTCTCCTCATCAGTCTCCCAATTATTGACACACCTTTTAGTCGCATTGCTATGGATGTAGTTGGTCCCTTAGAGAGGAGTAGGGCAGGGTACCGCAACACGTTACCCAGAAGCATTCCCCCTCAGAAATACTAAGGCAAGGCAAGTGGCCAATAGTTTAATTCAACTTTTCTCCCAGGTGGGTGTCCCCAAAGAAATCTTAACTGATCAGGGAAGTAACTTTACCAAAGAGGCATTAAGACAGGTGTACTCCCTGTTAGGGATTCGGGGCATTAAAACCACACCCTACCACCCACAGACCGACGGCATGGTTGAGAGATTCAATCAGACCCTGAAGTCGATGCTGCGGAAGTTCGTGTCCGAGTCAGGAGCTGACTGGGACCAGTGGCTTTCTTACCTATTGTTTGCTTACAGAGAAGTACCGCAGGCATCCACCGGGTTCTCCCCCTTCAAACTCTTGTTCGGACGGGAAGTGAGAGGCCCGCTTGACATCCTCCGTGAGAGTTGGGAGGGGGACGCTCCTCACCAGCCAACCAACATTGTGAGTTATGTCCTGAAGATGCGGGAGAAGTTAGACCAGCTGAGCTCCAGGGCCCACCAACACCTGGCCCAGGCTCAAACTAGGCAGAAAACGTGGTATGACCGGACAGCACGCAGTCGCACCTTTATGTCCGGACAGAAAGTGCTGCTACTGTTGCCATCATCAGAAAGCAGTTTGCTGGCGAAGTAGAAAGACCCTTTCAAGGTACTTCGCAAGGTCGGCGAGGTTACCTATGAAATCTCAACGCCAGACAGACGTCGCTGCAAACAGATCTTCCACGTGAACCTCCTAAAACAATGGATTGACCGACCATCTTCTATCCAAGACCAGCTGTGGGCGCGGACTGTGGAAGAGGAAGAAGAGCCATTGGAGCAGTACTTTCCTACTGCGGGCGGCGAGTCAACCTACCCCTCTGTTACCCATTTGACAACTGAATAGCAGGAGGACCTGCTGAAAATCATCCCAAAAGGCCTGTTCTGAGACCAGCCGGGGCGAACCGACGTCATCACCCACGACATCCGGCTGACTTCTCCAGGTCCTATCCGGCAGACCACCACCGCGCTGAAGCAGGAGGTGTTGGCGATGCTGGAAATGGGGGTGATCGAGACATCACACAGCGAGTGGTGCAGTCCCGTGGTCCTGGTGCCAAAAAAGGACGGGGGGCTTCGCTTCTGTGTCGACTTCTCTAAACTGAATTCCATCTCAGCTTTTGACCCATATCCCATGCCCCGTGTGGACGAGCTGGAGGAGCGCCTAGGAAAGGCTGAGTTCCTCAGCACCTTAGACTTGTGTAAGGGGTACTGGCAAGTGCCACTTAACCCCCAAGCACGGGAACTGACCGCCTTCAAAGCTCCATCTGGCTTGTTCCAGTTTAGGGTCATGCCCTTTGGACTTCATGGTGCAGCAGCAACATTCCAGCGTCTCATGGATGAGGTGCTGAGGGGCGCTGAGGACCACGCCGCAGCTTATATAGATGATGTCATCATTCACAGTTCGTCATGGGAAGAACATCTTCAACACCTCAGTGATGTCTTCCGAAGGATTCGGCAGGCCGGGCTGGTAGTGAATGCCAGCAAATGCCAGCTTGCCCGGTCTGAACTGTGTTACCTGGGATATGTCCTGGGTTGCGGCACGATACGTCCTCAGGTCAGCAAGGTGGACGCCATCCGCAGCTCCCAGCCACCTTCAACCAAGAAGGGGGTGAGATCTTTTCTGGGGTTGGTCAGATGGTACCGGCGTTTTATTCACGGCACGGCAGCGATGCGCTACCTATTCCAATTCACAAAGACTGAGTGCAAATGTTACCTGTATTTGTTTGTCTAGCGCGTTAATGTGTTCTGTTAATCCTCATACTGTTTCAAATCAGCGGTTAACCTAGCCTTCAATCAAAACCCCATAGTAATCCCGTAGCTTTCGTGTGCACACTTTTAACATCTAATACTACGGTGATTTATATGCTATAGTTACAACCTTCAATATATATCTTATTGTTTAAAACTATGCCATTCATTTCACAATCATAACTGGTTACAATAACCACGCAACACATGTCTTTGTTAATTATGTATCTGTTTATTTAGTTTAAAGTCCCTGTAAAGTCAAAATTAAGTATGTGTTCTGAGTTTGTCACACCACAGAAAAATGTGTTATTAGCCACCCAGCCAAATTTGGATGATAAAAAAGCCGCCAAGTACATAAAATAAGCTATCAAAATCTTGAAAAAATGAGCAGTAGTCTCTGCTCTCAAACACTGGGGGCGTGTCCGCTGGCTGCGCTGAAACCACGCCCACTCGCGGGAAAGCTGCTCGTCGCACTCAACTGTCACTGCTACAGCCGGAATGGATGCTCCTAGGTTTTACAAAGCCATACATCTTCGAGCCTGGACTACCTACTATAATTATAACATAAGCACACAAGGCAACTTACACTCATTGGTGTGCACCATAGACTGCCGACGATGGCACCAGTTGTCGGCACGACGGGAGGATGAAGGCCGAGGCGGGAGATAATCGCTTCAGCCTCATTCACCAGTAACAGCGGATTATCAGTCAATCCCAGTTGTCTCCGGGTTACAAGTTTATAAAACTATCCCATGTAAAATGATCACTACAGAGGCGGGTTTTGGCGGTGATCCTCAGCTGTCCATCAAGGTGGCTCTTCACAAAATTAATCCACCTCTTCTTGATGTAATCATTTTTCGGACATTTAAATAAGGACACCGATCTGTTTTGTACGTGATCGCATCCAGGTAGTACGCATTTCTGTGACGAAGGCATTAGCTAACTAGCAAACTGTAGGCTGTAGCAACTAATAGTACTGACTCGCGATCGGCAAACTGACGTGAATGAATGTGCTATATTGTTAGGGGAGGGGCAGCGTCAGGGGCTCCAGTGCATCATCGAGTAGGGGCGTGTCCAGGAGCTCAGGGGCTTCGGTGCTAGGGCTGGGACGGTTACCGCATTACCGCAATACCGCGGTCACGTGACGCCTACCGCGGGTCTGAACTCCTCACCGTCATCACCGCAAAAAAAAAAAAAAAAAAAAAACTTGGCCTGCACATGTGTGCACATTGTGTCTAATTACATGGATTCATTGATTCTAATGACATGGATTGTGTCTAATGACATGTGTCTTACATGGATTCAAGGTTTTCTAAACAAAACTTCATCAAAAGATGGAGCAAATCCGACCTTTCGCAAGTTGGGGAGCGCAATGTTCCATGACACATAATAACATTCCATTTGTATTGACTATTATATGCGAGAGTACCTGTGTAATGTCTTGTAGTCTATAATTTGAATTTCATTTTACTAAAGCATAAAATACAGGCGCATGACTCATGAGAAAGCCCCAAAAGCAGGACCTCAGTTTATAATTGCACATGCTTAACACAATTCTCTCACGTGGTTGCGCAGCCGTTGCGCGTAGGTCCATAAGCTACAATTCCATCGAAACATGGCGGAGGGGGCTAACTTGGTGGCAAAGCCAAATGTCACGTCGCCAATATGGGCACATTTTGGCTTTGAACCAGACGAAAAAGGACTTCCAGCCAATTTGAGTGAGCCCATTTGTAGAATTTGCTACAAAAAGATACCGGTATCACGCTCAAATACTTCCAACCTGAGGACGCATCTTCGAATCCATCATCCGGCAACATTTGCTGCCCTTGGCAGCACCACAAGTGCTTCGTCTGAAGATCGGCCCACAACCTCAGGCCAGGGACGACAGCTGGGGATCGCAGACTCGTTTGCTAAAGGGACTAAGTACCAACGCGACAGCCATCAGTGGCGAACCCTGACGGATAGTGTGACCCGCCTTCTGGTGGAGGAAAAGTTGCCATTTAACTTAGTCGAGAAGCCAGCCTTTAAGGCGATGCTAAAGGCCTTCGACAAACAATATGTCCCCCCTGACAGAAAATACTTTTCAAAAAAGGCAGTACCAGAGAAGTATGTGAAAATGAAGGACAGTTTGACTCGCGAGTTAAAGGACGCTGACCATTTTTCTCTCACAACAGATATGTGGTCAAGCGTTAATATGATGCCCTATATGAGCGTGACAATTCATTACCTGAACACTAACTGGGAGCTGAAGTCAAGGTGTTTGGAGACCTCCTTCATGCCAGAAAGTCACACAAGTGATAACCTGTCCGAGGCTTTGCGATCCGCTCTTGAAGAATGGTCTCTGGATGAGAAGAGGTTGGCTTGTGTCACTACTGATAACGGAGCAAATATTGTGGCTGCGGTGAGGAAACTTGGATGGGGATGGCTACCATGCTTCGGCCACAACCTACATTTAGCCGTCACCAACTCCATGAAAGCAGAAAAAGAACGCACTGCCCGGGCCATGGGTTTGTGTCGAACGCTGGTGACCGCTTTCTCCCATAGTTGGCAAAAGAAACAGCGGCTTCAGAAAGAACAAACTGAGCTGGACCTGCCTCAGCACTCCTTAGTACTGGTAAGTTTTAACTCTCTTCCAACTCTGTTATTGGAAAGATTGACTACAAATAAGCTGGGCCTGCGAGATTTAATTCAATATAAATCAATAAATAATCTATTGTAGGCAGTTAAACATTTAAGTAGCCTATGTGATTCTGAAATTCCAATTTCATTAAAAGGCTATAGAAAAAGATATCCGTCTGGCAGGCTTACAATCACGGTAGTGTGCGACACTTTGTTAAATTAAATAGCATTCGTTAAATAGCCTTGAACCACACTGAGACCAAAGCGCACACGAGATATATAAATTAATATAAATATGTAAAAATATATAATATAAATAATATAAATATAAATATAAAGTAAAAAACAATCACAGTATTGTGAGCAGCGACACTTTGTTAAATTAAATAGCCTTCGTTAAATAGCCTTGAACCACTGAGACAAAAGCGCACATGAGATAGGCTATGTAAATTAATATAAATATGTTATACAATATAAAAATATAAATATAAATAATATTTATATTATATAACTAATATACAATCACGGTAGTGTGAGCAGCGACGACACTTTGTTAAATTAAATAGCCTTCCTTAAATAGCCTTCATTAACCACTGAGACAAAAGTGCACATGAGATATGTAAATTAATATAAACATGTAAAAATATGTAATATAAAATATAAAAATATAAATCATATTAAATATAAATCATATTATATTATATTATATTATATTATGTTATATTATATTATATATAAGTAATATAAAAATATGTAAATTTAAATAATGTTAAAGCAAAGTCTATCCTAAATGTGTTTTAATTTGTTCACAGGATTGCCCCACCAGGTGGGGAACGAAGCAAAAAATTATTGCGCGTATTCTTGAGCAAGGCCCTGCCATTCGGAGGGTTTTGGATGACCGGCGCACTCAACACCTAATTCCGACGTGGCAGGACATGGAGGTTATGGAATCGGTGAATGCAGCCCTGAAAAATATTGCCGATTTCGTCTTCTGAGCGAGCAGTGACCGCATCCTCTTTGAAACCGGTGCTGCAGCTAGTCACCGAGGATCTGCTGATCCCAGCTGAGGAGGACACCCAATTGACGCGCAACCTGAAAGAAAAAATGTCTGCCATTTTGATGGAAAAATACAGCGCACCCTCAACTCAAAAGCTATTGGCAAAGACCGCGTTTGTCGACCCTAGGTATAAGGACATTGACATTGCTGACGAGGTGAAGGATGAGCTCATGGAAGAGATGATGGATGTGCCCGAAGAGCAGCGTGATGACGGTGAAGGAGAGGGAGCAAATGCACCCAACCCTCCCAGAAAACCGAATCTGGCTGACTTACTTGGGAAAAGAAAAGAAAAAACATCTACTCCGACCCCCAAGAGAATTCGTTTAAAGACAGAGATCAGAAGGTATTTGCAGGAGGAAGCCCTGGATTCCCACGCAGACCCTCTTGTCTGGTGGCGGGACAATCATGTCCGATTCCCTCTGCTTTCAAAAGTAGCCCGAAAATATATGACCATTTGCGCTACAAGCATTCCCTCAGAACGTGTGTTCAGTGCGGCAGGTAACGTCGTTACGTCTTTCAGGGCCTCCCTTAAACCTGACAAAGTGAACATGCTAGTTTTTCTAGCAAAAAATATGAAGGCTGGGATGTAAACAGCCTAGCCTATATTTCGTTTTGCCAGCACATTTTTTTTCAGACATCATTTCTGTTCTAAATGTTCCTGTTCTAAATGTGAAATAATAAATGTTAAATAAACGCGTTCCTTATGTTCAATTGCCTTAGCCTCTGGTGTGTGCGCAAAAGTCGTTAGTTTAAGTGATTGTTTGATGACGACGACTGTAATCTTAAAGTAAAAATATGGGAAATAAACATGAACAAATAAATATCTATTACTGATCAATAATACGATAAATAAAAATGGGTTTGTTTGTCCTTGTTTATGCTGTTCTATCTTCAGATCTCTGTTGTGAATTGTGATCTGATCTGATCTGATATCGCAGCAAAAAATATGAATGCTGGGATGTAAACATAGCCTCGCCTATTATTTCGTTTTGCAGCACTTTTTTTTCAGACATCATATCATTTTTGTTCAAAATGGTCATGTTCTAAATGTAAAAAAAAAGAAGTTAAATAAACATGTTCCTTACAACAGCGGTTTACCGCATTACCGCGGGAATTTGTTGCTTTTCAACCGCGGTAAGAAAAAATCCATACCGTCCCAGCCCTATTCGGTGCGTCATCGAGCCCCCGTTTTAGCCCCGCCCAAAAAATCCGGAACACTGCAATGGTGAAAAACTGTTCAACGGTCTAACTCCACAATTCAGTACTTCACAGTTCACAGTCTTTGTAATATGTTTTAGCAATACATTTCTAACATTTATAATGTGTTTATAATTTTTTTTTAGAATTGCCTTTACAGGGACTTTAAAAGGAACATAGTTTTGACATACCGTCTTTGTATTTTGCTGGCGTCTCCTGTTTGTTTGTGTAAAGGAATTTTTGCCGCAATTGGGGGGTTTAAATGACGTTATGACTTCCGGGTTAATGGGAAGTGACCCGAAGTTTGAGTTAATAATTTTTTAGCTGTTATTATGACCTGTGGCTTTGCCAAATGTTAGCTGAAACCATAGAAATAAAATTTTGTAATTTTCTAGTTTTATAGATGTAGTATTTTGGGCTGTTTTTAAGCAAATAATGTCTGCTCATCTGAGCCACCCCTGTATTGTAATATTGTGTTGGTATGTGCCAATTTGAGGGGTGTCTTCAGGTCTATATATACTAGTAGCTTCAATCTCTTTGGGGAGCATAAGGTGAGAGGACATAAGTCTGTCGATGCTCTACGTATAGTGGCTTGTGCAAAGGCCAATTTCTAAACAGCGGCAAATTTTTTATTGTTTTGTGACTCACATGTCCATTTACTTTATTTACTAACTAGTATTTTTTTTTCTTTTTTCTTTTTTTTTTTGTTAATTTTTATTGCCTTTGTTTGGCCTTAATTGGGGAAAATAAAAAGATCCCATCTTTTCAAACTCATCCAACTTCTCCTGAGTGTTTACATCTGCTCACGACGACTCAGTCACATCTACCCTCAACAACACCCAAGAACAGAACACCACAATCGATTAGCTGGCATTCTGCTCCAGCGTATCAACAACGGCGGACTATGATGATAGCTCGCTCACGAGCGAGGGCGGGCCTGTGTTGAAACACTGCTGTCAATCAACAATCGTGGGAGGGGCGTCGATTTTGTGACATCACAAAATCGAACGGCTTGATTTAGGAGAGGGGAAAACGTATAAAGAAATAAAAAAATAAAAAAACACTGGATGGATTTTTATCATTATATGATGGTTGTGTACAGGCACTGCCAACACACATTTCAGTACAATCAACTTGTCAAAGTGCATGTACCATTATATGACCCCTTTAAAGCATGAGCTCATGCTATATATATGCAGTACCAGGAGATACTGGAGTTACTAAACCTAACCCTACCCATAACTTTTCCCTAAAATCAGAGGGAAATTATAGGTGTATAACACTGATGTTGAAGCAGCTGACCCTGGGTCTAAGCCTAAACTTGACATAAACTGTAAACTTGTCCCTGAAATCTGTTTGGTTGATTGGAAAGTTGTTCCAGGATCAACAAAGATGTTGATCCAGGAAAATGTGGTACTTGGTGAAATCACGTTCACCAACAGTCTATATAGTATTCTAATGGATTAAAGTAAAGACATTAAGACAACACAGATAATCATAGAAATTGCACTTATGAGGGAAAACATGCCTCTGGAAATCAATTGTAAGGAAAAGTTAATGGAAAGTTAATTTCTGACTCTGGTAGGGGGTAACGTCTGGCAGTTGCAGTTTGTACTTGGATATAAATTGCAGAAATTAAAAAAAAAAAATAAACAACTGTTTTGGGGGAATTCAGATAGGGTCGCTATCCTGGTTATCCAATTAGATGAATAGTAAATAGGAGGCAAATCTTTATTTAAAACTCCAGTATAATCTTTGTATTCCAAAAGTTTGTCTCTGGCACTGCCACCTTGTAAAAGTTACTGTCAGTGTTACTGGACACTGTTATTTACTTTGACTAACATTGTTGCCTCTCACTGGTGTATGTTAATCCGTTGCTACACTGTGTAGTTCTGAGGGTCAGACACAGTATTTTAACTAACCGTCTTACTGGTGTGTCAGCGTTATTTAAATAAATGTTTATTTTTGTATTAAACCGCATCACTTGACATTAATTAGCTAAGATAAACTGTGATTTAAAATTTGAACATTTGAACATCTTATTTTACACGTATACACAGACATTTCATGGAACATTAGGTCATAAATATTTGCCTCAAAAGTCATGGAAAAGTCATTGAAATTTATTTGGTAGAAATGTGTACGAACCTTGATAACAGCAAAGATAAACTAGACTGGCATATTCAACCATATTCAACACACTCTTAACAATAGCTATGTTTTCATGATCCACCTATATGCACATTTTGAGAAATTGAATAAAAGAAACACTGGATGGAAATACCAAGATGTGCATAAATTGTAAAAAATGTGCATACAAATCTGAGTTAGATGATTTTTTTATTAAAGGTGCCATGTGTAATGTCTGGCAAAAAATCAAGTCATACTCCACATTCCATACCAGATGGGGGCAGTATACCTCCAGAAAGTGAATTGGTCTACTCTAGAGTAACAACCGAAAAACGGCATAGTCTCTATGCTCCGCCCCTACCTTCACACAACGACCCTAGAGCCATAGCCGAAGCTGAGCCAACTCCTAATAGAGGACGTTTTGACTCCAGAGGAACGTTGGTTAATGTCAAGTGATTTTTAAATATGACATCTTCAAGCTACTCCCCTTCACCTTTACCAGTGAATATGTTCATATTCGTTTTGTTCATATTACATTTTTATTGTTAGTTTGAATTAAAGGAGAACTCGGTAACTCTAGCGGACTCTACTCACTTCTTCGCTGATTTTCCCTTTTGTTGTCGCATGTTTTCCCCACGAGCTCCCCCTACAGCTGTGGGGGGGCGTATATTTCACAACACAGTCGTAAAAAACTAACTTGCGGCGGCCTCCTCCCCCTCTCCACCGCTGCTCATGTACGTTTGTTTTGATCAGAGCAAGCCAACTGAATCGCTTGGAGCTATGTCTACCGAGGTGGGTAATCTGGTAATACATCATACATGCGTGTTTGTTTATGTCGAATTGCCGTAAAGCAATTTGTGTTTCGCGCTCGTTCTCGTTCTCGTTCTCACGAGACTTCCAATTTCTATCTTGCCGGGACGGTAGTCCCCAAGTTGCAAGGTTGGTTTTCCGCCTGGGAACGCTGGGGGGAGCGGGGAAAGTCACCAATATCACCAGAACAGGTTGTTTAACCATCCAAATGATTTCTAGACAGTTTTATTAAGTTAAAAAAGTTACCAAGTTCTCCTTTAAATTAATTTGACAGACAGCATTCGCTGATGTTGACCAAGCTAGCGCCAACGTAACCAGAGCTGCCAACTCTCACGCATTCACCGTGAGACACACGCAATTGACACTTTTCACACGCTCTCACGTCACACATCAATTTTCTCACGCACAGAAAAATCGCAAAGCAAAGAGGACACGGAGACTGACAGACTAGACAGAGCAGGTTAGTTATGATATACAAAAAGCTCAGCTCTCAGATTCTGTCAATTTTATTACGCAATTCAAACAATAAATACCGTTTTGGCGCTTGTAAATGTTACACGACAGATCCCTAGCGCACGTGACCCGATCATCTCTACTAGCTAATAGTAAAAAAACACGAACACTGTTGAAAGATACAGTAGGCTACAACTTACCAAAATGTATTCCTCATACAAAATATCGATCAATCAGTGTTTTTTATCAGCGTGAAGAGGTCAATAACATAGCTGGAGAACAATTAATGTCCATCAGTTCTCTCCAGCGATGGAAAGCAGTGCCAATATTTACTCGGGTTCGGCTCCTTTTCTTATCTGATTTTATTTGTGATTCCGAGCGCGTTTTTTTCCCTGCAGCGGGTGGTTGTTGTGGTGGTGGTGCTAAGGGTCTCTTGCCAAGGGCTTCAGCCATTCTTCCGCTCTCTTTCCTGAACTGAAATGTAGTAGTGGGCTGTACTTTCCACACGATTGACATCAGGTTCAAGTACGCCCACAAGCCGTGCGAGTTATTCGTGTATTGCAGTTTGGCTGGTGGTTATGTTGCCCGCATACCGCCTCCCATGGCTGAAACTGGTATTATGACACCTGTCGGGCCGTGGCTAGTAATTTAGCATGCTAATTCAGGTTGATATCTCTGCAGCACTATAACTTGACATTTTTTTAATGACATAATCACCCTTATTTCTTCTCATTCTTTTGATGCATGTAGCTCATTTTTTGGATATTTTTACCTCAATTTTTACACATGGCACCTTTAAACAAGAAAAACGTGCATAAACCATGATGGAAACACATTTACCAAATTAATTCCTTAATGCGCATTAAAGTCCGCGTGAACCGTAAGTTGCAAACGACTTTTCTCCAGTGTTGTGACGTATTTCCAAGTAAAACGGAATATTGAACAGAGGGCAGGGTTTTACTTTAGCACTCCTCCTCTCCATCTCTGCTTATAGCAGACTAACGGTTTGAGGGGAGTGGTTTAGTGTTTTCAACCCAAGCCGTCAAACGGACGTCATCAGAAAAGGAACGCCATTCCAGACCAGAAGAAACTTTTCAGATTTTGATTAAAGATTACCACGGCAAACAATTTTTTCCTGTGTATTAACTTGCACGGATTAATTGTTCACTAGAAATATGCGCTAACGAAGTAAATAGGGTTAATTTTGATTTCAGGTGGACTTTAAAAACAGTCATGTGACTGCACGATGAGATGACATAACTGGACTAACCAGTGGACTGATCTCGTTGCACAGCATATGAAATGCTGTTTTGGACGTTCAGAAATACCTGAATCTGTTGTCAAAGTTGTTCGGTATAATTACCAGAACCGTCTTCCCTGACTGCATTCCTAAAAAGCAGGTCTCCACCTCCAAAAGCAAGACAACACGTTTGTTTCATCTGCATGCTCTGAGATGCAAGTATTTGTTATATACAGAAATTATAATATACAATTGCTTCTCCTACTTTTCTTAGTGATATATAATATACAATTGCTTCTCCTACTTTTCTTAGTGATATCTAACACCAGTTTATCAGGAAGTGACGATTTTGTTCTCTTCAACTCTCTGGATGGAATTGCTGCTTTATTCTCAAATGTTTTATGCAATATTCCAGTTTTGAGTTAAATTCACAACTTTGGATGGAAACATAACTAACGATACATTTGGAATCTTAGTATTAAAATCCCCCTGTGGTGAAAATAATTTTTTTAATATAGTTAAAGCATATTAAAAACACCAAACAGACATATTAAGACCAAACGTATACAAATTCATCAGGCCACACCATTGCTGGGTGTTTTCTCCTCAAAACTGCAATTTACCAAAGACAGCTTCAAAAACACAGTTGGAATGTAGGCGGGAACTAATTTGCAAATTCACAGAACTGTGGATACTAAATGAATCAAGGGTCAAGTCTAGTCATCTTTATATAACCCTTTTTACAATACAGATTGTTTCAAAGCAGCTTTACAGTGATAATAGGAAAATAATGCAACAAAGTTTGTCTAGAAGAAATAAATCTAGAAGAAAATAGTGTCATAGTTCAGCTTAAGTAAGTTCAGTGATGGCTAATTTTTGTTGTAATAAGTTATTAATTTAGTTCATTTATATATATACAGCCGCTCTGGAGAAAACAGTGATGTCATCGTCCAGCTCAGTTCATTTCTCATATAATGGTGCCAATGCAGACAGATCAATAATATTGTTGAATATTAAAGCTACAATATGCAAGAATTTTTTGCCGCTAGAGGGCGCTACATTCCAAACAACAACAACGGCGTAGCTTGATGACGATGTGAAGGAGCGTGGAATGATGGGAACTGTCGTTTTTAACTCCACCGTGGATGTAAATCAGTCAGACGGGAATCGAAAAATCATGTTCATGGATGAGGCTCTAATTTTATAATGACATGCTTTTTGTGGCGAGGGGGGCGTGATTCAGCGCGGTCTGTAATGGGAGAGAGAAGAGACGAGCAAGTAGGTCAAGTGCAAATGACGAACACCTGTGTCTTATTGCTGTAATCGGCGTGGAGAGACCGCGCGCTGGAACGAGAGAGAGACTGAAAAGAAAATTGAATGCAGAGAAAGAAAGCCGGTGGATCCGAGCTCTCATTTTTGAACTGTTTTGTGCCATCGCGGTTGCCACGGTGAATGCGCGTTGTGCACGACTTTTGTTTGTTTTGCTTTATTTTAATAAAGTACGAGTCCCAGTCACGCCGACCCCTGTCTTCTTCCTTCCTGACTCTTGAACCTCATCACACTTTTATTTCATTAAAATGAATTAACCGCAAGAAAAGTAAGGTTTAATACTATATTGGTTATCATAGATGTTACTGTATGTCGAATTCATTGTTGTGATAACGCGGCGCAGTTTTACGTGTTCTAAACAATTGTTGTAAAAGAACATTCGAACATACCCACATCATTTGCCAAAATACTGATTAATCTTTATGTATAACACATGCTATGTTTATTTACATGGCCACAAACACCAGACGTGATAAACAATGTCAATAAACTAAACACAAACCTAAAGCAATAATACTTCTCTTTTCCCTTACATAAACATTACTAATGCTACATTTGGAAAATATAAAATTAAGCATGCTTTGTCGACAGAACCAGCTGCAATCAGTAAAGAATAATTGTGTTCCACAACGACTGCAGGAAACAAGCTAACGTTTGTTGCTTGATAGACGCTACAACTACAACTTCCGCATTTGTCCAGGACTCCACGCAGTACGAGCGGAAACCGAGGGTAACGCGGATATGACGCAATTGACTGGCGACTCCCAGCTCCCCCCTGCTCTAATGCCCCGTTTCCTTGGTTAAAATTGAAATTTTCTCACGATTTATCGTTTAATAGTTGGAAACATTTGGGATATTGTAAGTAATCAACTTAACAAAATATATAACACTGGCCTTGAGATTATGGGATATTTTAATGCAAAATTCTTGCATATTGTACCTTTAAATTAAATGTCCCCAACTAAGCAAGCCAAAAGCCAAAGGCGACAGAGTTAGGGTGTAGAGTTACATTCAACTGATTTGAAGGCATAAAGAAATTATTTTCATAGGACAAAAAATGTTTCAGTATGTCATGTTGATTATCAAAGATGGGATTTAAGGGATACAATTATTGGCTACAAGGGGACTTAATATGGTGGCTTGATGTTTATTACAAACACACTTAAAGATTGTAAATAAATGTAGATTAAATGTCAACATTTAATGACAGAAGTCAGAAAGAGCTTTATTGCCAAGTATGTTTGCTTTGTTGACAGAGGAAGCCTTCAGTTCACAGAGACAACAGCAGTACACAAATAGTAAAATATAAGATAAATAATAAAGATACAGCGGGTATCGACATCGTCATCATTTTTCTCAAAGGTCATATAATTTCCAAAGGTGCCAGGGGCGTAGCCATCATTTCAAAAGTGAGGGGGACAGAATGCCAAGCGTTATACCAGATTTTTTTTTTTTTTGCACACCTTTTTTGACAGGTTTTTGCTTAATTGGCTTAATATGCTATTTATGTTTAAAGCAATAAAACAGAAAGAAAGAAAGCAGGGGCGATTGTAGGATTTTCATTTTAGGGGGGCTCAGCCCCCAATGAGGGTATGATGTTTCGTTTATGATCTAATGCTCATTATTAACTAGTTTCATTCATTCATCCAGTAACATGCATATGGCCGGGTTTTATAATCACTGAGGTCCCAAATGTGAGGTATTTAGGGGGGTTCGGGGGCATGCTCCCCCGAGAATTTTTTTATTTCTCTTATCTACATATGTGCATTTTAAGATGTTTTGAAGGCCAAAAAAATTGGATAACAATAGCTTAAGCATGGTGCTGAAGCACCCCTAAAAAGGGGCTAGCCTTGCCCATGAATAAAAGAAAGAAATACAGATGTTCTGTACTTTATACTGCACATAGCCTAGTATTGTATATTGTACAATATTGTTTATGTTTACATATTTCAAATAGTTTTTTGTGTAGGCTACGTCAAACTTCAAGCTTTTAAAACTACTTCAAACTTTCAGGTTAGGCTTTTTCAAGACAACTTATAGTTTGTCTACAAAAAAATGTATCTAACAATTGTAAAGTGTTACCGAATTATATATGGTAAACATCATGTAGGCTACACGTTACAACGCTGCCTGATTCAAGCAGATATAGTGGCTGTTAATGCATGAAAATCCAAATTCAGCATTAACAATCATCTTTATTCTAATTTGAAGGGCGTTGATTACATATCTGTGAAAATAAAAGACATTACGAATAAAAAAGACTGAAAATAAGCGCACGTTTGTGCGGGTACTAGAGAATATTTTCAATTTCCAACAAAACTTGTTAATTATTCAGCTCGAGAAATAGGCAGAGTTATTCATCAATGTGCAACACAATTCGGATACCACATGACAACTTACAGTGATTTTTCGGGAAAAGGGAGTGAAGAGTTTTTTGCCGTTTTGAAGTTTGAACTCGTTGCCACCTCTATGAAAATGATGGATCCAGCGCGGGTGCGAGCATGGGCGTGTCGTGACGCAAGAGCGACTGATTACCATGGAAACTAAAAAAGGCACTGAAAGCCAAGACAACTGCTGAAAACTTACAGTTATTAAAAGCAATCCAGCCCCCTGTCCGTGGAAATGAATAACAGCTGGTTCAGTCCCAAATGATGGCCTACAAAAAGGTCTCATTGCCAAGGTGTCACACAAGACACATCTCATGATGGGTAAAAGCGAAGAGCTGTCTCAAGACCTTCGCAACCGAATTGTTCCTTCACATAATGATGGCATTGGTTATAGGCGCCATTCTAAGCTTCTGAATGGTCCAGTGAGCACTTTTGGGGCCATAATACGGAAGTGGAAAGACAATCATTTCCCCATAAATTTGCCTCGACCAGTGCTCCTCGCAAGATTTCTGATAGAGGAGTGAAAAGAATAATCAGAAGAGTTGTCCAAGAGCCAACACAAGGTTGTATGGTGTTTTTAGGGTAATGTGCACTGCCATTTCTCCTCCAAATATGGTGTGTATTATGGCATCCAAACAGTTCAATTTTGCTCTCATGTGACCACACTATATTCTCCCAGTATTTCACTGGCTTTTCCAAATGTTGTGCAGCAAACTTTAAATGAGCTTCAACATGCTTTTTTTTCAGTAATGGAGTCTTGCGTGGTGAGCGTGCATACAGGCCATGGCGGTGGAGGGCATTACTTACTGTTTTCTTTGAGACAACAGTACCTGCTATCTGCAGGTCTTTTTGAAGCTCTCAACAAGTGATCCTTGGCTCTTGGACAACTCTTCTGATTATTCTTTTCACTCCTCTATCAGAAATCTTGCGAGGAGCACTGGTCGAGGCAAATTTATGGTGAAATGATTGTCTTTCCACTTCCGTATTATGGCCCCAAAAGTGCTCACTGGACCATTCAGAAGCTTAGAATGGCGCCTATAACCAATGCCATCATTATGTTTTGCAACAATTAGGTTGCGAAGGTCTGGAGACAGCTCTTCGCTTTTACCCATCATGAGATGTGTCTTGTGTGACACCTTGGCAATGAGACCTTTTTGTAGGCCATCATTTGGGACTGAACCAGCTGTTATTAATTTCCACTGACAGGGGGCTGGATTGCTTTTAAATTACTGTAAGTTTTCAGCAGTTGTCTTGGCTTTCAATGCCTTTTTGCGCCTCCCTTTCTTCATGTGTTCAATACTTTTTCCCTGTGTCATTTCACATTATTACACATAACTTAATTTCTGAACTTATTTTTGTTTGTTTCTTTGTATGTATAGCTTACTTGGGTTGTTACCAACATCTGGTGAAAATTTCATGTCAATAGCACCTTTAGAAATATATTTACTGAGAAAAATGATGACGTGTTCAATACTTATTTCCCCCGCTGTATATGAAAGACACACCTGTATATACTGTACATAACAAAATAAACAAATAGACCATCTGTATGTTCAGGTGTGCAATATACAACAGAAGATTGTAATTTACACTGAGTGTAATAATAATGTTGCTTATTAGTTCATTATTTGAAACTTCTCTTTATGGAAATGACGTTGAAAGATGAAATTAAACTAAAAATTCCCACAAAATATGACCTGTTGTCTCAAATTATAAATCATTATACGCTTACTTAAATTGGGTAAGGTTTTTCTTTTTTTAACCAAAAATCTTCTGTATTGCAGCTTTAAGTAAAAAAAATATTAGTGATGTTAAACTACACAAAATTGAAATAGTCTTTATTATATTTATATTAAATGTGTTGATTCAGTTTTTCAATCGGTTTTATATTAAATCTTAATGTACATTTATAACTCACAGACGTTTTGAAGATGTTTTAATTATTACCTGAGTTATAACTAGTTTCCTTCTAGTTATGCTCCTCTAATGATTTATGGTTCTATAATTAAGTTTCCATGTTGTTGTTGTTGTTGTATTATATTGTATAACACTTACTCATGGTGAATTTACATGTATTTGAGCCATTGTTGTTTCTCTTTGTCCTCAGTCTGTGTGGATGCAGTATTACAGCGAATCAGTGCTATCTCCTGACTCAATCAATGTGTCAAAATCTTTCACACCTGAGAGAGCTGGACTTCAGTGGGAATCAAATAGAAAACAAAGGACTGGAGAACTTGTGTGACTTACTGAAGCATTCACAATGTAAACTGGAGATATTGAGGTCAGCAACGTTCACATACATTAATCGATATGCTTAAAGGGGTGGTTGATTATGATTAGACTTTTCGGTAACACTTTACTTGAAGGGGTGTGCATAAGACTGACATGACACCTTCATAATCATGACATGGCAGATGTCATAAATATGAAGGAGGTCTTATGCATGTTTATGACAACTGTCATTAAGTGTCATTCGCTAAATTATAACATTTTTAATGCAAATATGACATTGTTTGAGATGTCTTTGTTATGACAACTTGACATAAACCAATACATCATAACCAGTCAGTGTCTTTGTCATGACAACTTGACATTACCAAGACAACATAAATTGTCATAAACATGACATAGCAGATGAATTATCAAACTTCAGAAACCACTTAGCTTTATGGGTTAGCATTTCATTAAACTGTCAGGTGGTTGGTTTTGACATTGGCTGTCATGAAGCCATTATAACTGTGTCATGAATGTTTTTCTTGACCTCAAGTACAGTGGTACAAATTTAATTTGTCATTAAAATGTTATAATGGCTTCATGACAGCCAATGTCAAAACCAACCACATGACAGTTTAATGAAATGTTAACCCCTAAAGCCTAAGTGGTTTCTTAAGTTTGATAATTAATCTGCTATGTCATGTTTATGACATATTTATGACAGGTTGTGTTGTCTTAGTAATGTCAAGTTGCCATAACAAAGACATCTCACACAATGTCATATTTGCATTAAAAATGTCATAATTGAGCGAATGACACTTAATGACAGTTGTCATAAACATGCATAAGACCTCCTTCATATTTATGACATGTGTCATGGCATGATTATGACGGTGTCATGTCAGTCTTATGCACACCCCTTCAAGTAAAGTGTTACCGACTTTTCTAACTTTACTTAGTGTGTAATGTTGCTGTTTGAGCATAAACAACATCTGCAAATTTACAACGCTCAAAGTTCAAAGCAAAGGGAGATATTTGCTTTTACAGAAATCGCTTTTTAAGGACTACAACAAACGGCTGGTAGAGACTACACCACATTCCTCCAGGGTTAGTGACATCACTAACCCTAAAATTTACATAAACCCCGCCCCCGGGAACATGCAGTCTGTTTTGAGAAGAGGAAAAGTTGTTGTATAAGAGTATATTTGTGAGTCAGCTCGAACTTTAGAATCCATCTTTTCACATGCAATAGAAAGTCACTCTGTGTGCATCTCACAACAGTTCCTATACGAGCGATTTATAGATTATCATGACAGAATATGCTAATTGAAGATAGTTAACTCCACATCAGCAACATAAATTCATCAACTAACCATTCAGAGGCGTCCTGTTACATTCTACATGTTGTCACTTCTTCTAGTCTCTCCATCTTTGTCTGACTCCGTTTTAACATTAAAGGCAGAACAGTTTCTGTCATTTTATTGTGTCTACGTGAGGTAATTGCAGCATGAGCTCTTGAAACCCCGCCCTCTGCAGCAGGTCAATTTGCATTTAAAGGGGAAGGCACAAAACGGTGCGTTTTTGCAAACCCTCAAAAAGTGACAACTTTAACATGCTATATAAAAATATCTGTGGGGTATTTTGTGCTAAAACTTCACATACACACTCTGGGGACATCAGAGACTTATTTTACATCTTGTGAAAAGGGCATTTTACTACCCCTTTAAAATCACTTCTACATAAAACAATTTAACCAAATCACTTTCACTCAATATCTCATGAAGAACCTAAGTTTACATAATTTTTTAATATAATTTATTATTTATATTTTATCATTTTGTGATCTGATGAAAGCAGGGTCTTAAATTGGCACCCACCAAGTACCAAGCGCAGGTCAGTTTTGGCCATAGTGGCAGGCCAGTGGCAGGTGATGATTTCATAATCCATTAGCTTTATACTGTATGTGCACTGTGGCACAATGACCCTCTGTCAGTCAGTAACTTCACAGTCTTGAAAAATGTAAAAGTGTGATGAGATGATTTCAGCCACAGAGTAAACAGCAGAGGGATAATTGCATGACCAAGTTGCCTAGATCACATGTATCTAACCAAACAGAGCTTAAAGTATAATAATGTGTAATTTAATTAGCTGATATTAGTGATTCAATATTAGTAGACCAGATGTGAAGCAGGCGTGAAACATTTTCCAATCAGCTTCTTTATGCTGGGCTGAGGAGACACCAATTAAATGATAGCCGTGAATAGTTAGTGTAGCTTTGATGAGCAAATCAGGCAACTGTGAATTCTCCTGTCAGATTTGATATTGATGTAAAATTCATGTAGGTGTATTTCTTTGCCACTGGAAGTCTCTCATCACATGGATTTCTATTGAGATGACTGATTTTTCCTGCCTAATTGAGTTGAAAGTAAAAAAAAAAAAACTTCTGTCTGTTTGTCTCTCTCTAGTCTAAACGACTGTGGCATTACAGAGGTTTCTTCTTTAACTCAGTCTTTGACAAACACAAAAGCACTCCAGTTTTTAAAAGAGCTTAAACTGAGTAAAAATACCATCGGATCCTCCAAGCAGAAGCTCATCGACGTGATGCGAAACTCAAGCTGTAACCTGAGGTGAGTAAACATCCTTTAGTTGCAGTAACACTAACAAACATAGGAATGCACATTTAGATGTATTATATTTAAAATACAAATACAGGGTTTTGCCTGCACTGAAAATATTTTGGCTTCCACCAAAGCTTTATTTGGTCATCTAATGTGATATCTGAAATAACTGATGCACTTGTGATGACATGGAGCATTTTATTTATAAGCTTAAGGGGATTAAAACAGTGTGAATAAAAATGCCTTATTTCTTTGATCAAATATCTAACTTCATATTCTTTCCGTTTGTATGAAATGCCCTTTCAAAGAAACATTCCAGTGCTCTTAGTTGGATTATCACTCCTCTGGCAACAGGTGCATAAGGACTAGCATGTTATCTTAGCATACCGTAAAAACACAGTTTATCACATTAATATCATGTTTTTCTTCAATATAACGTCAGTCAAATGTTTAAAATATCTCCCTTCTGTGATCTGATGTGGCATCTTACTACAGAATGATGGGAAAAATACATTCATTTATAGTATTCTATAAAGTAATAAAGTCTATACTGTCTTTTCCTGTGTTCTCAAACCAAATGGCTAGAACTAAATATACTAAACTGTTTGTTTTTTAGGAGCAAATTTGGAGTGTCTAACTCAACCTGCCACCACCTGTCCAAAGCTGGACTCACGTTTATGCTAATAACAAAATCTTTTTTTTGTTTTGTTATTTCCGTCATGAAAATGTGGGTTGTGGGTTAGTGTAGGGGGATGGAATATACAGTTTGTACAGTTAAAAAAAACATTTTATGTCTATGGAGAGTCCCCATAAACCACATATTCAAGTCTGTGTGTGTGTGTGTTCAGGTAAAACCCTATGGTATTGGGGGAAAAATGTACCCATAAGGATAGAAACATCTGAAATCCTTGTCCTTGTGAGGACATTTTTTGGTCCCCATGAGGAAACAAACTCATAATGCATACGGAATAATATTTATTGAAAACCAAAAATGCAAGAAAAAATTAGGGGTAGGGTTAGTGTAAGGGGAGCGAATATACAGTTTTTTGCAGAATAAAAACAATAATGCCAGTAGAATTAAATGTTCCCACATGGAATCCCAATGTGTGTTAGGGTTAGGGTACCCGAACCCTAACCCTAACACTGCAAAACCCACAGCTATTACGAATTCAAGCTTTTTATACCTGTATTGTATTATATAGTAGCCTACATTTAAACAGCTTTAAATAGCATTGCTTTAACAAATGTACAGTCTATTATACTAGCTCTGTATTTTAAAAATTATTAGGCTTAGAAATTAAATAATGCAGCATTAATAGAAACATACATACACATTGTGAGTTATGTTGACTGGATATTTGACGATTTAGAGTTCATACAAGATGTTTTGCTTTTTTACAGGTAAAATGGAGGAGGAAGATAAGACTGATCTCAGCTCAGAGGTGGATAAGCCTGATCTCAGCTCAGAGGAGGATAAGTCTGATCTCAGCTCAGAGGAGGATAAGCCTGATCTCAGCTCAGTGGTGGATAAGCCTGATCTCAGCTCAGAGGAAGATAAGCCTGATCTCAGCTCAGATGTGGATAAGCCTGATCTCAGCTCAGTGGTGGATAAGCCTGATCTCAGCTCAGAGGAAGATAAGCCTGATCTCAGCTCAGAGGAAGATAAGCCTGATCTCAGCTCAGATGTGGATAAGCCTGATCTCAGCTCAGATGTGGATTAGCATGAACATGAGTCTTCAAGATAAGACCTTCATCATAATGATGTTGGGATTAAACTCCTCAATAATGAAGCAATTAAAACATTGCTTATTGTAATTGTCAAATTTAGCAATTAAATATATTAAAAGATATAAACAAAGCCAAATTCCCCGGTCTACTGTAGATACTCTGTCAAATGCTTTTTGATCAGCAATTATAATTTTCTCATTTGCCATTGTATTTACACAATATGTTAGCATAATAAAATACAAGTTGTTATAGAATATGCAATTATTCTATTATAATTATGCCTTTTTGTGTATGAAGCACTTATGTATTGTGGTCAACCATAATTGTAACCTTATATAATGGAAGTGTTATATAAAGAAAGACACTTGTAATAATCATTGTAACCATATATGAAGAAAATTATTTATAAAGAAAAACACTGCAATTGTTTTTGTAAAATTGTTTATTGAGAAAGTGCTTTATAAAGAAAAACATACCACATTTAATGTTTTAAGCATTTATTAAAAAGCATAGTGAGGAACAAAACCTGCATTAGAAGAGCTTAGCTATTCTTGTTTTGTTCAAAATGTATTATTTTGAAAAGTTAATTAGTTAATTTCCCTTAAAGGAGAACTTGGTAACTTTTTTAACTTAATAAAACTGTCTAGAAATCATTTGGATGGTTAAACAACCTGTTCTGGTGATATTGGTGACTTTCCCCGCTCCCCCCAGCGTTCCCAGGCGGAAAACCAACCTTGCAACTTGGGGACTACCGTCCCGGCAAGATAGAAATTGGAAGTCTCGTGAGAAGCGAGAACTAGAACGAGCGCGAAACACAAATTGCTTTATGGCAATTCGACATAAACAAACACGCATGTATGATGTATTACCAGATTACCCACCTCGGTAGACATAGCTCCACGCGATACAGTTGGCTTGCTCTGATCAAAACAAACGTACATGAGCAGCGGTAGAGAGGGGGAGGAGGCCGCCGCAAGTTAGTTTTTTACGACTGTGTTGTGAAATATACGCCCCCCCACAGCTGTAGGGGGAGCTCGTGGGGAAAACATGCGACAACAAAAGGGAAAATCAGCGAAGAAGTGACTAGAGTTCGCTAGAGTTACCGAGTTCTCCTTTAAAGGTGCTGTATGTAGGTTCCAGCGGCCTCTAGCGGTGATGTTTCAGATTGCAACAAGAGCGCTCGTGCTCGTGCGCGTGCTCGAACTCAAGAGCGCGCACTCACTACCGGCCACACTGAGACTTTCAACCTCAACACAACGGAGAAAGCATCACACAACATGCTGGAAACTCATGTAAACTCCCACTGCAACGTTACAATAATAGGCTACTTTTATCAGCTTGACGTAGAACTAATGCTCTATGCTCGTACCATGATAACGTTACATTGACTGAATTTTGCCGACATGTGGTGTTATCTAGCATAAGGCATTTCACTAACTATTCGTGTATCTTTCACAATCAGCAATGTAAACATAGGTCAATGAATGATAACGAAAACGGTTAGTCAACTAGACTGAACAATTTCAGTGTAACAATAAGACGGTAAGAAGTAATATTACTGTACTGAACGTGTCAATGTGTATTATAAACAATATGATAGTAGTGGGATGAGTGACGTTAGACAGTAGATCTAGTACATAAAATCAAAGTTAACGTTACATCCTAAAGCACCTACTTTTTGTTATAATGGAACAGTCTTTTGTATTCATTTCATGTCTCATGTATGTTTTAGTTTACCTTGCCATTTCATTACAGTTCACTATTATTTATTTCAGCATATCTGATTATTATTATTTATTAGTATTTAGTATTTCACATCAGATAACGTTAGCAACTGGTCGGCGTTAGCTGGCGAACTAATGATATCTAACTTGAGCCAACTAAAGCACAAAATCACAATATATTTTACATGCTTTGAAGTAATGTTAGCTTACCTGTCCAAAAGGATGAAAGCCAACTCAGGGTCTGTTTTTATACCTAAAACAAAGCGGAGGTCTCTCCATAATTCAAACGCTCTGCCGATGTTGATCCGTGTTTTCGTCCTGAGTCAATCCGATTGACGTTTGGCCTGACGAGCTTCAGCAGATAATAATTTTTTTTGTATTTTATATTTTTTTGGAGTTTGTGTTGGAGTCTGTGTTGTGCTGGAGGCAGGTCGTTTTTTTTTTTTTTATATATTTTTTTATTATCAGACTCCATGTCGTTAGCTGCAGTGCCGTCGCATAGACTGTATATAAAAAGGAGAGAGGCTCGCGAGCGCGCATGCACGTCACATCCGGTGGATTTCGCAGAAAATCCGACCCGGAGACTTCACATATAAGTAGGAATACTGGCCTTCAGAGGTAATAGCAAAAAACGACAAGTGGATCATTGTAATGAGTGATTAAAACCCCTTCACACACAGGCAATAAAAAAAGGATTCATTTTAGAAGAAAAGTTACATATAGCACCTTTAATTGGAGTGTAACTGGTATTAAGATGCAACAGCAGATGCAGAGAGATTATGCAATTTCTCGAGCTCACCACTAGAGGTAAACACAATATGATGTGAAGAATAAGTTCTCTTATGAGAGGTTCTCTCGTACTGCGTGAGTCTTACGCTAGGGGAAAATCTCTTTTCCGCAAGATACTGAAGCCAAAAAAATTATCCTTAATTTTGAAATAATGTAAAACGCGTTGCGGCAGCATGCAGACATAGGCGAGACGGCTCGCGCGCCTATTGGCTGCCCTGCGGCAACTGCAGCAGCCTATCGATAAGGCCCTATCGTGACCAATGGGGACGCTTCGCGCCCAATACGTCACGTCCCGCCGAAACGGGCGTGGCCTGGGGCTACAAATATAGCATCGAAAGGCTAGCTTACCGATTTTTCATCTCTTCAGCGAAGCTCACGCATCGCTGGATCCAGAGAGAAGAAGCTGCGCCATGGATAAAGCCTTTCAGCGGGACGAGCATTGCATCTGGAGTCGCTGGCCACGCCGCCTTCAGCCGCCGTTCCTGCTACGCTATCCGGCGTCATATCCTTTTTCACTGCTTGTGTGTGTTCGCCGCCGCGACTCACACTCCTTCACAAAAGAGCAGAGCGTCTTTTTTAAGATGTCTTGTTCATCCTGTGGCTCGTGCCGAGCCCCACTCAGCGACGGGGACCGCCATATCATCTGCGTTTCCTACCTGGGTGAAGGACATGCAGCTCTCGCGCTCGCCGACGGCGGATGCCCTCACTGCGAGCTATTGCCTATGGCGACTCTGAGGACTCGCCTGGCAACCTTCCACGAGTCTGCACTTCCCGCTGTGATGCCGCGCCGTAAGAAGCGCCGTGCTCAGCGGGTCCCTGAGCCTCCTCCCACTAAGAAAAGCTCGCCGGTTCGCCCGCCAGCTTCGCCGTCTACTTCACTTGAGTCTCTCACCCCTGGACAGTGGCCGCCGTTGGCCGCCGCTTCCGCTGGAGACGACAAAGAAGAAGCTGCAGTTTTCGAGGAGGACAACTGCTCTATCCTGGCGTCAGGCAGTGAGGATTGGTCGAGCTCTGTGGACCTCGCCCCTTCTTCTGCCCACGTGTCGTCAGGGAAACGGGCCAGTATTGAAGCTGAGCTGATGCGTCTGCTCACACAGGCCACAGAGAGCCTCGGCCTCGAGTGGTCAGCGCCCGCCGAGCCTACACGCAACCGGCTGGACGGTTGTTTCCTGCAGGGGGACCGCGTTTCGACGCCCTCAAGACCCGCCCCGTTTCTTCCTGAGCTTCACGAAGAACTGGCTAAGTCTTGGAGCGCCCCTTTCTCAGCCAGGCTGCGCTCCTCTGCCTCAGCAGCATTCTCCGTGGTGGACGGTGCTAAGGACAGAGGATACCTTGCTCTTCCTCTGGTGGAGGAGGCAGTAGCAGCCCATCTTTGCCCACCCTCTGCTGGACGGCGAGCTAAGATGGCGCTACCATCAAAAGCCTGCCGCGCTACATCTACCCTGCACAGTCGCGCTTACACCGCCGCTGGGCAGGCTGCATCAGCGCTACACACTATGGCCACTCTCCAGATCTTCCAAGCTAACCTTCTCCGAAAACTGGACGAGGAAGGCACGGAAGCGATCAGCGTGGCGGATTTAAGGAGCGCTACGGACCTCGCTCTCCGCGCTACAAAATCCGCTGCACAGGCCATAGGGCGGAACATGGCCTCTCTCACCGTTGCTGAGAGACACCTCTGGCTGACGCTTTCAGAAATGCCGGACTCGGAGCGCTCTGTGTTCCGCGACGCCCCCGTTTCTGCTGCTGGCCTCTTCGGATCGTCCGTCAAGGATTTCGCGGACATATTCGCTGAGGTACAAAAGACGTTGCAGGCCATGAAGCACTTTTTGCCGAAGCGCTCTAGCTCCGCATCAGGCCGCTCTAAACAGCCGTCTGCTCGCAGCTCGCAGCCGCCGCCCCCCGCCGCCGCCTCACAGCGTCGACAGGCCCGGGACCAGAGACCACGCTCTCGCTCTGCCGGCCGCCGCCCCCCTCCGCGTGGGCCTCGGCCGAAGATTGAGATAAAGCCCGAGGCCTCAAAGTCTTCCTAGCCAGCTTAGGAAAACGATGGTGTTCAAGTCCCGCTGCGGCCGGACTTCCACCAAAATTTCTCGCTCGTTCAGTTCCATTACATGCGACTGTTCCAGTGTATTCTGCAGTAAACAAGTCGGTTACACTGCCCGCTTGCCTGCACACAAACGCCGTTTTTATGGCGACCCAGATAAATCCTATAAAGAGTGTATTTTCTGGTGTTCCGGCCACGGCCGATGGTGTTATGAGTGTAGTATAAATGCCCACTGCCCAGTGCCCATTCCTACATACAGACACAGCCCGCCCCATAGGGCTCGCGCACATAAAATCGACTCATGTCGATTGCACACAGAACGTAGTGAGCGTGCCCACATCCCAGTGCCCACAAACACTACACACTGCATGTCTCTCGGTTTCTGTAAAAACGAAACCAACACACATAAAGCTGACTCAGGTCGACGGTGTTTTAAGTGCAAATGTTCCCGCTGTCTCGTGCCCACATTCACTCACAGACATGACGAATCCCTCGGTTTCCCCCACGCTCGCCATCTCTCAGCTACCCGCCGTGAGAGAGCCGAGCGCGGGCGAACCGCTGTGATCAGCACACTCCCCGCCTCGAGCGCTGCAAGTGCGGTGTCTATAATACAGCATACCGAAGCTCTCCGGCCGCCACTACAGTATGTCACGGCCAGAGCTCCGATCTCATTCAACCCTTAGCTATTCATGCAAATGCGTGGGCAAAGCTTCCCGCGGTGTATCAGAATGGGTGCTGAACATTATAGAAAGAGGCTATTCGCTACAGTTCACTCGACGCCCCCGCAGTTGCGTGGTGCGAATCGAAACCACGGTAAAAAAGGAAGTAGCACATCTACTTCGTGCCGAAATTGCGAAACTGTTGAGCAAAGGGGCAATAGAGCCTTTATCTCAAGCTCAGATTGAAGGGGGGCTATACAGCATATTTTCTGGTTCCGAAAAAAGACGGGGGCCTCAGACCCATTCTAGATCTAAGACAACTGAACAAAGCGCTTTCAAAACGCCGGTTCAGAATGCTCACAACCAAGAAAATCCTCTCACAAATTCGCCACGGGGATTGGTTTGTGTCAATAGATCTGAAAGACGCGTATTTCCAAATACAAATAGAGTCACGTCACAGGCGATTTTTGAGATTCGCCTTCGAGGGCCAGGCTTATCAATACACAGTCCTACCGTTTGGCCTGTCCCTAGCACCCCGTACATTCACGATGTGCATGGACGCAGCCCTCGCTCCCCTGAAACTTCGGGGAATGCGAGTTTTGAACTACTTGGACGATTGGCTGGTTCTAGCTCAGTCACATACAGAGCTCATAGAACACAGAACCATTTTACTCGAACATCTCGAGAATCTGGGTCTCGAAGTCAATTGGCCGAAAAGTTCACTGTCTCCCAGTCAGAGAATATCTTTTCTGGGCACAGAACTGGACTCGCTGTCCATGACAGCTCAACTATCGCCACAGCGCAGACTGACTATTCAGCGCATGACGGAAACCTTCCGCCGCGGCGCTATAGTCCCGCTAAAAAAGTTTCAAAGGATGCTCGGTCTCATGGCAGCAGCATCGACAGTTCTCCAGCTGGGTCTGCTTCGCATGCGCCCACTTGCAGTTCTGGCTACAAGCGCGAGTACCGCGTCGAGCGTGGACATCAGGTCTCTTTCGCCTCAAGGCCGATCAAAAATGCGTCTCAGCACTGATACCCTGGAGAGCGACCTACTGGTACCAGTCAGGTGTAAGCCTGGGGACTTCCTCGAGTGTGAAGGTGGTGTCTACGGACGCCTCCACCTCGGGATGGGGAGCACTGCTCGAGGGCAGACCGTTTTTCGGCCAGTGGTCAGAACGGGAAAAGCTTCTGCACATAAACTGCCTGGAAATGATGGCAGTCGACAACGCGCTGAGGTGCTTTCGTCCCCAAATAACAGGACACCACGTCTTGGTCCGCTCGGATAACATGTCAGTGGTAGCCTACATAAATCGCCAGGGAGGCATCACATCCCGAAACCTTTACAGGTTAGCGAAACGCCTCCTGGTATGGGCTCAGCACAATTTGCGCTCGCTCAGAGCAGCGCATGTGCCTGGCCACCTGAATGTGGGACCAGACAGACTGTCCAGGAACAATGTTCCAGCAGGGGAATGGTCACTGCATCCACAGACAGTCCAACTGCTGTGGCAGACATTTGACAGAGCGAAGATAGACCTGTTCGCGTCTCAAGACCCCTGACTATCTGAGGTTCTTCGTGAACACCGGACCGAACTCAGGGCAGCAGAGAGGAAATGGCGCAAATCAAAAGACTCATCTGACCTGAGTATGTATAAATCTCTCCTCTCGTCCTTTTCTGCTGATGTTCATGCTGCAAAATCTTCATATTTCCACAACAAGATCAACAGCTCCTCCAACACACGATTACTCTTCAAGACATTCAACTCTCTCCTCTGTCCACCTCCACCACCACCCTCCTCCTCCTTAACTGCCTCCTTAATTTTGCGAACTTCTTCACCAACAAAACAACAACTATCAGCAGTCAATTCTCAGCTCCACACCCACAGGAACCCAGACTGCCCCCTTCCACAGCCAATACCCCTCTGTCCTCCTTCTCTCCGCTAACCGAGGAAGAAGTATCTACACTTCTCCTCTCCAGTCACCCTACCACCTGCCCTCTAGACCCCATCCCCTCACACCTTCTACAAGCCATCTCTCCCACACTTCTACCAGCACTCACACACATCATCAACTCATCCCTCCATACTGGCACCTTCCCTTCAGCATTCAAGCAGGCTCGGGTTACTCCACTGCTTAAAAGACCAACACTAAACACATCATTTGTAGAGAATTACAGACCTATCTCTCTCCTACCATTCATTGCAAAAACACTTGAAAGAGCTGTTTTCAACCAAGTAACATCCTTCTTGTCTCTAAACAACCAGCTGGATGTCAACCAATCTGGCTTCAAGAAAGGGCATTCAACTGAGACTGCATTACTGTCGGTCACAGAAGCCCTACGGATTGCAAAAGCTGCTTCCAAATCTTCACTCCTCATTCTCCTGGATCTGTCTGCTGCCTTCGACACTGTGAACCATCAGATCCTTATGTCCAGCCTCTCATCACTGGGCATCACAGGAACTTCACTCGACTGGTTTGAATCCTATCTAACAGGTAGGTCCTTCAAAGTCGCATGGAGAGGCGAGGTATCCATAGCACATCAACTGACCACAGGGGTTCCCCAGGGTTCAGTTCTTGGTCCCGTCCTCTTCTCCATCTACACTACATCACTGGGACACATCATACAGGCACACGGTTTTTCCTACCACTGCTATGCTGATGACACACAGCTCTTCCTCTCGTTTCAACCAGATGATCCCACAGTAGCTGCTGTCTGGCAGACATCTCCACATGGATGAAGGAACATCACCTGCAGCTCAACCTGGCAAAGACTGAGCTGCTCGTCCTCCCTGCCAATCCATCTCTACAGCACGACTTCACCATCCAGCTTGATTCATCATCAATCACCCCATCAAGGTCGGTCAGAAATCTGGGAGTAACGTTTGATGACCAGCTGACCTTCACAGATCACATTTCAAAGACAGCTCGATCATGCAGGTTTGCACTGCACAACATCAGGAAGATCAGGCCTTTCCTAACTGAGCATGCAACACAACTTCTCGTCCAGGCCCTGGTCATCTCTAGGCTTGACTACTGCAATGCTCTTCTGGCCGGACTTCCAGCATGTGCAACCAAACCTCTTCAGATGATCCAGAATGCTGCAGCTTGTCTTGTCTTCAACGAGCCCAAGAGGGCCCACGTCACTCCTCTGTTAATCTCTCTGCACTGGCTACCTCTCGCTGCTCGCATCAAGTTCAAGGCATTGACGCTTGCTTACAGATCTATCACAGGCTCAGCTCCCTCCTACTTTCACTCACTCCTTCGAGTCTACATCCCTACCAGATGCCTACGATCGATCAACGAGCGACGTCTCGTGGTTCCATCACAGAAAGCCACAAAATCACTTTCCAGAACATTCTCATTCACAGTTCCATGCTGGTGGAACACTCTCCCCACCCTCATCCGGAATGCAGAATCCCTGACAACATTCAAAAAACAGCTGAAAACCCATCTCTTCCGTGAGCACCTAACTTCATAAAAAAAAAAAAACCTTTCCCTTTAAACCCTCACTTATCATGCTTATGCTACTCTGAATAATGCCTGAACCTCGTATTTTGAGCACTTCTTGCGTTGTTGTTGTTGTTGTTGTTTTTTTTTTTTTTTTTTTTTTGCCTCTTCATGATGACTCGCTTAATTTAGTCCTGATTTGTAAGTCGCTTTGGATAAAAGCGTCTGCTAAATGACTAAATGTAAATGTAAGAAAACGCTCACTGCCCGGAGTTTTTCTCCAAGAGCAGGGATGTGCTGGCCCACGTCTGGCCCCGCTGCCCGCTCTATGCTTTTCCCCCCGTCGCGCTCCTACCTCAGGTATTAGAGCGGATCAGGGAAAACGGATGCTCAGTGCTACTAGTGGCTCCGTTCTGGAAGAACCAGGCTTGGTTCCCAGTTCTGATGCAGCTGACGAGCGCTGCCCCATGGCCAATACCAGTGAGGAGGGACCTCCTCTCTCAAGCCAGGGGCTCGATCTGGCATCCTCGCCCGGAGCTTTAGTCCCTACATGCGTGGGCCATCAACGGGTACCCTCTGATCTCCCAGAGGAAGTGTTAAACACGATCATGCAGGCTAGAGCTCCCTCTACGAGACGGCTCTATTCCTCAAAATGGTCAGTGTTTTCCAGCTGGTGCGCAGCACGCGGCTTTTCACCCCTGGACTGTGGAGTGACGGAGGTTCTCTCCTTCCTACAAGAGCTACTGGATGAGGGTAGAGCCCCATCCACGCTCAAAGTCTATGTGGCGGCTATAGCAGCGTTTTCTAAACCAACGCTTGGTCAGTCACTGGGAAGGAACGATCTGGTCATTCGATTCCTTAGAGGAGCTAAGAGGTTAAATCCTCCCAGACCTCCCTCAGTCCCCATATGGGACCTTTCTACGGTCTTGGAGGCCATGAAGGGTGCCCCATTTGAGCCAATCCAATCAATAGATATCAAACACTTGTCTTTCAAAACAGTGTTTCTTCTGGCTCTCGCTTCAGTAAAGCGCATAGGGGACTTACAAGCACTCTCAGTGAGCGCGACATGTATGGAGTTTGGGCCAAATGACTCGAAAGTCATACTCAAACCGAGGCACGGGTACGTCCCTAAATCCCTCAACACACCGTTCAGGGCCCAGGTGATTTCCCTGTCTGCCCTGCCGGTCTCTAACGAGGAAAAGGACGCCAGCTTCCTTTGCCCGGTCAGGGCGTTAAGGGCTTATGTGTCTCGCACGTCTGTTTTCAGACAGACAGAGCAGCTCTTTGTTTCACTCTACGGACGTTCTAAGGGACTCACTGTGTCGAAACAGAGTCTATCCAGATGGATAGTCGATGCTATAGCGCTGGCTTACACCTCTAAGGGCTTGCAGTGCCCATTAGGTGTCAGAGCGCACTCCACGAGAGGCGTGGCCTCGTCGTGGGCTTGGTCTAGTGGGAATGCCTTGCAAGATATCTGTATGGCGGCAGGCTGGGCCTCCCCGTCTACATTTATAAGGTTTTATAACCTAGAGGTTCCCGCTCTGCAAGCTAAGCTGCTTGCGGTCTAAAATTGGTACTGTCTGCCCCGAATGTGTCCGGCCCAGAATACTGAAATGGCTTGAGCAAACGCTCGCTGATAGATCGCGCAGCTCTATGGGCAATGTGTAAGACCCACTATATTCATCAGTCCAGGCCGGGGTCGCCCTGACTGAACAAAATAGCATCACTATAACTGTTCCTTATAGGATGCTATATTATTATAGGAATGATGCTATTCTAGCCACTCTTCCTGGGCTCTCTGTGAGTCACTTATGATCATGTACTATATGAGCCCGGGCACTTGCCCTTGGGACTTTGGTGCTGGATCTTAGCATGCACGGCGTTTTACACTGTGTTCCCCTAGCGTAAGACTTACACAGTACGAGAGAACCTCTCGTAAGAGAACGTACTCGGTTACTAACGTAACCTCGGTTCTCTCTAGAGAGGGAACTAGTACTGCGTATCTTGCCGTGCCTGCGCGAGGTCCGGTTCGCTCCAGCGATGAAAAACCGGTGAGCTAGCCTTTCGATGCTATATTTATAGCCCCAGGCCACGCCCGTTTCGGCGGGACGTGACGTATTGGGCACGAAGCGTCCCCATTGGTACTGACGTCACGATAGGGCCTTATCGATAGGCTGCTGCAGTTGCCGCAGGGCAGCCAATAGGCGCGCGAGCCGTCTCGCCTATGTCTGCATGCTGCCGCAACGCGTTTTATATTATTTCAAAATTAAGGATAATTTTTTGGCTTCAGTATCTCGCGGAAAAGAGATTTTCCCCTAGCGTAAGACTTACGCAGTACTCGTTCCCTCTCTAGAGAGAACCGAGGTTACGTTAGTAACCGAGTACGTTTTATATAATAAAACATCCACACATAGAAATAGCACCAATCTTTTTTGTAGTTTTTGGTAGTGAACATTTACCAACAAGTATTGGAGAAATGTTATACTTTCCTTTATGAAAGACATAAACAGGGTTGCCAACTTTGGGACTTTGGCTGGAGTGAGACTGTAAAACATCATTGCACGTGCGTAACCCTAACCCTAATTTTAAAAACATCAGTCCTTGTTTACTTATATAGCCTAAACCTTGATTTATGGAGAAAAAAAAGTTTTTTCAAAATGTACAATTAATTTATTGATTGCACTATAAAAAAAATATAGAGGTGATTTAATAACAAACATGTAAAACAACAACATCAAAACAATAAAAATCTCAAAACAAAAGTGACACATAATAGTTACTCCACCTCCCCAGAAAACCCCAGCACAAGGTTCACACATTAGGCCTGTTGTGCCACAGTGGCAGTGTTGGCCTGCTCCACTCTGCAGCAGGAGGCTCGTATCTATGGGGTTCCATTTGTGCCGAAATTATGTCGACATGCTATCTGTCTATGCTGTGTGTCGTCTTCCATGTCTATGTGTCTGTTCACTGTCTATGTCTATGTCTGTCTGTCTATGCTGTGTGTCGTCTTCCATGTCTATGTGTCTGTTCACTGTCTATGTCTATGTCTGTCTGTCTATGCTGTGTGTCGTCTTCCATGTCTATGTGTCTGTTCACTGTCTATGTCTATGTCTGTCTGTCTATGCTGTGTGTCGTCTTCCATGTCTATGTGTCTGTTCACTGTCTATGTCTATGTTTGTCTGTCTATGCTATGTGTCGTCTTCCATGTCTATGTGTCTGTTCACTGTCTATGTGATTGCCCACATGATTCAACTTTTGTCTTTGTCCACTCAACTTACTCGTGTTATCTGTCCTTGTCGTTTGACTGTGTCGTCTTGCGTGTCAATGCTGCATGTGTCATGACTGTGTTTTTTCATTCTGTCATTGCTATGCGTCGTTTCCCTCTGTCGTTACTATGTGTCGTCTTCCATGTCTATGCTATGCGTCGTTACCCTCTGTTGTTACTATGTGTCGTCTTCTCTCTCTTGCTTCAATATTGTTCATTTTAGGTTAAACTCCCTTTAAGAAGCTTCTTTTTTTTTTTAAACATGCTTTTAGGGAAAGAAAAAAAAACAACTTCACGTACTTTCAGTTAAGATGGTTCAAAATATGTATACAGTTATAAATACTATATTTATATAGTTTACATTTGATTCAAATAAACGGGGATATCTTAGTACATGTAAAGTGTAAACATTGTTCGTTTACATAAATTACACAGCAAGACGACACAGTCAAACGACAAGGACAGATGACAGGAGTAAGTTGAGTTGACAAAGACAAAAGTTGAGTAGACGACAGAAGGAAACAACGCATAGTAACGGCGCATAGCATAGACATGGAAGACGACACAGTAACAACAGAGGGAAACAACGCATAGCAACGACAGAAGGAAACAACGCATAGTAACGACGCATAGCATAGACATGGAAGACGACACAGTAACGACAGAGGGAAACGACGCATAGCAACGACAGAAGGAAACAACGCATAGTAACGGCGCATAGCATAGACATGGAAGACGACACATAGTAACGACAGAGGGAAACGACGCATAGCAACGACACATAGCAACGACAGAATGAAAAAAACACATAGTCATGACACATGCAGCATTGACACGCAAGACGACACAGTCAAACGACAAGGACAGATGACAGGAGTAAGTTGAGTGGACAAAGACAAAAGTTGAGTCATGTGGGCAATCACATAGACAGTGAACAGACACATAGACATGGAAGACGACACATAGCATAGACAGACAGACATAGACAGTGAACAGACACAAAGACATGGAAGATGACACATAGCACAGACAGACAGACATGGACATAAACAGTGAACAGACACATAGACATGGAAGACGACACATAGCATAGACAGACAGACATAGACAGTGAACAGACACAAAGACAAGGAAGATGACACATAGCACAGACAGACAGACATGGACATAAACAGTGAACAGACACATAGACATGGAAGACGACACACAGCATAGACAGATAGCATGTCGACATAATTTCTGCACAAATGGAACCCCATACGTATCTGAAGCAGGGTTCAATCCGTTCATGAACGTTCATTGCGTCTGTCACATGACAAATGAACGAAAGACTCGGAAAGTAATTACTTATGTTCCCTGTAAATTATTTTTGACTGCATTATAATGATAAGAATGATCAGAATATGATAAAGACTGCGTAAGTGGATGTGTCCGGGGAATTTGGCTGTTAAAAGTATAACATTTAAAGCCCCTTAAATGAACGAAATGACTCGAAAAAAGATTTGTTCATTTTAATGAACGAGATCGAACAAACGAGTGAGTAAAATGATCCTTACTTCCCATCACTCACAGGGTGCCATCAAGTGCCAGTCTGTTCCTGGTGTCAGTCTTGTTAGGCCAATAAATGAAAAGGTTTGCTCAGCATCTGCATTTGACTGTGGCAGACTCAACACAATCTGGGCAACCTCTGATAATTTTTTTGATCATCACACAAAATGGGGAAAAAGTTTTTGCACTTTAAAAAAAGCAAAAATGTTTTTCATAATTTTAATCACATTTCCTGCATTTACATACCTTTAGGGACTATGGTGATACAAAATCCAGGAAATAATTAAGTTGATTATAATGATAAATTCTGCCAAAAAGAATATAGTAGGCTACTAAACTATGTATAAGAAAAATATGTCTTACTTTCTTTATTGTTTAATAGGGGCCAATTTGCCAAGACTTGAGAGAATAATTTTATAAAGTCAAAAATGTTCACCATTAATGTTTTGTGTGCAAATAAAATTTAAATAATGTGAGACTCAATTTCAATAGAAACAACATAAAGACAGTATATTTTAAATAATTGTTTAATGCCTTTTTTTATGAATGAAGGCCAGTATCACTGTAGCTACTGATGTCTCCATGAAAAAGATTTTTTACTTTTGAAAATTATAACAACTTTTAATATAAGTGAACTTAAAACTTTCCTCACATAAACCCAAAAATAAATGTAATAGTTACATGTGCCCTTCCTGTCTAACAGGTATGAAATATACAGAAATTGAATTAGGTTATCAAACAGTCTGCACTGCATAAATTATGAATTAAATTAGATGAATCCTTATTAAAGCTACAAGTGTTCTTTAGTCAAGAGCAGTTAGTGATTTTCTCTGTTCCCTTTGTTCTAATTAGTGGCTGCTGTCACTTTAAAATCTGCTGCTGCTGACAGGCTCTCACGCATCTCATTTTCTCATTTACTCTTGTTCATGTTGTTAACCTTTAGATATCACCATGAAAATTACTTGCATCAAGACAAACAAAAATTGCATTACAAGTTTTTTTTAAATTGTTTGTTAACATGGACAAACGGTGCATAATCTAATTACGTATGTGCTCATTTGCATAAATACCACAACAGATCTAACATTGGGTATAGCCAGGTGAAAATGTCTTGTTGAATCTTGTTAACACATAACAGTAAAATACTTAATGGTCTGAATGGAACCCATTTAGGCTACCCATGAGCATTAATACATAGAGGCAGGAAGAAGTACTTTAGAAACCAGCCTTTATTAATTATTATTGCAGAGATGGGGTTTAGGGCTGGGTCCGTGAGACTGTTTCTGGGGATTCACTTTTTATGTTACTTACCTTTTGTCTTCTGCATTCTCCTTACCATTGTCTCCTGTTCTTCCCTCAGACTCGTCCCCCAGGACCCAGCCTCGCCCAAACCCAATCTCTTAAAAATAAAGGCTGGTTTCTAAAGTACTTCTTCCTGCCTCTATGTATTAATGCTCATGGGTATAGCCTAAATGGGTTCCATTCAGACCTTAACATTAAGTATTTTACTGTTATGTGTTAACAAGATTCAACAAGACATTTTCACCTGGCTATACCCAATGTCTAGATCTGTTGTGATATTTATGCAAATTAGCACATACATAATTAGATTATGCACCATTTGTCCATGTTAACAAACAATTTCAAAAAACTTGTAATACATTTTTTGTTTGTCTTGATGTAGCCTAAGCAATCAACTTAGTGATTTTCGTGGTTATATCTAAAGGTTAACATTTTTACCCTATTCACGTAAGAAAAAGAATGAATAGGCGTATGAATAGACTATATGGGTCTTTTTCGAAACTTTCCCCTAATGGGATTCTTCAGGGCTTTTTTTCCCTTACTCAGGACATATTGAGGATACAAAATCAGTTGAGTTTGCTTCTGTTGCAATTTGTTCAAGCTTGACCCCCATTTTGGCTTAAAATGACTGGACTAGGCTAACACTGAAAAGACAGTAATGCGCAGAAACCTTCACCCGCTTATCGGAAACTGTCATTGGATCGATTGGACAGGCCTTCCAGATAAACAGATTTCTACACTATGGGCCCTATCTTGCACCCAGCGCAATTGACTTTGTACACCGACGCATGTTTCATTCCTATTTTGCACCCGCGCAAAGCACGTTTTTCCCTCCACAGAAGCACATCGCTAAACTAGGGAATGAACTTGCGCTCCCTGGGCGGTTCAGCGCAAAAAAGGAGGCGTGTTACGGCGCAAACAATCCCTGGTGCTATTTTACTGTTCCATAAAACAACTGTGCCACTGGCCAGAAAAAAACCTAGTCTAAAGTCAGTGGCGCGTTGTTCATTATGCTATTTTAACCCTCTGAGGTCTGAGGTGTTTTCTGGGCCCTGGAGGTGTTCTGACATGCTCTGACATTTCTGGTTATTTCTGTTACTTGTGACATTTTCATGGCTAAAGTCTAATTACACTGTATTCAGCACAAACTCTGCTACAATAATATATCAGCAGCATGTATGTAAAAGTTTGTAGTTTTGAGATAATGACATTTATGCGTGGTTTGTGAAAATACAAAAAAAAATTCTCACTGAAATAAGGCCATGAAACCCCTACTGATTATTTCTTCACAAGACTTTTGAAAATTGTATGACGTAGCCTAGAATATTTGCTGCAAAACTATGTGAAAATCACCCTGACTGCTCATTCAGAGAAGACAATATATTGATTTAAAAATTTTACGACGTGTTTTGTGTGAATAAGCCTTATGCGAGAACTCATTAATATGTATGGTTTTTCTCACCTGAGAAAGACAAAGAACCTCCCCTAACGGCCCTATTAGGAGCTATCAGGCCCCTTTAATTCTGAGCAACCTTGCACAATACTGTAAATGAGGAGATTTAAAAAAGAATGGCTTTTAAATTGTTTGGATTTATTTACACAACATAATCCAAATAGACACAACAAATGGCAAAAAAGCACTTATTGAAAGACAGAGACCTTTGTGCCATTCCTAAAAACATTGTACCTTTCATTTCCAAGGTGTTTTATTTTCACTTTACCATGTTCATGTTCCAGAGACTCATGTGAATGTTGAAGTCGGCAGGACTCAGTGGCATCTGGGCCCTGAAAAAAAAGTGAACATACTGATATCAAGAGAAAGGCCTGCACGATTGTGGAAATAAATATTAGATTTTTCTGGTTAAAATTGCTTTTTAAAATTCACAGAATACACACACACACACACACAAATGTTTCCAACAATATATAAAATAATGAACACCAGGTTTGTTGTGCCTTGTAGGCATAGGCTATGCGCAGTGCTGGGTAAAATAATAATAGCAATAGATAGCAGTATAAATCTTCCAAAATATTTCAGTAACAACCAAGCTAGAGAAAAATATATTGATGTTACTTCAAATGTTTCCATTCGTTATGATGATATGAAATGAGATAATAGTAAAAACATGAAGCCGTTTGGTGTGTTTTGCTTTTCAAATTTTCAAATGATACATTCAAACGCGATCGCGCTGCAAAATCTGATACATTCAAACGCGATCGCGCTCAAATATAAAACATTATGGTTACCATAAAGCTTCAGAAACCTGGACATTGTTTCGACTACAACCACTAATGGTCGGATCTTATGTACCTCCAAACATGCATTGGAACTGCTACATCTTACTGTGTGAAGTGGTAGATTTGATCATGGCCCCAGTGGTTAGAAGATCGTGGATACCCTATCTTGAGGAGAAAATTACAGAGTTTTTGGCAACATTTCATGAGCTTTTCCCTGGTGGTGTCATTCCAAAAATGCATTTTTTGGTGCACTATCCTTCACTTACAGTATGCTGAAATATGGGCCATTAATTCATTTGTCTTGTATGCGCTTTGAGGCAAAACATCAATATTTCAAGAAAATGTCTACTGTTGTTTGCAACTTCAAGAACATCACCAAATCACTTGCTAGAAGACATAAGCTGAGACAATGCTGGGAGCAAGCTCAGAAGAAAAGCATTGGATATGAAGTGTGCCATGCCTCAGGAGCTTGTGATGTCCCATCAAACACCCTGCCTTCTTTAGTTTTGGCCACACTGGAATCACAGATTGGAAGAACTCTGTCAAATGAAGTCCTACAAAAAACAAAATCCATCACAGTTAACAATACAGCTTATAAAACTGGAGAATGCAAAGGAATTTGACACTGTACACACTGAAGAGATTCCACTTTTTCTCAAGATCAAAGCAATATATGGACACGGTGGTTCGTGGTACATGTTTGGAAAAATACTCTCTCCATTCAAATTTGACAGTCATCTCCATGCATACAAAGTTACCGAAACATCTTGGTGTGCCCTTGAAGTAGGGAAAGAGTTAGCTTTCCATGGACTGGACACTTATAAAAACCTGGAAGGAACTCTTTTGATCCCCTTGCGGCATCGGATTACTAAACATTAGGATGTGTATGTGCATTTATACACAATTCTTAATGCAGTTTGGTGGAAAATATCAAAGGCCTACTGACTCTTGTTGTTTTTACAGAGAATGAAATTGATGGGGACACTTTTGTAAACCTAACTGAAAATATGATATCAAAAATATTTCCGAAAATGAAGGATCAAGTTAAATTTATAAGATTACGGCAAAGCCTAAAGACTGAGATGCCTTCTAAGACCACACACACCAATCATGAGTAAGTATGTTAAAATGCACTGAGTACTTTTTTGCACTTATATAAATAAAGAATATTGCTAGTAGCTAGGTATGTAATCCTTTTCAGATACGTAGCCAAACAAATGATTGTTAATAATTTATTTTTTTAACACTTTTTGGGAGGACTTGAAATATTAAAACCACAGATCAGAATCTTGCGATGGCCAGTGTTACACTCACTTATACTGACACCTACTGACGTGCATCGTGCAGCATCATGCAAAAATAACGGTTTACAGTAACGGACGTGACTGTTAAAATGTTATTCGTAGTGACCCATGATAGATTTATTTAGTGTTTTTCATAGAATGGGCAGTTTGTGACTTTTGTGAGATAAACAACATAAAGTAGCACTGGTATTACAAAACATTCAGTGGCACATGCCATCAAATCAAATAACACTTTTAAAAAATATATTAATGACTTTAATTGATATTTAAAATATTACAAAATTAGGCTATTTATTTAGGATTTTGTGTCACAATTACGTCAATATAGGTGCTCGATTAATCTAATTAATAGCGTATCAGATCATGCTGGTTAGACTGAATAATGAAAGTAAACACTTTAAGAACATGACAAAGAGTTTTTCAATTTCATAAAGCCTTTAATACTTCCTTGATATTGTTATCTTGAAGGTTATACGTGATTAATTAATATTTTTCAATTTAAGGAGTCATGGCATGAGATGCTTAAGAACAAATTCAAGAAAGAAAGATCACCCTTGGTTGACATTGAAGAGATAAAAAAAGTTTGCAGCAGATTCGGGAAAGTAAAGAACCAGATGACTTCTCAGAGCATCCAACAGACAAGTGTCACCGATAAGTTAACTAATAAAGAAATAAGTATGCCAAATGATACTACACCTTAATTGATATTTACAGTAATGGATGTCTTTATTTATTTTTTTTAGACTGAGGATCTATCTGTTATTCAAGACATGCACCAAAAGAGACAAAGGTCTGAAGAGGTAAGAGTCACAAATAGAATAATCTTCAGGATTTAAGATATTATTTAAGAATAGCATACCTATAAGTATGTTTTTTTTGTGGAAAGAGTGAATCAGGAGAAGATGAATACAGCATAGGGATCCACTTGGAGAAAATGAGAACAGAATGCTTGAAGAGGACACCAAATATCCGACTTTTACAAGACTGCATGGCACGGACAAGGAATGAGAGGGCAGACTATGTGAAACATCACTCCACAAAAGAAATACTATCACGATATCCAGCCCTTAAAATCCCCTCAATTGTGAGTAGAATTGTATTCCAAATTATGACTTCAAGGAAATGAACATTTGCACATTTGAACATTTTTTGTTAATATTTTTTTTCCTTAACAGCTTGTATTAGAGTTTGAAAGCATACTTGATGCAAACTTTGAAAAGAACATTCTGAAAAATCTTAGCTATTTTTACAATTTTACATTTAAGGTCTCTCAATGGCTGCTGCTGTCCTGCTGCTTCCACTTTTATTCAAAGAGAGTCCAAGATCTCTATATCTTATCAATGAGGTATAGTATACTTAAAAAAATAGTTTTGTATGCCCCATCTCTTTGAATGTGTGCAGGTTCCACTATAGAGTGGTGCGGGAATGACGTCAAAACCCCACACCCTGGTTCCCTCGAGATTATATGGAATTTATAATGGGGGTTTTCAATTTATTAGTAAAATAAAGCCTGTGGTAAACATAATTTGACAACATTTTGTCACCCATGCATACCGAAACCGTGAATTTTGAAGCAATTTTCATTTTTGGAAAAGTATGTTTCTAATAATTATATATAAGACTATATAAGACAATGTGCATATGGAGTTTACAGTGTAAAACAAAATGTCAAAGTATCATCAAGTTATGTTTAGCACAGGCTTTATTTTGCTCATATATTGAAAACCCCCATTATAAAACCACACTGGAAACTCTCAAAGGAGCCAGTGACAAATGACTCTTCTGTGTTCTGATGTCATTCTGATGCACCACTCTACATCACCAGCAACATCGAGGGAGTAAATGAGGAGAGCATTTTGGGGGAACTTTTCCTTTAATGGTGTCCTATAAATTTGTGTATAATTTAAATTTATAATTACATTTTCCCACTGAGATCCACTTCTAATTGTATTCTTGCAACCAAAACATTCATTATTAGTTTTATGACTATATTTAGACTAGAACATCCTAATATTCAGCTAATTCACCAGTTATGATGTCACAAAATCACAGATTTCTTAATGACCAATTCTTTTTTTAGCTTTTTGAAAATGTTTGAAAAAAATTATAATCATAAATGGTATTTTAACTGCTATATATAATTATACCTTATTAGCATTATCCTTTCTTTGTTTAGGAACCCCGTGCACCCAACCCTGTGCTGTACATAAAGGGACGTGCCTTGGTTGAAGAGTCTCTCCTAGAAATATTGATGGAAGGGGAGAAGGTCTGTGAAGTGGATGATCTGACCATGGCTCTTGTTGTTCTGATGGCAATACACTTCATCTTCAACATTGAGTATGCTGCAAAGATGAGAAACACCCTGAAATTTGTTGAAAAGTTTTTAATGTGCCATAACGCAGAAACCAAAATACCACCCACAGTGATTAAAATGGCCAATTTCTTGTTTGACTGAATGTGTGTGTGTGTGTGTGTGTGTGTGTGTGTGTGTGTGTGTGTGTGTGTGTGTGTGTGTGTGTGTGTGTGTGTGTGTGTGTGCGTAAATACATGATGTAAATACATGGAATGAGTTGTTGTGAACTTTATATTTTTTCCCATAATATTCTGAATATAATATAAATAATAATAATAATAATATAATATAAATAATATAAAATATATCACCCAGAGATTAAAATAGTCAATTTTGGCCAATTCAATATATTGTATGAGTGTGTGGGTGTGTAAATACATGATGTAAATACATTAAATGGGTTAATAATATTTATTGTGAATATTCAGTTGCATTCTGTTAGTTTTTTTCATGAAATGTAATATTCTATATTCTATATTCTCTATATTCTATTCCAGTTTTTAATAAGTCTTCATTTGTACTTTCTGTCCTGTGTTCAAATTTGTATATGCCTATATTAAATAAATATTTCAAGAAGAATAATAGGTTGTGTCTGTGTTGTGAAATGGGATTAAAGTAGTAATGTATAATAATAATAATAATACATATATATACATACCAAAAGTGTGTCCAAAAAGGTTCAAAAAAGGTTCAAAATGGAACCCAGGCGGTTCATTAATGCACCCTTAAGTAAAGGTTCCAATTAGAACCTTTCCAAAAAGGTTCAAAAATGAACCTTAAGGTTCCCCCACAGTTGCAATTTCCAGGAACCTCAAAGGGTTCATTTTTGAACCTTTTCTTCTTAGAGTACAGTACCGTGTAATCATATGGATCCTTGATGAAATATCTGCTGTACTTTTCTCGTCATACAGCTACAAAACAGTGTCCTACATAGCATTTTATGAAGACAAACACAATTTATCCCTTTTCTAAAATTCCAAGGGCCATTTAGAAGAAAGAGACAATATTTTTGTTCACAAAAAAATTATTTATTAGCCCCAGTTATGAATTATGATGACTCCCGTAGATTACTCTCCTACGGCTTGCCACTCTTCTTTAACTGTTTTTTCTATCCTCCTGTCAAAGTGCTTCTGCTCACTGCTCATTAAAATATATATTAAAAAAAAATTAAAAAGGACATCCATGGTGAATTTGATCTTGTCACTGTGGGTGTGTGTGTGTGTGCTGCCCAGAATTGATGTCAGGTGAGTGTGGATTGCATCAATTTGCTCCTGATCTTCAAAGTACAACGGCACAGGCACTTGTTGGTGGAACACTTTTGGAAAAAGTGTCAAGCCACTTCAATTTCTTTTGGCCACTGATGATGGACTGTGCAGAGAAAATTGAAAATGACATTAAAACATCTCTAAAAAAGAGATGGGTGTTTATATTTTATACAAGTTTAGAGAGAGAGCTTTTCATTTCCTTAAGTAGATAGCAAACACACACCTTTATGAGATGCAAGTTAAAGAGAACTTGGTAAAGACAGAGTATGATAAATCCCACATTAAGTGCACAGCCTACATTTTAGTCCATCAGTAAGCTTTTTTAAGAAAAATTTATATTAAGATATAAATTAGATAATTAGATCATCTCATTTATAAGAAACAACTTAAACCAGAATCTACATTCAAACCATATGGGAAAAGTTTTTAATGTGTGTTTTATCATTTATGACGTTGGAAATTATCAAAATATTTGAGTGAGTGTGCAGTTTAACTCTTTACTTAGAGAGAGAGATTTACATATACATATTTTATAAATGTGTCTTTTGTGTGTTCACACCATAGACTATAAAAAAAAAGAAACAAGTTCACATATTTCCAATATCTACTGGAATGCAACAAAATAAAAAATAAATAATAGATTTTATTAATTAATTTATTTAAATTAAATCAAATCAAATCAAATCAAATGGCCTATTTGGTGTGATCATCCCTTGCCTTGTTTTCTCCTAATGCAATTACAGTACCAGTAGATTTTAAATCTTGAGGATTAAAAATAAATAAAAAAGATCACGTGACAGGCAGTATGAGGAGCAAATGCGCACTGAGTTTTTAGAAACGAAACCGAAAGTGTTAAACGAAAGAAAACCACTTTTGAATAAGAAATTATTTAAGAATATAAAACTCGTGAAAACTCGCGAATTACAACAAACGTATCAGTGAGAACACTCGTTTAAACAGACTAAATGTTAAAAATTAATAAATGTAATGAAAAAAATTGCGTTGCATTTACAATCCTGTGGGTGAAAACAGGGGGTGCCCCCACTAACTGTGCACCTGGCGCCATCCTCCATCACCACCACAGTTCTCAGCGCGAGCGTTGATTCATGCTTCAGCAAAAGGAGGATATCACATTGACCAGTTAATCGTTAACAAAGTTTATAAACAGCCGAGAAATCTCTTCCTCCAGATACTGGACTTTGCTTTGGACTCGTAGCCCACCATGTGACAAGCGAACACTGTGAAGGACAGAAAAGAAATCTAAGTCTAAATTCTCTTCAGACTTCAAGTAAGTTTTAGCTTTCTTATTATATTATTTAGTTATTTTGGGAAATATAGTATTGATTTTATACTGTTTATCACCATAATTTAAATTTCTAAGTTAAAGAAGTCCTGTTTTATCCCGGAAGTATTATAAGCCTGTTACTCCAAACAGACGCAGATGCTGCTAGAAATGAACTTAGACGAATAAATATTTTGAAGATGATGAAAGTTAACACATGAAGTTTATTCGAAAGGGTTATTTCAAACGAATAATACAAGGGTTTTCCTTTTTCTTTTCGGGCGGTTGCTTTGTGATAATGCGAAATCGAAAGTATTTTAAAATAGACCTTCAGAGATAAGACAGATAAACCTCAAAGTGAATGTGCGTTTATGTCAAATATATTTAATAGTAATAATAATCTGCTGAATATAATATTTTGGTTCACACAGATATTAATTATGTTCGCTTCCCTGCGACTTATTAATAAAGATGCTTTGCTACTGAATGGCTACATTATTACTCTCTAATGCTTATTATATATATATATATATATATATATATATATATAGCTAGCTGTGCATGAAACAATTTGAATGCACTTTGCTTTATGTCATGTGGTTCTTTGCCTCCATGTTGTGCTTTAAACTTGTTTAATTTACAGCTGGTCATGGATTATCCCTTAATTAATGATCTGAAGTATTAAAACGCCATTTTGTTGCACTACAAGGCAGTATATTTGTTTGTAACTTCTCATTAACATATTGTCATCTCCAGGTCATGTTGAGCTGACTGTTTTACAAACCAGTGCTGATCTGTTTGCACTGGTCGTTCAGCTGCAGTAATGTCGGAGGAGCGAGGAAAGGACTCTCTCTCTAAGATGAGTCTCTCAGAGAAACAGAGGTAAGACTGCAACTGTTTTCACACTATTGTTGTGCGCAAAACTTTAGTTTAAAACTTCCTAATGTTTTACACAATTTACACTAATTCTAGAACACACAGCTTGTTTGCATCCAATCGAATCTGTGGAGTGAAAAAAAAAAAAACTTTTGGCAAATCAAATGTTAAATACAGCAAAAGATAACTAGTGTGTTTAAAGTTAATGTCTGCTGTTAAAGGAGAACTCCGGTCAATTTTAACATTGAGCTCATTTTTTTGTACATTTGGAGTGCTGTCAATACAGAGAACAACGACAAAAATCGGTGTTGCCTACACCGAGTTATTCTATTTTTAAAATTTGCACCCTGTTGACTTCAATAGGGCAAGTAGTAAGCCTGCTTTTTAGCCTCTTAACATCCTTTAAGTGTCATTACAAGTGCACAGAAAATGTGAGTGATTCCTTCCGAGTGAACACGAGTGAGTCTGACTGCAGTAGATGTTAGAGATATTAATAAAAACGAAGTTAATTCAGCCAGCGCTCAACCTTTGTTTACATTCTGTTTTCGGTGGAAGGCCATAGTAATCGATTGTCGAGTTCACGCGCGTGATCATTGGTAACTAAACCTATGCGCGTGAACTCGACAATCGATTACTATGGCCTTCCACCGAAAACAGAATGTAAACAAAGGTATGAGCGCTGGCTGAATTAACTTCGTTTTTATTAATATCTCTAACATCTACTGCAGTCAGATCCACCCGTGTTCACTCGGAAGGAATCACTCACATTTTCTGTGCACTTGTAATGACACTTAAAGGATGTTAAGAGGCTAAAAAGCAGGCTTACTACTTGCCCTATTGAAGTCAACAGGGTGCAAATTTTAAAAATAGAATAACTCGGTGTAGGCAACACCGATTTTTGTCGTTGTTCTCTGTATTGACAGCACTCCAAATGTACACAAAAATGAGCTCAATGTTAAAATTGACCGGAGTTCTCCTTTAAGATAGAAATAATAATTTATATAGTTTTCGTTAAACTGTATATAATTACCATTTGGAACATCAAATGTCTTGTTCTGCTCTTTGTCATTAGTGAAAGATCAGACTCTGTTACCGTTCAAAAGGTGGTGATCACTCTCTTAATCTTAATTATTAGCAAGCAAGTAAAGATTTTTATCTGAAGTCGGGCTGAACGATTAAACACTGTTATTGCACTCCTGACATTAAATCAGACCCTCAGTCAACATAGTAAAAACAAGAAATAGTATAGATGTTCAGAATGGAAAAAACATATCTTAACTCAATAAGTTTTGCTGTAACTTCCGCTGGTCGTGTCATCATCAAATTTCTTTGGTTTTGGATATGCATCATTAAATTGATCCTTATTAGATATTTGAAGCATTTGGTATGAAACTGTACTTTTCACCATTCTCTCCACTAAATCTGAAATAAATAGTATTACACATGGCAGGTACACTAACACCAAAACTATCACTATACTAAAATTGTTATAATTTAAACAAGAACTTTCACATTTTCATAATCCCGTTATTACTTCATAAATCTCCTGGTTTGATGTCGTGCAGTGAGTTATCCGCTGCCTTTCCTTGAGCTGCTTTTACCTAAACATAAATGTTAGATAGAAAAGAAGACATTTCTTTACAACATGCCATGTTCACACAACTCAGTTGATGGCACTCGTTGTTTAATCCCTTCCATTCCCATAAATGGGGTCTTCCAAACAATATCCAAAGCAAAGATCTTTTTTTCTTTTCTTTTCTTTTTTTTCCCCAAAACAAAAGTTACCACCACCCCCCGCCGGGGGTCTTATTGCATTAGAAAAATTCAAATTGTGATCTGTCCAACAAGCGAATACAACACCTCCGATGCCATCAAGGACTGAATAACCTGTTTGCATAATGACTGTGGCATAAATGTGACCATGGCGGGTCCTGTAAACAAGTTCCACTCAGCCCTTAGTTGTTATCGTGATGTTCACCTTCACCAGATCACCTAGCTAAATTAATCCGACATCGAGGATGCTATTCAATATAAGCAATATCCATCGACGACACCTGCAAGATACTTGTTACTGTGATTTCAGCCGCTTTCAAACTGTGTATGAGAGACGTGGCGGCGCGCCTTGCCAGTTTAAATTTGATGAGCACACACGCCTAAACGCAATGCACAGACAGCAGCTGTCACAGCGCGTGCACTAAACTAAATTCTCTTTATCGTCTTATTGCATTTAAAGTGTCAAAAACACAAGGTTCTGTGTGTATCAGTGTATTCTAGATCCCTGCTTTACTGTAGTTCTTAAAGGGCTGATAGAATGAAAAACCAAGTTTACCTTTGCATAGTTGAATAACAGCAGCTCGGTGGGTAAAATGGCCATACACAGAATCTCAAAATCCTATGTCACCTCCTTAAAGGGATGGTTCGGAGTAAAATCAACCTGGGTCCTTTGCACCATGACCTCGAGCCAAACATCCCCAAAGAAGCTTTTTTTCCCTTGGTTGAACATTATTAAAGTTAGAGCTTATTTAGAGATATCAGCCGGATGGTTTAGTGTAGGCGCTAATGGATCCTATGATGTATCTCGTAAAATATCCTACTAATAATGCCCAGAATGGTACCAAACTTCTACAGTACTACAAATAGGTTCTGTACTCATAAAACGAGGCATTGGAAAGTTTGTAAGTACATCAGGAGTTTATTCAAATAACACTTGCCTGACGGCTCATGCTATTGCTAAGCCGGACGTCGACATCACTTCAGTGGTTTGGGAAAAGCATGTACAAGTCCTGGCAAGTGTTATTTAAATAAACTCTTGATGTATTCACAAACTTTCCAATGCCTCGTTTTATGAGTACAGAACCTATTTGTACTTGTTTGGCTCGAGGTCATGGTGCAAAGGACCCTAGGTTGATTTTACTCCGAATCATCCCTTTAACTTAAAAAAGCAGTAGCTATGTAAGCTAACAGAACTGTATAGCAGATGTAGATATCAGTTACAGTGGGACCTCCTGCAATAAATCGATTCTGTTTGCTCTTTGTGTATTAGGGAAAGATCCGGCTCACCTGAGTCCAGCCTTGTGTCTATGAGGAGTGACCAATCAAAAGATGGTGAACTGCCAAGCTTCAGTGAGAAAAGGACATCTACCAAAAGGTATTTCTTGTGTTTCTTGTTGGTCACATATTTACTGTGTTAGAAAGTATTTCAGTGAGTATCATGAAACTTAAAACCTTTTTCTGAAATGATCAGTGTTGGATAGAGGTAATATGCTGGTTTGATAATTGTTTGACCAAATTATAAAGACATCTGTGAATCTTTTAGTTTCCATGTGATTTGTTGTTTTGTGTGATTTAGTTACAAAGGACAAAAGACCACAGTAAATATTGGTGCACGGTGGGAAAGTCTAAAGGTTCAAAAGGGAATGAACAGTGATATTTTAGAAGATATTTCGTTCCTGCAGTTAATGTTGTTGCACAGAGACACAAATTTAGGCAAAGGACACAGCGGACTAATGAAACTTTTAATCAGTTCCTGGCTACTTTACGGGAGCTTACGGTTGCATGTGATTTCGGAGAAATGGAAAAACAAATGTTACATGACCAGCTTGTGGAGCGAGCAGCTAATTCATGCGTTCAGGACAGACTTTTGCTTGAACCTGACCTCACGCTGAATAAAGCTGTCTCAATAGCAGTGCAAATGGAGACCGCATTAAAGAACTCAGAGATTCTTTCAGCTACTTCACAAGTACGGGCCATACAGAGTCACCGGAATGTAAAACAAAGGGACAGAAAGACAATACCTTCCTCTTCGCCAGATCAACAACCATCTGGCTAAAAAACCTTCATGCCCAGCCATCAAAGCAGTATGCAATTCATGTGGAAAAATTGGGCACTTTCAGGGGCGGGTCTACGTGGTGGCCAGGGGTGCCCCAGGTGCCCCCCCTATAATATGTCTTGTGATTGGTTCATTTTACGGCCAATCAGTTTATAGACCTCTGAAGTTTGCGATTCAAAGAAGTGCAGCGCCAGAGAAACAACGGTGGCAAGTTCTGAGTGCAGCTTCTCTGCACTTAAAGGAGAACTCCGGTCAATTTTAACATTGAGCTCATTTTTTTGTACATTTGGAGTGCTGTCAATACAGAGAACAACGACAAAAATCGGTGTTGCCTACACCGAGTTATTCTATTTTTAAAATTTGCACCCTATTGACTTCAATGGGGCAAGTAGTAAGCCTGCTTTTTAGCCTCTTAACATCCTTTAAGTGTCATTACAAGTGCACAGAAAATGTGAGTGATTCCTTCCGAGTGAACACGGGTAGTTCTGACTGCAGTAGATGTTAGAGATATTAATAAAAATGAAGTTAATTCAGCCAGCGCTCATACCTTTGTTTACATCCTGTTTTCGGTGGAAGGCCATAGTAATCGATTGTCGAGTTCACGCGCGTGATCATAGGTAACTAAGCAACAGTGGAGACTCAGACTGTCAGCCCAGCCGATGACGGTGCTGTGTGGTGTTCTGAGAATATCAGATCTGATGGATAGTTCATCCGAATCAGATGTTGAACACACAGAGGAACTCGACAATCGATTACTATGGCCTTCCACCGAAAACAGGATGTAAACAAAGGTATGAGCGCTGGCTGAATTAACTTCATTTTTATTAATATCTCTAACATCTACTGCAGTCAGATCCACCCGTGTTCACTCGGAAGGAATCACTCACATTTTCTGTGCAGTTGTAATGACACTTAAAGGATGTTAAGAGGCTAAAAAGCAGGCTTACTACTTGCCCCATTGAAGTCAATAGGGTGCAAATTTTAAAAATAGAATAACTCGGTGTAGGCAACCCCGATTTTTGTCGTTGTTCTCTGTATTGACAGCACTCCAAATGTACAAAAAAATGAGCTCAATGTTAAAATTGACCGGAGTTCTCCTTTAAGCTCATAAAAACACATTTACGCACTACCATGACTCATGACAGACTCAGTAATCTTGGTGTCACGGTGCGTGTCCACTACAGCGGCAAAAGTCCGCTCAGTGCCGCTGGCAACGCTGTAACGTCTCCGCTTTGGGGTGTGTCTGTTGCGAGTGTGTTTAATCAAAGTTTTTTTCAACCCCCGGACAGTAGCCTATAATCATCAGCGATGCACGCGATTACATTTAGAAATAGACAAGCTTTGTCGAGAACTGCCCAACCTTTTGACGCTCTCGGTCGCTCTCAACGCTTTCTCCGGTCCGCTGTCAATCCCAAAATGCACTGCACGAGCGTGAAGCTTGACTTCTATAGGAATGAATTGAAAACGTTCGCTCCGCTCCACTCGCACCATGCCAGTGGACACGCACCGTAAGCATTGAGGTGAGGAGAGCCAAATGTCTTGACTTAGATGATTTTGTTAGACGGTTTGCCAGTCACCACTGAAACAGAAGAATCCAGCTGTTTTAGTTTAGTTTGCCTTCTTTCTTTTTCGACTGTTTTCCTCTCTTTCTGCTACTGTTTTTATTGTTTCTAAACTAAAGACTGTTCTTTAATATATTAGCAGATGTAATGGTTCCATATTTTATTTTAAAACAATTTTTTTTTTTTTTTTTTTTTTGTGTTTTCATTTTGAACTGTTAAAGTGCTAAAACTTTAACTCTGTGTTACTCAGCTTTTTTGTAAATTAACCTGCAAGAAATGTTGAATGAAACACTATGATGTTTTGGCCAAACCATTTGAATTACAGTGGGGGGATTCATTTTTTTTATTTTTTTTTATTTATTATTATTTGAAAGAGATTGTGAATAAAACTACTGTATATTGTAATGGCCAAACTAATTAAAAGAAAATAGTTGACATTGTTTCTGCTTCTGGGTTTTTAAAATTGCTCATTATTAAAATTGCTTTTATTTTATAAACTTGTTAGTTTTATGAAAACACTAAAAATAATAAACACTGGCTCTCAAATGTAACTTAATGGATATATACAGGGATGACAAAAAACTAAATTAATTAAAAATGTGCTTTATTACTACATTTGTTTACAAGTAACTTACAAGTAAGTAATCAAGTTAAAAAAAAAATCAATAGGATTTACGTAATATACTGTAGAATTTAGCTTTTTTTTTTTTGGTCACTGGCGGCCACCCCGTTTGGAGGCAGTGCCCCAGCATGGCCCCCCACTGAAAATGCTCTAGACACGCCCCTGGGCACTTTGCCAAAGTTTGCTGATCATCACAGAAACAGGTGCGTGAGATTGTTATACCAGAGCTCACTGTATTATACATGAATGATCCTAAGACGGTGACAGACAAAATTCTCTGTTCAGTGCAAATTAAAAAAATTATGGACATTGTCAACCAGTGGAGTTAATTGTGGACACGGGCTCATCAGTATCCATACTGCTCGAGAGCATGTACCCTAAAAATTTTGCTTCAGTAACAGTAAAGTTAGTTTCTTATTCCAAAGAGATTTTTCCAGTGATGGGCTGTTTTTCTACAGACGTCTTCCATGATGGTAGTACAGCAGGCACGTTCTACATAGTAAAGTCAGGCTCACCTTTTGAGATTCACGTCGATTAAAAATGAGAATTCTGAAATACTGCCAGTGCCAGTTCATACTGTAGGATGCACAAGTGGATTCATACACAAAGTGAAAGAAGGTTTCGTTCCTGTTCAGCAAAAATTGAGAAGACTGCCATTGTCAGTTAGGCAAGCAGTTTCAGATGAACTGTAAAACCTGTTGGAGCATGACATAATTAAACGGGTGTATGCATCTCCATGGGTCTCCCCAATTGTAGTGACACAAAAAAGGAGGTGGAATTTGCATGTGTGTTGATTTAAGGGAGCCTTATAAGGCTATAGTTGTAGATAGCCACCCTTTGCCCCATCTAGAGGAACTGTTGGCAGAACTGCGTGGGGCGATGGTGTTTTCAACCATAGACCTGGCCTCAATATATCACCAGGTTCCATTGCACCCTGAAAGTCGATTCCGTAATAAACGTGTCCCATATGGACTGGCTTCGGCCACGCCTGCTTTCCAGAAGATGATGACGGCTATACTGCACAGATTGCCAGGTGCTCAAGCCTACTTGGATGACCTAATTGTTTACGTCGACGCAGAGGACATCCATGACACTCACATAAAAGCTGTACTTCACTGTCTGAACAAGGCTGGTCTGAAACTAAATAGGCATAAATGTAAATTTAAGCTGCAAATCTTGCAATTTTTGGGGCACACAATTTCTAAAGAGGGATTACATCCAGACCCTGATAATGTAGCTGCTGTTGTTCACGCGCCTGCTCCTCATGACACGGCCTCACTGCGCTCATTTCTGGCCCTTACGTCTTGGTATAGTACATTTCTACCTGACTACGTAACAGTGGTTGAACCCCTGCGTGAAGTTTAGAGAACCTCCACTGACATGAACTTTCTCTGGACTGATAAGGCTGATCAAAGTTTTACCATACTGAAGACACTCTTGTCAAAGAGCCCCATTCTGTCTCTATTCGATCCCCGATTGCCAACTTGCGTGAGTACTGATGCTTCTGATTACGGTGTGGGAGGAGTCCTTTCTCGGCTACACGCTGATGGTACTGAGCGCATAGTGGCATTTCCCTCCTGAATTGTGGCATTTGCCTCCTGTTTAGCCACTTCTGTTTTACTGTTTTATGTTTGAGTCTGATACTGTTTTACTACTCCTGTTTAAGGTGCTCTTAGCTTTGCTGCTCTTATTTGTGCTCTGTGTTATGTAGGTATTCTTTTCTTTTAATCTGGCTGTTCTGTAAAGCACTTTGGTCAGCCAGTGGCTGTTGTAAAATGTGGTATATAAATAAAATTAACTTGAATTTGAACTTGAACTCTTTCGTCAGCTGAAAGAAAGTACTCGACTGTGGAGAGGGAAGCACTGGTTTGTGTGTGAAGTATTGAAAAATGGAGGACGTATTTCTGGGGTAGACATTTCTTTCTGCGCATTGACCACCAAGCCATGCGAATTGCTAGGTGGTCAGCCCGTCTGTTATGCTATTCCTATGATGTTGCTTTCCGCCCTGGGAGCTACAACACAACAGCAGACTGTCTCTCTCGACTCCCCTTACCTGAGACGAGTGAACCAACAGATGAACCAGAAATGGTCGCCACTGTTTCTCACTTACTTGCTTTGTCAGCCACTGAGTTCTCTTTTGCATCGGAGAGCTGCATCCAGTTAGCCTAACATCATAAAATGAAATAGTCTATGATTCAAATCCAGTCAATTGTTGTTTTGGTTGTGTATTTGGATTAGTTTTAATGTAACGGCACTCCTTAAAGAAAGTGCTAGGAATTAATAAACCATTTGTTTTGCTAATATAACTTGTTTTATATTGTTAAGTAAACATGCAATTTATTCTATTAGAACGCCTCATATACTGTATATGGGCTGATATGATATTAATCACCATTGTAGTTTTAGAAGTGAAATATATGTATGCAATTTATTCTGTATTAATCTGTGATCTTCATATATAAAGTATGTATGTTACTAACTAACTTTATAACCAAGTAGAATAGAGTGTTGTATAAGAAAAGACACTGTAGCTTGTTTTGTAAAAGTCTTTTATTTGTGAATCTGATTTATTAAGAACAGACAATGCAACTTGTTTGGTAAAAGCCTTTATTGTGAAATTGTTTTATTAAGAAAGACAATGGAGACGATTTTGTAAAGGTCTTTATTATTGAACTGTTGTATTCAGAGAGACATTGTATCTGGTTTTTGTAATAATCTTTATTGTAATAATGAATGCAAGAAATGACAATAATGTACTCATGTTTAAGTATTTAATCAATAGATAGAAGTAACATTAAGTAGTGAAAAGCATATATCCAAGAGAAGTAGAATTGGAAAGTATTACCTGTTTCTTTATAGATCAAGCGTAGAAGACAACAAAGGATCCAAGCGAAGAAAAGGAGAATAAAGGAAAGGAAGGCTTTTTATAAGAAGCTCTTGAAGGAGTTGAAAGGGTTAACAACAGATCAAGATTTTGGATTGGATCAATTATCTTTAGACGATTGAATATGTGATAAGTGGGTGTGAAACGAAGTATAAAAGCACAGTGTAATATGTCAACGTCAGACGCTGTACAGACCCCGTCAGCCTCTCCTCAGTTCAATGGTCTAAGCCTGCCACCTGGAGCTGAAGCTTGTGAACTGCCTATTTTATGCTTTGGTTTTTGTTTTATTTCTTTATAAACTAATATGTAATCCAGTTGATTTTGATATAATAAAAATACTTATAATCAATGTAAAAGAACGAGCCTGCTTTGAGTCTCTGCTATAGAAAGAATTGAGCTGAACTAAACCACAAAGCAGTCTTTCGACTGAACTGTAAGTATGTAAATCTATATACTTGTTGTTTAGATCGAATCTGACTTACTTTACCTAACCTGAGAATAAATAAAATAAGGTAGAAGGTGTTTGGGGATACACACCATAAAACAATATAAAGAGATAAATTGTTTCTTAAAGTAATTCTTTAAAGAAAATTGGAAATGTTGTGTCTGCAGAGTTATTATGTAGGCTAGTCACTAGATGACAGTGGAAGGAAGGAAAAGAAAAGAGTAGAAAAGAGAAGAAAGAAATACACACTTATGTCTGTGCTTGCTTCTTTATTTTATTACAAGACGTACAAACATCACAATATATATACATATTTTTTATGGTTGTATATACACAGTACATGATTTACAAATCTGTATATAAATCTTCTGTTCTGTTTCAGATGTATACATTATTTACTTCTTCACTTATTTAAATATTCTTCTGTTCTCGTGTCATAATATGTATGTTTATTTATGTACCAAGAGCTCCTGTAAAACCACAACAAATTCCTTTTTTTGCGCACACTTGGCAAATAAAAGCTCATTCTGATTGATTCATATACTGAAATATGACTCTGAAGTTTATTATCAATGTTGTGGATTTATTTTTGTTTTTAAAAACTTAAACAAAACAAAAAAGCAGTAGCTATGTAAGCTAACAGAACTGTATAGCAGATGTAGATATCAGTTACAGTGGGACCTCCTGCAATAAATCGATTCTCTTTGCTCTTTGTGTATTAGGGAAATATCCGGCTCACCCGAGTCCAGCTCAGTGTCTATGAGGAGTGACCGTTCAAAAGATGGTGAACTGCCAAGCTTCAGTAAGAAAACAACATCTACCAAAAGGTATTTCTTGTGTTTCTTGTTGGTCACATATTTACTGTGTTAGAAAGTATTTCAGTGAGTATCATGAAACTTTATTTACATTAAAACCTTTTTCTGAAATGATCAGTGTTGGATAGAGGTAATCTGTGACATCTGTGGATCTTTTAGTTTCCATGTGATTTGTTGTTTTTGTGATTTAGTAGCAAAGGACAAAAGACCACAGTAAATATCGGTGCAGAAATTGCACGGTGGGAAAGTCTAAAGGTTCAAAAGGGAATGAACAGTGATGTGGAACTGGCAACTTTTCTTCTCAACAGGTGGGGTCACAAACACAACTTTTAAATAACACAGTTCACATTTTAGTTTAATTTACAACACAAACAATTCACCATGTTAGAATTCATAATTATTGTTATTATAATTTTTTTGAAAGTGACCTGGCTTTTAAAATGTTGTACATTGTGCCTTTTAAAGAAAATTCAGCACCTTGCATACGTGTTAAAATACGTGAAGGGATAGTTCACCTAAAAATGAAAATTCTGTCATCATTTACTCACCATCAAGTTGCTGAATAAAAAAAGTTTCTATGCTTAACAAAAAAGATGATATTTTGAATAATGTTGAAGACCAAACAGTTGTTGAGCCCCACTCACTTCCATAGTAGGGAAAAATATTATGGGAGTCAATTGGGACCATGCACTTTTAGTTATGAACATTCTTCAAAATATCTTATGTTGAGGACAACAAAGAAATGTAGGCCTATACATGTTTAGAACAACTTAAGGGTGAGTAAATGACAGGATTTTCATTTTTGGGTGAATTGTCCCTTTAAAAAGACAACGTTTATTTGCTTTGTCACGTGAGTTGTGTGATAATATTCTCTTTGGCTATTGGACTGTGACATTGATGTCTTCAGTCAGTTTTTACAGATATTAATCACTAAGGATGCTTGCATATACCTTCATGAAATAAAAAAAATACCCCATAAGAAATAAAAACAGAAATCACTGGTAAAACTGATCTTGAGAATGATCTTATATTGTATACATTTAAAGCTCCTTATCAACATACTGTATATGTGTTGTAATGAATCCAGGCAAGTTTAAAGATAGAACCCATGTGCAGCTTTGATTATGATAAAAAAAAACATGACATGAATCAAGATCATGGCATGACGCTTACCGACAGCAGTTACAGTGGAACAAAACTAGACCAAGACACACGGCAAACATGAGGGCTTAAATACACACAAGACTAATGACTAGACAAGGGACACCTGTGAACAATGAAATGATGAACAAATGACAATATGACACAACAGACAAGGGAACACATGGCTGGATCACATGACTTGAACAGGGAATCACATGACAGACATGAAACAAGAACATGAAACATAACCAAATGTTGACATTTGTTTGCAAAAAAATGCTGTTTCCAGTTCTAGTTTTGTCTAATATTGCACATGCTGTATTTTATTAGATATACTTTAAACAATGACCACATTTATTTTGCTAACAGGATTCAGTATGAGAAAAAAACAGACTTTCAGAGTTGCCGCTTCAAGAAGTTCAGAGAAAATCTCAACTGGGTCTTTCAGGTATGGAAAAATATTGTTTTGTATTTATTGTTCACAATTATATTATAATAAACAAATGGGTTTTTCAACAAATGTAAAATAGTGTATTTTTATTTAAAAAAGACAACTAATTAATGTATTTAGCATTTCCCCTAGCATTTTAGTTGTGTACACATCCACATGTCAACAATGCTAGACTCATATATTTTCATGTTGGTAGACAAACAGCTTCATTAAACTTGCAATTATATGTAAACAATATTTAGCAACTCTACAATTCTGTATGATTTGTAATTTATGTATGATTTGGGGCACAGTCATATTGACATTCTGTAATGTTAATATTTGCCTACCTTAATTCTGGTATGTGTGTTACATTTACTGCCTTTGTCTAAGAAGTTAACAGCATAATCCAGCAGCAGCAATGCACCTGTAAAAACTGCATATAGGCAAACACTTGTTTCTCATTTAACGAGGTACTTTCAATAATTTTACCTAAAATTATTGCATAAATAGTTTGCTCAAGCTAACTGGTGTTCTGCAGTTTTTTTTTATTTGTAATTTGTTTAACCATATGTTTCATATATGGATGTGAATTTGGTTACATTTTGTTGTTGTACCATCTTTGTTTTTATGCTTTTAGGACCTTGAGCACAAAATAATTGTATTCCTAAAGAATGAGCTGGAAAAGTTTAAGAAATTACTAATAAAGGAGAACACCCAATACTTTGTGCAGGACTATGTAGATGAAATGTGTAGCATCAAAGAAGCAGCTCTTGATATCACACTGCACTTCCTAAAAAGTATGAAGCAAGATGAACTTGCAGATACTCTAAAAGGTAAGAGGCTCATGACCATCTGTCATGTTGTCACTTAAAGTCAGGAGAGAAAAGTATGATCAAGTATTTTAATTTCTGTTTGTGTGTTTAGATGAGCTTGTCTTTATTCATCAACAACAACAACTTAAATCGAACCTGAAGAAGAAGTATCGATGTGTGTTTGAAGGAATTGCAAAGCAAGGTGACTCCATAGATCTGAATGACATCTACACAGATCTCTATATCACTCAGGGTGGCAGTGAACAGGTCAATACAGAACATGAGGTGAGACAGATTGAGATTTCCAGGCGTGCTGAATCACAAGAGATACAGATTGAATGCACAAATTTGTTTGAATCACCTGAACAAGGTAAGCAGATCAGAACTGTACTGACAAAAGGAGTTGCTGGCATCGGTAAATCCATCTCGGTGCAAAAGTTTATTCTGGATTGGGCCGAACGAAAAGAAAATAAAGATATCAGCTTCATATTTCCTCTTCCATTCAGAGAGATGAACTTAAAGGAGAAAGAAAAACAAAGCTTGATGAACCTTGTTAGTCAGTTTTTCCCAGAGATAAAAAGACTGAACCTTACAAGAGAGGATAAATTCAAAGTCCTGTTCATTCTTGATGGATTGGATGAATGTCGCCTTCCTTTAAACTTTAAGGACAATGAGACGTGGCGTGATATATCGTCACCAGCCTCTCTGGATGTTCTCCTAACGAACCTCATCAAGGGAAATCTTCTTCCTTCTGCTCTCATCTGGATCACCACCAGACCAGCGGCTGCCACTAAGATTCCTCCTGACTGTGTTGACCGTGTGACAGAGGTCAGAGGGTTCAATGATGCACAAAAGGAAGAGTACTTCAGGAAAAGATTCACTGATGAGAAAATGGCCAACAGAATCATTGATCACGTTAAACAATCAAAGAGTCTCTTCATCATGTGTCACATCCCAGTCTTCTGCTGGATTGCAGCCACTGTTCTCCAGAACATTTTGGAGGAGAAAATAAATAATACAAAAAATCAGACTGAGGAGACCTCTATAACACTGCAGGAATCAAATACTGAAGACCTTCCCAAGACTCTGACACAAATGTACACACACTTTCTCCGCTTTCAGATCCAGCAGAGCAGACAAAAGTATGATGGAGAATACAGACCAGATGTTTCCTGGGATAAAGATGCCATCCTTTCACTGGGGAAACTGGCATTTCATCAGCTGGAAAAAAACAACCTGATCTTCTATGAGACAGACCTGAAGGACTGTGGTATTGATGCCGATAATGCATCAGTGTTTTCAGGCATGTGTACACAGATCTTTAAGGAGGAAACGGGAATCATTATTGGTACCATGTACTGCTTTGTTCACTTGAGCATTCAAGAGTTTATTGCAGCCCTTTATGCACATCTTTTTCTAGACAGCAGCAAGAAAAGTGTGTTTGTTCAAGAGTCTACAGAGCAGGAAAACAAAAATGAAGCCGTGATTGATTTGCTGAAAACTGCAGTGGACAAGGCGCTCGAAAGTGACAATGGACATCTGGATCTTTTCCTTCGATTCCTTCTTGGTCTATCACTTCAGTCTAATTATCCACTCTTACGAGGTCTGTTGACACAGCCAGACAGCAATGACCAGAGCAACAAGGACATAGTTCAGTACATCAAGCTAAAGTTAGGAGAAAATGTATCTCCAGAAAGGTCCATCAATCTGTTCTACTGTCTGAATGAACTGAATGACCAAACTCTGGTTAAAGACATTCAAACACAACTTAGAGAAGGAAGTCTCTCATCTCACCTTTCACCTGCCCAGTGGTCTGCTCTGGTCTTTGTGTTGTTGACATCAGAGGAGGAGCTGGAAGACTTTGAGCTTGAGAAATTTAAGAAATCAGACGAGTGTCTAATTAGACTATCAGCGGTCATCAAAACCTCCAAAAGAGCTCTGTAAGTCTTTTACTTTTTTGTTTTTATCTGCATTAATTCTTAATTGTATACCATATATGAATGTATACCATCTATATAGTTAATTTATATCAGTCATTTTTTTATTTCTATTTTTTCTCTAATGAATACAGTGGAAATAAAGTCTAATTTGACTATTTATTATAATTTTAGTATAAGCATTATGTAGAAAACTCTGTAATCTGTAATTTCTTTGTAGGCTAAATGACTGTTACTTGACACACAAAAGCTGTTCGGCTCTGGCTGCAGTTCTTGGATCAGATTCCAATCTGAAAGAGTTGCACATGAACAATAATAATCTGCAGGATTCAGGAGTGAAGCTGCTCTGCACTGGACTGGAGAGTGTAAAGTGTAAATTGGAGACACTTTTGTAAGTTGTGTGATTTAACAATTAGAACAAAGGGAAATATTGTTAATTGTGGTAAATTTTAAATATTATTAAGAATGAACTGATATAGCAGAGTAATATCTGAGTTGACTAATCTGTTAAGAAAAATCCGTAAAACATAAATCATTGTAATAATGTCCAAAAGTATAAAAACTCTTAAGAAAAAGGTCATGACAATGTGCCTCTACACACACACTCACCCACCCCCTAAATAGCATAAAGTTCCATGCATAGCAACGAATGTCATTTTTTGCTATTTTTATTTAATAATTCTATTGCTGCAGATACAAAAGTATTCCTATATTGTCTAGTTATCCACCTAGGGGCCACAAACTGACAACCAGAGTGTAGGAGCTGAAAATCAGCATATAAAGGGTGGGAACAACCTCTAAAAATAGAACCCGCCTTATGCTGCAGCTGGTTAGACCTGCTAGGTTAAGTTGTAGTTCACCTATAATCTTATTAGCCCACTTGACAAATTTGTTCAAAGAATATTTGTTCTTCAAAGATAAATTTCCAAACCACGGCACAAGGGAGAATGACAAGACTGATTCAATAAAAGCCATAGATTTATCAATGTGAAATCTGGACAGCATTCTGAGGCAAAACAGACGCTGATGTTTTTTACATACAGTTTCACAGTTCTTTTCGAAATTCAATTTAGAATCTATGACTGTCCCAAGATATTTGTAGCCTTCTACACAATCCACCACCTGGTCTTTAATGGTCATAGGGCCCTATCTTGCACCCAGCGCAATTGACTTTGTACACCGAAGCATTTATCATTCCTATTTTGCACACGCGTGTTCCGGCGCAAAGATTCCCTCATGCTATTTTGCAGGTTTAGAAAATAATTCCGCCACTGACCGAAAAAAACTAGTTTAAAGTCAGTGGCGCATTGCGCATGTTATTCATATGCTATTTTAAGGGCGCATGCTTGGCCATAATCAATGTAGCGTGTGCACAACGCGCATACACTTTGATTCTCTCATCTACACACAGACGCAGCAGTTTTCATTTTTGAAAATCATAGCCTACATTATTACGATAGATAGATAGATAGATAGATAGATAGATAGATAGATAGATAGATAGATAGTTTATTATAAAAGCATACATCTAGCTTACACATTTACCCAAATTATCATACGCCTGTTTAACCGAAGTTAATTTGGGTGTGTTTCTCCATCCCCAACGTCCCTGACGAGAACGTCGGTCTCCTCGGCTGTGAACCGCTCCTCGCGCGCGTCTGGCAAATCCGCCGTTATAATAGGAATCCGCTATAGAACAAGCGCGCCTGCTCTTAAAGGGAATGCGAGATGTCGCTCTGATTGGTTTATTTCACGTTACGCCCAAACCACACCTATGAATAATGAAGCTACTTCAGACCAACACATTTTAGATTTGCGCCAGGCGCAAGAGTCATTTATCCTGCCGGGAAAATAGCAACAGCGCCCAAGACCCGCCCACAAAGTTACTTGCGCTTTGCACTTGACACTTGCGTTTCAGATCGTTAAAGGGGGGGTGAAATGCTCATTTTCACTCAATCTCCTGTTAATCTTGAGTACCTATAGAGTAGTATTGCATCCTTCATATCTCCAAAAAGTCTTTAGTTTTATTATATTTATAAAAGAAAGATAAGCTGTACCGAGTCTTTCCGGAAAAAAACGAGCGTCTGGAGGCGGGCCGTGTGGGCGAAGCCAGAGCCACAGAGAGAATCCGTCGATCTGGGCTTTGTTTATAAAACATTCATCGTTGCATCCACTGTTCCTAATGCTGGGTTCTTTGGGAAGCTGAACATGGTAAGCTTTCCCTCACATCCAAAAACACACTTTGGAGACACTATGCAGCGCTGCCGATGATTTCCTGTTGAAGCGCGTTGATGTGCGCGGTCTCGCTCTCCTCTGGTCGACGTGTGCGCGGGCGAGCTTTTCCAGGAGAAATGCTCATATAAGGAGTTCCACTCTGATCTACGTCATTAGATCCACGGTCGAAAAAAAACCAGCCGAAACTTGTACCAACCCGGAAGTAAGATTTTCGGCACAGAAATTCTCCGTTATTCGTCCAAAATATTTTTTAAAAACTTTGGCCATGTTAAGCATGAGAATCCATCTCTTTAACACTGTAAACAACTCTGAATACATGAAACACCATTGTACCCCCCCTTTAAAATAGGGCCCATAATGTCATAACATGAAGCATGAGTTCTAAAATTTATAATGATGTCCTTTGTTTTGGTTATGTTTAAAAGACTCATCACACGTGGTGACAAACTCCTCAATAATAATGTCCAGACTAATTTTCGTGTAGCAGACTCTTTTACTCAGACAATTGCTGTATCATCTGCAAATTTCAATATAGTCCTATCTGTTTCAATATAGTCCCCTGTATTTGTGTACTTACTTTGGCACATATAGGTACATATAGCTTAATATCTGGTACATATAGCTTAATTTCCTTGCACAATATTTCAACAATAGTTCAACCACGTTGGTTTATGACGTCACGCACGTGGTTGAGAAATAAATTATTTTAATGAAACTGAGATCGAATTAACATGTTTAGATGTCAACAATTAAGATGTTTTGCTATAAATTACAGACATGGCATCTGAGGATTATTTCTAATTTTTCTCAGTTGTTTTGCTTTATTTCCAGATTCAATCATAGGCTCGTTCTTACATTGTAGAGCACGTTCGCACATGCGCACTCTTCAAAAACGGTGCTTTAAATCTCTTGACAAACTAAAAGACGTAAATGACATTTCTATGTATTCTAAATAAAAGACACAGGTTGTATTAAATGTCAGCTTGCTTATTTTGCTCAAGATATTGATTTATTAGGTCCACATGTCATGCAAACTAGAAACTCTGCTTCTAACCACAGGTCGAGAGCTGTCGTTCCAACCACACAAGTTTGCGATGCTGTTTGCGAATGTTCATTGGAACGATAGTTTTCGGGAAACACCGACTCGTTGAAATACGCTGATAATGACGGAACTTGCAAACATTGTTGACTAACGCACCCCTGATCAGTCCGAATTCCTGACATCATACTTTGCTATAAACCTACTATAGTTTTCATACCAGACCAAGCTGATGCAAGATTCTTTTCAGACAGTTTACTCTCTACTTCACATTAATACCTGTTTAGCTTTTATAATTTTAACTTCCCTTTTTGCTGCTTTTCTTTGGGCCTCATTTATAAATCTAACGTAGATACGAGCGCAGATCCGAGCACAGAAATCATCTTACAACAGGGTTCATGTGTGATTCATGAGACATTTGTATGCTGCCAATCCCATCCTATGACTGATCGTACATTGATAAATGTGCCAGCTGAAAACAATCAACATTTAAATATCACGCCCCAAATTTTAGAAGCGTTGCCTTATAGTTTATGACATATAGAAATTGGCAGACTCGTACACGCTCACTCAATGGATGGACGAACTGACAGGAGTGGCCTGACATCTACACTTACATAAAAGAAAAACCGATCGTGTATAGTAAAAAGAAACTGAGGGCATATAAATCTTTATATGACTATAACTATGTACTAACACAGGCAAACGTTTCAAATGCAACTACTGGCCTTCACTGTTCCCTCTCTCTACAATTGCACTTATGGCAATTTTAGAAAGATAGATGACACAAAAGGTTTCCTTTATGTTTAGTCTCTAGTCGTTAGTAAACTGCTACTGTAGTTGTACGACTAACAAACTTAGGGTTAGTGTTACGTGAGAAATCACTCAGTTCCCCAATTTCTGATTAGGTGGGCATGAATGAGAAATCTTAAGACATGTAATCAAACCATAATCCATACCAACAAAAGACAATAGTTTATTCAACCTTAACTGATATGAATTTTTCATGATAGTTTCTGTCCAGTCCGCTCGTTTTATTGTGTTGTTTAACCACAGCTGAATTAGCTTGATAGCATACTGCAGACTTAATAAGAATGAAGATGCATTTATGAATTATACAGACAATGAGCATTTTGGGGTAAAAAATAATGTGCTAACGAAACACATTCAGAAAGGCAATTTGCAAACATCACAAAATAAATATGAAATTGGATCATGAACATCAACTTCTGTGCAAATCCTGTGTTCTGTGCAAACCCTCGTGTGCAAAGCAGTCTGGTGTAAAATTACAAAATTACACCACTGCGTACTTAGTGGCTCAGATGCTGGAGTTTCTGGAGACTCTTATGTTTATTATTACATAATGTTTACATAGCTGACACATATCACAAGCTCACGGATTGTAGGTGGTGCTGTCCCGCAGAGCTTAGCTCCGACCCAACTCACCATCCTTCACATAGCTTTAGTAGTCCTGAAGATATTGAGGTGTATTTGATTAGGGTTGGAGATAAACTATGCTGTTTATGATTTATGGGGATTATAAAACAAGGAGTGGGTGGATTTTTACCATTATAAGCTGGTTGTTTACACACACTGTGGACACACCTGTGTTCAAATTAATAAAAGTACATTTTGCATAATAGGCCCCCTTTAAATTAAATAGTAGCCTATTCAAAACAAGAATGTTTAAAAAAAATAGCTATACATTTATATTAAATTATAAATAAAAACAAAAACAAACAAGCCAAAATTAATTTATTTAAAGTTAAACTGAAACGGCATTGAGCTCAGAAAGAATACAAACCATTCCATGTTCGCGATGTAACATTTGGCTAAACTATTGTTCATTGAAGGGGACCTATTATGCAAAAATTACTTTACTAATACTTTTATAAGGTGTTTGAATACATATGTGTCCACAGTGTGTGTAAACAACCAGCCTATAATGGTTAAAATCCACCCAATCCTTTTTTTTTAAATCCCCATTGTTAAAGAGAAAGGACCACAGGTGCTTAGGAGGCTATAGTTCTCGCCCTGGAGCGTCGGTCAGAACGCAGGACAGGAGGCAGAAGTCAGTTTAAACATTTTACTGAATTATCTTCGGCAGCACAGACATACATTAGACACTGGTTACAGATGCAAACTTGAATTAAGTAGTTGCCTCTCAGTTCAGATTAACAGGAATGGTATGTTTACATCAGGTATTCGAAGGTATGAATGCAGTGTAGTGTATGTAGTGTAGCTGAAAGTAAACAAAACAATAATAAATGTAACATTGTATAAAGTAACATTATGGATGAAGTCTATCCATCAGCTTAGCATTATATCTAACACAGTACACCAATTTAAACATGTGAATTATAACATGTGAGTCATCATTCCTTAACATAATCACTACAGAACAAATAATGTAAAAGTAATGTAAACAATAATGATATGTCTGTATAATACAAGCACAAAACTGAAATCAGTTACAAATAACATGCATCAGCATTCTACAATGATGTTCACTCTATGTTAACTACACGGCATGACTCGTCATTTCTCTCGAGTGGATTTATGACCCAAATGCTCGATTATTCCTAGATATTTACATATATAATCAATCTTAAACAAGTAAAGAATAGATGAAACTCACTTTTCTCGCAAGGACGTACACAGTTATTATTGTTCAACACGAACACTGCACCGTGACTTCTATATCAGTCTTCCTGAGGAGAGCGCAGCTGTTATTCCTCACGCGCATTTCACGTACGCGATCACTTCCCGCCTATCCACTAATAGCCACTAGTTGGCGCCTTTGCGCTACCTTTGTAACAGCCGCCCCACATTTGCAATGTAAATGTGTTCCAATTGACTGTTAATCCTCCTTGGGCAATTCTTAACGCCTGCCACTGCATTGCGCCGGGTGTATGATATGTCCCATAGAGTGCACAGAAACGTGATGTATTCTAGTAAGTTAGACCAGTGCGAGCGCACATTTAGAGTGCCGTTAGTCTGTTTTATATATATATTTATCTATGTTTGGTCTATTAAAATGCATTTAGATTTCCCCAAAATTTAAGATAAGGGTGCAAAAATGCTGCTGTATGTCTGAATGAATCACCAGTTTGAATGAATCGGTTGAATTGCAATGACTCGCTCATTAACAGTGAATTGCTGCCACCTACTAGCTGTTTTAATTCACAATTTAAAGTATCTTTTAATTTTTATTAACAATTTCAAATATCAGTATTCAGCGTTTTATGTTTAAAACATCAACATATTATTTATGCATTTGTAACTGCAGGTTAAATGTATTCATGTCCCACTGAGTTGCATTAAACTGTCTGTGTAAATGCATCTAAATGTCACTTCAGATGCAGCTTCTGTGTTTCCTCTGCATTTCAAAGATGAATTTTGTTAATACTGATTTCATTTTCTTGGTAACAGCCATTTTGTCATCTTATTCTAATTGACTTCATTGATTAAATGTTAGAATTTAATGCAAAATATGATGCACACATTTAATTAGGTTAGAAAAAATGCGGTAACACTATAATAACTGCACACTATTAATCATTAGTTAAGCATTAGTAAACAGTTAATTAATAATTTATAAAGCATTAATAGACAATAAGCAGTTTATAAATACAGCTATAAATGCTTTATTATTGATTTAGAAACATATCAATAATGTTTAATAATTGTATTTTCATACTTTATTAATGATCAATTTATAATTTCTAAATGAAGTATAGCATTATTTACAAACCAGTTATTTAGGAGTTGTCAGTGATTCATAAGATCACTTAAGTGTAAGTAAATGTAGTAAATAGTTATAAAGCATTTAGTAGTGGTCAGTTAACTATTTTTGTGAGCTCATCTAAAGTGAGGACTAGTTATGCCTTGTAAAGCATTTACAAAGGAGATTTAAAGACTCAGTTATCTTCTAAACAGAAAAAGGAAACAAACACAACTCAGTGATACAGAAGATAGAAAAAATTAACTGAGCCTTTAAAGTCGGCATGAAACGGAAGTTGAGATTGTCATTTTTTCCTTGTTGTGACGTATATCCGAGTGAAACGGCTTCTGAAATTAGAAAAAAATGTAGGGCGGGGCTTGATTTCGTCCTTCGGGGAATTGATTGGATCGTTGGAGGTTGGGCGTTGCAAACAAAATGGAGGCAGATTTGAATGCCAGTTTACATTCAGTTGTGGAGGATTTCTCTCCACCGGACTCCCCACCGTTACCCTCCCATGAAGGATTTTTTATTTTATTTTATTATTCCCGCGAACCAAGATGAGTCAAGTCAAGTTATCAGCCTTATTAGACATTCTCTGTTATCAGTCAAGTTCACCCTCAAGAGCATCTCGAGGCTTCCGGTTTGAACTCGCATGGAGTAGACGTGTTTTTCTTGGCTCCGCTTTAATACTTAAAAAAGTCCTAAATACAGCAGATTAATTAACTGTGCTTTGCAGCTCAAGTTATTAGAGTTTACAGAGCAACATGACGAAGCCAAATAAAGTTAAGAAACCGGAGAGGGGAGCGGAAGAGGGCGGAAAAGTTACCGAGTCTACCGCGGGAGAAGCTGAGGCTAAATCCCCGCCGACTACAAATGAGGATCTTATGTCTGCAATCAGTGCTTTGAATAAGACTGTGGACCAAAGACTGGGTGAACTCTCTTCCGCACTTTCTAATGTGTCATCGGCGCTGACTGACATGACCACTCGTGTTGAAGAAACTGAGGAAGCTGTGCAGGCGCACGAAGGCCGTATTGAATCCCTCGAGAGGCTAAATGCAAAAATGGCAGCCGAGACGGTGCTCATGCAGGCAAAACTGGAGGATCTGGAATCGCGCTCCCGCAGGCAGAATATTCGCATAATGGGAATTAAGGAGAAGATGGAAAATGGTAAGCCTTCCGAGTTCGTCAGTTCATTGCTTTCAGAGCTACTTGGGCAAGAGAACTTTGAGAAACCAATACAAATTGACATAGCTCACAGAAGCGCGAGGTCAGCCTCCGGCAACAGACCGCGAGCGATCATTGCTAGATTACACCACCTCCAAGTGAAAGAGCTCGTACTGCGCCTAGCCAGACAGAAGGCTCCTCTCCGTTTTAAAGGTGACACAGTGCAGATCTATCCAGACTTGACATCGGCAACGGTGAAGAAGAGGCAGAGCTTTAACGACGTGAGGAGTAAATGTAAGGAAAGAAACATAAGGTGCGGCCTCAAATTCCCAGCCAAACTCATCGTGACAGTAGGAGAGGAAACTAAAACCTTTGAAGAGCCTTCCGATGCGGAAAAGTTTCTGATGGCCACAGTACCAAACTGGAAACATACAAAAGGAGATAACGGTGGATCCAGTCATGCGTCTGTATAAAAGGCGATCGGCTCTACAGAGACTTTGCACAGTGAGAGATACGGTTCAAAGTATGGACTCGATTATTCAAGACTATATGTACCATTAAAGCGGACAGTGTATTTGAATTTCAGCAGAGGAGTGTGGGTGGCTAATACATACAGTCGCCGGTAAGGTTTATTTGTGACTTGGTGAGTAGGGAGGAGAGGCACTATGTTTCTTAGTTGCCTCCCTGGAAGCTTTGGGTGGGGGGGAAGGAAACCTTGTGTGGGTGTCCCGTGGGTTGTGTTTAAGTTCATAAGTTTAAATAAGGTCCAAATGTTCTTATTTTTGTTATGGTGCGGTTTATACATATATAAAGATATATATTGCAACCACATAAATGTTAACTGATACTTACGGTAATGATCACAGTGACAGATTGGGCAATATCAGGCTCATCAGTTGGAATGTTAGGGGAATGAATAGCCCTGTAAAGCGTGGAAAGGTTCTTCTACATCTTAAAGCCTTGAAAACCGATATAGGTTTTATTCAAGAAACACATATAAAGAAGGGTAGCGAGAATAGATTAAAGTCTAACTGGATTGCACAAGTGTATCAGTCCACCTTTTCTACCAAAGCCAGAGGTGTGGCTATTTTGATTCATAAGAATATACCATTCGTCCATCACAAGACTATCTCTGACACAAATGGTAGATATATTATTGTGTTGGGCTCCATACATTCAAAGCAAATTACTTTAGTTAATTTATATGCACCAAATTTTGATGATCCCCCTTCTTTCAGAAAGTATTCAAATTAATCCCCAATATCTCTGAATCAAAGGTAATTATTGGAGGAGACTTTAATTGTGTGCTAGACAATGTGCTTGATAGACAACCTAGTCAGATTGCCACCACTGTCTCTAAATCTAATACAATGTTAAGACAATATATGCAATCCCTAAACATTGTCGATATATGGAGGATTCTTAATCCTTCAGGTAGAGATTTTTCCTTTTACTCTCATGTACACAAGTCATACTCGCGCATAGATTTTTTTTCTGCTGGATTCAAATTTAGTGCCGAATGTATGCAAGTCACAATATCATAATATTATAATATCAGATCATGCACCCCAGTCAGTTGATTTTAGATTGGATCATTTAAGAAGAGAATTTAGGTGGAAGTTAAATAGTACACTTTTAAAGGATGAAGAATTTAATAAAGAGCTGGAAAAAAAGATTGTGGAATTTATAGAAATAAATGATAACGGTGAAGTGCACGATTCAAATTTATGGGAGACACTGAAGGCTGTAGTCAGAGGGGAAATAATAGCATTTGAGACAGCTCAGAGGAAGAAAATTAGGATGAGAATGACTAAATTAGAAAATACTCTTACCAAATTAGAAAGTTTACACAAAAATTGCCCAAATACTGAATTAATGAAAGAAATTATTGCATTGAAATATGAATATAATTCTTTATTATCTGGCAGTGTACTAAAATTGTTATGTAAAGTTAAACAAAGATACTACGAATTAGGAGATAAGCCCCAAAATCTTCTAGCACGGCAACTTAGACAAAATTAAGCGTCTAGAGCTATATATCAAATTAAGAGTAAAGAGGGGAAAACAATAACTAATCCAAATGAAATAAATCAAAAATTTGCAACGTTTTATGCTGAGGTCTATACCTCCAGAGACAAGTCTGACCAGGAAGATATCGATAGTTTTTTGGAAGGAATACATTTGCCAAAATTAAGTGAAGAGGCTTTAAAGGCACTAGATGCAGATATAAGCATTGAAGAGGTGGAAAACGCAATTAAAGAATTTCCCAACAACAAGGCCCCCGGACCTGATGGATTACAAAAGATTCAGCAAAGTTATTCTGCCACTGTTGGTACGCATGTTTAGACATTCACAGGAAGTTGGTCGTTTCCCTGCATCTATGTATGATGCCAATATTGCTCTTATACCTAAACCAGATCGAGACCGACTACAAGTGTCATCATACAGACCGATTTCTTTACTACCCACTGAAACAAAAATAATTGGGAAAATCCTTGCAAATAGATTGAAGAAGCACATTTGTGATATTATACATCCAGATCAGACAGGCTTTATGCCAGGTAGACACATGTTTTTTAATTTGCGTCGCCTATGTAATGTTTTATATTCAAACCATAAAGAAGAAGCTGCAGTTATTTCACTGGATGCACAAAGGGCATTCGACCAAGTGGAATGGAGATATATGATGTCGGCCCTAAACAAATTTGGTTTTGGCCATGTTTTTAGAGATTGGATAAAAACAATATATTGCTGTCCAAAAGCCTCAGTAGTGACTAATCATAATATCTCGGCTCCTTTTTCAATCTATAGAGGGACGAGACAAGGATGTCCACTGTCCCCATTTCTCTTTGCAGTTGTGATAGAGCCCTTGGCTGCATACATTCGGCAACAGGCAGATATCCAACCTATTACGATAGGTGGCCTACCGCAACATATTTCACTTTACGCAGACGATATACTGTTGTTTATAAAGAATCCCTGTAAGTCTATTCCACATCTCCTCACTTCAATTACAAGATTCGGGAATATATCAGGTTTTACTGTTTATTGGGAAAAAAGCGAAATGATGACTATTACACCCAGCGCTTGTAAACAATATGTAAGTTCCACCCCATTCAAGATAGCAGAAAACTCATTTACTTATCTAGGTGTCATAATAACAAAAAATTCAAGAGATCTACTTAGAGTCAATTGGCAAAAGAGAATCAGCCAATTAAAAAATAATATAGATTTCTGGAAAACTTTGCCAATTTCAATGGTGGGTAAAATTAATGCAGTAAAGATGGTGAGTTTACCAAGATTCCTCCACCTATTTCAATCTATCCCTTCATGTATACCGCAATCCTATTTTAAACAGCTAGACAAGATAATTATTCAGTTTTTATGGAATTATAAAGTGGCAAGAATTAAAAAACAACACTTACTAAAATCTAAAGAAAAGGGAGGATTTGGGTTACCTTTCTTTAAAGCATACTACTGGGCTGCACATTTGAATATATTTTCTTGGTGGAGAGTTGATTCAACAGATGTAACTTGTGAACAACCTGAATGGCTTAAAATTGAACAAGCCCTTTGCCCTAACTCCTCATTACAGGCACTGTGCAACAGTCCAGGGAAGATTAGCAAGCTTATTTACAACAGCCACTTTGTAATCGGTCAGTCTTTAAAAATTTGGAAACAAATTAGAATATATATTAAAGCCCCTAAGGTATATTTTGATAGCCCTATATGCAAGAATCACTCCTTCATTCCCGCTCTTAATGATATGGTTTTTTCACTATGGAAACGGAAAGGAATAGGCTGCATTGGCTCACTTTATATGAATGAGAAATTTCTGTCATTTAAAGAGCTCCAATCAAAGTATGAGCTACCAAATTCTCACTTTTTTAGATATCTGCAAATTAGAGACTACGTCAGAAAGTATTTCCCCGACTTTGAACTATTTAAAAAACACGACAAACTAGAAGAAATAAACAGATTTAAAGCTGGGAATTCCAAAGCGGTGTCATATTTCTATAATCTATTAATTGATCTGCTGGATAGCGACACAACTACAATTAGGAAAGCATGGGAGGAGGATTTAGGTTACGTCATAGATGATGCAAAATGGGAGGAATGCCTACAAAACATACATGATTGCTCGATTAATACTAGACATAACTTAATCCAATTCAAATCTTTACATAGAGTATACATGTGTAAAACTAAATTGCATAAGATTTTCCCTGAAGTATCACCGATATGTAATAAACGTAAGATTGCAGAAGGTACACTTCTACATTCACTATGGACATGTTGCAACCTTCACAAGTACTGGACTGATATTTTCGACCTACTTTCAAAAGTGTATTAAAAAAGAGATAGCTCCAGATCCGATGATTGCCATTTTTGGGGTGATTTCAGTACCTTCTTTCAGTAAATTTGAAAAACAGGGTATTTCTTTATTTATGGTTCTTGCAAAAAGACTGATTCTTCAGAGGTGGAAACTGGATATTGTTCCAACATTCGATGTGCTGCAAAGTGAGCTGGTGAACATTATTCATATTGAGAAGTTACGATTTATCAATAACGACAAGCCAGAAATATTTAGGAAAATATGGAAGCCTGTATTAGATTACTTTGAAATGTGATTAATATATACCGGGTCTTATACTTCATTACAAATTTGTAACTCTTAATTTACCCATCTGATGTTACCACTGTGATATATCTGGAACTCCTCTATTCTATGTATCAGGAATACCTATCTGTAACTAGAGTTGCTTCACTTTTGTGTATTTGGTATACCGTGCTAATGTTTCAATTTTGGACCTCTGTTCAGTTAAACAAAATAAAAATAAAAATAAATTGTAAAAAAAAAAAAAAGAGCATCTCGATAGCCGCACCCTCATCGGCTCTGGCCGCACCCTTTCGCCATGGCACGTGACCGAAAGAGAAGAGAGGTCGTTTCGAGGGGGGAGGGAAGGGTAATGCATTTGATTAAAGATTATAAGGGTACATGAATTTTAAAAAAATAATGAAGTGCACAGATAAATAATTTATAATAAACACTACAATATTACATATAAAAAGAAGATTTGTCAAATTTGATTTCATGCCGACTTTAAATCTCCTTTGTAAATGCTTTAAGAGGCATAACTAGTCCTCACTTTAGATGAGCTCACAAAAATAGTTAACTGACCACTGCTAAATTCTTTATAACTACCTGAATTAACCTTGAATTACAGTAGAAATACATGTTAATAAACCATTTATTAACACACTAAGAAACTATTACTATATGTCTAAATAATAAGATGTATGAATATACATTGAAATAGTTTATTAATCATTTACTCACACTTTCTAAGTGATCTTATGAACCACTGACAACTCCTAAATAACTGGTTTGTAAATAATGCTATACTTCATTTAGAAATGACAAATTGATCATTAATGTATGAAAATACAATTATTAAACGCATTATAGATATGCTTTTAAAACAAGAATAAAGCATTTAAATCTGTATTTATATACTGCTTATTAATGTATATTAATGCTTTATAAATTATGAATGAACTGTTTACTAATGCTTAACTAATGATTATTAGCGTGGAGTTTTATTACAAAACTGTTACCAAAAATGCGTCATAAAGCTAAAAAGCCCATAAAAGTTAAACATCTATTTAAACTTATTGGAAAAGTCATTTCTGTCTCTGCTATCAATAAAATCCCAGAAAATATCAAGATTGACAATTATTTTGGTCAATATCACACACCCTGAGCGACAAGCTTCAATCCATAGAGATTTTGATGTATATTTTATATCACTGTAAGTAAGTGTATCTGCAGAGCGCAGGGTTAATTAAAGTTATTAACATGAGCTAGAAAATAGTGAAACATGATTGATAAGTTATTAAAAGTGCAATAAACTGTAAAAGAGAACTACATTCTGTACTCATAAGCTTACAGGTGACCCCCTGTGTGCACACACACGAAGCATGTCAGCATGCGAGCACCCAATTCAGTTCCCCTGCATAGGCCATTGCACTTGACTATTTTCCTCTTTTTTTTAAAAAGGTTGCCAGCATTTTTGATAATTTTCACCACACTTTCATGGCCCCGAGAATATTTTGTTGCATGAATATCTGAATAGACAATGTATCCAAAGAGAGAGAGAGAGAGAAAAAAACGGACCTTCTGCTTTAATTTAAAAAAATAAATCAATATGGGTGAACAACATTTTGAAAAAAAAAAAAAAAAGAATTGAGAAAATTATGTTTTTATCAAAGGGCCTGTTTACACCTGGTCACTTCATGCGTTCTCTCAGATCGGATAGCTATCTGATCGTGAAAAGACCAGGTGTAAATGCCTTCTGAAACAGATTTAAATCCAATCGCTCAAACCACAACTGGAAGTCTAAATGCATATGGTTGTTGAAACCACATATGTAAATTTTACTCCTCCCAACAATGTAAAAAAATAAATGCGTGAGAGCGTGTTATAGGCTATATGAGTTTATAGCCAGATATGAGAGTGCTACTGCAACACACATCACCGCAGATGAGTGGCTGAGTATCTCTTCAGCAAACTGCCACAAATGAAAGTGAGAGTAAGTCGCAGACGTTCAACATAATCATCTTCATTAAAAGTAAAGAAACTAAATGATCTTACCAGTTCTGTTTCTGCACTCTCTCTTATTACAGTGTTCGATTTTGAAATTAGCTGATGATCAATAAAATACAGCTCATATTTGTTGTTTTCGGTGACGTGAACTCCATTAAATCTGCATATAGTGCGGGAGTTGAAGATCAGATTTATATCTGTTTTGCGGAGACACATTTATGTGACCAAGTGTAAATGGAATCGTTTTGATAAATCAGATATCCGATCAGTAAAAACACAAGAACTGACCAGGTGTAAACAGACCCTAAGATTACATCTGGATCAGATTTAGAATGATGATCAAAACATAGATTCCCAAAATCAATCCATCATTAATATTCAGTACCCACTTGTACAATAGTACAGTATAGTTTTACAATACACACTGTTTGTCAAAATGCCTGACTTGGCAAGTATCCAGATAAACCTAGTCGGTTATGTCTTAAGTGAGCGTAAACAGTTGTAAAATCAGATGTAAATCAATATATTGAATCCGTGCATTAGGTGACAACTTTTAATATACCCGCTGCTCTCTGTGTCCTTAATGTTAACCAAAAAAGATTAGCTGACTGAAAAACTTTTGTGGCAATATTTAATTCATGCAGACTATGCTGTTTTTTTAATTTTATGATTTGATTACATTTTTGTAGTATTTCTTTACCTTATTTTTTACATGTAGTATTTCCTACCTGAAAAAAAAAGTCTCTGTTCTGTTGTGTTTGTCTCATTGCTCATGATTTGCTTTAGATTTTACACTGATTGTTTACTTAATTGCATAAGAAGTTTTCACTTACATTTTGCTAGTTTTGCTGTGTTATTGAAATGCATGTTCTTTAAGAAAGTATGCCCACTCTCTTTGACTATGAAAACCCTTCCGTTACTGTTGACGTTACCTGAGGAGACCTTCCTGTCTTTTTTTCATCTTTTTTCTCTTCTCTTCAGGCTGAATAATAACAGTATTACAGCAGAAGGTTGTGCTGCTCTGACTTCAGCGTTTAATTCAAACCCTTCAAACCTGATAGAGCTGGATCTGAGTGAGAATAAACTAGGAAACTCTGGAATAAAGAAGATCTGTGTTCTGTTGGAAAATACACAATGCAGATTAGAGAAACTGGAGTGTGTATTCATTTATCTTCATTTCTGCATGATAACATAGATTTATAAATGTCCATTTGATTAGATTAACTGAAAAAATCTGTTTCCGTTAATCATTTTAATTAACTTTACATATTTTATGAAACATTTAGAAATGCAAATGAAGCAGGTGTTGTCAGTAAGGCATTGGTTGCAGTACTTAACATGTATATGTTTTTGTATGTATGTATATGTATAGTCTTTCAGGCTGCAGTATCACTGAAGAAGGATATAAAAGTTTGACCTCATCTCTAAAATCAAACTCAAACCTGATAGAGCTGAATCTCAGAGGAAATGATCCTGGACGATCAGGAGTGAATGAGCTCATTGATTTACTGCAGCTTGAAAGCTGTAAATTAAAGAACATCAGGTGAGAAAAGCCTTTGATTTTTCAAAATAAGCCACAGACAGTCAGAGGTGTGCAACTAAGTAGATGTGACAAATGGCCAATGCAGAATTAATGGCATGAAAAGGAATTTACTGAATTGCAATTCAGCAAAACTTAAAATACTTACCAAAACTATGACTTTAACACATTCTACACGTTGCCATATTTTATTGCTTTACTGGATCCATAAGGAGGATGAGAACTGCAAAAGGCATGACATTCTAACAACATTATTTAAACAATTATTATTATTTTTTATTATATCTAAAAAAAAAAGAAAGTATTTTATCCTTTTTTCTTTTCTTTTCAATTATCAAATCTAAATGTTCTACTTCCTGTAGGTTTTTGAAAAGTGTTGCTGCACAGGAAACGTGGGACTATCTCACTGAAGTTCTGGGTAGAAGTCCAGTAATACTGACAGAACTGGATCTGAGTGGAGATAAATTAGGAGATCTGGATGGAGAGAAGCTCTCTGCTATTTTGATGGACCCTCATTGTAAAGTGGAGAAAATGAAGTGAGTCAACAATTTATACATTATAACTTCTGTTTATTCATTATAAAAGACTGTCAGGCACTTGTGTGAGCAGATATGAAGAGCTGTTGATCTGATGTGTGTTAAATATGTACTGAATAATAAATTATGGTGTTTCTGTGTTTAGGCTGAATAACTGTGATCAGACAGAGAAAATCTGTTCAGTTCTAGCTACTGTTCTCTCCTCTAAAACCATCCTGAAAGAGCTGAACCTGAACAACAGCCGTCTGCTGAACTCTGGAGTTAAAGAGATCTGTGAGGGACTGAAGAAATCAACACTGAAGATTCTTAAGTGAGTTCAGTTCACCATCAGATACACTCAACACCACAGCAATCACAGGGATATTTTATATTTACTGAATCTGCTTGCCTCCTGAAGTGCAAAAAAATGGAAGAATACTCACTGTTTTGGTCACCGAATACTCATTATTAACTATTAGCTTCGAGTTTTGCCTCAATAAACTCCTAATTACTTCTTATTAATAGTTAGTAAGGTAGTTGTAGTAGCATTTAAGTTTAGATATGGGTAGGATTATGGGATGTAGAATGAGATCATGCAGAATAATGATGTGCTTTATAAGTACTAATAAACAGACAATACCCTAGTAATATGCAACTAGTAATTAGCTATTAGTTAATAATGAGAACTGGATATTAAACTACCCTGAACTAAGTGTTACCATTTTTTTCCGTAACAGTGGTGTTATCTCTAACAAAAACTAAAATGAAAACTTAAAGGATTTTTGTTACTGGTAAGAAACAATTACACAATTGGGAAAAAATGCTCCTGCATGGAGCTACAGACCGAGGGAGATTGATTTTTCATTTTGTATTTCTTCCATTTCCGAATAATCACACCAACAAAAGTCTCCTTCTCACCAAGCTTCTTGCTGATGGTCTTGTAGCCCATTCCAGCCTTGTACAGGTCTACAATCTGGTCCCTGACATTTGACAGCTCTTTGGTCTTGCCCATGGTGGTGGAGAGGTTGGAATGGAAGATACAGATTGTGTGGACAGGTGTCCATTGCAACAGGTGTCCATGTGACAGGACTAATCTGTTTCACATTGGCTCATAACCAATTTGCGGGAGGCAGAATTCTTGCTGGTTGATAGGGGATCAAATACTTATTTCACTCGATCAAATGCTAATCAATTTACAACCTTTCTATAATGTGTTTTTCTGGATTTTTTGGTTGATATTCTGTCTCTATCCGTTAAAATAAATCTACCATAAAAATTATAGACCCTTCATTTCTTTGTAAGTGGGAAAACTTACAAAATCAGCAGGGGATCAAATAATTATTTGTAACTGTGTTACATGTAACAGCTTTAATAAAATGTCATTATCTGTTGTAGCGACAATGCCTGACATGCGGTCACATGCTGTTCCAATTAGTAATTCCTTGTCTCCAAACACGTCCTTCGTTGTCTTTTTAGACAACGGGTCTGTCCACGGCGTCGCCAAGTCTACTTGGACATGTCAAAATTGCAATCTGGTTAATAATTTCCCCAGAGGGACATTTGAGCCATAAAGAGGACCCTGTTTTTAAGAACCCCTTTGTAAAACCCCCCTAGTTCAGCATGGACTTCCTGTGATTTTACAGCCTCAGGACATTCCAGAAGACACACACACACACACACACACACACACACTCGTGGACTTTCAACCAGAAACCCACCACGAGATGCAACTGAAGCACATTTCCATATATGGACTTCCACATAGTAAAATGTCATTTTACCATTCATTACAAATTTATAATAGAGGTGTGACTTGCTAGAGTAAAATCTGTAATTCTGAAGGTTCATTGAAAGAAAATCACTCAATAGTGTCTTGTAATACGACCTCGACCTGGTCATAAACCTTTATGGTCCCAAAGCTGCAGCTCATCCAGTTCCTTGGCAAACCAACATTCCAACACATTTACTTTTCATGGAACTCTTCAGAGAAAACTCTTCAAATGTTTGATACATATTCCTTTATTTCCCAGGTGCCTTCACTTGCCATAACGGAAACGCTGACAATTTTATTGTGTGTTTAATCAAACTTTATGTGTGTGTAATTATGCATATAGATGTAACATCATGTTTCCCCGACCTTTATCTGTCATAATTAGTATCTGTCTGACCGTCCTGTTTTAATTCAACCCGTCACACATAGTAAATTACAGTAAGATGTATTGTTCCAGGTGTACAATCTTAAGAAGAAATATGAATTCTTTCTCTCATAAGATTGATGGTGAAAGTAGGCGTTTTCTTCTTCACACAAAGAGAATTTTCCCGCTTCAGAAAAGACAATCTGATTCGCTGTCGTTCCAAGAGAAGGCGTAAACAGATGTTTGTTAAAAGGCAGAAACCCCCTCATCACACCCTCTTCCTTCTTCGCTCACCGCTCTTCTCTCATCGATCCCGCTGACCTCTCCTCTTCTCTTCTCCGGTCGCTCTCATCCCGGACCTCATCCATGTGTAGCGCAGCTCCATGGCAACCAGCTGAACAGGCCTCGCCGTGGCCTCTGGGACACAAACCCCCGCGCCATGTAAAAGCCTGCTGCCTTAGAAACCAAGATTTCTGGCCTCTTCCGCACGGAAGACGAACTTTCTCGGTAATGTTACATCCAATGAGCCTTTAAACTTCGCGGCACCTGAAGACGCAACAGAAACAGGATCGACACCACCCTCTTGTCCTGCCTCAGCCTCGCGCCGAAAAGAGAACAAACGTGCAAGTGACGGTAACCTTATCTGATAAAACTGCTTTCCAGGTTGTCTCGTGAACCAAGGTTTCTGTATGTAATAATTACTAGCTCTTCCTCTTCTCTTTTCTTTCTTTCTTTCTTTCATTTCATTCTGATCACTTATGTTATTGTTTGGTTTTATGTTGTTTGTTTATTGTTTGCATTTTTACGTACGTTTATATTCGTAGCTCATATAATCTATAGTTTTGCATTTATTAAAATTCATAAATACTTTTCACTGTCTCCGTGTTTGAAAATCCACCATTCTAAAGTCAATGAAACAAAAGATCTTAAGCTACAAGCTCGAAATATAGACTACTTGAGTAGTTTTAATTAATAAACTCAGGAAGTTGATGTCCGTGGCCAGGACATGAAACTCTCTTGAAGTTTGTGAATATCTCTTCTTGACTGTAATGATTTTACATTTATTTCGCTGGACGAATTAAATGTCGGTCAGACCAGTCACAGAACAAGATAGTCTCGATAATTGATAAAATAAATGTACATGCGACTTATGAATTATGACCATGAGTCATAAAAATTAATATTCCCAAAATTCCCCATATTCTTGAGCTAATTCAAATTTACCCAGAGTCGTATTCGTTACACTGTTAATATATTAACCATAAAGTGCTAAAACGAAATGTACTGGGCAGTGGGAAGTAGATGTGCAAGTGTATGGTAATGAACATGCACATAATTGTTGTTGTGGGCTCTTCAAAATGTTTGCAACTTTATTAAAGAGAGTTTCTGTATTATAAATTTAGATTTTTAGAATTAATTTTTAGAATTACCTGGTTAAAATGTGTTGCATTAAAGAGGCATGCTCACTCTGATGTAAACAACCCCAACACGGAGGAGAAGCATAAATGAATGAAGAAGATGGGCTGAATGAATAAGCAAATTCACTCTCTGACAGAGGATTGCGCTGGAGGAACAGCATCTCCGTAAACAAAACTCTGCTTTTTGTTTGACATCTTCCTGACACAGAAGGAAGTCAAACAGTATTTAAATGTTTTAATTTTGATACTGTCACATGTCTACTGGGAAGAAAACTTCAAAACTCAAAAAAATAAAACAGACAATTTGTAAATATTGTATTTGATGAACATTCTAAGTGCACTGATCATTCTGATTCAGCTTAAGTTATAATTCATCTGATAATTTAATTTGAAACACGTTACATTTAATTCAAGTTTCATGTTTTGTAGACTTTCAGACTGCAGTATCACAGAAGAAGGTTATAAAGCTCTGGCTTCAGCTCTGAAATCAAACTCACACCTGATAGAGCTGGATCTCACAGGAAATGATCCTGGACAATCAGGAGTGAAGGAGCTCAATGATGTACAACAGAGTTGGTGGAATCAGCTGAAAACACTGAGGTGAGTGTTATTAAGACAATAACATGCAATAGTTTTTAGCTGGAGGAGAATTAAACCGTCAAAAAGAAATTTATAAAAGCTTTGAAATGACTAAAGGACCTTTAAAATATTCTGAAATAAATCTTTATATGGCAGGTAATATCAATGTACTTCCTATATCTTCAGCAGTGGTGTAGTCGGGGCCATACGCACATATACAATATATACGTTTTGCCCAGGGCTGTTTTCGTATTATGACTTCTGTAATGATATTAGCTCAAAGGGGAAATAATAATAATAATCCATAATTACCCATTATGATTAATTATTAATATTTGAGTCAGTTAATTAGATTAACTTTGAGGTAAGCCAAATTAATATTACAATCAATTAATCAGTTCCAACGAACTCTTCGATTATTCATTTATTCGAAGAAAAGTGTATCTTTCAGGGTCACTGAAAAATAATTATTTCTTTTCGTGTACAGCAATTAGAGCATGTAACAGGATCAAAATCGTAAAAGCGACTTTGTATGCAAACAGAGGATCAGAAATCAAATTCATAATTGTGCACAAGTTTTATTAACTAAATCACAAACATAACTAAACTAAACAAACAAACATACATACATACATACATTCATCCATACATACATGCATAGGTAAAGTGGTGAGTGTTATGGAACCGGAAGCAGGAAATAGAACTCTGGAGCAAGATCTATTTTAGTATGAAAAGAACCATCAGCTAATCATTTTCAGAGCACCTCATTAAATTGATTTACTTGCATGGTCAGTTGCAATCCTGGACAGTTCTTGAAGTGGTTGAAAAATTAGTCCGTTGGGGGGGTCCGTGAAGGTCAAAAGTCATGGTGCAAGTTGCAATCGTTTCTTCTCCGTTGGATGAAGAAGATAGGATGAACTTGTATTGTCGCTGTTCTCATGGCTGGAGTGCAGATTATGGCCTACACGCTCTGGGCCGGCAGGACACAAAGAGCACATGGTGAGAGTTGCAAGGGACTTCGTACGTGTTGAATGACGTCACTGAACTCCTGAAGTTGTCCTTGATGCTGGAGTGAGCACATGTCCTGGATGCTTCGAAGCCTCCTGCCCTGGACCTGTTGAGGCCATGCTGGAACACACGGCATCCTTAAGGCAAGAGTTGTCCGTTTCCTTCTTGGTTGGATTTAACCCTCTGGCGTCTGAGCGGTTTTCTGGGCCCTGGAGGTGTTCTGACATGCTCTGACATTTGTGCTTTTTTCAGTTATTTATAAACATGTTAATGGCAAAGGTGTAAATTCACTCTATATAGCACAAACAGGGCTACCAAAATATCTGATCAACATGCATGTATATGTTTGAATTTTTAAGAGAATTATGTTTGAATTTTTAAGAGAATAATGTTTATGCGTGGTTATTGGAAAAAATAAAAATGAAAGTTGCAGAAATAAGACCACAAAACACATACTAAATATGTGTCAATAAGACTTTTGACTAATGAATTTTGTAGCTTCGAGTTCTGGCTTCAAAATGATGTGAAAATCATCCTGCCTTATCGTTCTCGTAAAACAGTACATTGATTTGAACTTTCTAAAACAGTTTTTTTGTCAGAAGAGGTTTATGCATGGGAGGGGTGGCCCATCAATATTAATGGCCCAATGGCCCATCAATATTAATGAGATTCAGACCAGGGGTGTGACATACACTCTTCCAGTGGCTTATGGGCCATCAAGTGCCTGAACAAAGAAGAGGAGATTCAAAGGTTTTGTTTTTCAATCTGTTTTATTGTAATTCCTCTATGTGGAGGAACTAAATGTTCTAAATTTGCTCTAAGCAAATCAAATGTGAGCAAAATAAATTAATCAGTCTGCTATAAACAAAGCAATTGTGAGTGATAAACAAAAGTAAAGGCAGGTATCTCACAGTAAATTCCTGTGTTGTGGCACAGAGTTGAGACAGCACTTTCTGAAAAAAATTGTTTATATACACTCATGGGCGAATGTAAGTCTACAGGGCTCAGTTGCGGTCCAGTTTCTCGTGCAGGACGGAATCGCACAGTCTGTGGAACCATGTCAACATCAGTCTCTGTTTTCCATGCCAGAGTGGACTGCCTGTTGCTTGCCTGCTGGTTAGCCTTGGCTCTCTTCGGGACAGGTGCTTGGACAAGTTCATTGTCACATCTGTAAAAAACAAAACAAAACACACTGTGAGCATACTGATAACACAATCAAAGACACTGTATTATTATCATTATCGATCACTAATGGCCATGGATAAAAAAAGACAACAGTTTTTGTAATATCACACAAGAATATGTACTTTTATATTATGATGATGTAAACAATTATATTTCATCTGTAAATATTATGTCTGTGGACTTACTCGGGAAGATTCTCCATCATACGGAGAACTGAACTGCGTGCCCCTTTGTGAGTGTGCTGGAGAAGGAGAGCTAGCTGCAGCCATATTCCTAAAAAACAACAACAAAAAAAATATTTAGCATACATTATCCAAAGTAAACTGATGGGCAATTAATTGTTATGGACGCACAATCTATGTATATATCTGTTGATGGTCCATAGGACAGAGAAATATCACAGCGTCGCCGCGAGTATCTGTTGATGAGCCATAAAGACCGCACGCATTTAGTGACGCACGCAATGAACGGATCGTTCGCGAACGACACATCACTACATTTCAAACATTTACACCTGTATTCACAAACATCTGTGCATAAGGCAGTATTGAAGCATGATAAGCAGTGTGATAGTTTAACCAAAACCATAAACCATATATAATGTCTAGTATTTAGACAGTAGGCCTAGGCTATCACATATTTTACCGGAGGCTGAAATATATTTAGACTAAATCACATTACACTTAAGCAGATATTCACAAATAAGGTACATAAGACATACGGCAGTATTTTAGCATGATAATCAGTGTTATAAGCTAATCAAAACTGAGACACTTGAGCACATACACGAATGTTAAGGGATATTGTTATGCAATCTTTCATGTAAGATGCCAAAAGCTAGCCAACACTAAGCAGATATAGTCTGAATTATCAGAAAAATAATTATATAACAGTAAAACTTACTCCGAAATTGTGTCCTCGGCGGGATCAATTCGCTCTTCAAAATGCTGCCGTGCCGTCCGAGTCTTCATCTTCCTCTGAGGAAAAGGTGCATTCTTCCTCGCTGTCCAGAATCATCTGAAGGGCGGAGAAGCCGGAGAAGCGTGCCATACTCAAAACGCGATGAACTATCAGTAAGTCTGATGAAGAAACTGTGTTTTTATGGCATTGATCGGGGGGCGTATGCGATGCATACTAGATCACCTAACTATTTACATGTGAATTACGCCGGGGCGGCCGCAGCTCATTTAGAGATAATGAAGGGAGAAGGAAAAACGGTACCTCTCCTTGCTTTCAAACGGATTACATGAGTTAAAAACATTTGTTTTTTATATAAATCACTTCATTTAAAAGAAGAGATTTCAAGCTTCATAAAGACATATCTCACGTGTCTGTGTGAGAAGTATTTGCTGAGTTATGATTCATTTTCGGACGCGTTTCAGAATGGACTACACGGACAGAGAGAAGGCAGAACTCGCTTCGTGTTTATTTTTCTTTATTTGGCGAAAAGCACAACACTTTGTTTTTATTGTGAGTATACACAAAAATAATACACATTTAACAGAATCGATTGATGTATGAAACTCCTATGGAAAATCAAAGTCAACAGAGTATTTATGAGTTTCTTTTACACTGAAAAAAAAAAAAGCGAGCTGGTATCGCCGGCGATACCATCGACCTCAGGGGGTTAAGAAAGGCAGTCTGACTCTGAAGGGCCCAGTGGGGGTGGGGGGGGGGGGGGGGATTCACTTGGAGCTGCAGTTTAGATCTTGTGGTCAGTGACTTTTAAAGCGTGAAGATGGCACACCCATTTGGAGGTATAAGAGCCAATAAGAAGTGTCTTCCTTTGGAGGAAAAAAAATCTTTTTTATGACCTTTGTTCAAGCATGCTCATTTTCAATGTGTACTTTCATTGGGTGTTTAAGAGAAGAATCTTCAAGATTCTTATAATTCTAATGCGTCACAAAATTAGCAAAATGCAATGTAAATTAACAAATTGGGGACACAGATTGGAGTTTATAGAGACCAAATACGCCACACATCTGATTTTGGTAAACCATAGTATGCAACAAAGTCTGAAAATCATGAGGTGGGAAGATTAGATACATGTCTACACATTTCTCAAGAGGTTATGCATAGAATACATATGATTAAAGGAGAAGTTCACTTTTAAAATGAAAATTCTGTCATCATATACTCACCCTCATGTTGTTTCAAACCTGTATGAATTTCTTTCTTCTGCTGAACAGAAAGGAAGATAATTAGAAGATTATCAGTAACCAGACAGTTTTTGGGTCCCAATGACTTCCATAGTAGGAAAAAAAATACTATGGAAGTCATTGGGACCCACAGGTTGGGACCACAGGTTGGGACCACAGCTCTCAGATGGAAGTTTTTAAAGATTTGTTCGTGCATATGCCAAATAATTGTGTCTGATTTGTCTCAGTCGCTACACTTCTAAGGATTAATATTTGCATGTAAAAGTCTATAAGCTGTTGTCATTTTAGCTGCCCCTTTAACTGTGTGTCAAAAACCATGGTTTTGCTACAAAAACTATAGTTTAACTATGGTATTGTTGTGGTTTTACAATTGGTAATCAATACCCCAAAAAACAGTTAATTTTCGCAAGGGAAACTGTCTCAGACTCCCGTCAGTTCCACTCGATGCTTTGAGTGCACCTCTCTCTCTGCATTAAAAACGACATAAGGAAAAATGGTGGTGAGTGAAGACACTCTGATGCATTGCCAGATAAAATTTATAAAAAAAGTAAAAAATATTAGGAAAAGCAGAATAAAAAGCACACCCCAAGTGGTACTGCATCCATGATGCAAAACGTCTCGGTTACGTTTGTAACCCTCGTTCCCTGAAGATGGAACGGAGACGTCACTTTGGTGACCGACGAATAGGAATCTCACTAGAGAGGCCAATCTACTTTGAGTGTAACTAAAATGAGCCTATGCACATTGGCATGCGATAATTCAAATCAGTTGCTCTGCCTCACAGCGGGGGTATATAATGAGCAACAGGTGCATCGCATCTTCAGGTTTTCGCACTGGAAAAGGAAGCCACATCCTTCCCCGAAGGAGTTATGTGGAGATATACATATGGAAGTTACTAGGGTGACTACAACCTCGTAAGAGATGGGTTCTCCCAAGGGAAAGACACAGGCTTACATTTAGGAGCAACCGTGGAAAAGTACACATATGAGATCCCCTTAGGGTCACACATGTAGCAAATTAGCTCTACGAAATATTAATAATCAATAATAACTGGTTATAATTGATTATTAATATTTGGATCAGTTAATACAATTAACTTAATGTTGTAACTTAATTTTGCAATCAATTAACCTGTTTGTCCCGTGAACACTAAGTGTTAATTGTTTATTAATACTAAGAAATGTACATTTCCGGGGCATGGGAAATGTCTTTATTACTTTACAGTACTACTAAGAGCAAGTAGTCAAGATCTATGATTTAGTGACAGATATGAGCTTGAGACATGAACAACTTTACGTGTGACATGAACAAGATTTTATTAACTAGTCTGAACACTTAGACTACTCTAACATACACACACATACATGCATACAGTTTACCAAGGGGAAGAGAGGTGAAGCAGAATACAGGAAAGCAAGAAGTTATAGCGTTGTTTGAAATTCAGCAGATCAACAGCCTTGAGCAAACCATCAGTTTAGTTCTAACACGCCCTTCTTTAAAATGGGTAAGGATTCTTAATGTATCAAATAATGAGACTAAGTTTGATACTTGCATGTCTCGCCCATTTGAATTAAACTGTCCTGATGCAATTTGTTGAGGCTCCAGTTGATCTTTGCTGATGTGGTCTTGATGAGAGAGAACCAGTGGTAGTCAGAGTATCTTTGGTGAATGGAAAGACAAGGCCGCAGCCTGGCACAAACTTGGAGGGTCCTTAGAAACTTCTAGTTCAGCGTCATCTTCACGTCAGCATTTCAGAAAGGGACTAATAAAGAAGAAAAAAGAGCTAAGAGAGAGCTAATCTTGTGATCAGTGATTTTTAAAACATGAAGATGTCACACCCTCTGGAGGTGTTTGAGCCAATAAGAAGTGTTTTCTTTTGGAGGGAAATTTCTTTACGACCCATTGTTCAAGCAGGCCTTTGAACATGTAATTTGATTGGATGTTTAACACAAGAATCTTTAAGATGCTTATAATACTAATGCGTCACAAAGTTAGCAAAATGTAATGTAAATTAACAAATGGGGGACGAAGATTGGAGTTTATAGAGACTAAACATGCCACACATATGATTTTGGTAAACCATAGTATGCAACAAAGTCTGAAACATTAATCCCAAAAGTTTACAAGAATACAAAGGCCAAACCACATAAAAGGAAAATCATTAGATGGGAAAATTAGATACATGTTTACACATTTCTCAAGTGTTTATATATAGAATATATAGGATTAACAGGGTTTATTTCTCTTCCTCAGTAAGAATTAAGTGAGCGTCACAGCCCTCTGCAAATTCCTTTTTGGGGTCGTAAAAGGTCTTATCAATCTTAATGATCCTGTAACAGGAAGCCGGGTTCTGCCAGTGTGTTAGCTTCAATTGGGATGTTAGTTTTGGGGGAAGTTTCATAAACCTTTGTTGGGAGAGGGTTAGGTCATTAAATAAATGAATAATTTGTGTGTGTCTGATTGGTCCAGACGCTACACACATATGGCACCCAGCCTAGACCTGGTTCACAAGTTTACAGCGGAATATAGGCCTGGCGCCGGACACTCCACCACGTCCGGCTGCCATGGGTGACGGGACTCAACAGGGTCTGCCCATAGGGACTCTGGAGCAATTTTGGTGCAGCATGCCAACACTGAGCATAGAGTACCTCTCGGTACTTCTACCCGTTTGAGGTGAGAACACAGGAGGATACCAGCTCTACCTGTAGACTATAGAATCTAGGCAACGTGTTGAGTGTCGCCCAGCCTGCAGAACTACAAATATCTGTCAGCGAGGCGCCATGTGCCAGCACCCAGGAGGATGCAACACTTCTTGTTGAGTGAGCTAGCATCCTGAGCGAGCAAGGCACGCCTTGTGCTTGGTAAGCCAAGGTGATGGCATCAACTATCCAGTGGGCCATCCTCTGCTTGGAGACAGCCTTTCCCTTCTGCTGGCCAGACCAAGAGCTGGTATGAGGTCCAAAGGCTTTTTGTTCTGTCCACGTACAGTCACATAGCGTGGATGGGACAGAGCTAATGTGGAACTACTTCAGCCATGCAGTAGGCTACTTGAGAAATAATCTGTCGACCAATTTTTAGAATGCACTGTATTTTTGTTTTGTAATTATTTATTTTAATTAAACATGTTACCAGTGAACAACAACATGAAAACACTTTTTTAATGGTGGTTGAGGCAGGGTACAGAATATTAAACCACTTTTTTTGTTAGGACTACAAGTCTGGTCTTCAAGTTTTTGGGTCCTGCTGCGGATGAAGCCTGTCAGTATGTGAAAGGAATTGTGGGTGAAAACCCGTTACTCCTGAGAGAACTGAATCTGAGTGGACGTGAACTAGGAGACACACAAGTGAATCAGATCGCTGCTGTACTGCAGGATAAAAAAATAGATAATAGTAATAGATAATAGTAATTATTATTAAAATATAATAATACTACTACTAATTTTACTACTAAAAACAATATATGTTGTTGACAATCCTTATGCTGGCTGCGCATCCATTGAGCTGAATTGAAATAGTACAGATGGAGAGCGAAACTCAAGCGCTCAGATATATTTTCAATTGCTGAACACTCTGACTATTCCAAACTCATACTTTGCCTCTAACACACACACTGGCGAGTAAAATCTAAGAGTTGATTAGCCAATGGGGCGTGATAGACATTATTTAGTGCCCAGAGTTGAAATTTACTCGCAGATGCGAGTGATTTACTCGCATTGTAGAGGGTTAAATTGTACTGATGGTATTCAGTAGTATGGTATTAAATGTTTCTGAAACTGTAGTTTAATGCCATCAAGCCCAGATTCGCTGTATCACTGTATCTCTCTACAGCAGTTCTGCGAGTCTCCAGATGTTCACAAACAGCTAGTTTTCTCTGCGCTGATGTTTCTCACTTACTACTTAAAGCCATAAAGACATTTAAATTTCATCTTCCCTTCTGCAGGATATTGAGTCCTACTGCAGATGAAGCCTGTAAATATTTGACAGAACTTGTGGGTAAAAACCCGTTACTCCAGAGAGAACTGAACCTGAGTGGACACAAACTAGGAGACACAGGAGTGAATCAGATCGCTGCTCTACTGCAGGATAAACACTGTAAACTCAACACACTGATGTAAGTATTTTACATTGTTTTATACTTTACAAAGCATCTTTAAAACAATAAACTATTTGATATTACATTTTTAAAATACTGACATTGTAGATTAATCTAAGATTAACTGAGCCATCATATAGATCAGTGGCCGCTTGCATAAAGTGCTTAGACTAGCCTTACAAATTAGTCATCTCATTTTTTTCTTTAAGACTGATCATCTCTTTAAGCCAGTTACATAAAAAGGCAGATTGGTCTAATTCTGAAAATTTAGACTGATTAGCTGTAGCTAATTGCTGGTTGACCAGACTAGTTCTTTAAGACACAGTTTTAACTTAGGAGCTATTTTCATGCAACTGGCCACAGGGCCACAACAAAAGCACTCTCATAGGGCCCTATTTTAACAATCTAAGCGCATGGTCTAAAGCGCACGGCGCAAGTGCACTTAGGGCATGTCCAGATCCACTGCATGCAAGCAGACCATCTACGGGACAAGCCAGATTCCACCATATCTTTATGTACACAATATTAATCTTTTACATTGTATTTGTAATACAGTGTAGTTTTTTTTGTAATATTTGGCATGTTTGTGTGCCCTGTCTGTGTAATAAGCAGAGTGTATGTGCGTTGTGGACCCGCCTATTGGCGCACATTACTAATGCGTTCTTTAAATAACAGAAAAAATACTGGGCCATTGACTTTAGATCAGGTTTCAGTTGGTCAATGGCACAGTCTATTTCAGTTGCTTCAAAATAGCAACGTGCCAACAATGCGACTGAACACACCTTGTTTTCAGACCTGCATGCCCATGGGTGCACAGATGTGCGCAAATGCATTTTGCTTTTTAAACAAGTGGGGCAGGACGTGAAAATGATAACTGCATCGGGCAGAATCTAGCAAAAAACACTTGCATAACGCCTGCCGCTGCATTGCACCGGGTGTATGAAATGGCCCATAGAGTGCACAGAAACGTGATGTATTCTAGTAAGTTAGACCAGTGCGAGCGCACATTTAGAGTGCCGTTAGTCTGTTTTATATATATATTTATCTATGTTTGGTCTATTAAAATGCATTTATTTTTCCACAAAATTCAAGATAAGGGTGCAAAAATGCCGCTGTATGTCTGAATGAATCACCAGTTTGAATGAATCGGTTGAATTGCAATGACTCACTCATTAACAGTGAATTGCTGCCACCTACTAGCTGTTTTAATTCACAATTTAAAGTATCTTTTAATTTTTATTAAAAATTTCAAATATCAGTATTCAGTGTTTTATGTTTAAAACATCAAAATATTATTTATGCATTTGTAACTGCAGGTTAAATGTATTCATGTCCCACTGAGTTGCATTAAACTGTCTGTGTAAATGCATCTAAATGTCACTTCAGATGCAGCTTCTGTGTTTCCTCTGCATTGCAAAGATGAATTTTGTTGATACTGATTTAATTTGCTTGGTAACAGCCATTTTGTCATCTTATTCTAATTGACTTCATTGATTAAATGTTAGAATTTAATGCAAAATATGATGCACACATTTAATTAGGTTAGAAAAAAATGCGGTAACACTTTATAATAACTGCACACTATTAATCATTAGTTAAGCATTAGTAAACAGTTAATTAATAATTTATAAAGCATTAATAGACAATAATAAGCAGTTTATAAATACAGCTATAAATGCTTTATTATTGATTTAGAAACATATCAATCATTTTTAATAATTGTATTTTCATACTTTATTAATGATCAATTTATCATTTCTAAATGAAGTATAGCATTATTTACAAACCAGTTATTTAGGAGTTGTCAGTGATTCATAAGATCATTTAAGTGTAAGTAAATGTAGTAAATAGTTATAAAGCATTTAGTAGTGGTCAGTTAACTATTTTTGTGAGCTCATCTAAAGTGAGGACTAGTTATGCCTTGTAAAGCATTTACAAAGGAGATTTAAAGACTCAGTTATCTTCTAAACAGAAAAAGGAAACAAACACAACTCAGTGATACAGAAGATAGAAAAAATTAACTGAGCCTTTAAATCTCCTTTGTAAATGCTTTAAGAGGCATAACTAGTCCTCACATTAAATGAGCTCACAAAAATAGTTAACTGACCACTGCTAAATTCTTTATAACTTCCTGAATTAACCTTGAATTACAGTAGAAATACATGTTAATAAACCATTTATTAACACACTAAGAAACTATTACTATATGTCTAAATAATAAGATGTATGAATATACATTGAAATAGTTTATTAATCATTTACTCACACTTTCTAAGTGATCTTATGAACCACTGACAACTCCTAAATAACTGGTTTGTAAATAATGCTATACTTCATTTAGAAATGACAAATTGATCATTAATGTATGAAAATACAATTATTAAACGCATTATAGATATGCTTTTAAAACAAGAATAAAGCATTTAAATCTGTATTTATATACTGCTTATTAATGTATATTAATGCTTTATAAATTATGAATGAACTGTTTACTAATGCTTAACTAATGATTATTAGCGTGGAGTTTTATTACAAAACTGTTACCAAAAATGTGTCATAAAGCTAAAAAGCCCATAAAAGTTAAACATCTATTTAAACTTATTGGAAAAGTCATTTCTGTCTCTGCTATCAATAAAATCCCAGAAAATATCAAGATTGACAATTATTTTGGTCAATATCACACACCCTGAGCGACAAGCTTCAATCCATAGAGATTTTGATGTATATTTTATATCACTGTAAGTAAGTGTATCTGCAGAGCGCAGGGTTAATTAAAGTTATTAACATGAGCTAGAAAATAGTGAAACATGATTGATAAGTTATTAAAAGTGCAATAAACTGTAAAAGAGAACTACATTCTGTACTCATAAGCTTACAGGTGACCCCCTGTGTGCACACACACGAAGCATGTCAGCATGTGAGCACCCAATTCAGTTCCCCTGCATAGGCCATTGCACTTGACTATTTTCCTCTTTTTTTTAAAAAGGTTGCCAGCATTTTTGATAATTTTCACCACACTTTCATGGCCCCGAGAATATTTTGTTGCATGAATATCTGAATAGACAATGTATCCAAAGAGAGAGAGAAAAAACAAACAAAAAACGGACCTTCTGCTTTAATTAAAAAAATAAATCAATATGGGTGAACAACATTTTGAAAAAAAAAAAAAAAAAAAAAGAATTGAGAAAATTATGTTTTTATCAAAGGGCCTGTTTACACCTGGTCACTTCATGCGTTCTCTCAGATCGGATAGCTATCTGATCGTGAAAAGACCAGGTGTAAATGCCTTCTGAAACAGATTTAAATCCAATCGCTCAAACCACAACTGGAAGTCTAAATGCATATGGTTGTTGAAACCACATATGTAAATTTTACTCCTCCCAACAATGTAAAAAAATAAATGCGTGAGAGCGTGTTATAGGCTATATGAGTTTATAGCCAGATATGAGAGTGCTACTGCAACACACATCACCGCAGATGAGTGGCTGAGTATCTCTTCAGCAAACTGCCACAAATGAAAGTGAGAGTAAGTCGCAGACGTTCAACATAATCATCTTCATTAAAAGTAAAGAAACTAAATGATCTTACCAGTGCTGTTTCTGCACTCTCTCTTATTACAGTGTTCGATTTTGAAATTAGCTGATGATCAATAAAATACAGCTCATATTTGTTGTTTTCGGTGACGTGAACTCCATTAAATCTGCATATAGTGCGGGAGTTGAAGATCAGATTTATATCTGTTTTGCGGAGACACATTTATGTGACCAAGTGTAAATGGAATCGTTTTGATAAATCAGATATCCGATCAGTAAAAACACAAGAACTGACCAGGTGTAAACAGACCCTAAGATTACATCTGGATCAGATTTAGAATGATGATCAAAACATAGATTCCCAAAATCAATCCATCATTAATATTCAGTACCCACTTGTACAATAGTACAGTATAGTTTTACAATACACACTGTTTGTCAAAATGCCTGACTTGGCAAGTATCCAGATAAACCTAGTCAGTTATGTCTTAAGTGAGCGTAAACAGTTGTAAAATCAGATGTAAATCAATATATTGAATCCGTGCATTAGGTGACAACTTTTAATATACCCGCTGCTCTCTGTGTCCTTAATGTTAACCAAAAAAGATTAGCTGACTGAAAAACTTTTGTGGCAATATTTAATTCATGCAGACTATGCTGTTTTTTTAATTTTATGATTTGATTACATTTTTGTAGTATTTCTTTACCTTATTTTTTACATGTAGTATTTCCTACCTGAAAAAAAAAGTCTCTGTTCTGTTGTGTTTGTCTCATTGCTCATGATTTGCTTTAGATTTTACACTGATTGTTTACTTAATTGCATAAGAAGTTTTCACTTACATTTTGCTAGTTTTGCTGTGTTATTGAAATGCATGTTCTTTAAGAAAGTATGCCCACTCTCTTTGACTATGAAAACCCTTCCGTTACTGTTGACGTTACCTGAGGAGACCTTCCTGTCTTTTTTTCATCTTTTTTCTCTTCTCTTCAGGCTGAATAATAACAGTATTACAGCAGAAGGTTGTGCTGCTCTGACTTCAGCGTTTAATTCAAACCCTTCAAACCTGATAGAGCTGGATCTGAGTGAGAATAAACTAGGAAACTCTGGAATAAAGAAGATCTGTCCTCTGTTGGAAAATACACAATGCAGATTAGAGAAACTGGAGTGTGTATTCATTTATCTTCATTTCTGCATGATAACATAGATTTATAAATGTCCATTTGATTAGATTAACTGAAAAAATCTGTTTCCGTTAATCATTTTAATTAACTTTACATATTTTATGAAACATTTAGAAATGCAAATGAAGCAGGTGTTGTCAGTAAGGCATTGGTTGCAGTACTTAACATGTATATGTTTTTGTATGTATGTATATGTATAGTCTTTCAGGCTGCAGTATCACTGAAGAAGGATTTAAAAGTTTGACCTCATCTCTAAAATCAAACTCAAACCTGATAGAGCTGAATCTCAGAGGAAATGATCCTGGACGATCAGGAGTGAATGAGCTCATTGATTTACTGCAGCTTGAAAGCTGTAAATTAAAGAACATCAGGTGAGAAAAGCCTTTGATTTTCAAAATAAGCCACAGACAGTCAGAGGTGTGCAACTAAGTAGATGTGACAAATGGCCAATGCAGAATTAATGGCATGAAAAGGAATTTACTGAATTGCAATTCAGCAAAACTGGAAATACTTACCAAAACTATGACTTTAACACATTCTACACGTTGCCATATTTTATTGCTTTACTGGATCCATAAGGAGGATGAGAACTGCAAAAGGCATGACATTCTAACAACATTTATTTAAACAATTATTATTATTTTTTATTATATCTAAAAAAAGTATTTTATCCTTTTTTCTTTTCTTTTCAATTATCAAATCTAAATGTTCTACTTCCTGTAGGTTTTTGAAAAGTGTTGCTGCACAGGAAACGTGGGACTATCTCACTGAAGTTCTGGGTAGAAGTCCAGTAATACTGACAGAACTGGATCTGAGTGGAGATAAATTAGGAGATCTGGATGGAGAGAAGCTCTCTGCTATTTTGATGGACCCTCATTGTAAAGTGGAGAAAATGAAGTGAGTCAACAATTTATACATTATAACTTCTGTTTATTCATTATAAAAGACTGTCAGGCACTTGTGTGAGCAGATATGAAGAGCTGTTGATCTGATGTGTGTTAAATATGTACTGAATAATAAATTATGGTGTTTCTGTGTTTAGGCTGAATAACTGTGATCAGACAGAGAAAATCTGTTCAGTTCTAGCTACTGTTCTCTCCTCTAAAACCATCCTGAAAGAGCTGAACCTGAACAACAGCCGTCTGCTGAACTCTGGAGTTAAAGAGATCTGTGAGGGACTGAAGAAATCAACACTGAAGATTCTTAAGTGAGTTCAGTTCACCATCAGATACACTCAACACCTGAAGTGCAAAAAAATGGAAGAATACTCACTGTTTTGGTCACCGAATACTCATTATTAACTATTAGCTTCGAGTTTTGCCTCAATAAACTCCTAATTACTTCTTATTAATAGTTAGTAAGGTAGTTGTAGTAGCATTTAAGTTTTTAAGCAAAGTTTAAGCATTTAAGCATAAGCAAAAAGTTTAAGCATTTAAGTTTAGACACAGATAAGAAACTTATGATAAATGGTATAGAACTAGAACGAGTATCTGAAATAAAATTTCTTGGGGTAGTTATAGATAATAAATTAAGCTGGAAACCTCATATAAAGTATATTAAAACTAAAATATCCAAGTCATTAGCAATATTAAATAAAGCCAAAGAACTATTTAATAAGGCTTCTCTAAGTATGTTGTACTGTTCCTTCATACTCCCATACATGACTTATTGTGTGGAAGTATGGGAGACACTTACAAAACAAATACATATCCAATCTTCATCCTACAAAAAAGAGCTATTCGAATCATACATAAAACTACATACAGACAACCAACGAACCCATTGTTCATTAAACTCAAAATATTACAATTTAAAGATTTGATTGACTACAAAACTATTCAAATTGCTTTTAGAGCACATAATAACCAATTGCCTAGAAATATCCAGGAGCTTTTTCAATTGAGAGAAAGCACGTACAATTTCAGAGGAATATCAATGTTTAGTAAACCATTAATTCGAACAAATAGTAAGTTCCACTGTATAACAACTCAGGGTGTTATCCTGTGGAACAACAGCGATAATGATTTAAAGTTATGTAAAAACTTATTGCAACTGAAATTATTATTTAAAAAAAGAATCCTAGATGGATATGAACTGGAACAGTGATTTTCAGAGCTTTGTTGATTTTTATTTAGTTTGAATATATAATTATGCAAACAATATATGTAGCTAAAAATATCATTGAATGGGGGTAGGACATGAAAAGTTATATTAACTTCTTCCTACCCCTTTGAACATGACTGTTATTTGGATTATCTGCTGATGATCTTTTTTGTTGATTGTTTGTTCTTATTTAGTTGTTGTATTTTTTTTTAACATGTTCAATAAATAAAAATAAAATAAAAAAAGATATGGGTAGGATTATGGGATGTAGAATGAGATCATGCAGAATAATGATGTGCTTTATAAGTACTAATAAACAGACAATACCCTAGTAATATGCAACTAGTAATTAGCTATTAGTTAATAATGAGAACTGGATATTAAACTACCCTGAACTAAGTGTTTTTTTCCGTAACAGTGGTGTTATCTCTAACAAAAACTAAAATGAAAACTTAAAGGATTTTTGTTACCGGTGAGAAACTTACAAAATCAGCAGGGGATCAAATAATTATTTCCCCCACTGTAAACGTGTTAACTGTGTTACATGTAACAGCTTTAATAAAATGTCATTATCTGTTAATATATTAACCATAAAGTGCTAAAACTAAATGTACTGGGCAGTGGGAAGTAGATGTGCAAGTGTACGGTAATGAACATGCACATAATTGTTGTTGTGGGCTCTTCAAAATGTTTGCAACTTTATTAAAGAGAGTTTCTGTATTATAAATTTAGATTTTTAGAATTAATTTTTAGAATTACCTGGTTAAAATGTGCTGCATTAAAGAGGCATGCTCACTCTGATGTAAACAACCCCAACACGGAGGAGAAGCATAAATGAATGAAGAAGATGGGCTGAATGAATAAGCAAATTCACTCTCTGACAGAGGATTGCGCTGGAGGAACAGCATCTCCGTAAACAAAACTCTGCTTTTTGTTTGACATCTTCCTGACACAGAGAAGGAAGTCAAACAGTATTTAACTTTGTGTTTGTAAATTCTCCCTCTTCTGTTCATCATTTTAGGCTGAGTAAGTGTGGTCTAACAGAGGAAAGCTGTTCAGCTCTCGCTACAGTCCTGACATCAAACTCCAGTCTGAAAGAGCTTGACATCAGCAACAATAATCTGCAGGATTCAGGAGTGAAGAAACTCCAGAACGGATTAGAAAATACAAACTGCACACTGGAGAGACTCAGGTAAGTTTAATGAACCATTGTTTGTTTTAAATATTAAAGTTAAGTTACTGTAGTGAATTAAAGTAACAGAAAAAAACAATGCTCTGTCAAATTATTTTCTTTACTTACAAGAGAAAAGGCATTTGATGATTTTTATGATATAATTTTTTTTTAACACCTCCGTGCTTGACTGTAGGGATGGTGTTCTTGGGGTCATAGTCAGCATTTCTCTTCCTCCAAACACGGCAAGTTGAGTTGATGCCAAAGAGCTCAATTTCGGTCTCATCTGACAACAGCACTTTCTCCCAAGCCTTCTCTAAATCATTAGATGTTTATTGGCAAACTTCAGATGGGCTTGAACATGTGCCTTCTTGAGCAGGGGGACCTTGCGGGCGCTGAAGGATTTCAATCCGTTGCGGCATAGTGTGTTACCAATGGTTTGCTTGGTAACTGTAGTCCCAACTGCCTTGAGATCATTAACAAGCTCCTCCCATGTAGTTCTGGGCTGATCCCTCACCTTTCTCATGATCATCCTTACCTTATGAGGCGAGATCTTGCATGGAGCTACAGACCGAGGGAGATTGATTTTTCATTTTGTACTTCTTCCATTTCCGAATAATCACACCAACAAAAGTCTCCTTCTCACCAAGCTGATGGTCTTGTAGCCCATTCCAGCCTTGTACAGGTCTACAATCTGGTCCCTGACATTTGACAGCTCTTTGGTCTTGCCCATGGTGGTGGAGAGGTTGGAATGGAAGATACAGATTGTGTGGACAGGTGTCCATGTGACAGGACTAATCTGTTTCACATTGGCACATAACCAATTTGCGGGAGGCAGAATTCTTGCTGGTTGATAGGGGATCAAATACTTATTTCACTCGATCAAATGCTAATCAATTTACAACCTTTCTATAATGTGTTTTTCTGGATTTTTTGGTTGATATTCTGTCTCTATCCGTTAAAATAAATCTACCATAAAAATTATACACCCTTCATTTCTTTGTAAGTGGGAAAACTTACAAAATCAGCAGGGGATTAAATAATTATTTCCCCCACTGTAAACGTGTTAACTGTGTTACATGTAACAGCCTTAATAAAATGTCATTATCTGTTAATATATTAACCATAAAGTGCTAAAACGAAATGTACTGGGCATTGTGAAGTAGATGTGCAAGTGTATGGTTATGAACATGCACATAATTGTTGTTGTGGGATCTTCAAAATCTTTGCAACTTTATTAAAGAGAGTTTCTGTATTATAAATTTAGATTTTTAGAATTAAGTTTTAGAATTACCTGGTTAAAATGTGTTGCATTAAAGAGGCATGCTCACTCTGATGTAAACAACCCCAACACGGAGGAGAAGCATAAATGAATGAAGAAGATGGGCTGAATGAATAAGCAAATTCACTCTCTGACAGAGGATTGCGCTGGAGGAACAGCATCTCCGTAAACAAAACTCTGCTTTTTGTTTGACATCTTCCTGACACAGAAGGAAGTCAAACAGTATTTAAATGTTTTAATTTTGATACTGTCACATGTCTACTGGGAAGAAAACTTCAAAACTCAAAAAACTAAAACAGACAATTTGTAAATATTGTATTTGATGAACATTTCTAAGTGCACTGATCATTCTGATTCAGCTTAAGTTATAATTCATCTGATAATTTAATTTGAAACACAATGTTACATTTAATTCAAGTTTCATGTTTGTAGACTTTCAGACTGCAGTATCACAGAAGAAGGTTATAAAGCTCTGGCTTCAGCTCTGAAATCAAACTCACACCTGATAGAGCTGGATCTCAGAGGAAATGATCCTGGACAATCAGGAGTGAAGGAGCTCGATGATGTACAACAGAGTTGGTGGAATCAGCTGAAAACACTGAGGTGAGTGTTATTAAGACAATAACATGCAATAGTTTTTAGCTGGAGGAGAATTAAACTGTAAAAAAGAAATTTATAAAAGCTTTGAAATGACTAAAGGACCTTGAAAATATTCTGAAATAAATCTTTATATGGCAGATAATATCAATGTACTTCCTATATCTTCAGCAGTGGTGTAGTCGGGGCCATACGCACATATACAATATATACTTTTTGCCCAGGGCTGTTTTCGTATTATGACTTCTAAGGATTAATATTTGCATGTAAAAGTCTATAAGCTGTTGTCATTTTAGCTGCCCCTTTAACTGTGTGTCAAAAACCATGGTTTTGCTACAAAAACTATAGTTTAACTATGGTATTGTTGTGGTTTTACAATTGGTAATCAATACCCCAAAAAACAGTTAATTTTCGCAAGGGAAACTGTCTCAGACTCCCGTCAGTTCCACTCGATGCTTTGAGTGCACCTCTCTCTCTGCATTAAAAACGACATAAGGAAAAATGGTGGTGAGTGAAGACACTCTGATGCATTGCCAGATAAAATTTATAAAAAAAGTAAAAAATATTAGGAAAAGCAGAATAAAAAGCACACCCCAAGTGGTACTGCATCCATGATGCAAAACGTCTCGGTTACGTTTGTAACCCTCGTTCCCTGAAGATGGAACGGAGACGTCACTTTGGTGACCGACGAATAGGAATCTCACTAGAGAGGCCAATCTACTTTGAGTGTAACTAAAATGAGCCTATGCACATTGGCATGCGATAATTCAAATCAGCTGCTCTGCCTCGCAGCGGGGGTATATATAGTGAGCAACAGGTGCATCACATCTTCAGGTTTTCGCACTGGAAAAGGAAGCCACATCCTTCCCCGAAGGAGTTATGTGGAGATATACATATGGAAGTTACTAGGGTGACTACAACCTCGTAAGAGATGGGTTCTCCCAAGGGAAAGACACAGGCTTCCATTTAGGAGCAACCGTGGAAAAGTACACATATACAACATCCCCTTAGGGTCACACATGTAGCAAATTAGCTCTATGAAATATTAATAATCAATAATAACTGGTTATAATTGATTATTAATATTTGGATCAGTTAATACAATTAACTTAATGTTGTAACTTAATTTTGCAATCAATTAACCTGTTTGTCCCGTGAACACTAAGTGTTAATTGTTTATTAATTCTAAGAAATGTACATTTCCGGGGCATGGGAAATGTCTTTATTACTTTACAGTACTACTAAGAGCAAGTAGTCAAGATCTATGATTTAGTGACAGATATGAGCTTGAGACATGGACAACTTTACGTGTGACATCATCAAGTATATTTGTATAGCGCTTTTCACAATACAGATTGTATCAAAGCAGCTTCACAGTATTAAATTAAAATAAAAGAATACAACAAGGTTTGTTTCTAGTGGAATTTATTAATTGATAAAATAAAATTAAATATCCCCAAAATATCCCCAACTGAGCAAGCCAAAGGCAACAGTGGCAAGGAACCGAAAAAACTCCATCAAGTGACCTAATGGTGTCCTAAAACTCCATCAGGTGACCTAATGGCGAAAAAAAAAAAACCTTGGGAGAACCCAGGCTCAGTCGGGGGCCAGTTCTCCTCTGGCATTTATGAACTAGAGGCCGGATTGTAGTTTGAACTGTAAGATTAAAAATATTATATGAATGCCTGTCTTTGCCTGAAAGATGCGTCTTTAATCTAGTTTTAAACTGGGACAGCGAGTCCGAGCAACGAACAGTATCAGGAAGACTATTCCAGAGTTTCGGAGCCAAATGTGAAAATGCTCTCCCTCTTTGGTTGATCTGGATATCCTAGGTATGACCAAAAGCCTCGAATTTAGTGATCTTAGAGAGCGCGATGGATTATAGGGCGATAGAAGATACGTTAAATAGACCGGAGCTAAGCCGTTTAGGGCTTTATAAGTCAGTAGCAAGACCTTGTAATTAATACGGAACTTTATAGGTAACCAATGTATTGATGATAAAATCGGTGTTATATGATCATATTTTCTTGATCTAGTAAGAACTCTAGCGGCTGCATTTTGGACTAACTGTTGCTTGTTTATTGAGGATGCAGGACAACCAGCTAATAAAGCATTACAGTAATCTAGTCTCGAGGTCATGAATGAATGAACTAACTTTTCTGCATCAGAAACTGATAGCATATTATGTAGCTTAGCAATGTTTCTAAGGTGGAAAAGGCTGTTTTTGTAACATACGAAATATGATTTTCAAAAGACAGGCTACAATCGAGGATAACACCCAGGTCTTTTACTGTAGAGGATAAAGTAACAGGACATCCTATATGAACAAGATTTTATTAACTAGTCTAAACACTTAGACTACTCTAACATACACACACATACATGCATACAGTTTACCAAGGGGAAGAGAGCTGAAGCAGAATACAGGAAAGCAAGAAGTTATAGCGTTGTTTGAAATTCAGCAGATCAACAGCCTTGAGCAAACCATCAGTTTAGTTCTAACACGCCCTTCTTTAAAAGGGGTAAGGATTCTTAATGTATCAAATAATGAGACTAAGTTTGATACTTGCATGTCTCGCCCATTTGAATTAAACTGTCCTGATGCAATTTGTTGAGGCTCCAGTTGATCTTTGCTGATGTGGTCTTGATGAGAGAGAACCAGTGGTAGTCAGAGTATCTTTGGTGAATGGAAAGACAAGGCCGCAGCCTGGCACAAACTTGGAGGGTCCTTAGAAACTTCTAGTTCAGCGTCATCTTCACGTCAGCATTTCAGACAGGGACTAAGAAAGAAGAAAAAAGAGCTAAGAGAGAGCTAATCTTGTGATCAGTGATTTTTAAAACATGAAGATGCCACACCCTCTGGAGGTGTTTGAGCCAATAAGAAGTGTTTTCTTTTGGAGGGAAATTTCTTTACGACCCATTGTTCAAGCAGGCCTTTGAACATGTAATTTGATTGGATGTTTAACACAAGAATCTTTAAGATGCTTATAATACTAATGCGTCACAAAGTTAGCAAAATGTAATGTAAATTAACAAATAGGGGACAAAGATTTATAGAGACTAAACATGCCACACATATGATTTTGGTAAACCATAGTATGCAACAAAGTCTGAAACATTAATCCCAAAAGTTTACAAGAATACAAAGGCCAAACCACATAAAAGGAAAATCATTAGATGGGAAAATTAGATACATGTTTACACATTTCTCAAGTGTTTATATATAGAATATATAGGATTAACAGGGTTTATTTCTCTTCCTCAGTAAGAATTAAGTGAGCGTCACAGCCCTCTGCAAATTCCTTTTTGGGGTCGTAAAAGGTCTTATCAATCTTAATGATCCTGTAACAGGAAGCCGGGTTCTGCCAGTGTGTTAGCTTCAATTGGGATGTTAGTTTTGGGGGAAGTTTCATAAACCTTTGTTGGGAGAGGGTTAGGTCATTAAATAAATGAATAATTTGTGTGTGTCTGATTGGTCCAGACGCTACACACATATGGCACCCAGCCTAGACCTGGTTCACAAGTTTACAGCGGAATATAGGCCTGGCGCCGGACACTCCACCACGTCCGGCTGCCATGGGTGACGGGACTCAACAGGGTCTGCCCATAGGGACTCTGGAGCAATTTTGGTGCAGCATGCCAACACTGAGCATAGAGTACCTCTCGGTACTTCTACCCGTTTGAGGTGAGAACACAGGAGGATACCAGCTCTACCTGTAGACTATAGAATCTAGGCAACGTGTTGAGTGTCGCCCAGCCTGCAGAACTACAAATATCTGTCAGCGAGGCGCCATGTGCCAGCACCCAGGAGGATGCAACACTTTTTGTTGAGTGAGCTCGCATTCTGAGCGAGCAAGGCACGCCTTGTGCTTGGTAAGCCAAGGTGATGGCATCAACTATCCAGTGGGCCATCCTCTGCTTGGAGACGGCCTTTCCCTTCTGCTGGCCAGAACCAGAGCTGGTATGAGGTCCAAAGGCTTTATGTTCTGTCCACGTACAGTCACATAGCGTGGATGGGACAGAGCTAATGTGGAACTACTTCAGCCATGCAGTAGGCTACTTGAGAAATAATCTGTCGACCAATTTTTAGAATGCACTGTATTTTTGTTTTGTAATTATTTATTTTAATTAAACATATGTTACCAGTGAACAACAACATGAAAACACTTTTTTAATGGTGGTTGAGGCAGGGTACAGAATATTAAACCACTTTTTTTGTTAGGACTACAAGAATGGTCTTCAAGTTTTTGAGTCCTGCTGCAGAGGAAGCCTGTCAGTATGTGAAAGGAATTGTGGGTGAAAACCCGTTACTCCTGAGAGAACTGAATCCGAGTGAACGTGAACTAGGAGACACAGGAGTGAATCAGATCGCTGCTCTACTGCAGGATAAACATTGTAAACTCAACACACTGATGTGAGTATTGTACATTTAGTATTGTAGATTTAAATTATGTTAAAGACATCTTGTAACAAAAACACAATTCTCAGTTATGTTGGAATCAAGTTCTTTGTGTTTGTAAATTCTCCCTCTTCTGTTCATCATTTTAGGCTGCGTAAGTGTGGTCTAACAGAGGAAAGCTGTTCAGCTCTCGCTACAGTCCTGAGATCAAACTCCAGTCTGAAAGAGCTTGACATCAGCAACAATAATCTGCAGGATTCAGGAGTGAAGAAACTCCAGAATGGATTAGAAAATACAAACTGTACACTGGAGAAACTCAGGTAAAAGGGTTAAATTTATCACATAACTGTTTTTAAATTCCCCCTATAGTAAATAGTTTTATCCTTTAAAACTCATCTTTCATTATCAAAGGTATTTGTTTATCAAAGGTAAAATGTTGTTTTTCTTGTGAAACTAATTTCTTCATGCCTTAAAATAGCTTGAATGTAATTCTACACCCTTGCCTCATTTACTATACATGGATTCATGAATATGCAAATCAGTCCCGCTTCCACTCTGTGACACAAGCTCAGACCTTCCTGATTCACTTGGTCAACTTTACTGTAGTAAATGTGACACAATGGCAAGTGGAAATACTGGTTTAATTAATCCATATACGTTTTATCGAGAAACGGATTCAGAAAAAAAGGAAGACCAAATTACATAGGGTCATCTACTAGTTGATGTATCAGAATGGTAATGCGTTTTATGTATCGCTCTCTGCAATGTCGGTCACATAACAGTAATTGCTATGATTAGGCTTTGGCTTGAAGACGTTATCAAACAGCTAATAATGTGTTAATGTTACACAAACCATGTTCCCGTTCACCATCTCAGAGTCAGACAGCTTTCTTCTTAAAATCAGCATCATAACAAACGCTTTGAATACCATAGAAAGTCAGTGGAGAAAGGCATGAAGTTCATCATAGCATCTTAATATACTGTACATAATTCACCCGCTATATGTCACCCGATGTTTCTTATCAACAGAAAAATACAGTGGGATAAACTGGATTCTCTTGAAACCTCTTGCCCTGCAGCATAGTTAATGATATGCTAAAGCTCCCCCGTACACTGACAGGATTGGTTACAGCATGTTTCTGACATAGAGAACAAGGGCGGTTTCAAACCACGTTTTTGTTTTTGGTAAACTGTAGTTTTAAAGGGGTGGTTTACTGCTTTTTTTCTTTGCTTGATTGTGTTTATGGGGTGCAATATAATAATCGCAATTGCAGATTTCGAACAGAGATGGCGACAAAGAGGAAATGTCTTCGTGTTTCGTTTTTTAAAAAACAGCTTATTTTTCATAAATTTCACCTTTATTGGAAGCCGCTTTCTACTCTGTCATTTGAACAACCGGTTGACTTCCTGATTCTTTAAACCACTCCCTCAGAAACAGGCAATGGGCTCAGATTGGTTAGTTGGGCCGGTGTGTTGTAATTGGCTAAACTGCCCGGAAACTTCACGCCCATTACCTTAAAGGGTTAGTTCACCCAAAAATGAAAATTCTGTCAGTAATTACTCACCCTCATGTTGTTCCAACCCCGTAAGACCTTCGTTCATCTTCGGAACACAAATTAAGATATTTTGATGAAATCTGAGAGCTGGATCACTCCTCCATAGGCTTCTAAGGGACTGAAACTTGCTGGCCCAGAAAAGTTATTAAAGTCATCGTTAATATAGTCCAAGTGACTACAGTGGCTTAATCTTAAGTTTATCAAGCGACGAGAATACTTTTTGTGCGCAAAAAACAACAAAAATAAAGACTTTATTCCACTATTCATTTCCTTCTCTGTGGGCCTCGAGTGAGTTCACGTAGTGTCAGTGTTGCCAGATGTACGATAATTATCGTATTTGTACGATAATTTTGAACTCTGTACGATCAATAATGGAAAAAATCCTATAATGTACGATAATTTCAGAACTGTGTGACACTTCAAATGATGGTCGTTGTAATAGGACTTCTCATTGATCTAGCCGTGGATTCTACGTCTACCGTGTAGAGAGAGGGAGCGAGAGACCTTGCGTGTGTGTGCTAGTGTGCCTCACGAAGCGCATGTAAGGACCCAACCAATCAAAGTGCGGGCTTTTATTTATACTCCCGAATCAGAACCGAACACCCCCCCCAACCCCCCACCCCCCCGTTGGAGAAATGACTTTGTGCAGGTTGGGATGTCTGTCATTTTCATGTCGTTAACTCGTGTACGATCATTTTCTTCCAAATACGATAATTTTGAGCTTCTGGTACGATACTTGGACATTTCCAATCTGGCAACACTGCGTAGTGTTTTAGCGCAGCGCTTCTGTGTTGTACGTCACACGCATCACACACATGACCAGCGTCGGCCAATAGTGAGCCTACGTGGTGACGTGCAACACAGAAGCGCTGCGCTAAAACACTACGTGAACTCACTCGAGGCCCACAGAGAAGGAAATGAATAGTGGAATAAAGTCGTTATTTTTGTTGTTTTTTGCGCACAAAAAGTATTCTCGTCACTTGATAAACTTAAGATTGAGCCACTGTAGTCACTTGGACTATATTAACAATGTTTTTAATAACTTTTCTGGGCCAGCAAGTTTTAGTCCCTTAGAAGCCTATGGAGGAGTGATCCAGCTCTCAGATTTAATCAAAAATATCTTAATTTGAGTTCTGAAGATGAACAAAGGTCTTACGGGGTTGGAACAACATGAGGGTGAGTAATTACTGACAGAATTTTCATTTTTGGGTGAACTATCCCTTTAACGGGCGACAGTTGCATGTGCTCCGGTCAAATGGTGTCAATTTGCCGTATCAGTTTGAGCCAGAATCAGACCCAGAAAGCGGTAATGAAGAGAGTCAAGCAGAACCTCTGCAAACACTGCTCTTACAAAACGTTTCTGAATGGTAATTTTTTTATTATTATTATTCTCTCAAAGAATTTCGATACGATGTTAATTGAAAATGCTACTGCTGTTTGTTAGCTTTTGAGATATGGTTTTCTCCTGATTAAACATTTAATAACTGAATACATGACTGAGTAATACCGTTTTTTAAAGTTATTGTTTTATTGATAGAATGAACAACTGTTTATCTATTCACATCGTTGGCATTGGTTTACGTTCTTGATCAAATCGAAAAATTACGTCATAAAGTATACATGGAAAATACATTTACAAAATTAGTACATAATTACAAATTCGGGTCCAAAATGTTTGTACGCGTTTGTCATAGACACACGAAATAGCATAACTAAGTGGCTACTAAAGCCAGCGTTGGCATTTGTTTACATCCTTACGTCTGAAATTATACATGCAAATATATTTAAAATGATTAAATCTTACTTGCAGGTTGTGGCCCAACAACTGCTGCCTCTGGTTTTAAAGTTGGAACTGCTTCATGTTTTAGTAATAGTTTCTTGTTGAATCTGGCATTGAACTCGTGTAGATTCTGGAAGCAGTCTCCCGTAAAATGCGCAGCACAGAGAGCTAAATTACGATTGTAATTGTCAGGAACATAATCAAACCTAAATTTTAACCATTGTTGACGAACTACAGCGTAGTTGTCCGTAGGAAGCCCGAACACAGAAGACCTGACAGCTGGGTGAAAATAACACACTTTCAACGGCATGGCTACAGCTCTCCACTATCTCTTCCTCTTCGACAAAGCCGCAGAACATGGCCTTGTCCCCTTGCCCATGCTCCGGAGGGAGGGTTGATGTAAATTTATGGGTTAGTTACGTATAAAACCCGGGAAGTATCTCGTTGTAGTCCCATTCGAGTCATTTTTGTAGGCATTAAACTTCCTGATTTTTAAAAGACGATATCTCCGCTTACGTTGAACTTTCAACGCAGCAACTTTGCAGATACTGTTCATGCACCAACAGCAACATTACACACTATTTAAAATGAAAAAAGTGAAATCACAATCAACCACCCCTTCAAAGGGAAAACACTCAGCAGTGGTGTCAAAGCATATTAAAAACACCACACTGAAATGTAAACATAAAAACTTGATTTTCACCTTAGGTTACTTTTTGAAGTTCCCACAAACTTACTTAACCTGGAGGGAAACGGGCTTTCCCTATAAATTGCTGTAGGCCATTTATGTTTAAATGATTTGTCTGTGTGTGGACATTGCTTATTTTAAATGCATATGTGTACATAGGCCTGTAGCACAGAGCCAATTTCTAAATCTATACAGGTTAACTTTGAGGATAGTTCAAGCAAACTCTGTTTTTTTTTTCTCAAGAAGGTGGAATGTTTTATAGTGGCTGTCTGCTGTGTTCAGACCAATGTTTCCTCTTAGCTGCGCACAGAAGAAAAAATAAAACGCCGCACAGAGAACAGACGCACAAGGTGTGGGGAAATTATTGCAGTGCTCTGGTTAACCGCCATAGAGTTTGTTACGCTATAGAGTCAGAACCGATAAATGTGGTTTACAGGTTCCATAGAAAAAGAATGATGTGGTTGTGTGTGAGCGGCAGAGATCCGATCATCCGAATCAGTCTCTTTAGGCATACTTTCATGTTTTCAGACCAAGTAGCTCAATATGAGAGGCAACGTAAAATGCAAAGACATGTGAAATAAAACGTCACGTTTTAAAGAAGAGTGGCTTGATTGCTGGGAATAACGTATGATGAGCACAGCAAAGTAACAAAACTTAGAGAATTTACAACAATTACACATGCACCACAGGTGTAGTAGTGTGCAAACTCAAAATACATCAGGTGCATACCTCAGAATTTTTAGTGGGTTTCAAAGAAGTGCTGTCAATCGATTAAAAAAATGAACTAGATTAATCACACATTTTTTCTGTGATTTAATCACGATTAATCACAATTAAAAACAGGTTTTATAAGTTTTTAATATATTTTATAATGTAATAATTTCAGTTAATCTCCAAATTAATGTAGAAGCAACATAAAGACACTATATTTTAAATGAATGGCATATTTTTTATGAATGAAGGCCAGTATTACTGCTACTGATGTCTCGATGATGTCTCCCCCAATTAAAAAAATTAATTATAGTCATTCTGTTACATTCGGGAGCATGACAACGAAGTTGTGGACCCACTTGCAGGCTTTATTAACAAGAAGAGCGTAGTCGAACAGGCAGTAGGCCAATCACCGGCAAACAGTAACAGGAAGGGCACGGCAAAAGAGTAATCCGGAGACACAGGCAATGGTCAAGGCAGGCAGCGAACGATCATAAACGAGGAATCTGACTAGGGTCAAAAACACAGGCTAGGCAAGGTAGAGCAAGGAAACAAGAATAACACAGAATGTGAACATAATTATAAAGAGTCACTGATGGGAAACAGGTGTGAGTGTGTGATTAGCACCTAGATGGGGAATTGTGGGAAATTGTGGGAGTCCATAAGACAACATTGATGAACACAGATCCAGGAAACATGTTACACATTCAACATTAAAGTGTATTGAAAGCTCTCTATTTTTTAAAACATGTATAAGGCTTAAAAAAATATAACTTTTAATTTAAGTGAACTTAAAACAATTATTACATAAACCCATTATAAATATCATATTTACCTGTGCCCTGTGAAATATACAGAAATTGAATAAAGTTATCTAACAGTCTGCACTGCATAAATAATAAATTAAATAGATTAATCCTTATTAAAGCTACAAAAGTTTTTTAATCAAGAGCAGTGAGTAATTGTCACTGTTACCTTTGTTCTTTGATTAACTTTAATGACACACAGCATTAGTGGCTGCTGTCACTTTAAGATCTGCCGATGCGCCTCATTCTCTTACAACCTTTATGTTTATTTAACTCATTTAAGACTGCTCTTATATAAATTAATTAGAGTTAATTAAAATAAATTAAAGGGAACATTGGTTCAGACTTAAGTTTTGTTTGATGATTGCTACATTCAGAAAGTGTACTTTCTTGGAGTAGATAAACTAAAAAGGGAGTTCATATATCTGACTGCTTGTATTCATTGCCAAAAATGTAGCCATGTGCAGTAATAGATATTGATATTGAAGATATTGATACAGATATTGAATCGAATTGTTGACATGATAATCATAATCGAGTCGAATCATGAGACCAGTGAAGATTCACACCCCTATTTATAATACACTTGTGTTTATATTGTGTAATAACTGTATTCATGTTTATGTCTTTTCTCTAGACTTTCAGACTGCAGTATCAGTGAAGAAGGTTATAAAGCTCTGGCTTCAGCTCTGAGATCAAACCCTTCACACCTGATAGAGCTGGATCTCACAGGAAATGATCCTGGACAATCAGGAGTGAAGGAGCTCGATGATTTACTACAGGATCAGAAGTGTCAACTCAAGACACTGAGGTGAGACGTGATGGAATAACACAAAAAAATTATATGCAGGCGATTTATTTATATAAACATTATTTATAATTTTCACTAATGCAAAATTAACCATTTCACACACATATTCATATGTTATTTTTTCTTAGATCAAGTTTAAGAATGTATTTGAATTCTTCATCTTCTTGTCTGCAGGTTTTTGAGTCCTGCTGCAGATGAAGCTTGTCAGTATGTGAGAGGAATTGTGGGTAAAAACCCGTTACTCCTGAGAGAACTGAATCTGAGTGGACGTCAACTAAGAGACACACGAGTGAATCAGATCGCTGCTCTACTGCAGGATAAACACTGTAAACTCAACACACTGATGTGAGTATTTTACATTGTTTTATACTTTACAAAATAAAAATTATATTACATTTTTAAAGTCTAATAAAATACTGCCATTGCTCTTTAAAGATTGAGATTAGCTGATCTATCAAATAAATGTATCCTTCTGTTACTGTATTGTGAATTGTGGCTGAAATAAACTGAAGAATGTTTCCTGTCTTTGTTTTGTTTCTCTTCAGGCTGAATAATAACAGTATTACAGCAGAAGGTTGTGCTGCTCTGACTTCAGCGTTTAATTCAAACCCTTCAAACCTGATAGAGCTGGATCTGAGTGGAAATAAACTCAGAAACTCTGGAATAAAGAAGATCTGTGTTCTGTTGGCAAATACACAATGCAGATTGGAGAAACTGAAGTGTGTATTAACATTCATCTACATTTCTGCATGTTTATGCACATTTATTAAGGTTTATTTAATTAGATGAACTGAAAAAAAAACTTTTACTACTTTTTAAATGTACACTATGACTGAGGCTAATACCTGTTTAAACATCTCTTTTTGTGTTTAGTAAAGAAAATAAATGTGTAAACAACATGAGGACAAAATCCCAAAATTATGGAATTTCATTTTTTGGTGAACTATTAATTTAATAAGATTAGGTTATTAAAGTTATTTAATTTAATAAGGTTTTGTTTAATGCATATATTGTATTTATATCTAAGGGAGATTTTGCCAATATTAAAATAAACACATCATATTGGCACATGTTTTTGCACACTCTATATGGCAATAATTTGTTCATAATTTGTCTAATTTGTCAGAAGCCATTCATAAATCCCATTAGTGATGTGATAATCTGTGTCTCCAAAAAGAATAACAACAACTGTTTGTTTTTTCTTCTGTTTTTCTGTAGACTTTCAGACTGCAGTATCACAGAAGAAGGTTATAAAGCTCTGGCTTCAGCTCTGAGATCAAACCTTTCACACCTGATAGAGCTGGATCTCAGAGGAAATGATCCTGGACAATCAGGAGTGAAGGAGCTCGATGATTTACTACAGGATGGACAATGTAAATTAAAGACCAGGTGAATACAACCTTGAAATATTGAATAAAATTGTAGTTTTTAAATAACCTGAAAGCATGCTGCAACAAAACAATAATCAGTTGATTTTCATGTCTTGTATTGATCCATTGTTTATTAATCACATCACATAATATGGAGGATTAAAATTAGCAAGATCATGAATTTGTTATCATAAGCAATAAACTTCTGGTATAAACAGAACATTAACAGCACTATCAGTTACTACACTTCTGCTGCGTTGATGAAAACGATGCAGATTTTATATTTCCTTAAACAGTAAAACTTGCATATTTTGTCAATAAATTAAGCTATTTATTTCCACAATTGCAATAAACATTAAAACATCACATAATATCCAGTAAACATTACAATTTTGTAGTGATTTCTGCTTGTCTCCAATTTTAGAATTTCTAGTTCATTTATCACACACCAAAAAAATTGATTACATTTAATAATATCAAGTTCTCTTTCATCAACACAAACTGAAAAAATGTTTGACATCTATAAAATTATTCATTGAAGAAAACATTCTAGTTCTTATTTGGTTGTCACACACACACACACACACACACACACACACACACACACACACACACAAACTATTTGCAGCCTTATATAAGCGTTAGTTTATGGTTATAAAGCTAAAACTTAAAAGGAATGCTTTAGAAACAAATTCCAAACTCTAGGAACAACCAAAAATCAAATGAAACATCACACTGGAGTTGGTAATTTGAATTTTTAGAAATTCTGATTCTGCTTATTGATTCCGATTTTTAGCAATTCCTAGTTTTGATTGCAATAAGGTAAAAAAAATTAAACTGAAAAAATTTAAAAAATGTAACTGAAAACACAGGAACTTAAATACAGAGGTAAAAACGAGGTAATCAATGACGACACATTTGAACAATGGCAAATCATATTAGTTACCATGACAACAAAGGAGAAGCGGAAAAACTTAAAGGAAACCAGGAACTGAAGAATGCAAATTAAAAGTCCATGAAAACTAAACTAAACACACATAACAGAATAACTGTTACAATATCATTCACATAGTCTTTTTTCCTAAATGTTCTGTTGCAGCTGAATACCATGAACAAAAATCTAAAAGCTAAAGAACTTATACAAGGAACTTTTGCCTATGGTTTTAACAAAAATACCACAGCAAAAACAGTTATATTATTATAACTAATTTAAATTTCAAGCATCATTAAATACAATAAATACTCAGCAATTAAATAAGAACAAACACATAAGCAATAACACAAATAAATACAACTAAAAGATACAAATGTTTATGATTTTCAGATGTTCAGGTACAGAAACTGAAATCAAATGCAAGATATGCATTACAAATTCAGTTACAAAAGTACTTAAGTCAGCTTGAATGGTTTAAAATCACATTAAAATCCACAAAAAGAAATTGATAAGAAGATTTTAAATTCTTACAGTTATCCGATTCCTAATCTGAATTGGAATTGATTTTCCTACATCACACTCATATTGTTGGAGCCAGTATTAATGTATATGTATTTCGGGCTGTCACCAGGTGGGGGCAGTATGTGCACAGAGTGTTTTTAAACCGGTGTTTTACACGTGGAGTTAGTTGGGCTTGGTGGGGGAACGCATACAGTTTTTACCACACACAAAGTTGGATGTTTTACCGTCTCGAGTATGTTTAATGTTTGCATTTGATAAATAAAGAAACAGAAAAGAAGAAATGGATTACAAGACTGTTGATGTGCGTAAAGAGTGCGTAGTTTAACCAAGCCGTCGGCAGCTATAGGAGCTGCTGTAACACATATACTAACTATGAAACATACTATTGGGAATGATCTATATTTTTTTTCTATATTTGATTTATAACTCCACTCATGAGCAGGATGGGAGCAGCAAAAGTTATAAAACTATAACAAATTATCTCATCTAAAATTCTCTTCTAGTTCTTGTAGGTTTTTGAAAAGTGATGCTGCACAGGAAGCGTGTGACTATCTCACTGAAGTTCTGGGTAAAAGTCCATTAATACTGACAGAACTGGATCTGAGTGAAGATATATTAGGAGATCTGGATGGAGAGAAGCTCTCTGCTCTTTTCATGGACTCTCATAGTAAAGTGGAGAAAATGAAGTGAGTCAGCATGATTTATACATTATAACTTCTCTGTTAATTGATTGTAAATGACTGTCAATCATTTACAATCAATTAACAGAGATGTTAAGAGCTGTTGGTATGGTGTGTGTTGAATATGTGCGGAATAATAAATAATGCTGTTTCTGTGTTTAGGCTGAATAATTGTGAGCTGACAGAGAAAAGCTGTTCAGTTCTAGCTACTGTTCTCTCCTCTAAAACCATCCTGAAAGAGCTGAACCTGAACAACAGCCGTCTGCTGGACTCAGGAGTCAAAGAGATCTGTGAGGGACTGAAGAATCCTGTGTGTGAACTGAAGATACTCAAGTGAGTACATTTCACCATAAACTGCTGTTCATTCAGACTGACGTGATTTTTTTTTCTTTTATGGAGAGCTATTATTTTTTTCCATTGCACTTTGAAGAAATCTGACCAACCAATAAGATTCACACTTTGTCAACATGCCCACAGCTGTTGCCGTTATATATATAACCAGGGGTGCACATAACTGGTGCTCACGTGTGGTAAAAATAAACGACGCGCAGCAGAAAACATGGAAGGAAGCGCTTTTGAGTACCAACGTTTTGGCCCAAATGTTCCATGTTTTCTGCTGCGCGTCGTTTATTTTTACCACACGTGAGCACCAGTTATGTGCACCCCTGTATATAACACACTGCCTTGGTGGCTCACTGACTCTTTTGCTAAGTGACATTGAATAGCAGGGGAAGAATCTGGAACAGGGTTTGGAGATTGATATTGAGCAGCTCTGGTTTTGTTTGGTAAATTTAATTCAATGAGAAAAAAAATCTGAATAGTATTGGTTAAATAGGATGAACTGTTTGAAAACATGTACGTATCATATGAACAGCTCATGTGCGTATTGAGTGTTTGAAAAGAGGTCCACTAGTGGGCACACTTTAAATGCGTATTTTTGTGCTCACGAACAAAGGAGTTTACTTTGAAAGGGAGCAGATTGCGGAAAGTATTGGAGGGTTTGGCTTAAGCTTTGAAATATAGCCTAAGTGGAGCAAATTCTAACACTTCTAATGCACAATTACTATTTTTCATTATTCCATTTATTTTGTCTTTTATATCACAAAATTCAATTTTGTAGCAGATTGTAACCAAATACCTTTTGTTTTTGTTTTTATCATCCCTGCTAGAATATGACTAATGAAAGAGTGCATTCTATTTACTGCTTAGTTTGTAATACACTATAGAAGGACTTTACCAACTAACTCAGGGGGGACTAAATGCTGCCAGGCAGAACAAACGTCTCTGTTACGTATGTAACCCTAGTTCACTGAAGAGAAGAAAGCAAGATAATGGCTTTATTGCATTTCGTCTGCATGCTCTGAGGCGCAAGTAATTTATTATAGGCTTATGAGAAAATGATCATATACAGTAGCTTTTCCTGTTTTTCTTAGTCAATATTTAGCGCCAGTTTATCAGGAAGTGACAATTTTGTTCTCTTAGACTCACTGGATGGAAACGCTGCTCTATTCACAAATGTTTTATGTGATATTGCAGTTTTGCACATAAGTTTAATTCACAACTTTGGATAGAAACATGGCTAATAACACGCTTCACTCTGCAGTGCTAAAACCATAGACTATAAAAAAAGGCTAAAGCTGGCAGTGCATAAACTTACTTCCTGGCAACCTGCCAAAATAAATCTTGCTGAGGTTTAGGTTTGACATTTTTTTTGTTTTAAAATATAATAGTATAATCACACTATTTATTATTTTGTTTATTATTTTATTAAAAAAACGAACTAAATAAAGTGCAATAATACTATTAGTAATTGTTTTATTTTTTATAGTTATATTTAATGGGTCACACTATGTGCAGTGTGAGCACCAGACCGAATCTCCAGGTGCTCTCATGAGAACCAGACTGATAAACGTATGTGCACCCCTGTTTATAAAGCACATATTAATGCGTTATTCTGCATGACTATATTCTACATCCCTTAATGCTCCCACATATCTAAACTTAACAATTACCTAGCTAATTATTAATCAGTAATTAGGGGTTTATTGAGGCAAAGTTGTAGTTAATAGTGAATAGTGAGAATTGGACCCTAAACTAAAGTGTGACCATTTTTCGTAACTCGTATCGAACCGTGACCCCAAAACCGAGGTACTAACCGAACTGTGACTTCTGTGTACTGTTACACCCCTAAAAATTAGTTATTTTAATTTGGGGTTGGGCTTTTTCCATTTTATTTTTATTAATTTTTTTCATTGGTGCAGACGACTTTTTTTTTCTTTTTTTTTTTGAGGAACATTTGTCTTTGTGTGAGCAGGCCTTTATAATAACTTTACAGCGTCATCTGTATCCCTAAGTAAATACAATATTAATGAAAACTAATTAATACATGTATAGGCTAACTATAATAACCTAAATTTAAGATAAAATTTAGAACAAACTCACCCAAATGTAACAATAACAGATTCCTGGTGATCATTAAATAATTAATCTTGCACATTAATAGCAGAATAAAACTGTGGCATATCTGATTCAGTTATATATGATTTAGTCATATTTATTGATATTACAGTGCAATGTTAATTAAAATTTGTTTTCTGTAGACTTTCAGACTGCAGTATCACAGAAGGAGGTTATAAAGCTCTGGCTTCAGCTCTGAGATCAAACCCTTCACACCTGATAGAGCTGGATCTCAGAGGAAATGATCCTGGACAATCAGGAGTGGAACAACTCATTAATATACAAAAGAATAGTTGCCATTCACTGAAAACACTGAGGTAAGTGCTATTAAAATATTAACGTTCAATAGTCCTAAAAGCATTTTTTAGGGAGAATTTTATTGTCAAAAAACAATTATAAAAGCTTTGAAATGACTGAAGTCTTTTTCACAACATTGTGAGCATATCTCACTATAGCAGGTTAGTTAGGGATGTGCGCTTCAACTAATTTGACAGTCATTTAAATGGAAGTTTTTTAACCGACTCGACTAGTCTAAAATAAGTAAAGACTTGTGCGTACATATGATCCATTTGAAACAATAAATCAAACAGTCGAATCCCACAATTAATGCTGCTAAAAAGGTCATAAACATGCAGTACACTTGCCTTGCGTTATGACTTTTCGGAAGCCTTCTCCCTCAACAAAACTGAGTGGGAACATGTCTGTTAGAGATAAGATATTTTTTTCAGAGTTGAAGTAAATGACGCGATGGGCATTTGATTGCTTTGGCTATCACACCTATGTGCATGTGTTGAACATGTTTACGCATGGCTCCAGTGGAATTATGCCAGTTTGACGTGTCACAGCTTTCATAAAACTTTTTTTCCCCCATAAAGCTTTTTTTTTTTATTCAAAATTCTCCCGCGCCTTGCCTGTCTTTTGAGCGGTCATTTCTGAGCTCGCCGCGACTGACAGGAAGAAAACGCATGCGAGATCTGAGGTAAAATTAAAAGAGTACATCTTAAGGTATTATTTTCCACAGCGTTTTATTTTAATGTGTTATTTAAAATGCCTTTAAATATAAATGTAACAAAGTTCAGGGCTCAGGGAAGAAGGGGGAACCGGCGAACTGTAAACGTAAGTTTCATTGACAAAATAAATAAAACGAAAGTAAACGTCAGGTGCATCATGGCCGACTGCTGCACATACATAAACAACATGCAACTTAAATGTCCCAGGCCTGGTCCTCTCTCGTCCTACACTGTCGTTACTCCTTTTATCCTTCCAGAACTCCTGGGACGCAAGCTCAGTTTTCACTGCTCATCACAGAAACATTAAAACGACAGTAATTTGATAAAAAATCTTGTGTATTTTATTTTTCTTTGTGTAATCGACTATTGTTTTGTTTTGTATTGTTTTGTTCAGTGTTGACTAGTAGCAGCTGTACCGTTTAGTTGACTAGTCTTGCACATCATTAGTAGCAGGTAATGTCAGTGTACTTCTCCTTTGTCCAGGTTGTTACAGAGTCCTGATGCAGATGAAGCCTGTAAATATCTGACTAAAATTCTTCGCAATAAAAACCCGTTACTCCTGAGAGAACTGAATCTGAGTGAACGTGAACTAGGAGACACAGGAGTGAATCAGATCGCTGCTCTACTGCAGGATAAACACTGTAAACTCAACACACTGACGTGAGTATTGTGTTCATATGTTATTGTAGATTTAAAGCATCTTAAAGGTGACAAAATTTGGTGACAAAAACATGTTGGCGTCAAGTACTTTGTGTTTGTAAATCCTCCCTCTTCTGTCCATCATTTTAGGCTGCGTAAGTGTGGTCTAACAGAGGAAAGCTGTTCAGCTCTCGCTACAGTCCTGAGATCAAACTCCAGTCTGAAAGAGCTTGACATCAGCAACAATAATCTGCAGGATTCAGGAGTGAAGAAACTCCAGAACGGATTAGAAAATACAAACTGCTCACTGGAGAAACTCATGTGAGATTGTTTGTTTAAGTAACATTTCTTTTGTTCAAAGTTAAAGGGGCTGTGAACTGAGAAATATATTTTTTCTTGATCTTTTGAGAGTAATGTCGCAACATACAAGTGTGAATAACAATGTTTGTGTCACTATTGCTTTGTCTGTTACAGAAGGTTTGATATGTTCTGAGTATTTTTGTAGCACTGCAGTCAACCTGCGCAGTCAAACATTATACAATTTAAAAAAAAATGCTGTAAAATAATACTGCAGTGATATTAATTGTAAAATAAATCCTATAATAAATAAATGTCCTATCTGTAGACTATCAGACTGCAGTATCACAGAAGAAGGTTATAAAGCTCTGGCTTCAGCTCTGAGACCTTCACACCTGATAGAGCTGGATCTCAGAGGAAATGATCCTGGACAATCAGGAGTGAAGGAGCTCAGTGATTTACTACAGGATCAGAAGTGTTCACTGAAAACACTGAGGTGAGACGTGATGAAATAATATAACATAAATTATGTCGGATGAATTATTCATAGGAACATTATTTCACTAACTTTTTTGCAACAACAAATTGTGCAGGTTATTATATTAAAATTATTTCAAGTTAAATGAATCAAACTGATTACACTAAGTTTAGTTGATTTTAAACCTGTTTCATCTTCTCTTCTGCAGGTTTTTGAGTCATGATGCAGAGGAAGCCTGTGAGTATGTGAGAAGAATTGTGGGTAAAAACCCGTTACTCCTGAGAGAGCTGAATCTGAGTGAACGTAAACTAAGAGACACACGAGTGAATCAGATCGCTGCTCTACTGAAGGATAAACACTGTAAACTCAACACACTGATGTGAGTAATTTACACAAGTTTCAAAGTTATACTTTGCATTGAAGTATCCCACATTATATTAAGTGTCATCAGCAAATATGTACTGAAATTTAAATTCATCATTTGATACAGTGCTCTTATTGCAGGAGTGGAGCTTGGCCACCCCGCTCACAATTGATGCTTCTGTCTCATTTTTCTTGACAAGAATCTTGTTTATTTAGAAGTAGAACTGTCTCTACTGGTCTCAAACTCAGTTCCTAGAGGGCTACAGCTCTGCACAGTTTTACTCCAACCCTAATCAAACACACCTGCAGGGTTACCAACTCTCACGCATCTGGCGTGACAGTCACGCGTTCAGCCTCAATCTCACACTCCTCACGCTTAACAAAGAAATCTCACGCTAAATTAGACATTCTTCTGTGCTGTATTTTTTTTTCACTCGTGTGCACTAAATTTCAGAATTACTATAAACAATTCAGGCTCTTAACTACTGGATGGACCACTATTTATGGCGCAAATTAGTTAAAATCTCCCGGAATCTAGAGCGAGCACGCATGCGAGACAGAGACTAAACCGTAGCGCACGCACGGCGTACGGCAGCGTTGAACATTGTAGCCAATCACTGACATGTCTGTTGAACGCATTGGCCAATCAGAGGCGTTTAAATGAGTCGCTGTGCTGAAGATGTGTTTTGCGCGAGCTCACAGAGTTCTACACTTTCGCAAACTTGTCATTTTTATTGCCTATAAACTTAAGATGCAAATAAAAGATTCACTGCAATGTATTTGATATTCTTGATGCTGTTCTGATGCGCTCCATTACGCACCGTGTTAGGATGACTAAAAGTTCAGCGGTCTAGCTCTTCAATGTCAGAATGATTAAAGAAGTGAAGTGCTAGAGCAGACATCTTGGAGCCTGCTTGGACCTTTGTTGGTTATAGTCTTGACTTGAGAATACTGTGGATTTTTAAATAAAGTTACTATAAAGTTAAAAATACTATAAAGTTGAATAGTAGTTTGCCACGTCGTCTTAGGTAAATGGTAACATTTCTTAAAGAGGTTGTTCCACATTATTAAGCAGTCCTCATGCAATATGCAGAGGAAGGAAGATGTTTCTGAAGATGAAAAGCATGAAATAATGCATTGTCTTACAAAAGGCATGAAAACTATAATTTGGCAAAAATGAAATAGAGATTGTCAAACTGTCAAAAGATGTATGAATTTGTGAGCACAGAAGAACTCAGTCAGACAAAGGCTTATTAAGGAATGTTTCTGTAAAACAAATTGATTGTATTAAAAGGCCAGCTATAAAAAAAATCCACGGTTGAGCAGCAAACAGGTGTTTGAAGCTACTGGAGTCTCTGGAGTCTACTCACTCTGCAGGCTGGCCTTTTAGTCTATAGTGTTTCATCGCCATCTAGTGGCCTGGAAGCAGAATACAGCGTTTTCTGTCAGTTTCTATATGAAAGGGGATCGTTTTGATAATGATGTCGCCTGTACGCGGAAAACTCGAAGGAAAAACTCTTTCAGCATATCGTTTTAAGCATATTGGTGTAAGCGTACCCTAAGACTGTCATTGCTGTTCATTAAAAAAGGTTTGGAATTTGAAATAAACTGAAGAATGGTTCCTGTCTTTGTTTTGTTTCTCTTCAGGCTGAATAATAACAGTATTACAGCAGAAGGTTGTGCTGCTCTGACTTCAGCGTTTAATTCAAACCCTTCAAACCTGATAGAGCTGGATCTGAGTGAGAATAAACTAGGAAACTCTGGAATAAAGGACATCTGTGTTCTGTTGGAAAATCCTGAATGCAGATTGGAGAAAATTAAGTGTGTATTTTCATTGATCTACATTTCTGCGTGATAATGTACTTTTCTGTGTGTGTGTAAATGTCCATTTAATTGAAATTACCATTTTTGTACATTGCTATGTTTCTATGAAATTTTAATATATTTAAATTAGGCAGATGTTATATTAAGACATCTGTTGCTTATCTGTGGGTCAGATGTTTGCTAATATTAAAAATAAATTGGTACATTTTCACACCAAATTTTCTAATTGCCAAGCATTTGGCAATGCTTTTTATAATAATTACTAAAATTTTATTAAAAGTTTTTTTATGATTTAAATAGTCATCTCTATTTATACACGTTTTGCTTATGTAGTGTAGATCATTAACAGCTTCTTTCATACACAGACTTTCAGACTGCAGTATCACAGAAGAAGGTTATAAAGCTCTGGCTTCAGCTCTGAGATCAAACCCTTCACACCTGATAGAGCTGGATCTCAGAGGAAATGATCCTGGACAATCAGGAGTGAAGGAGCTCAGTGATTTACTACAGGATGAACGCTGTACATTAAAGACCATCAGGTGATGAACGAGACAATTATCATAACTATGATTTTAACCAGATATTACACAACACTATACATTAATACTACACTGGACTAGAGGTGCAAAATATATCAGTGCCCGAGATATTATTTGTGTTCAGCATATAATTTCTGATAAGATTCAGTGTATTTGTCTGGCGGTGTCATGTGTGTTTGGACAAATTATCATATCACATTATCATTTTCTGTTAGTATTAGTTTTGGGCATGTTTTAGTTTTGATCAGCTACTGTAATTATTGATATTCTGTTTATGTGTAAAGAAGTAATAAGTGAAAACAATGAAAATACATTTCTGTATTTTCTCTTACTGGTGTTTGCTTATACATGAAAATGTCATATTGTTTGTTTGCGTTCTGTCTGTATGTTTATGTATATTTTATGGTTATTACATGCTGTAAATTTAATTTTGGTTTAATTCATTGATACAAATGCTTGTAGTAAATCCTTCTACTCTGTTTAGTGACTCATTCAGGATGAAGCTGCAAAAGGCATAAAATAGGAATATTATCTGATTTGTAATTCTACTTCCTGTAGGTTTTTGAAAAGTGCTGCTGCACAGGAAGCGTGTGACTATCTCACTAAAGTTCTGGGTAAAAGTCCATTATTGCTGACAGAACTGGATCTGAGTGAAGATAAATTAGGAGATCTGGATTGGGAGAAGCTCTCTGCTCTTTTGATGGACTCTCATAGCAAAGTGGAGAAAATCAAGTGAGTCAACATGATTTATGCATTATAACTTCTCTGTTAATTGATTATAAAAGACTCAATCATGTGTGAGCAGATACTAAGAGCTGTTAATCTGATGTGTGTTAAATATGTGCAGAATAATAAATTATGGTGTTTCTGTGTTTAGGCTGAATAATTGTGAGCAGACAGAGAAAATCTGTTCAGTTCTAGCTACTGTTCTCTCCTCTAAAACCATCCTGAAAGAGCTGAACCTGAACAACAGCCGTCTGCTGAACTCTGGAGTCAAAGAGATCTGTAAGGGACTGAAGAATCCTGTGTGTGAACTAGAGATACTCAAGTGAGTACATTTCACCATCAGCTTTCAACACACAACACTTGCTGATCAGTTATATATATTTGAGTCCACTCGCCTTCAGAAGTGAGGAAAGATCTAAGAATAGTTTTTTCATTTTATTTTGTAGTAATAAAATAGGAACAAATAAATAGCAAACGGTGGCACAGTACAATAGAATGAAAAGACAAGTGAAACAAACACGGCTTTGTTTTTCAGGTGCTAATGCTTACAACTAAAGTTACAAAAGTTATTGAGTCAAGAGCAGTGAGGGGTTTTTCTCTTTGTCTTTTGTTCTCTGATTAAAATGATAGCTGCAGGTTTATTCGGCTGCTGTCACTTAAGACTGAATATTAATCCAATATACTGTTACACAACATGCCTTTTTTCTCAACTATTTACAGTTCAAAACTGACTGTATTTACAGCAGTGTTCATTTTAGTTCTAGTGTTCATTCTAAGTTTTCATGTTTTCTAGACTTTCAAACTGCAGTATCACAGAAGAAGGTTATAAAGCTCTGGCTTCAGCTCTGAGATCAAACCCTTCACACCTGATAGAGCTGGATCTCACAGGAAATGATCCTGGACAATCAGGAGTGAAGGAGCTCTTTAATGTACAAAAGAATATTTGCCGTTCACTGAAAACACTGAGGTGAGTGTTTTCTACAAATTAAACTGCAATAGATTTAAGATTTTGTCTGAAAGTGTTATTCTGCACTCACTTGCATCAATATTCTTTTACCACATCTGTGCTGTGTACAGTTGTGAAATATCAATGTACTGTCTTTGTTTCTAGGATATTACAAAGTCCTGCTGCAGACGAAGCCTGTCAGTTTGTGAGAGACATTTTGGGTAAAAACCCGTTATTCCAGAGTGAGCTGAATCTGAGTGATCGTGAACTAGGAGACACACGAGTGAATCAGATCGCTGCTCTACTGCAGGACAAACACTGTGAAATCAACACACTGATGTGAGTATTGTGTTCACTTGTTATTGTACATTTAAATTGTCTCAAAAAAATCAGGTGACCAAAACACTGTAAGGCAGGGGTGTCAAACATACGGCCGTGGGCTGAATACGGCCTACAGGTTTGTCTAATCCGGCCCGCGGGATGATTTGAACATTGATAAAAATAGAGATGCACTGCTCCACTGACCATAAATCTAAACTTTTTTTTTAATTTATTTTTATTTTGTCCGATCTCTATTCCGGACCTGCAAAAAACAGCTTGTGTAAAACATCCACAATTTGGATACCTTAACACAGGCAGATGCTGAATACAGACGGATAGAAATTGTAGTTTGTATGGTCAATATTAATGTAATTGTCAGCACACTAAGGTTTAAAAAAAAAAGTTATTCTGGCCTTCTGGCCCTTAACCTAAAATTAGTTTGAAACCCTTCTTTAAGGGCTTTTGCACCCTTTTGGTAGTTATAGGAACTCAGTTATAGGAACTAGTCATCAGGACGGTCCCCTGAGAATAAATATTGCCCTGGGGTAATTTTCCTGTTTGCATGCACACCACCAGTTGGAACTCAGTGATGTAAGCTTGCCGTAAGTATATGTAAACTGTGTTTACACATCTTTTAAAAACATTGAGTATCTGTGTTTCTGTATTCAGCCAGTCAGCGTACACTTACATCACTATAGTACCTATAGTGCTGGTTTAAGCGGGTCGCACACCGGACGCGCAGCTCAGCGCCGCGCCGCGTCTAGGACAACTCTCACCAGAAAATCCGTTAACATCAACAATTTTCTGATTTCTGTAAATAAATATAAAACTAAATATATATTGCCGCACAGGGTGAAGTCCGTATATACATTAACTACGATTTGAGACACATAAATGTAAATTTAATATAAAACTATGAAAATGGCGCTCTGTGGCGCGGCAGGATTTTGAACACGGTCCTGAGCCTTTGCTGGGCGTCGCCGGTGTGTGTACTCTCATAGAGAATAATGTGTTCGAATTTAAAAGACGTGGCGCTGCGCGGCGCTGAGCTGCGCGTCCGGTGTGCGACCCCCTTTAGACCCTACTCTGAAGTACACCACCAGGTGGAACTCAGTGATGTAAGCTTGCCGTAAGTATGTGTAAACTGTGTTTACACATCTTTTAAGAATATTGAGTGTCTGTGTTTCTCATGTATTCAGCCAGTCAGTGTACACTTACGTCACTATAGTACCCATAGTGCTGGTTTAGACCCTACTCTGAAGTAGGAGCTCATTTAGTTCCCCTTAAAAGGAGTTCCTATCACTAAAATCATTCCTAGTTCCTGCAATGCAAACACACCAAAAAGCAAGTACTTCTGCCAATCCACCTTTTTCCTTCCATTTTTTTTTCTAGTCAAATTAGCATACTTTCCGAGCTGATAATGTAACATTAAACCCTATTAAATTTGTTTAAAAAAAGCACATGGCTCCATGGCACCATCATTTTACAGTGTTGCAATGACTGTCTTTTGTCATCACCTCACCCGTCAAAGTTTTAATGAGTGTGTAAATGACACCAAGCTGCAGAAGTTTGCTTCATTGAAAACAGATGGCCACTCATAGAATGGGTTCCTATTGTAAGACTTGAAAAATTAGAAAATGCTGGGCAGTCTGTTTGAGGCACATTTTTATTTATTTCAAAACACAATTAAGTTGGTCAGTGAAAACATTGGAAATCTCTTCTTTGTACTTAAAGGTCAGTTAAATAAAGGTTAAAGAAAAGTAACAAATCACAGACTGTTGATTTTATTGCATTTTACAAAATGTACCAACTTCTCTGGAAATGTGTTTGTAAATTCTCCCTCTTCTGTTCATCATTTTAGGCTGAGTAAGTGTGGTCTAACAGAGGAAAGCTGTTCAGCTCTCGCTACAGTCCTGAGATCAAACTCCAGTCTGAAAGAGCTTGACATCAGCAACAATAATCTGCAGGATTCAGGAGTGAAGAAACTCCAGAACGGATTAGAAAATACAAACTGCACACTGGAGAGACTCAGGTGAGTTCAATGAACTATTGTTTGATTCCACTTAACTTGAAAGTTTTTTTCATAGTACAATTTATGTTTTAACAGCAGTGTAGGGGAAGCATCTCTGAATCTGTAGTTTGACGAGCTACAAGCTACTCAAAAGTTAAAGTAAAGTTACATTCAACCTTGTAGCTACTCTACAAGTTTCTATTAAAAAGTAGCTAGCTACATTGAACCTTCTATTTTTACAATGACATTGTTAAAAATGACTGAATATTTGTTAATGAATAATGTTATAAGTAAAATATTTGGGGGGTTTAAAACCAAACATTATGGTTTCAATGAGTGGGGTGAATTCAGGTTGACTGGGGCAATTTTTCCCAGTCATTTCAATGGCAAAAAGTGTCCCAATTGTTTGATTTTGTAAACTATCCAAAACACACAAAAATATAGCCTAGGCTATATCTCCAACTTCCTGGCAAAGTGCAAAATTGCTACAAATGTAACATCAATACAAGAACAAAATGTATGCAAACTCAAACTGGATACACAGGAGTAATGAAAAATGCAGGTTAAACTCACAGCACATGCGATAGGCTATTTACTGAAAAGAGCCGCTCTGAGACGCAAATCATGAGCTGCTCGCGCTTTGCTTGAAATCCCACCGCAACCATCCTTTGCCAAGTAATAAGCGCATTACTATATTGCAATTTTATTTCAGTTTGATTAGTGATCTTTTATGTTCATTACAAAACTAACGGGACAGATTAATCTATGGTGGCTCATTATTGTAATTAAAATAGAAATAAACATTTGATATAGAGTGCAATAAAAAGTAGTACATTTTAAACACTATTATTCACCTTCCATATGCACTTTAAGTCTGTAAATTACACTGCATTTTAATCTTTGGTTTGCATAAATTACAGTCGATTCACATGAAATATCCATTCCTGTCCATCCTTTTTATAATCATCAGACAATCTCTTGTTTGACTGTAAAGTCATAAAATGCATGATGTAACAACAGATGGTGGTAATGAACAAATGTAGTTTATCTAGTAAGAAGAAGACGCTGCGTTGCTTCAATGCATTACAGGCTCATGATTCATCAGAATGCAAAATGGAGTGTAGCTTTCAGTCGCGCTACACGGCTACTTGGAAAAAGTAGCTAGCTACTGGAAAAGCTACAATGTTTTAAAAGTAGCTGAGCTACTGTCCAGATACTAAAAAATGTAGTTATGTTAGTGGTATCGTGACTTGTACTGTAGCTAGCTTCTCCCCAACACTGTTTAACAGTACAAAATATGTTTAAATATGTTAATCATAAAATAACAATAACTTGATGAATTTTATAAATTCCCTTTTTTTCTAGACTTTCAGACTGCAGTATCACAGAAGAAGGTTATAAAGCTCTGGCTTCAGCTCTGAGATCAAACCCTTCACACCTGATAGAGCTGGATCTCAGAGGAAATGATCCTGGACAATCAGGAGTGAAGGAGCTCAGTGATTTACTACAGGATCAGAAGTGTCAACTCAAGACACTGAGGTGAGACGTGATGAAATAACACAAAATAAATATGCATGCTAAATATTCATACAAAATAATCTTTCAGTAATACAATAAGCTCCACAAGTTTTGTAGTGGGGTTTACTGAGTTTTGTTTAGATAAAATTGCAACCCTCTATGCACACCTTGGCAATAGAATCGCCATTGACTAGTACATTTTTTCTGTTTACTCAGCAGACTGATATAATAAAAAAAAAAAATATATATATATATATATATATATATGATTCCATCAGTATCTGCTTGTCTTTGTAAAATGCCACAGCTTTTTAAATATCTGAACATACACTCTTAACATCAGTCAATCAAGCATTATATAATGGTAATCAAGCACTATTTAATGATAGAACTTTAGTAATTAGAACTAAAACTTGGTAACCATGTATGCATGCATATTTGTCATTTTAACTGAAATTAGGGCTGGTGGTGGTGCTTATGTGGACAATCCTTATGCTGGCTGCGCATCCATTGCAGATGTAAACTAGCTATTAGCTAATTCTGGTGCAATTACTTTTAATTGTGCATTGTCCCTGTAAAAATAAACAATAAAATGAAATAAAATTGAGCTGAATTGAAATAATACAGACGGAGAGCGAAACTCTGAAGCGCTCAGATATATTTTCAATTGCTGAACACTCTGACTATTCCAAACTCATACTTTGCCTCTAACACACACACTGGCGAGTAAAATCTAAGAGTTGATTAGCCAATGGCTCGTGATAGACATTATTTAGTGCCCAGAGTGAAAATTTACTCGCAGATGTGAGTGATTTACTAGAGGGTTGAATTGTACTGATGGTATTCAGTAGTATGGTATTAAATGTTTCTGAAACTGTAGTTTAATGCCATCAAGCCCAGGTTCACTGCATCACTGTATCTCTCTACAGCAGTTCTGTGAGTCTCCAGATGTTCACAAACATGCAGTTTCACAAGCCAGTTTTCTCTGTGCTGATGTTTCTCACATATTGCTTAAAGCCATAAAGACATTTAAATTTCATCTTCCCTTCGGCAGGTTTTTGAGAAGTCCTAATGCAGAGGAAGCCTGTAAATATTTGACAGAACTTGTGGGTAAAAACCCGTTACTCCAGAGAGAACTGGACCTGAGTGGACGTGAACTAGGAGACACACGAGTAAATCAGATCGCTGCTCTTCTGCAGGATAAACACTGTAAACTCAACACACTGATGTGAGTATTTTGTTTTAGTGACATAAAATGTTACATTACATTTAATATTATTTTTACAGTAGTGGATAATACCATTTCCTCATTTGTTTGAGTCAGAGCAGTTTTTCTCTTAGCAGACAATAATGTTATATATTAAAATTAAGTTAACAATTAAAAACATATACATTTAGATGAAAATTACTTTCACAGATTGTATATAATTTAAATTAAGTACACATACTGTATATGCTTTAATTCCAAAAGCTTATATTTTATATCTACAGAGCTTTTACTTTAAAGTATGTTGATGTGTGCAAATATGGTTGTGGATAGAGACCTGCAATCCCGTGGGATCTCACCCAACACAACAGAGTGCGGCACGGGACAAGATTTGATGGGCAAGTGTGGGTTGCGGGAGAATAAAATGATTCGTGGGACTTAAAATATCTAAAAACAAAGAAATTATTATTCATCTATTGCACAAAAGCAACAAGAATATCTAAAATAAAATAAACATTTATTTACAAATGCAAGATTATGCAGAGTTTTTGATCCAGAGTTTTCAGACTGTTGATTTCTTTTACGCAGTGACCAATCAGATGTATTTAAGTTAATCCACTCACTGCTCAAAACACCATAGTTTTTTGTTCAGTGCTGGATTTTGTTCACACTCTCATCGAGTCCTGTCAATATCACAAACAAAGTGTAGACATTATTAAATATTTTTTGTGCAGTCAACTTTACTTATTATAACTTTTATATGAGTTTTGTGAGATGTCAGCTTTTTAGTGATTATAAAGGGAGCGCTTTTTGCATGCATTCTGCCATGCCAAACCATGCACACCGTAGCCTGTGATTGCTTTTCTGTTAAATTAACTGTGGTTTGTGAATGTTGATGCTTTAATAACAAATATTTTATTGAGAGCATTTATGCTATGATGTTGTGGCAAGTCTAAACGTAACTTGAAATTATTTAATGGAAATGTCATGGACGTAGTGATCTATGTATGCTTTTATGCGTGAAAGTTGCAGGTGGGAGCCGGAAAAGGTTACATATGTTTTTGTAGGAAAATTATTTGCAAAATAATTTAGTGCCTGTTCCAGAACAAAGCAAATTAAATTGTGATGTACCAATTGCTCGGCCACCGATCTTTATCCGCTGATATTTATCTTAATCCCAGCCTCTTTTGATTGACAGGATATAATCAGCCCTGATCGTCAGCTGTTTATAAACAATCAGCCGATGGCCGAAAGCATGGAAAATCGCTTTGATCTGTTAATACCAATTACAAAAAAAAAAAAAAAAAACTTTTTTTTCCCCATGCCTGGAGAAGTATAAAAATTTAGGGTGCATTTGATTTGACAGAAAATATGATTGGAAACTTAAATGCAGAATCATGTCATCAACATTATTGATCTGATTTGGTGGTAGAGAGAGACTGTAAAAATTTAGCACCCAAATGATGATTGACACGGAAGAACCCCTTTCGAATTTGATCTGAAATTGTGTAAACTTTTTTGCATTTGAAAAACCTGCAATGAAAAACACCTGCAATTGTTTCACTTTGTAATGTCATATAACAGTAAGAGAGAATTATAGATCAGAACTTAACTTTTAATTGAAATAAACAAAAACATTTACATATTTCAGTGATGCTTTGGATGAACGATATACAATAGTCTATATTGGCCCATTCAAAACGCTAATATATAACAGTTTTTGACAGCGCCTCACGAGCTCAGCTTCTTGTTCGTCTCACCAGAACACACACAGCAGTGGAGTGGCGCGTTCACAATCGCAGCCTGTGATTCGGTCCGCTGAAGAGGTGCTTTTCTGTGGCGAGCAACTTCTCTATTGGCCTTGTTCCAACAGTGACAAGTCAACGGTCTGAAGAAGAACGATTCAGTGTAGTTGCCGTTCAGTTGACATTTCTGAAATGGAAAATGCTGATAGAGAGAATTACAAATATTTACAAATCTTAGTTTGATCATCAGCTCTGATTCATTATATTTTCTCTTTGTGTCTTCAGTCTGCGTGGATGCAGTATTACAGAGAAACAGTGTCACACCCTGACTTCGGCTCTATTCCCAAACCTCTCACACCTGAGAGAGCTGGACCTCAGTGAGAATCAACTAAAGTCAGGAGCAAAGCACTTATCTGGTGTACTGAGAGATTCACGCTGCGAGTTGGAGAGATTGAGGTGAGGAACATTCACATTCAAGTTTAAACTTGAACACTGCTCAGTGTTTCAAATTCACACTGCTTAACCCTCTATTGCACGCATTATTAATTAGACATTGTAAAAAATGTTTTGCATGTTTTTATTACTTAACATGAGCTAAATAACAGATATATATAAAAAAAATCTAAAAAAAAGTTTAAAGGGGGGTCGTTGGTAAATTGTTGCCATATGGCAACAATATGCAATCGTGGAAAGTACCATAAAATCCAAAAAAAATTAAAAAAACTAATTTTATTTAAAACAAGACTCAACAAATCCATCTCATACTTAGTGAAATGTTTAAACAAACATTTATACAGTAAAAACATTATATAATTTCAACAGTTATCTGAAATGTCTGGTAATAATAACCAGGAACCTGGAACCTGTCTCACTGAAATACACTATTCATTCGTTTCATTTCATTTAGTCATTTTTTTTTGCTGTTTCATTTCATTTAATTCTCTTCATGACTTGTGAAAGTCAGTGAAGCAGAGGAAAACTAAATACTTGGAGCACTTGCTTCTTACAATGCCCTTGCATCCTGGCATTTTGCATCTGCCCTTCTCGGATGCATGCAAGGGCCAGTGGTCTGTGCGGTCTCTGCGGACAGGATCTGGCGGGACAAAGCTTTGGGGCCCTCTTTTATTTTTCCCCACCACAACAGCTTGTGAAGGTCTAATGTTTTTACCTTTAAAATATAAGCAAAAGTTGTAAACATAGTCTCAGAGTAGTTTCATGCTATGTAAGTCAATGGGACTCCATTAGGTTGAATGCACCAGGACGCTTCCATATTTGCATATAGTTGCCATATGGCAACAAATGTATTTTAGCATATTACAAAAAACTTCTAAAATCAAAACTGAATTTAATGTTAAAAAATTAAAGTTTACTTACCCCAGATACTGATTTAATTTTTTTATTTGATGAAAATTTTCCAAAATTCTGAATAAAAGGCTATCTTCAGGAGCCCCAGACAGTGATGTTTGCATGTCAATGTCCATGAGCAAAAAAGGACTGGCAAACAGGATATCCTGGTCATGTGACCTCATAAATTGTATTTTCTTAAAAGTTAAAGCCCCCTTTTCACAACTAACTGTAAAAACATAGATTTTATATCACAGCTTTAAAAAAAAATTAAGATAAAGTAATTGTTGCCATATGGCAACGCTATGCAATAGAGGGTTAAAATAGCTTGAACACTAAGCTATATACTTGTAAAAAATATTCTCTTAAGTATTTAGTGATCTGGTGAAATAAATGACAGGGCTGTACATGAACTTTATTTTAACATACAAAAATAGCTTATAATCAAATAAATCAAATAATAAAATAAAATAATGAATTTGATTATTGATTAGTCGCGTCTGCACACTGTGCACAACAATCATCCGCCTGTCACAGTAGGGAATAACCCATTTATTTGGATAAAACGCATATGGAAAACTGCAGCTGCTGTGCGAAAGGTGTAGTCACAACCCAACTGAAACATGAGAATGCTTTATGTCAAGCGCTCTTGCATGAGGATTTACTGGATCTTGCCTTGTGCAGGGGGATGCTTGGAAACACATGTATGAAGGTAAAAGAGTAGCAAACTCGAGAGCACATAGATGTGAATTTGAGAACTTGTACAACAAATATTTGTGAACATTTACACTCACAGCTCCAATGTGAAAACCTGTAAAATAAAAATCTGAAGTTGAATGTTGAAATTTGCACTCGCAGACCTGTATTCTGAATTTGAAGCTGCAAAGTAGTCACAAATGTGTAAAATTCCATTCACAGAAATACAATGACAGTCACAAACTTTTTTTATATATATTTGTAATATATATTTTTCTTACATTCACATTTGCAGTACAACCTCAATTAGGCACTTGCAACTGTTCAAAGGAGCCGTTCTATCATCGCGTACAATAGAAGTCCCATTTCATTGGTTAGGCGCCAACCAATAGAACAGCTCCTTTGAACACCCCCGCTCCTGTCCCCCTTTCTCTCGCGCCGTCACAAGTGCCCAAGTTAGTTTTGCACCTAATATATCGCGAAAAGAGTTGCAAAAGTCAAGGCGCGAAATTTTAAATTGCAGTTACAGATTTGAGAAGTTGCAAGGGCCTAATTGAGGTTGTACTGCGAATGTGAATGTAAGATCAAATGCAAATATATATTAGAAGTTTGTGACTGTCATTGTATTTCTGTGAATGGAATTTTACACATTTGTGACTACTTCTGCAGCTTCAAATTCAGAATACAGGTTTGTGACTATTGTCTGCGAGTGCAAATTTCAACATTCAACGTCAGATTTTTTTTTTTACAGGTTTTCACATTGGAGCTGTGAGTGTAAATGTTCACGTACAAGTACGAATATTTATTGTACAAGTTCTCAAATTCACATCTACGTGCTCTCGAGTTTTGCTACTCTTTTACCTTCATACACATGGCACTGATGAAGGGTTGATCCCGAAAACGTTTTGCTGCACATTGCACTTTTAGTTTTCTGACTAAATAAAAACTCAAGAGTAATGCAAGTGAAGAAATTAAAAAAGTTTGGTAATTTCCCTACTGTTAAGTAAAAAAAAAAATATTTACTTAAGAAATATACATTTTCATTTATTTCAGTGCATTTGATTCACATTATATTAGCTATTACTGTCATATGAATAATTATTATTATTTAAAAAATGCATAATAAATTATAATAATGATACAACCAGAAAAGTTGTCATATTTTGTAAAATGTGATAAAATCAAGAATCTGTGATTCTTAATAGGATTTTTAATATTTTCACTGACGAACTTAATTGTATTTTGTAAATATAAACAAATTTTGATGGCTGCAACACACTCCAAAAAACAGAGGATATTAGGAAGGTAGTTATAATCTTTTTTTCAGTGTACATGTTGCAGTGTACAGCCCTGAATGATGATCTCTCTTCCTCTGAATGTCTGCTTTGTTTTGTTTGTTTACGAAGAGGATGTGACTTTACAGAATAAGTTATCTTCTTTTCTTCTATCTTATTTTCTTGCTCTTTCTTTCTCATAATGCAGGTTAAGAGGCTGTGATATGACAGATGAAGGCTGTTCTGCTGTGACTTCAGCTCTGAACTCAAACCCATCACACCTGAGAGAGCTGGACCTCAGTGGAAATAAACTAGGAGACTCTGGAGTGAGAAACCTCAGAGATCTACTGAAGAACACACAATGCAAACTGGAAAATCTACAGTTAGTATCATTATACTTTACAGCAGTTACAGTGTGATTAAAGTTTACTGTTTAGTTAAAGACAACAGGGGAAACATAGTGGGGAAAGAGAATAAGATGACATACTAGATCATTGTTCTATGTGTGTTTTTTTTTCTCTTTATCTTCAGATTGTGTAAATGCAGTATTAAAGAGAAACAGTGTTGCTTACTGACTTCAGCTCTGAGATCAAACCCATCACACCTGAGAGAGCTGAATCTCAGTGAGAATGAACCAGGAGACTCTGGATTTAAAAACCTCGGAAAACTACTGAGGGACCCACAATGCAAACTGGAAAATCTACAGTTAGTATCATTATACTTTACAGCAGTTACAGTGTGGTTAAAGTTTACTGTTTAGTTAAAGACAACAGAGCTTAGGTTACATTGTTTATACTGCAGCATTTCACATGTTGGTCACACTTAATTTTAGGTGCCTAACTAACGAGTAATTGCATTGAATTTAATTTGATTCCATTCAAATTTCAGTGTACTAATTGTGTACGTGTTGTTCTGAAGAAATGTTATGCTATTAAAATCTGCTGTTATAACAGTTTCCAGCATACAGAACTAGTGTGACAGTGTTAAAAATAACCCATGGGAACTATACTGTTACATTTTTAGTTTGTTTATAGTTTTCATGTTCTGATTTCTGTTTTAGTCTTCTGGTCAGTTTTCTAGTTTGGTAATTGGCTCTGCTTTCTTTCGTTCCCTGCCTGTTAGTGTCCTAGCTTACAGATTAATTAGTCTTCAGTTCAGGTGTGTTCCCCCGTTAAGGGCCGTTCACATGTCGCGTCTTTTGTGAGCTCAAGTTAGTTATTTCAAGTGTAGACGCGTGACAAGAATAATAGAAGCGCACTCGTTTTTCCAGGCGCAGCGAGATGAAAAATTCTCAACTTTTCAGAACGCCGCAAACGCACCGCAGGTCATGTGACAAGAACCAACCGATCAGCCATGGCCTTTTCGTAACAACATTGAAAGCTCGGCCGAACAGCTGATCATAGCTGTACAGGGCGGGTTTTTATTTCTCAACTCCATGAATACATCTAATTGTAGAGCTAATGCAAGGGCTAAAAATCAGTTTATCCTGACCTTTGCTGAAACCTCCTCGTCATCATGGAGAGCGCAGTTCATGACACCATGACAGACGCCACGGGAGCGCAAGCGCTTTGGAAAAAAGGATGTAAACTCAAAATGGCACTGGGGGGCAAAAGTCCACTGAAGATCACTTTAATCTCAAATAGAGAAGCGAAATAACACAAGGAAACGCAGTAGCAAAAGAACTGTACACAACTAACACCAGACAACCAGGGATTACCAAACTGAAAGTATAATTAGGGAGACTATCTAATTATAGTTTCAGTTTGGTAATCTCTGGTGTTAAAGTGATCTTCTGTGGACTTTTGCCCCCTGTGCCATTATGAGTGAGTTTTCCCAGAAGAACTGTGACATAAACTGCTTTTCCACCATCGGGCCGAACAATTCTAAGAACAGTAAGAACAGTTCCAGTTGTATTTCCACTTGAGCCTGGTAAAGCACGGTGCGATTACAAACTGTTCTCAGTTTTTACAATGTTGCGAGCACGTAGACAGCGACTTTGCCATAGCAGAAATGCAACGTGCCACCGACGTAAATGTGTTTGTTGGGTATCTAGGGAGGAAAATGCTTACCATGTAATTAAACGCGTTGCGTTCATACTCTGGGCTCTTCAATTTTTCTGTACATAGTATACTGTCTTTTAATATCACTGTCTTAGTACATTAAGCGTTTGTTTTTTTACATGTTAATCGTTTAGAATGTCCCAGTCACTTGTCTGTTGCCTTGCCTGGCTGCCAGTTTCAGCTTAGCTTGCTAAGTGCCGTAATTTGAGCGATATAAACAAAAACTAATACAAATTAAAAGAAATATCAGATCATCCTCCATAAAGCAGCCGCTATTTATATCTCATATAATCTGTAAACTCTCGTGTTACTGAGGGAACGGCTGACATTTGTATTACATTCCAAAGAGCTCCGTTATCATCCCCGCAGTGGAAAACGAAACCATATCCGTACCAGCTGGCCCGGGTCGGCACAGAATGTCAGCATTTTTGATAATTTTCACAAAAGTTTCATGGCCCCCAGAATATTTTGTTGGATGAATATCTGATCATACAATATATCAAAATAAAGAACAGCCCCTCTGCTTCTGAAAAACAACAAATAATTTGATTCTAGCTTCATGTATTCTTATTTTATATGCTGATTAATGTTTGATGATCATTTTTAGTTTGACTATGTGGTAAAAACATCAATAATTTTGTTTCTGCTGCTTCTTTTGTACTAGAGATTCTGTACTCTTCCTTTCTTTAAAACTGTGAAAACATGGATTGCTGGAAAATTCTGGGGAACAATAATGGGGAAAGAGAATAAGAGGACATCATAGATCTAAGTCATTGTCTTTGTCTGAGTCTTTGTGTTGTTGTTTTTTAAATCTTCAGATTGTGTAAGTGCAGTATTAAAGGGAAGCATTGTAAAATCCTGACTTCAGCTCTGAAATCAAACCCATCACACCTGAGAGAGCTGGACCTCAGTGGGAATGATCTAAAACACACAAGAGTGGAGCATTTGTATGAGCTACTGAAGGATTCACGCTGTAAACTGGAGAGACTGAGGTCAGTATATTCACTTACAGCAAAGAAAATAGTGCTTTGGTGTTTAAATGAAACAGAATGAAAAGTTTTTCTCATTTCTCCCATTGCAGGTTAAGATCCTGTGATATAACAGCTGAAGATTGTTCTGCAGTGATTACAGCTCTGAACTCAAACCCATCACACCTGAGAGAGCTGGACCTCAGTGGAAATGAACTAGGAGGCACTGGAGTTGAACGACTTGGTGTTCTGCTGAGCAGGAAACAGTGCAAGCTGGAAAATCTACAGTTAGTATCATTATACAGCAGTTACAGTGAGATTTAAAGTTCACTATTTAGTTATTTTAGGACAACAGGACCAGTCATACTGTTTATAGCACTGTGTCTTTTGGTATTTCCTTGTCTAAAGAAAATAAGTACTGAGCTAATGGACTGATGGTTCAGTATTTCTATCAGTAGAAAGTTTCAAATGCTGAAATCTGACAAACTACAAAATGAGACCAAAGTGAGACAAAAGTGAGAACAGACTAAACACTGATAATAGATTATTCTGATGGAGTTAAATGGTTTTTACAGCACTTATGGTACAAAAATCTACTTTTATAAAAGGGGTCATGAAATGTATTTTATGAAATGTTTTTAAGAGATCTTATGTTTCTGGATGTTAGCAGTTATTTTATACAAAAAATTCGAATATCAGTAGTTAGAATATAAATGAAAAAAACTCAATTTCAAGTGGCTTTATCTCTTCCAGAAAGCAAGTAAATGTTTACTGTTGTGACTGGAGGGAAGCGTGGATATGGTGTGAAGCTTGCCAAACACACTATGCATGCAATTAATGTAGACATTTAAGACTAATCAACTGGAAAAGCAACAAAAACATAAACACAAATCTACATATGGATTGCTTACTTAAAAGACAGTGATAGTACAACACTGGCTACACATTGTATCATTACATACATTGTAAAAATGTTTAACACAGGGTTGGGGGTTTGTACAGTCATGAAAAACCTGGAAAGTTTTTGGAAAATAAATAAACCAAGAAAATTTTGGAAAAGTCATGGAAATTTGTTTAAAAATATTTATATAATAGAATATATGTTTAAGTGATAATATTGGTTAAACAAATTAGACAATACTTGATGTTCATTCGATCCATCCGATTACAACTGCGGCATTTCCATCAGATTTTGTTTAGCAGCGTTGAGCATTATAACCAATCGCACACATTTCCGTTGAGCTTATGAGTGTAATGGCCAATCAGAGACATTCAGATTAGTCATCGCTGAAACGAACAGTTCTGTTTAGTGTGCGCGCTTCTCTGACTGAATTCTGACTGAAACTTGCTAATTCTCCTAGCCTGGTCCTACCAGACTCTCACACATTTCATTTGTACAGAGAGTCTGGCCACCCTCCATTGACAAGCGTTATCTTCCTTGAAGACGGGTATTCTGTTGAAGTTTAAAACTATTGGATCTGCCCAGAGCCACTCTGGATCTGCCATAACCAATCGCTAACGTTTGGTCGTGACGTAACCCTACAACTCAAACTAGCGCACGACCTCAACGTCACCATTCTCAGCCACTCCCTCTGTTCGCTGACTGGACCGGTAAAAATTTGAGCAGAGAAAACCCAAGAATATAGAGCTGGTAAGTCCCGCCCATCCGTAAAACCCCGCTGGACCTCTAGGTTGAAAAATCGTCAATGCAAGTGAATGGGAGAAAATAATTATTTTCTGGTCCCGTTTGAATTGTGCCATGAATGTGAACATATGTTGTCTGTGAATTTTTTATATACTTTTTCATGTTACGAGTTTGACAGTATATTGTATGATTCTTTGGCTAGCAGTTGTGGAAAAGACATAACGAGAAAGACTACATGTCGCCTATGTGACGTCACCCCATAAAGTTGACTTACCCGTGGTTTTCGCCAACCTCAATGATTTTGTCCTCTCCCTGAAAGAAGGAGGTGAAGTGCACCAAAGACACAGCCATGTTTAGCGGGATCCGTGAGCTAGTCCGTGTGCGAGAGGTGCTGACGTTTCAAACGCGTCGAAAGCAGCGAAGAGTTGTAGTCCACAAAGTGCTCTCACACAAAGTCTAACCGTATCAAACTTCTACCCGCTAAATTGTAGCATTCTTTACACGAAAAATTATATTAAAAATTCACAGACAACATATGTTCACATTCATGGCAAAATTCAAACGGGACCAGAAAATAATTATTTTCTCCCATTCACTTGCATTGACGATTTTTCAACCTAGAGGTCCAGTGGGGTTAGCGGAAGGGGCGGGACTTACCAGCTCTATACCGCAAACCCAGACGGAGTACTGAAGGAAAATGAAAATTGAGCGGAAGTACGTAGGAGGGCCATAATAAATAACAAAGTGCAGAATCGATGTAATTCATGTTGCAGTGTCGTCAGCTTCACTGATTTAATGGGAGTGTTTGAGAGAGTGCTTAAACTCAGGCTAGACCCAATACAGCATCACTATCGCTCCTGGCACTGCGTAGCCTGTCTAATGTGCTCTTTATACGCAAAAGTATTCTTTTACGTGAATCTGGTACGCAAAATATAGCGGTTGGGTGTGCATATTTCATATCATTTGCACGCTAAAAAAGTGTGTTTTCAATGCACGTAAAAGGTCATTTATGCATATAAAGAGCACGCAAAATTAAAGCATGAGCTCGTGCTATAGATGCACAGTACCAGGAGACTGGGCTTGATTATGTGTATTCTTCATATCAAGAGCATTAATTAACAGTAATGACCCTGTAATGAGTTCCTGTTAACTTTATAATTTATGAGTAACATTAAACAGTCTGTGTAAATAAACATTCATGCTATTTCAGATGCAGCTTGTTCCACCTTTGTTGTGTAAAGATGGCTTTTGTTAAAGCTGCAGTCCGTAACTTTTTTGGGTTAAAAATTATCCAAAATAAATGTTTGAGCAAATATCAAGATGTGCATAGATTATAAAAAATGTGCATAAAAACCTGAGTTGGATGAATTTTTTATTAAACAAGAAAACATGCATAAACCATGATGGAAACACATTTACCAAATTAATTCCTTGATGCGCATTTAAAAAAAGTCATGTGACTTTGCACAATGCGATGACATAACGACTAACCAGTGGACTGATCTCGTTGCACAGCATCTGAAATGATGTTTTGGACATTCAGAAATACCAAAATCTGTTGTCAAAGTTGTTCGGTATAATTACCTACCAGAACCGTCTTACCTGACTGCATTCCCAAAAAGCATGTAAAAAAATAAATAAATAAATAAATAAAAATAGTCCATTTAATTATATTTCTAATAAATTTGGTTTTATATTGAATCTGTCTTAATGTACATTTATAACTCAGACAACTCAGAGATTGAAAATGATTTAATTATTACCTGAGTTATAACTAGTTTCCTTCTAGTTATGCTTCTCTCATGGTTTGCGGTTATATAATTAAGTTTCCATGTTTTTGTTGTATTATTGTATTATTATTTTATTGTAATTATTATATTGACACTTACTCATGGTGTATTTATATGTATTTGAGCCATTGTTGTTTCTCTTTGTCCTCAGTCTGTGTGGATGCAGTATTACAGAGAAACAGTGCCATCTCCTGACTGAAGGAATATGTTTAAATCTTTCACACCTGAGAGAGCTGGACTTCAGTGGGAATCAAATAGAAAACAAAGGACTGGAGTTCTTGTGTGATGTACTGAAGCATTCACAATGTAAACTGGAGATATTGAGGTCAGTAACGTTCACATACAAGAATCAAAATGCTTAAAATCACTTCTACATAAAACAATTTAACCAAATCACTTTCACTCAATATCTCATGAAGAGTCTGAGTTTACATTATTTTATGGAAAATAATTTTCCTTCGTGATGTGTTTTGTGATCTGATGAAAGCAGGGTCTTAAATTGACACCCACCAAGTACCAAGCGCAGGTCAGTTTTGGCCATAGTGGCAGGCTGGTGGCAGGTGATGAATTCATAATCCGTTAGCTTTATACCGTATGTGCACTGTGGCACAATGACCCTCTGTCAGTCAGTAACTTCACAGTCTTGAAAAATGTACAAGTATGATGAGATGATTTCAGCCACAGAGTAAACAGCAGTGGGATAATTGCATGACTAAGTTGCCTAGAATATATACATCAAACCAAACAGAGCTTAAAGTACATTAATGTGTAATTTAATTAGCTGATATTAGTAATTCAATATTAGTAGACCAGATGTGAAGCAGGTGTGAAACATTTTCCAATCAGCTTCTTTATTCTGGGCTGAGTAGACACCAATTAAATGATAGCCTTGAATAGTTAGTGTAGCTTTGAGCAAATCAGGCAACTGTGAATTCTCCTGTCAGATTTGATATTGATGTAAAATTAATGTAGGTGAATTTCTCTGCCACTGGAAGTCTCTCATCACATGGTTTCTATTGAGATGACTGATTTTTCCTGAAAAATTTTGAGTTGAAATTCTTCTGTCTGTTTGTCTCTTTCTAGTCTAAACGACTGTGGCATTACAGATGTTTCTTCTTTAACTCAGTCTTTGACAAACACAAAGGCACTCCAGTTTTTAAAAGAGCTGAAACTGAGTAAAAATACCATCGGATCCTCCAAGAAGAAGCTCATTGATGTGATGCAAAACTCAAGCTGTAACCTGAGGTGAGTAAACATCCTTTAGCTGCAGTAACACTAACAAACATAGGAATGCACATTTAGATGTATGTTATATTTAAAATACAAATACAGGGTTTTATCGGCACTAAAAATATTTTTGCTTTCACCAAAATTATTTTTTGTCCCACCAAAGCTTTATTTGGTCATCTAATGTGATATCTGAAATAACTGATGCACTTGTGACAATGACATGGAGCATTTTATTTATAAGCTTAAGATGATTAAAACAGTGTGAATAAAGATGCCTTATTTCTTTGATCAAATATCTAACATCACATTCTTTCCGTTTGTATCAAATGCCCTTTCAAAGAAACACTCCAGTGATCTTAGTGGATTATCGCTCCTCTGGCAACAGGTGCATAAGGGCTAGCATGTTATCTTAGCATACCGTAAAAACACAATCATTTATCACATTAATATCATGTTTTTCTTCAATATAACATCAGTCGAATGTTTAAAATATCTCCCTTCTGTGATCTGATGTGGCATCTTATTACAGAATTATGGGGAAAATCATTAATTTATAGTATTCTATAAAGTAATAAAGTCTATGCTGTCTTTTCCTGTGTCCTCATAAACCAAATGGATTAAAAAACACTAAACTGTTTGTTTTTTAAGGCAAATTTGGAGTATCTAACTCAATCACCACCTGTCCAAAGTTGGACTCAAGTTTATGCTAATAACAAAATTATTTTTTTAATTATTTCCGTCATGAAAATGTTTCCGCCATTTTTAATTTTCCTACAAACCTACTTTTTCGAACTCCTCCTAGGCCGTTGCTCCGATTTTCATGAAAATGAAACCAGATCATCTGCAGACCATTCCGACAAAAAGATAACTTGCAAACTAATTTTACGGAGCGCTTTCGAAAATAGACATAAGGCTGTATCTCCACAAGCTTTATTGTATTCAGACCAAACTTGGTACATGTCATCGCAAGCATGACCTGAGGTTACATGCTGTGTTTCGGCACAGCGCCACCTACTGGTGCAGAGATACGTGCAGATTATACACTTCTGAACGGTTTGCCCAAAAATCATATTCATATTCACATCATGATTTACAAGTCAGATCGTGATTTAGCACATTATCTTCGAAACCTTAGTCCGATCAAGACGAAACCACCGTAGTAACTTTGTGCTTGGCCCTGATAATTACTGCTTGCAGCTTTATTTTGTTTTGTTTTTTAGAAATCCAAAAAAATGCAGTAAGTTTTGTGTGATGGGGTAGGGGTAGTGTAGGGGGATAGAATATACGGTTTTGTACTGTAAAACAAAAATGCCTATGTTGAGTCCCCATAAACCAAACATTCAAGTCTGTGTGTGTGTGTTCAGGTAAACCCTACGGTATTGGAAAAAATGTACCCATAAAGATAGAAATATCTGAAATCCTTGTCCTTTTTGGTCCCCATGAGGAAACCTAAATCATACAGAATAATATTTTTTTAAACCAAAAATGCAAAATAAATTGTGTGATGGGTAGGATTTGAGGTAGGGTTAGTGTAAGAGGAGAGAATATACAGTTTACAGAATAAAAACAATTATGCCAATAGAATGTGTGTGTGTGTGTGTGTGTGTGTGTGTGTGTGTGTGTGTGTGTGTGTGTGTGTGTGTGTGTGTGTGTGTGTGTGTGTGTGTGTGTGTGTGTGTGTGCGTGTGTGTGTGCGTGGATGACCGTGTTCATCGGCCACCACAGAAGACTTAGTTGAAAGTGTGTATGCCAAATGATGTAAAATCAGTAACTAATCTGCAGGAATGTAATGTTAGTTTCAGTCTATTACACTTTGTACTTAATTGAAATATAATAATTCATTTGCAACTTGTTCCACTCAACACTGATTATTTTCTTTTCTAATTCCTCCTCACAGCCTCGTAGAGGAAGAAGGCGGGGGTTTGTGGAAAACTGGTGTAAACTTCATCAGTAGCATCAGTGGCATTGGTGGATGGTTTACTTCATCCCCGGATGAACCTGTGAAATCAACAGCTCAAGAAAAGCCACCATCGGATGAAGGATCATCAGAAGGTTCTTGCTATAATACTGTAATAAATGAATACTGTGTGTGTATGATGGTAATTTTAGTGAGATGCGGCTAAAAAGCAATTCATAAATAGTAACACTGCAAAACCCACAGCCATTACGAATTCAAGCTTTTTATACCTGTATTGTATAGTACATTTAAACATCTTAAAATAGCATTGCTTTAACAAATGTACAGTTTATTATACTAGCTCTGTATTTTAATAATGATCAGGCTAAGAAATTAAATAATGTAGCATTAATAGAAACATACGTACACACATTGTGAGTTATGTTGACTGGTTATTTGATGATTTAGTGTTATACAAGATGTTTTGCTTTTTTACAGGTAAAATGGAGGGAGATAAGCCTGATCTCAGCTCAGATGTGGATTAGCATGAATATGGGTCTTCAGTATAAGACCTTCATCATAATGATGTTGGGATTAAACACCTCAATAATGAAGCAATTAAAACATTGCTTATTGTAATTGTCAAATTTAGCAATTAAATATGTTAAATGATATAAACAAAGTCTAAAATTAAAATGACATCATTGTATGATACATATGCAAAGATTTTAATCTGTCATAATTATGTATCTTTATATTATTTACTTAACTTTGATCTGTTTTACAATTATATTTCACTTACATTTTATATACAGAATTTTTTTTGATACATTTATTTGTATGAAACACTGTCTCTCTGCTTTGACTGACATACAGATAATGCCTGTTATCACCCATAATCCACATTTTAAGTTGTAGCTTTCGCATTCCCCAGTCTAGATATTCTATCCAATGCTTTTTGATCAGCAATTATAATTTTCTCATTTGCCATTGTATTGTATATTTACACAATATGTTAGCATAATAAAATACAAGTTGTTATAGAATATGCAATTATTCTATTATAATTATGCCTTTTTGTGTATGAAGCACTTATGTATTGTAGTCAACCATAATTGTAACCTTATATAATGGAAGTGTTATATCAAGAAAGACATTTGTAATAATCATTGTAACCATATGAAGAAATTGATTTATGAAGAAAAACACTGTAAATTGTTGTTGTAAAGCGATTTATTAAGAAAATGGTTTATAAAGAAAAATACTGCAATTGTTTTTGTAAAATGGTTTATTGAGAAAGTGGTTTATAAAGAAAAACATAACACACTTAATGTTTTCAGCATTTATTAAAGAGCATAGTGAGGAACAAAACCTGCATTAGAAAGAGTTTTGCTATTTTTGTTTTGTTTAAAATGTATTATTTTGAAAAGTTCATTAGTTCAGTTCCCTTAACTGGAGTGTAACTGGTATTAAGATGCAACAGCAGATGCAGAGATTATGCAATTTCTCGAGCTCACCACTAGAGGTCAACACAATATCATGTGAAGAATAAGTTTTATATAATAAAACATCAATAGTAGCCTACAAATAGAAATAGCACCAATCTTTTTTGTAGTTTTTGGTAGTGAACATTTACCAACAAGTCTTAGAGAAATGATCTACTTTCCTTTATGAAAGACATAAATTAACTAATAGTGATACATTTTGTAAAGGGAAAGTAGGCTAGTAGTAGAAAGTAGTAAGACTTATAGACTAAGGATTTCAAGTAAATTTTACTTAAAATAAATATATTCAACAGCAAATGTCAGCTCAACTCTTAATGGCAAAAGAGATTAGCCTACATTTGCAAACACACAACTCAAAAGTTTCTTTCAGCAAGTCTGTCTTTTCCCAAAACAGTAGAGAGACAAAAAGACTTTAACACAAGTAGAAGTTTGAAAAATATTTGTATTTCTTCTTTTTCATCATTCTTGGTAAATATCAATTAACATTTGTTATAAGATCAAATGTGCACGGCGTCTCTGCAGTGTTAATGTAGGGATTCACTCGTTATACATAAATTAGGTAACAGTTCATGTTTTACTTACATATACGATTCAGTTTTAATTTTTTCGTTTTACTTAGTTTGCCATTGACATCCGACTGAACTACAAACTTTCCACTGATGTCTGTGATAAAGGGATGCGCTCGACCAGCTCGCGCGTCTGTGCCGCGGCGCGCTCAGTCCACCGCGCGTTTTTCTCTTATCAGCTCGCGCACCACAGATATGTGTTATATATTTCGTTTAATATTCCACTAATAAAATACATTTACTTCATAGACAGCCTTGTTTTGTATCCCCATTATACTCTCTGTTGTCATCTATGTCTGAACACAAACACTGTACACTAGGGTGACTACCATCAAGCAAACCAAATGTGGGACGATTAGCCTACTAGTTTGTGTGGGACAATGTGGGTGATGTTACCAACACTAAAACATAACCTGACACTTATATAATGTCTATTTAACTTAATAAAAACATTTGTATTCTGCATTTCAGCTGATAAAAGTTCTTTGTTCTTTAGTCCTATCCAGAAAACACCATTACATCACAGTGTAACATAACATGTCTTTATTTTACATGTCATTTCAATTCAACATCACTGAGCCCAAAGGCAGCGGCATCATGCAGATAACTATTTCTGAAACAGTTCGGACCGAGTCCAACTAAAATCCAACACAATAAATAATTAACAAATAAAATATAAAACAACATGAAATTAGTTCATTGACATTCTTATATATTACGAATATATTAAACCAAAAACTTTCATAATTTTAAAAAGAATGTGAATTAAAACAACCACAGCAGGCAACAAGTTGATAAATTCTGTTAAATAAAATGTTTAATTGACCGAATTACTGCATGGAATGACTTAGTAGTAGTAGTTTAACATGTAAAGAAAAACAAAAAATAATATACATACAAACATACAAAAATTATTGTACCAAAATTATTATAGGCCTAATTCAAATAAATTCCCATGTTCAAAAAGGAGTAGGAAGAAGTTCAAAAACCAAGTTTTCTGGTCCTACCCCCTTTCTCTATTTTTATCATTTTAATTAAATACAAAACATGTAGATGCTTTACATATTTACATACACATACACTGTATATCTGCTTACAGTACCTACACTCACCTAAACACATGTATACACATACACAGATGCATACCTTCATGTATACACATACACATATCCATCTCTTCTTCTTTTCCGTCTATCTCAAACCCAATTATAATCAATCCAAACTAGATTTAGTATTTAATCCCAGAAACCGTACAGTCAGTATACAATACTAACGCCTCAAGTCCTTTTCAATATATTCATTTTAAATATTCTCTTAAAATTGCTCATTGTTGTAAATGATTTCATCTCTTCACTGCAGTTGTTCCATAAATGAACTCCTTTGGTTGTAATGCAGTGATATTTAGCATTTATTCTTATAAGTGTCTTTTGAAATACAAAAGTTCCTCTTAAGTGATGCTTGCTCTCTCATTTGAAACAACCCTTAGATACTTTTCTATAGCTGTTGATTATTTACTTTATACATAATTTGTGCAGTTTTAAAGTCAACAATATCTCTGATTTTTAGTGCTTTTAGTTTGATGAAAAGTGGATTAGTTGGTGCTCTATAAGTGGTTTTATTTACAATTCTTAAGGCTCTCTTTTGAAGTATGAATAGGTTCAGTGTTTCACCACACTTCCAAACATGGACGTATGAAGGAACAATACAACATGTACAATGAGCGTTGATTTAATAGGTAGGCCTATTTGGTTTAATACAGTATTGCAATTGATTTGGATATTTTGCCCTTTATATGTATATGTGGCTTCCAACATAATTTTTCATCGATTATTACTCCCAGAAATGTAAGATCTTTTACGTTTTCTATTTCAGTGTCATTTTATCATAATTTTTTTGTGTGTAAATTTGTTGCACGATTGCCAAAAATTAAGAATTTTGTTTTGCTTAAGTTCAATGTTATTTTATTTGTATCAAACCACCCACTCATCTTTTTTAATTGATTTTTTTTATTGATCTTTTTTCATTTGTAACTTTGCCACACTGAAAAGACAGTAGGCTAATGTGCAGAAACCTTCAACTGTCATTGGACCGATTGGACAGGACTTCCAAATTGACTGATTTCTATCTATTTGTCCTGTCACAGCTCTGAATAGCCTATACGGGGAGAGCGCGTAAGTGTTTTTTTTTTTCTTAATTCTCCTGTTGCTCAGTTTACTATTTGCCACAATGTGGAGCTATTTTCGATTCTCTGCTTATTTTTAAATTTTACAACAGCCGCGTTTAAAAATAAGCAGAGAATCGAAAATAGCTCCACATTGAGAATAATGTGTTCGAATTTAAAAAAACGTGGCGCTGCGCAGCGCGGCGCTGAGCTGTGCGTCCGGTGTGCGACCCCCTTGAGAAGTGTAGCAGTTAGAATTTTATTCCACTGAAGTGTGGCGCTGTCCAACAGCTATAGTTTGGATTTCTCCCATTTTCGGGATATTTGCTTTTGCTGTGCTAATTGCAAGGAATCGCACAGCTGTCCTCACTCAAGCCTATGTTTGTGTAGTGTGCGCGCTGTCGTGGAAGCGTTCAGCCTCCTCGTGTGTGAAGACAGACTCGGGTAAAGACCATCGACTCTACCTGTGCGACTCCACCGAGCAAGGACACCTGTGGCACTTAATTATGGTCCGTGTACGTTTTGATAGTTTGTTTTCCAATTTGAAAAGAAATAAGCAGAAACGAGAAAACGGCCCCTTTATTCGTTTTTTCAAAAAAAACCGAAAAAACGAGATTTCGGCTTGATTTTTCGTTTTTTAGTTCACGGGCAAAAAACGAATAAATGACTTAAAATTTCGTTTTCCACATGTGGGCGGTCCTGAGAGGCCCTCTTCCGCCGATTGGTCAAGCAAATCTGAGCATGTGACGTCATCGGTCGTCGCTCAGGCCTGTTCAACAAAATAATAGTACAGATCTCATAAAGTTAGGAAATCTCTTTTGTCTAATAGACGTTCTGAGGGTGGATTGGAAGTTTTAAATTTTAAAGAATTAGTCAGCTCTTTCAGAATTAGTTGGTTAAAAAAATGTCTTTGTAGTAATGGCTCAATTTGGTACTATATCCCCAATGCCATTTTTAGTAGATTAGGCAGTTTAGAGTTTCTTTTAAAATGTAATTTCACTCCTTCTAAATTACCTATTTCTCTCTCCAAATTTAACAAACAAGTTTTACTTGCTTGGAAATTGTGTTATGTGCACAATTTTTCTCCCCATAAAGAAATTCTGTGGAATAATTTGAACATTTTAATCCGAAACAAATCAGTTTTTATGGCTAAGTGGTATGATAGAGGTATTGTTTTTGTTTTGGATTTATTTAAAAATGATGGCAGTATATTGGAATATGAAGAATTTATGACTTTGTATAATTTTCCTCTGCCTGCTAGAACTTTCAATTCTGTCATCAAAGCTTTGTCTCCAAGTTATGTGCATTTATTTAAAACACACCTCTTCTTTAATGAGAGAAAAACTATTTTGCCCAAACTTTTATTGGATGGAGTTAGTATTCTTGATAAAAAATGTAATAGTAAACTTATAAAGTTATTGTTACATTACACTGTTTACACATCCCCTCGATGTAAATTTTTCTGGAATAATTTTTTTGACTGTATTCACTGGAAGAAAGCGTGGTTACTCCCTGAGAAATATTGTATGTCCAATAAAATAAGAGAGGTACACTTTAAGATTCTTCATAATGTTTACCCGACTAACTCACAAATTTCCTTTTTTGTTGATATCTCTGACCTTTGTGTATTTTGTAAAGTTGAGAAAGAAACTTTGCTTCACTTATTCTACCACTGTAATCAGGTTAAGCCTCTTTGGCAGAGCTTGGGTCTTTATCTTTCTCATTTTGTCAAATGTGATTTAAACTTTTCATTGAAGGATATATTCCTCTATTTTTCTGGGAGTGTGTACAAAAGGCCTGCTATGAATCCAACATGTATATAGTTAACATGGGAACATTGCTTATTACGTCCAGTAGGTGGCAGCCTGCCCTTACTCAAGTTCACTGCAAGGGTTGCATCAGCCGCGACGCAGAATGCGTTATGAGGAAATGAACAGAATCTCCGGTTAGGTGTGGACTGTTAGTGTTTGATTACTGAGAAATTTACCCTCTTCTCATTATTCCTGAGTAGTTTCAGTTTGTGTGCGTCGATGACGATATGTAAGTGCACTGTTTACGAATGTTTCTTTGAGAGTTTCTAGTAGCTATTTAACATTGTCATATGTGCTGTTGATTCATTCTAATGCTAAGCTAATTATGACGTTCGTGAAAGACATACATAGTGTACTATTTGTCAAGCATTAAGTGATTATTCTTTCTATATGCTCACTGTAATGATGTAACAGCTCCAACTGATTGTTTTATGGGAATTGTTGTTCTCTTTTGATTATATTCTGATAGTATTGTTCTGATGTTCTAGCTTATGAGCATACTGTTGTACTAATTGTGATAATATTATTGCAGTTAGTAATTATTATTCCTTCTCTCTGTTTATTTAGAACCACACAAACACATACAGAGAGCTACTGAATTGCGTATTATTTATATTGCAAACCAAAGGAAGAAATACCTGTATGCCATACCGTGCTGATTGCTGTTTGTTATACCAACTATTGAAGTAAACCTATATCAACCTGGTTCTGTCTTCCTGAGTCGTGACTGACATCCTGTAGCGAATGCAACATATTACCACCTGATTGAGTCACAACTAAACCTTCCTAACATTTGGTCCTTCGAGCCGGAGGTGATTTGCTACAGTGACAGTATGGTTGATGAGTATCAAAGAGGAACTGTTCCAGAGTATGTAAGGCCAAACCGCCAGAAACGTCATCCTGCTTACCTGGATGATTTTGAAGTGGACTATGGAGGTTGTCAACCAGGTAACAAACATCCTCAGCACTTAAGCACAGCACGGTATGAGCACAGACGAGAACAGGAATCCAGTGGGAGCAAAGGAGGTATACAACAGATGGCACCTCGTACTCCACCTAGAGACATTAACCAGTCATCAGAGTCGACATCATATCCTTACCTTCCGGATTCAAGGCCACAATCCTTTGCAGCCCCACAGTATCGGACTGCTGCCATGGATCTGCCTGAGGCCTCTACTCCTGTCCATGAGCAATCAGCTAACGTTATGCCTGACCCCCACATCAAGCCCACAGGTCGACTATGTACCAGTGCTCCGCCTAGATCTGCCACTCTTGACTTGCATGCTTCTCCTTCATATGTGGTTTCCCCAGATCCTTATTCACCACAAGCAGGGACTCCACGTTATTCCTTCAGTGGCATGAGTCGTAGTGCTAAGGACCCCAATTATCCCTCGCAGCAGCCTAGAGCTTCCCCTACTGACCAACATAGTGCTGCAGACATGATGGTTATGATTGATAAAATGATGGGTCAGTTACAGATCATGAAAGATGAAGTAGCGTCAAAGCATGACACCCCTAGAGGACCAACACCCAATCGTCCGCAGCCTTATAAAGAGCCACCACCTGTGCATTATGAATACCCTGACTCACAGTGGTACGCACATCCACCGCAGTATGTTGCAGATCGATCTGGGCCATATGACCGATTCCAGAGCAGCTACGAGCCTGTCACTAGATTAAAGAGCGATATGTACCACCATCCAAGGCCACTACCTGTTCAAAGACCAAAGCCTTACTGGTTAGAGCAACCTTCCATTCAGTTTAGAGAGTCAGCTGCAGAATATCGAGGTCCTAAGCCCAGTATACCTTACCTTGTGCATAAAGATCCAAGTGAGTTTGCACGTCTGAAGCTTGCTTTGCACAATCTGCTACCTGAGGATGGGTCAGAGTTGTTTAAGTATCAAATTTTGGTGGATCATCTGCAGTTGGAAGATGCTAGACTGATTGCAGATTCTTTCCTCAACTCTCCATATCCTTATACCGAGACAATGAACGCCTTGACAGAGAAATTCGGTAAGCCTCATCAACTTGCATTGAATAAGATTGCTAGAGTAATGGACGCGCCAGATGTCCGTCCAGGAGACCCAGAAGCCTTTGAAAGGTTTGCATTACAAATTCAAGCCCTTGTAGGACTGCTGAAATCCTTAGGACCAGATGGGGATGCTGAATTGATGTGTGGGTCCCACGTAGTTCGCCTGCTGACCAAGTTACCACCTGATTTAAGAGCTACCTTCAGGAGACAAATGCTACCTCATCATGCTTCAACCTTTACACTTACAGAGTTCTCCAAATGGTTGCAGTCTGAATCGTGGTGTCAAAATAGTGATTTGGTGGGAAACATTCAGCTAAAAGGATGGACAAAGCAAAGAATTGAGAAACGCAAAGAGCAAAGGACAAGACCAGCTACTGTACTGCACGGAGCAGGCAGTTTCACCCCAAATAGTACTTCCTCTCCAGTCAAAGCAGCCACTTCACCAGAGAGGCAGGTGAAAAGTAAAGCCTTTTGTCCCTACTGTGAGAATACAGACCATTTCCTTAGTCAGTGCCTCAACTTTCAACAGCTCACGACTGAACAAGTGAAAACCTGGATTCAAACAAACAAGCGCTGTTGGAAGTGTGGAAGGACACATTTAGCTGCACAGTGCAATCTGAAAAAACCCTGCAATAAATGTAGAGGTAAACATTTGCTCATACTCCATGACATCAATTACAAGGCCGTCAAAGATACTGTGCCAGCATCAAGTTCCACAGCTGAAACGTTATATCTGGACAGACCTGGAACAGATGACCGGGTCCTGCTGAAAGCAGTCAGAGTTCTGTTGAGATATAAGAACCGCACCTTGGACACTTATGCTATCCTTGATGATGGATCCGAACGCACCATCTTGTTACTTGCTGCAGCTCAGCAACTGAATCTGAAAGGTGATGAAGAGGAGTTATCCATTAGAACCATCCATCAGAAAGTGTCACGTTTACAAGGCTCAACAGTTTCATTCAGCATATCTCCAGTGGCGCAACCACATAAGACGTACCATATCAAGCAAGCCTTTACTGCGGATCAGCTGGGATTATCTAACCAATCCTATCCGATGGAGGCACTCGTAAGCAAGTACAAACACCTGAAGGGTCTTCCCATTCAGTCCTTTGAGAAGATTCACCCACTCCTTCTGATTGGTGCCGATCAGCCTCATTTAATCACCCCAATTGAGCCAGTTCATCTTGGACCACCTGGCGGGCCAGCCGCCATCAAGACAAGACTGGGTTGGACACTACAGGGTCCAGCAAAGCTCCTTCTGAATCCTCTGAATCCTCATCAGATCCTTTTCACATCGGTGTCATCCAGGCAAACAGAGCTAATAAGAAATGTTGTGAAGTTATGGGAACTGGACATTCTTCCGTACCGTAATGAGAAATCGGTTACTCGCTCCAGGGAGGATCAAACAGCTCTTGAACTCCTGAACAAAGGAACTATCAGAGTTGACATAAACGGCGTCCAGAGGTATGCTACCCCCCTGTTACGTAAAGCCAACATGGCTTGTCTTAACGCCTCTCAAGAAGCAGTAATGCCACACCTTCGGAGAACTGAACAACATCTCTGGAAAGATCCTAAACGTGCAGCGACCTACTCTGTTGAAATCAAGAAACTAGTGGATGAAGGGTATGTAGCCAAACTGGATCCAGATAAAGCACCCCAGAGCCATGAAAGGTGGTTCATACCACATCATATGGTCACCCACAATGACAAAAATCGACTGGTCTTCAACTGCTCGTTCCAGTACAAGGGGATGAACTTAAACGAATCCCTAATTCCTGGCCCAGTGCTTGGTCCATCACTCCTTGGAGTCCTGATAAGATTCAGAGAGCATTCCGTTGCTGTGAGTGGGGATGTGAAGGGAATGTTCCATCAAGTCCGACTTCTGGAACAGGACAGACCTATCCTGCGGTTTCTTTGGAGAGATATGGAACGAGACAGGGAAGCGGACGTTTATGAATGGCGGGTGCTCCCATTTGGCACTACTTGCAGCCCCTGCTGCGCTTCCTATGCACTGCACAAACATGTCCTTGACAACACAGAGACAGGTGATAACCTACAATTCACTATACAAAAGAGCTTCTATGTTGATAACTGTCTCCAGAGCCTGAACACAGCTGATGAGGCCAGAGGGCTGATTAACCGTCTCAGGGAGTTACTGGCAGGTGGAGGATTCAATATCCGACAGTGGGCCTCAAATCAACCTAGTGTAGTAAGTCATCTACCCAAGGAAGCTCAGTCTACCAGCACTGAACTGTGGTTGTCACAAAGAGAAACAGAAGTTCCTTAATCCACTCTAGGTCTGCACTGGCATTGCCCCACCGACACTCTTAGGTACAAGCACCGTCCCCTAGAGTATGGAAAGCCCACCATGCGCAATTTATATCGAGTTCTTGCCAGTCAGTATGACCCATTGGGCTTCATTCTACCATACACAACCAGAGCAAAAATCCTCATCCAAAAACTGTGGGCTAAGCCGAGAGAATGGGATGATCCTTTATTCCCTGATGAACTCTTGGAGAACTGGCTGCAGTGGGAAGACGAACTCAAAGCACTTTCCACTATTACTTTCCCTAGATGCTATGTGACTCCAGAAATGGATAATTCCTCTGTCGTAAGAGAAATACATGTGTTCTGTGACGCATCAGAAAGAGCCTATGGTGCAGTCTCATACCTGAGAACGGAGAATAGTCAAGGCAAGGTACAGTTAGCATTCCTACTTGCACGCTCCAGAGTTGCACCCAAGAAACAGTTGTCCATTCCCAGACTTGAACTCTGCGCAGCACTCTGCGGAGCCCAGTTAGCGGAATTGCTAAGGAAGGAACTTACACTTGAGTATCAGAACATCACCTTGTGGTCTGATTCAACCACAGTGCTGAGTTGGTTGCATTCAGATTCGTGCCGGTTTAAAGTCTTTGTTGGCACCAGGATCACAGAAATACAAGAAACAACAAACCCACAGGATTGGAGGTACGTGGACTCGGCTCAGAATCCTGCTGATGACTTAACGAGGGGAAAACGTCTTGAGGATCTAGCCAGACCAAACAGATGGAGTAATGGACCCCCCTTTCTCTTAATGCACCCTGATCAATGGCCTAAGTGTCCTGGTAACAGCTCCTTAGAAGGTGAATCAGAGTTGCGTAAGTCAATGTTCTGTGCCCTCAATGTAGTGACCTCCGACTCAGAGATTCCTGATGCCAGCCAGTATACAGACTACAGAGAATTACTGGAAGCTACTGCACAATATGTTCATGGGGCGGCAAATGGAGAGCCACTAACAGCTGCAGATTTCCTACAAGCAGAAATACTTCAGTGGAGAACATCTCAGCAAGATAGTTTTCTCTGTGACATCCAATGCCTGAAACAAGGTAAACCTCTTCCTTCAAACAGTAAACTGCTCACTTTGTGTAAAGAGCTGGACAAAGAAATGGATGTAATTCGAGTGGGAGGAAGACTTCGACGAGCTGAGGCACTCGACATTGCCACGAAGCACCCAATTGTCCTTGATCCCAGTCAGGCCCTTACCAAGCTTATAATCCGAGACTACGATCAGCAGTTAAGACATCCAGGCTCAGAGAGAGTTCTAGCTGAAATTAGAAGGAAGTTTTGGATTCTGCGTGGTAGAGAGGCTATCCGAAATCACCAATTCCGATGCACTGACTGTAGGAGATGGAGAGCTAAACCAGAAATCCCACAAATGTCAGAATTGCCTGTGGCTCGACTTCAACTATTTAAGCCTGCATTTTATTCCACGGGAATGGATTGCTTCGGGCCCTTCTCAGTTAAGATTGGAAGGAGAGTGGAGAAAAGATGGGGAATAATTTGGAAGTGTTTAACGACCAGATGTGTCCATCTTGACATATTATCAAGTATTGACACTGATTCTTTCCTCATGGCATTTAGGAGATTTGTGGCACGTAGAGGAACTCCTTTTGAGCTGTGGTCTGACCAAGGGACAAATTTTAAGGGAGGGGAGAGAGAGTTGCAGGAAGCATTCAAAATGATGTCACCTGAACTACAGCAACAGTTGGCAAAGCAGAAAGTTCGCTTTCACTTTAACCCACCTGGAGCTCCTCATTTCGGAGGAGTATGGGAACGTGAGATACGATCTGTAAAATCAGCTCTGTATGCTTCTGTTGGTGCTCAATCGGTGACAGAGGAAGTCCTCAGGACAGTGTTAATTGAGGTAGAGGGAATACTGAACTCCAAGCCTCTTGGATACCTATCCTCTGACGTCTCAGACACTGATCCTATTACTCCAAATCACCTTCTTATGGGGCGGCTGGATGGCTCTCTCCCACAAGTTGTATACCCGCAGAGCGAAATGATCAGTCGTAAACGATGGCGCCACAGTCAAATCCTCACAGACTTATTCTGGTCCTCATTCATTAAGTACTACCTACCAAATGTGCAGACCCGATCTAAATGGCAGAAAGACGTTGAGGACATGGCCGTTGGGAATGTTGTTATGCTGGTAGACCCTCAATTGCCTAGAGCTATGTGGTTAATCGGAAAGGTCACCAAGGTCATGCCAAGTGCAGATGGGCATATCCGAGCTGCAGATGTGCTAATCAATGGACGAACCTATACCAGACCAGTGTCTAGAATGATTGTACTTCCTGCTATCCCTGACGACACAGAAACCTCATAATTGTAGACCATTTATCAGGGACAAATTTAGTTCCTAATTTTGGGGGCGGCTGTACAAAAGGCCTGCTATGAATCCAACATGTATATAGTTAACATGGGAACATTGCTTATTACGTCCAGTAGGTGGCAGCCTGCCCTTACTCAAGTTCACTGCAAGGGTTGCATCAGCCGCGACGCAGAATGCGTTATGAGGAAATGAACAGAATCTCCGGTTAGGTGTGGACTGTTAGTGTTTGATTACTGAGAAATTTACCCTCTTCTCATTATTCCTGAGTAGTTTCAGTTTGTGTGCGTCGATGACGATATGTAAGTGCACTGTTTACGAATGTTTCTTTGAGAGTTTCTAGTAGCTATTTAACATTGTCATATGTGCTGTTGATTCATTCTAATGCTAAGCTAATTATGACGTTCGTGAAAGACATACATAGTGTACTATTTGTCAAGCATTAAGTGATTATTCTTTCTATATGCTCACTGTAATGATGTAACAGCTCCAACTGATTGTTTTATGGGAATTGTTGTTCTCTTTTGATTATATTCTGATAGTATTGTTCTGATGTTCTAGCTTATGAGCATACTGTTGTACTAATTGTGATAATATTATTGCAGTTAGTAATTATTATTCCTTCTCTCTGTTTATTTAGAACCACACAAACACATACAGAGAGCTACTGAATTGCGTATTATTTATATTGCAAACCAAAGGAAGAAATACCTGTATGCCATACCGTGCTGATTGCTGTTTGTTATACCAACTATTGAAGTAAACCTATATCAACCTGGTTCTGTCTTCCTGAGTCGTGACTGACATCCTGTAGCGAATGCAACATATTACCACCTGATTGAGTCACAACTAAACCTTCCTAACAGAGTGACTGTGCTATTGATAGTGTTGTTAATTTCTTTGTGTTGCATTGTAAATTTTTTATTCACAAAAACAAATTTCTCAAGACTTTGCCTAGACTTGAGGCCTTTATTGCTGAGATTTCCCTTATTGTAAAATCTCTTAAACTCATTGATAATAGTAAGAACAAGAAGTTTCTTAAGTACTACAGTTTTTTCTTATTTGAGGAGGCAGTTATTTATTTATTTTTTTATTATTATTTTATTTTATTTTATTATTATTAATGTATTCAATGCAGTGCTGTATATTGTATTTCTTTGTTAAAGGAATTTCATTAAAAAAATAAAAATAATAATAATAATAATAGTCCTCAAACGTTACTATGGCTACTTTACGCGTTTCACAGAAATCTTTACATTAGAAATATTAAATAATAGTCTGTCACCAGCCTGTTTTATTTAGCTGTGCAGAGTTAAATCCGTGTGGAGAGGCTCACTGACCAGTGTTCAGGCAGCAGTCAGAACTTTTCTTTTAGACGCTCCGTTTTGACACGGGATGGTGATTGCAAATACTGTAATGCCAATCGGCTGAGGGTGAAATACATTTTTACTGAAACTGTAATCATAGCCGCGACCCGCGAGAATGAGACAGATGATTGACAGGACGATAGCGGAGGCAATAAAGGCGCAAGATAACTTCTGTTAACAAAAACATAAATAAAAATGTGTTTAATAAAAAACATAAATAAAAAAGTGTTTAATATAAGTGACTTTGTCTTTGTTTTATTGTTTTTGTTGTTTTTAATCAAATAATTGTGAACCACAAACCGAGCCTTCATTTTAAAGGGCAATTTCCAAATATATTTTATTTATTTGTTATAATATGGGTATTTTATAATACAGCATAAATAAAAACAAACACACGTAAGTGTGTAGGCCTATAGGCAACAAACCAGTTTTTTGTTTTGTTTGTGTGAACTTTTATCTCCATTCTCCAACTATATTTTTTCATGGGCTCCACGCCAGGGGTCACGCTCAGCACCCCTAATTCCCATGGTACTAACTGTAATTAACAGTATGCTGACCCAGTTTATATGTAAAATCTTTGGAATTTGAACTTTTCAATTGCTTTTCCTCTAGATCACTTTACAGTGTGATGAAAATAAACTTTTCTTAAAGCGTGTTGTATGTCACCACAGATTTATTGGCACCCTTCTATCTTGTATCCTGTAATATTTTGAAACATTTTTATTCATAAAAATAAATCATGAGAACATGAACTTCATTCAGTGCATTTGCTGCTCTGGACCCTTTTCATTGTTCCCAGCTATAGCTATAGCTAGAGTTTTCGCGCTGAAAAAATACATAAATAGCCTATTTGTACTTGGTGACATTCTGAAAAGCCGTACATGGATCAAAGCTAATGGACAGGATCAGATAAATCAGAGCTTAGATTCTCTGCCCGAGCCCGAACTTGACCCGGGCCGGGCCCTTGATCGAGCACTTGTGTTACAAAATGCAACACGTCACGTGTCATGCTCAGCGTCTCCTCCACTCGCAAGCATCACACCGGCCCGGGATAATAAACTTTAAAAATATTTATTTTGTTTAAAAACTATTCTATATTCTAAAACCTTGTTGAATTAAATTAGAGTTGTAGCCTAGGCCATCCAAAGTTCATTCTTGTTCATTTTTTGTGTTCATCATTGTTCACGTTTTATTTTATTTTTTTTACTTTCTTCATTCGGACCTATTTGCGATCCATTTCATTCTGAATAAACAGACAAGGCAGTTTACATGATTTGTCCTTGTTGCATTATTAATTAAGATAATAATTAATAAATCCACGCACAATTATCTGTGAACTTGATAAATGTTGCAGATATGTTTTACTATGCACAAATACCTTTCAACTTATGTGTGCAAAATTCAGAAGCAGTAAATTAATGTGCAGAAATTTGTACAGAGATTCTGTAAGCATACTATATGTGTTGTAGCCATTAAATAAGCTAATTTAGTTTCATATTTGTTAAAATATTATAATGTTGTTTTTTTCCATCTATGTTGATTTATGAAAATTGAATAGCACGAGTAAGATAGGATGTGCAGTATATCGGGAGACTTGTAGTGGGTCAGACATGATTTTGACCACTTCATTAAGTTTTGTTTTGTAGAAAGCCTTTCTTTAAAGTGAATTTCGTTTAGTATAAATTGTATCTTAATTTTAATACATGTTTCATCAACGAATTGCATGTATTTAATAAATAAGAAGCAAATATAGCAGACAATAGGCTATAATCATGGAGGCGCGCCGCGTCACTTGCACTGCACGTTAACTGGAGCGCATCTCATCATAAATTAACAGAGAATATTAAGAAATAGGCTATATCTAAAGAAAGCTTGAAATGTCTTTAAACGAAACAATTCAAAACGAAATGAAATAGGCAACACTCTGATGTAATCCATGCATTTCTCCATGCGCATTCACTACGGAGATGGCGATCGTCAACTTTATCTTTGCTTCATCTCTCCTTCCCTGGCGCCACCCCTGATTATAACGGCCCACGTATTAAAAATGGTCGGGTTTAAATCGGGCTCGGGCTCATAATTACAGTTAATGTGGCGGGCCGGGCCGACAAAGTCAATTCGCCTCATTCGGGCTTCGCGTCTACCGCGCCGCGCGAAACGCCTTCGCGCCGCAGGACCTCTAGACGCGCGTAAACGCGTCTTTACATTGACTTAACATTGAAATCACTCGCGCCAGACACTCAAGAGTGAGTGAGTAATCAAAAAACCTTTGCTTTAGCCTCAATTGAGTAAAACACCGTGTGTAACTTCGGCCATTCTCAGTGGTGTGACTGGGACACTAACTCTGCTTGTCATCATAGAAACAGATAATCAAATTTTGATGTTTATTCCCGCTTCAGTAATATGTTGAATATTATATACGGCGTAAAAAAAGACCTGCAACCGTCTCGCAAGTGTTGATAGGCCATTACTCGTGAGGTGTAACCAGCGCCGTGGGCGGGACATTGAGATTGAGCAAGTCTGCAGAGTGGTGATTACAGACTACCCTTTTCCACCAACAAGAACCGGGTGCTGGTTCAGAGCCAGAGCCAAAGCTGGTTCAGAGTTGGTTCGACTGACGAGCTTACTAAGAACCGGTTTGCCTTTCCACCGGCTAGAGAGCCACAACAGAGCCAGATCTTACGTCACTGTATACGTCTCATGTTGCCCAGCAACCGCTAGTGCGGTAGCGCCAAACACAAACACGCCAGGCTTGTTCGAGATGCATCGGCTTCTCGCAGATCGATCGCCGCATGACATCAAAGCACTGCGATAGCGATCTAAACGCACAAGGAGTCGTATGCTCTCCAAACACTCCCGCAGCTCCGATCGGTCCTCGCCGCTCCGATGCATCTCGAACAAGCCATCAACAATAACGGACGTTGCAATACTATGGATGCTCATGGGTTTGCAAAAAATACATCGGAATCCAACGCGTTCGTGCAGCTCGCCGTAACTTACATAGACGGATATTATAATCGAGCTGCTATTAGCTCGACTAGCTGCTATTTAAAAATGGCGGTCACAAGTTTCTATTCATCTTGTTGGTCACGGTAACCCCGCCCCCAGCCCCTGACGCAAGCGGTTCTTTCTTGGCTCCGTTCTAGACCCTGCAATGATTTGGTGCTACTTAAGAACCAGTTTTACTGGTTCGGAGCTGGTGCTTTGGCGGTGGAAAAACAAAGAACCGACTTGAAACTAGGCTCTGGCTCCGAACCAGCACCAGCTCTGCCTTGGTGGAAAAGGGGTAAGAGAGGCTGCGGAGCCAGTTAAAGTAGCGCATTTTTAAATAAAATGGACTTTAATCAAACCCCACAGGGGATAAAAAATAATTAAGCAGAGGCAGGGATACATTGAGAAAGGGGGAAATCCCACGCATCCCCCCCGGCAAATCGCACCCTGTATATATATTATATATATTATATATATATATATTTTTTTTTTCATGGTATAATTATGTAATCTGCTTATTGTGAGCCTAAATGAGTAAATTGGTATTCAATCATTATCAGGCTGACTTGCATCAACTACTGGTGTTTTTTTAATATATATATTGAAAGTAGTGTTTCATGTTATCACTTCACATAGCCTCTTAGAATGAAATTGCTATGCATATTCACAGTGCCTCCTTTGAGCTGCATTAGACAGTGTGTAATGTACATCTAAATGCAGGGTCAGATGCTGCTTCTGTGCCACCTATACTGCAAAGCTGGGTGTTTGTTCATACAGAGTTCATCAGACAGCCTAAAGCCTCTTACGTTGTTGATTTATATTTCAAACAACAATTCGACATTTGCTCGCAATGTTTTTCTTACAAAAAACCTCATCATTCTGCAGGACAATTGTCTATTACAGTATACAACACAGATAGAAGGGTGTCAATAAATCTGTGGTGGATATACAAGACGCTTTAAGAAAAGTTTATTTCCATCACACTGTAAAGTGTTTTTAGATATTACATATAGATTACATATACCAAAGATTTTACATATAAACTGGGTCAGCATACTTTTAATTACAGTTAGTACCATGGGAAGTAGGGGTGCTGAGCGTGACCCCTGGCGTGGAGCCCATGAAGAAATATAGTTGGAGATAAAAATTCACACAAACAAAACAAAAAACTGGTGTGTTGCCTATAGGCATACGTGTGTTTGTTTTTATTTATGCTGTATTATAAAATACCCATATTATAACAAATAAATAAAATATTTTTGGAAATTGCCCTTTAAAATGAAGGCTGGTTCACAATTATTTGATTAAAAACAACAAAAACAATAAAACAAAGACAAAGTCACTTATATTAAACACTTTTTTATTTATGTTTTTGTTAACAGAAGTTATCTTGCGCGTTTATTGCCTCCGCTATCGTCCTGTCAATCATCTGTCTCATTCTCGCGGGTCGCGGCTATGATTAGTTTCAGTAAAAATGTATTTCACCATAATCGGTAGCCACCCTCAGCCGATTGGCATTACAGTATTTGCAATCACCATCCCGTGTCAAAACGGAGCGTCTAAAAGAAAAGTTCTGACTGCTGCCTGAACACTGGTCAGTGAGCCTCTCCACACGGATTTAACTCTGCACAGCTAAATAAAACAGGCTGGTGACAGACTAGTATTTAATATTTCTAATGTAAAGATTTCTGTGCAACGCAGTTTAAGAATCGGTAGCCATAGTAACGTTAGAGGACTATTATTTTGTTGAACAGGCCTGAGCGACGACCGATGACGTCACATGCTCAGATTTGCTTGACCAATCGGCGGAAGGGGGCGTCTCAGGACCGCCCACATGTGGAAAACGAATTTTTAAGTCATTTATTCGTTTTTTGCCCGTGAACTAAAAAACGAAAAATCAAGCCGAAATCTCGTTTTTTCGTTTTTTTTGAAAAAACGAATAAAGGGGCCGTTTTCTCGTTTCTGCTTATTTCATTTCAAATTGGAAAACAAACTATCAAAACGTACACGGACCAGGGTATCTTCCGTCCATTTCATTTCCTATTTGAAATGAAATAAGCAGAAACGAGAAACGGCGCCTTTATTCGTTTTTTCCAAAAAACGAAAAAACGAGATTTCGGCTTGATTTTTCGTTTTTTAGTTCACAGGCAAAAAACGAATAAATGACTTCAAAATTCGATTTGCACATGTGGACGGTCATGAGGCGCCCCTGTCAGCCGATTGGTCAAGAAAATCTGAGCATGTGACGTCAAACTTTAGTTCCCCAGGTTTATTCAACAAAATAATAGTCCTATGGCTCTGCGTACCGCATATTAAACTGTTCAGGGCAGGTCCTGGGCTTACTTATGTGCAACTTAACGCGTTTCAGAGAAATATTTATATATCAGAAATATTAAATATTAATCTGCACCCAGATGGTTTTATTAGCTGTGCGGAGTTAAATCTGTGTGGTGAAGCACAATGTTCAGTCAAGTGTAGCATATCAGCAGTCATAACTCTTCTTTTAGACAATACGCTCAGTTTTGGACAAGGGGTGGTTAATGCAAATACTGTAATGCAAAACTGCTGGATGGAGAGCAGGAGCACTGATGTTAATGGCTGGATGGAGAGCAGGTGTTAATGGCTGGATGGAGAGCAGGTGTTAATGGCTGGATGGAGAGCAGGAGCACTGATGTTAATGGCTGGATGGAGAGCAGGAGCACTGATGGTAATGGCTGGATGGAGAGCAGGTGTTAATGGCTGGATGGAGAGCAGGAGCACTGATGGTAATGGCTGGATGGAGAGCAGGTGTTAATGGCTGGATGGAGAGCAGGAGCACTGATGGTAATGGCTGGATGGAGAGCAGGTGTTAATGGCTGGATGGAGAGCAGGAGCACTGATGGTAATGGCTGGATGGAGAGCAGGAGCACTAATGGTAATGGCTGGATGGAGAGCAGGTGTTAATGGCTGGATGGAGAGCAGGAGCACTGATGGTAATGGCTGGATGGAGAGCAGGAGCACTGATGGTAATGGCTGGATGGAGAGCAGGTGTTAATGGCTGGATGGAGAGCAGGAGCGTTTTTGCACTATTCTGTTGCCACTTCTTTTATGAGAGGACTTTGGAGGTTCACTAGGGCACAGCATACACATACACGGACCTGAACCAACATATTTCTAGTTTGACCCCTCAGCAACTGTTTTTGAATCAGGGTATTTAATTTAAATATATTTTTAAAAGAACATTAACCCTTGTGCATCCTTATGGAAATTTGTGTCTTTTTCAGTTTTGTTTTTTTTGAACATTTTGTCAGTGTTAATGCCAATTTCATACATTTTGGCACAGGTGTGTATTTTTGTATTGGATTTTTACTATTTCACCCCCATTTCCTTAAAGGAGAACTCCGGTCAATTTTAACATTGAGCTAATTTTTTTGTAAATTTGGAGTGCTGTCAATACAGAGAACAACGACAAAAATCGGTGTTGCCTACACAGTGTTATTCTATTTTTAAAATTTGCACCCTGTTGACTTCAATGGGGCAAGTTTTAAACCTGCTTTTAGCCTCTTAACATCCTTGATGTGTCATTACAAGTGCACAGAAAATGTGAGTGATTCCTTCAGAGTGAACACGGTGAATCTGACTGCAGTAGATGTGAAAGATATGTATAAAAATGATGTTATTTAAGCCAGCGCAAATACTGTTTTTTGGTTGAAGTCCAAAGTAGTCGATTGCCGAGTTCACGTGCGTGATCATAGCAAAGAGTATAGAAGTTACTTCTATACTCTTTGATCATAGGTAACTAAACCTATGCGCGTGAACTCGGCAATCGACTACTTTGGACTTCAACCGAAAACAGGAAGTAAATACAGGTATTTGCGCTGGCTTAAATAACATAATTTTTATACATATCTTTCACATCTACTGCAGTCAGATTCACCGCGTTCACTCTGAAGGAATCACTAAAAATACAATAAAATACTGTTCACCTCTATAACTTTTAAAAAGTTTCACTTTTTACATATATACAGTACCAGTCAAAAGTTTGGAAACATTACTATTTTTAATGTTTTTGAAAGAAGTCTCTTATGCTCATCAAGCCTGCAGTTAAAAAAAAAAAAAACAGTAATATTATGAAATATTATTACAATTTAAAATAACGGTTCTCTTTTTTAATATACTTTAAAATGTAATTTATTTTTGTGATGCAAAGCTGAATTTTCATCAGCAAGTACTCCAGTCTTTGGTGTCTTATGATCCTTCAGAAATCATTCTAATATGATGATTTATGATCAATGTTGGAAACAGTTGTGCTGCTTAATATTTTTTTATAACCTGAGATACTTTTTTCAGGATTATTTGATGAATAAAAAGTTAAAAAGAACTGTATTTATTTAGAATAGAAATCTTAATATACACTACCGTTCAAAAGTTTGGGAACAATAACTATTTTTTTTTTTTTAAGAAATTAGTACTTTAATTCAACAAGGATGCGTTAAATTGATAAAAGCTGATGGTAACGATTTATATTGTTAGAAATGTTTTTATTTTGAATAAATGCTGTTTTTATGAATAAATGCTGTTAACGTTTTACTCATCAATGAATCCTGAAAATTATTCCCAAAAAAATATATTAAACAGCACAACTGTTTCCATCATTGATAATAACTGAGTATCAAATCATTATATTAGAATGATTTCTGAAGGATCATAAGACACCAAAGACTGGAGTACTTGCTGATGAAAATTCAGCTTTGCATCACAAAAATAAATTACATTTTAAAATATATTAAAAAAGAGAACCATTATTTTAAATTGTAATAATATTTCATAATATTACTGTTTTTTTTTATTTTTTTTTAAACTGCAGGCTTGATGAGCATAAAAGACTACTTTCAAAAACATTAAAAATAGTAATGTTTCCAAACTTTTGACTGGTACTGTATATATATATTTTTTACTTCAACAATAATCTGCCAAGGGTCTTTAAAATGAGACCAAACTTAAGTTAGTGCTCCTAAGCTTCACATTTTTATGACAGTTTTTTGACAGACATTTGTGTCCACTATGGACCTATTGTAACAGTTCCACTATTACAGGGTGTAATGTTCATCCCGGCCACTAGAGGTCACGGTGAGAATGTTGGAGAGAAGGTGTTGGGAAAAGTCACAGGTGTTAAGGGGAAATGGTGATCTAACTGTTTTGGGCCTCCATTTCTGACCTGTACACAATGTTAAGTGAATTTATTTTATGATTGACTTGTGATGTTGACATATTGCTAAACTTTGAGTATTAATATGCTCTTTGTAAGAGAGAATGTAGAAAACGCCTGCAGGAATGAGTAAGTTGGATGCATGGAAAAATTACTGAAAGGACTGTGAGTGAAAGTGGATACTGATTTCCCCCCATGCATCATTGTGGGTTGATGCTGTTGCTGGACTCAGACTTCTCTCACGATTTCCCTCAGAGACTTGGCCCATGTCTTTCATACACCTTTGGACACTAACAGATAAGTTATGCTTTAATGTGATTGTCTAAGTGATGTTATCCATGGAATTAAGTGGTATTTAAACGAATGGGTAATATTTGAATACTGTTATTGTGTCCATCTGAGATTGAAACAAGCTGCTTATGACTGTCAAAGTATAGTTTATTGTTTTCTTTTTGGGTTTTGTTTTCAATGTTTTAATTCATATGGCTCTTTTTGATGGGGGTTTTCATTTTCACTGTGCAATTAAGCAATATAAAATAAGTCAGATGGTTCCCTCATACTGAAGATTCTGGTGTGATTTGTAACAGACCATTCCAATAGGTAGACCCCTTTATTTTGTGTAGCCCTTGTATAGAGTGGAGGTGGTTACACTGTCTAACTTTTTTTTTTTTTTTTAATTGATGCACAAGGGTTAAAATAATCTAACAATAAAAATGCTATTATTGCACATGCGACTAATTGTTATTGTTTGCAGAATTGTTTGATAAAAAAACAAGGACGCACACACACGGACAGGATACTGAACAACTATTTCTTTATTTCTCTTGATTAAAAACCTTAGTTTGCCCCCGTCTGAAGCCCTCTACGAGCACACCATGAACAACTGCTTTAATTCAGGAAAAACAGAAACAAAATAATAAACTTGCCAATCAAATTCCTCCAGAGGACTGACCACAATAATCACATCAAGCTTCTGCACGGCTGTCCAGTTCAAACTCTCGACTTCATGGCGATATCAGGCCTGAGGATTCGTTTCACATCTCAGCACCAATATCTGTGGTTCGCTCAGAGGTTTCCCATCATGCCCTGGTCTGAGCGATGGGTCAGACTGCGTATCTCTAGCTGCCTGCGGGACATCTCTGCAGTTCGTAGTGCTTTTTAAAGGGAGCGGTTTATAGCTAATACAAGTAGAGAGGCAAACTCTGGGGACAGACATGAGAACAATAATGCAGAACCAGCTGAGAGAGAGCACTTCTCCTCCAAATGTTATCCGTAATTCGGTCTTTGGATCTCTGAAACACAAATTAAAAATATGAAGCACACCAAAAACAACAATGACCTCCCATCTAACAGTGCAGGAACTAGTGCTTCAGTGACATTCAGAGGAGATCGCCGGGTAAACAAACTTCACTCCATTAACAGAGCAATAAACAGCTGGTACCTGAAATAACACATTAACATACACGTGTATCAAACAGAACTATTCACAATAGAGGGGTTTATGGACTTATTATGGACACTTATTTCAGGTGAAACTCGCCGCCTGTTCAGACTGAGCATGTCGTAAAGGTTTCTACACGATGCGTAAGTCGTTTTATCCTGTTTATAAGTTGCTGGAATACTGCAAAATGGGAACGTCCCCGATTGACGAACATCTGTTTTAAACTAAACTAAAATAATCCCTCCACAATTCATCCAAACAATCACGTTTACGTTCCGAGACGAGATTCATCTGGTGTAAGAGCATTATGAAATGACATCGAATTTAGCCTTCGCATCATGTGTGCCATGTGAAACTCTATGGCGGCGTTGTCTTTAAAGAGCACATGAACGCAATTTCAAAACATCCAATCGGATTCTTAAAGGGTTACAGGATCTTTCCAGAAGATCTCGGCATTAAACGGTGATGGGGCTCGTCGTTAAAGAGGTTCGAGTTGAGTTTATATCAAAAAGCCCTCTTGGAAATGTACATAATTGACATCAAAAGGCAAGAATAACTGGCACTCAAATATTAAAAATACATTTTGAAGACAGGAACAGCAGTCTGATCCAGCAGGGAGAACATGACCGCCTGCATAGAGAGGACTTCAGGACAAAATCGTTTAAAAGAAAGAGTTGAATTCATCGATACATTCAATCATGAACCAGTTTTTGTGAGTTGACCTACAGATAGACAATGGCGTCTGACGTTAACGGTAGAATGCAGCAAAAAAACAAACGGCTTGACCAGATTATCCATAAACTAAAAAAGTGATTACAAAACCTAGTACTACAAACCATGTCAATCTATGAACTGAAGCAAAGCACCTGCGTTTAACAGACGGATGAGCGAGTCGAACTGAAAGTGTTTGTTTAGGTGGCGGGGACACGAACTCCACAGCCTCGACACTGGGTGTCAGTGCTTCGAGAGACAGAGAACAGATCCAAAACAATAAAAATATAAAAGGAAATCATAACATAATAAAGCTATTTGACTGAGGAGCGCTCACAGTATCAGCGGGGTTCTGTACACCTAACAGAATAATATCAAATACCATCCTCTGTTTATTACCAAAGGAACTAAAGGTTGATGCAAAAATACCAGATAATAATAATCATCATCATCATTCAATGGAAGTTACGGCATTTTGTACACAAACTCTCCCCTCCGAACATATGGAACGCAGATCAGAAGATCATCAAATGTTTGTTTTTTTCTTTTTCTAAAAAAGGAAGAAAGGAGAGAAACTCAAAGCTGCGTGTCCAGCTGAAGGCAGGCGTCCCTGCGCTGGTGTTAGACAGAGGCGTTCCCGTTAGTCAGGAGTCAAAGCGGTAATCTAGACGTGATGATCGGAGATTCTTGGCTGTTCGGATGATCTGGTCATCATGTTGGACTACGCCGACACTTTGTTCTCCTTCTGAAACAAACGTGGAAAAAACAGAACAAAGGCAAACATCAGAAAAGCACTTTATTTTACAGTCCTTAAAGTCTACTTATTATAGCAATAGCAATAACAATAACTGAGTTATTCTAAACCTAACCGTAACCCGTGACTTGTATTACCAGTACTTTCTTGGGTAAGTACATTAAGTTAACGTACTGTAAAATAAAATGTAGGCGCACAATATATAGATTGGGGCCCTATGAAATTTTCCCAAATTCAGTCTTATTTATATTGTGTGATATTATACAGTAAATTCCACTTTTACGACTGGATTCCAGGATTCTGTCAATGAAATCTGTAGGGCCCTAATAGAGGAACTAGTATTAGTTATATTTATGAGACACATTTAATCAATTCTGCTCTTATTTCATTGGTGTAGAAAAAGAGCAAACTTTTTAATTTTGTGGGAAAATCTCAATAGTCCAATATCAGGCAAATAAGACAAAATGCCAAACTCTAAATGGCTGATACTAGAGATCGACCGATGATCAGTTTTACCGATATTTAAGATTTTTTTCATAATCAGATATTGGTTTTGTAATATCGGATTCAATAAAATAACTTGCCTTCCTAATTAATAAACTATTAGTGCACAGCCATTAATGGACAAATTAGATGTTACATAAAAGACACTTTAGTGACATTTGGACTCTTTCAAATGATGCATCTCTACATCAATAAATTAATGATTTTTAAATTTTATTTAAATGGTTATTATAGTTATTAAATAGTCTGAAAGAGTACAACTGTCACCGTTTTGTTTTGTATGCTAGGAAAGAGTGATATTACAGAAATGACAGTATTGACAAAAATGTTCAATAAACCATCGTTCATTTCTGTTCTATTGTTATGGTGTCAAAAAAAAGAAATGCAATAAATAATTAAAGCTGCAAGCAGCGATGAAAAGGGCCCTCGCACCCCTGCCACCGCCACCCGGCGCCTTTAGGAAATGCCTTAAGATTACACTCACCAAATTTGAAGAGGATCAGATCAAATCTGTAGGAGGAGTTCGTTAAAGTACAACATCAGGAAATTACGAAAAATGCCCAAAATCTAGGAGGAAGTTCAAAATAGCTCACTTCCTGTTGTGTTTAGGGCTATGCTCCAAGAGACTTTTCTGTAGGTATTGGGTCATTACATGTATGTACCAAATTTCATACCTGTACGTGAAACCAGGAGCCGGGGCAAAATGTGGGGGCAATAATTTACCGAATTTGCCCCCCCCAATTCTGAAAACCATATCACACGTAAATTTTCACCACTTCTGAAGCGTGTGCAAAGTTTCATGAGTTTTCGAGCATGTTTAGGCCCTCTATAAAGCGATTCACTTTGGAGAAGAAGAAGAATAATAATAAACGGAGCAAAAACAATAGGGTCCTCTCACCATCGGTGCTCGGGCCCTAAATATTGGTTCTGCAATAATCACAACAATTTAGTATTATGTATATGCCATTACAATATTTATCAATACTTTAGCTTTCATTTTTGTATTATTAGTTTTCATTTAATTGTACTTTAAATTTTAGTAAATTTGTTATCTGCTTTGGTAATTTATTATTTAAAAAAATAAATTCTATATTGCTTCAATTCATTTGATCATCTTAGTTTTAGTACTTAAACTTATTTCAATTAGTTTTTTTCATCTAATATTTAAATTTTATTTTAGCTATATTTCAATTGCCAACAGTGTTTTCAGTTAAAAATAACACTGTACAACGCATCATGCATCTCTAATATTTATGTTTGGTCCATTACTGGGGTAAAAGAGGAAGTACTCACCCTGTACTCAAAGTCTGCAAACTCCCGTCCTCCTCTGCCGCCTCTGAAGCCGCCCCTGAACCCGCCTCCGCCCCCACGGGAGGGCATGAACGAGCCCCTGCTAGCCGCGCGCCCGCGCCCCCCACGGAAGCCCATGCCGCCTCCTCTACCACGGAAACCCCCGCGCCCGCGGTTGTGACGCAGTGGAATACCGAACGTCTCCGCGTTCATCCTCCTCTCCTCCGCCCAGGTCTGCCTCCGTTCCCTGAAGAGAAGGAATGAAAAACACATCAGAATGCAATTCAACACAGTGGGCCCTATCATACACCCGGTGCAATGCGGCGACGCAAGTGTTTTTTGCTAGTTTCAGCCTGACAAAGTCTTCATTTTCACGTCCTGCGCCACATTGTTTAAATAGCAAATGAATTAGCGCCCATCTGTGTGCCCATGGGTTCTAGCGCATTTTTGGCGCGTTGCTATTTTGAGGCAACTGAAACCTGGTCTAAAGTCAATGGCGTAGTATTTATTTATTTTTGTTATTTAAAGAGCGCGTTAGTAATATGCGCCTACAGGCGGGTCCCGAACGTGCGTACACTATGTCCCGTAGATGGTCTGCTTGCACGCTTTAACCTCACGCACGAGCAGATCCGTTTCCACGAGCGCATCTGGCTTTTAAAGGGAATGGGAGATGAGACTCTGATTGGTTTATTGCACGTTGCGCCCAAAACACACCTATTACTCATTAAGAGAATAGGGACAACCCTTTTAGACCATGCGCCGGGAGCGCCGACCATTTGTCCCGTCGTTAAACTAGCAAAAGTGGATTCAGACATGCACTAAGTGAACTTGCGGTGTGCGCTTTAGACCATGCGCTTAGATCCTTAAAATAGGGCCCAGTGTGAAAAAAAATCCACCTTTGGCAGGCGGCCTGTCTAGTCTGCAACATGTTTACACGACATTCATCTCAGCGCTAGAATACACTACACAACTTCAAATATGGACAGATTTAAAACACAAACCCTCGGTTTCACAAACAAGGCTTAAGATAGCCAGACTAAAATGTGTTTCAGCTGTTTTAACTGAAAGTAACTTGCATATTTATAAAAGCTACTTAGATGACCTAATTGAACTAAGGCTTAATCCTGGCTTAATCTAAGCCCTGTCTGTGAAATCGGGCCTAAGCATCATACACTAAACGACTGAGGATTATAAGGGACTTTCAAACCAGAGGAACATTTTTAGTGCCTATAACTATAACCATTTTCGCACCGCAAGATTTGGGAAGGATTTTAGTTATAGGAGTGCCTTTTGGAGGGACAAAATTAACTCCTACGTTGATTGGCCGAACGCATGCCATCCAAAACACTGGCACAAGCCATTTTTAAAAAGTCGTGTAAACACACAGTTTACATATACTTGCTCCATTAACATGTAAAACACGGATAAGACATAAACATATAGAAAGCTAATGTTAACGGCATTTACCTGATAAGGCCTTTGTCTGCGGCGTTGTTCTTTTCTCAGCCTCGATGAAATGAAGCACTGCAAGTTGTCATAGATTTCGTCTCTTGGCCCTGCTTTTTGCTCTTTCAATCGCATAACTATATGTTTATATTCCATCTCCGTTATTATGACAAAAACACAGCTCCGCTCACAGTGTCCTCCATCCTCTAGATGTTGAATGCCACGCTTAAATTACATAGTTGTCACTTCAGAGTTCATACTGGCGGTGCGAATGCAACCAGGAAAATATAATTATGGCAAATTAATGGCTAGTTCCTATAACTGAGTTCCTATAACCACCTGATGCGAACGCCCATATACACTACCAGACTTTCAACTGGTTCTGAACACAACAAACTCACACAGAAACACACAAGACATTACTAGGAGACGCGTGAGAAACGAGACAAACATGGATCTGCAGAACATGACCACCGTAGTTGTTGTATTAACTTAAAGTAAAAACGACGCGGTCAGTATAGACTCACAGTATAGATTACAATGGGAGTTAGAGGTGAGTGGCGCAGTCAGTTGTTTTATCTGTGCTGATGACTCAAATACTGAGGCTAATTTGTTCAGCGTGTTCTGTTCATTTACTTTTCTATTGTTATTGTATTTTATCGCAACACTAAAGGACAGATAAAGATAAAGGAAATAGATAAAGGACAGCTTTGGTTTCAATAGCGAAGCGTCATTCACTATGATATTCGTTCTAAAATTGGCTGGAAATATCAAATATGTTTTGATATCATAGTCTGAAGCTAAAAAAAGCCTGTGCCCATCATTACACACATTTTCTGTGAAATCTTTCAACTCCGACTGCTTAAAATCTGAAGACTGGCGCAGACTTTCAGCAACTATTGTCAACTCATCCACACTAAAAAACTGAGCTGAATTCATGTAGTGTATTCCAGTCTGCTACAGAAAATAGCTGCTTTATAAGATGTCAAGGACAAATTTGCAACAGGCAGGATTTATCGTATGAGTGCACAACAAAATGTGTAGTAGACTAATCATTTAACATGCCACCTGAAAACACAAATTGACATTTTTGATTCTGCCCATTTGTTATATATCATTTGATCAGGGCTTCAACACATTGACCAATTAATTTAAATGATTTTAACTGTTTGTAAAAGTGGATATTTTTCAAATACATTTAAGAGCTCACACTCACAGTCATTTCTAGATGAATAAATAATATTGCATGACAACATGTGAATTTGGGTAGTCTGAATCATAAGCATGGCTTCATAAAAATGTTAAAACATTTATATGTATATAAATAAAAAAAGACTCCAAATATATACCTTCCAAAAGCACCTCCTGATTTCTCCTTTCTAGAAAAGACAGAACAATGCATGTTATTTTTAAACTTTACAACAACAAATTACTACATTGAATCCATAGTGACTAAATCACTCAAAGCATTTACACCCTGTTTGAACCAGGTGAGACATGAAAAAGCATCAACAATTAACATTTCATTCATTGTTGGATCAGACTGTTAAAAAGACATTTTTACACAAAATTGGACTACTGCAATATAACTAATTTCGAGGAAATAACGAGACTTAAACCTTGTAGTGAGGTCATGTGACTAATGTAGCACACTACTGTTTGAAACACCTATGCTGTGTCCGAAATCAAATTCTTCCCTAATATAGACCTTGGCTGTTTCTCAATTCCAAGAACGCAGAGAACGGACTTGTGTTCTCACGGAGACCGGTCTTGCCAAGCTTCCTTGGAAGAACGAACTCGGAACCGGCCGCAATGACTTCTGGGACACCAGGCGAGTACTAGCTCAAGTCTGCATTCGATGCATCCTCGGTATCAAGAACACATCCGGGTTCTTTCATGCGTCCTCTGTACTTGCGTTCTTGAGAATTGGGTCTGAACTTCGACGGTTAATGATGACGTAAAACGAGAACACAAGGACGCAAGATCGCTGAAGAACGCATATTGAGAAACACCCCTTATGCGCCAGAGAAACGAGGGCGCCGCCATCTTTGAACTTCCGTTTGTGCAGTCGCTCTATATTTCTATGGCATTGCTATCCAGGAGTAATTAGCTTTTGAAGTGGATTTACTTAATGTAAAGTTAACAAAAGTTATCATGAGGATTGTAATGTTTAAAGCAGATGTCTTAACAAATGTCAGTAGACCGGGAAGATTTTAAAACGAGCTGTTCATTCATAAATACGCAAGATCGCTGTGAAAATACAGACCGGAAGTCAAAAGACAATGAGTGCAGCGCTGAAAAGGGGCGGGGCTACATAAGGTCTATAGAGTATGTGGAAAAACAGTACGAATACAAAAAATAAACATGAACCCAAAATATTTCCAAATGAATCGATATCAGATCGAGAGCTTGTGAACTGAAATCAAAGCCCTTAATGCACATCGTAAAGAGCTGAGATCTCACCTGGTGTCGTCACAGGAGATGTTGTCGAAAAACGACTTGGATTTGTCATAATAACAGTTGGGTCCCAGTGGATCCTCCTCGTCAGCGTTGCCTTCACTGTTATGGGTCTCCACACCCGAATCAGTCTTCTCCTCCCCGTTCAGAGTCTTCTCCGATTTCTCACTCTTCTCATCTGCAGCGCAAAGTGACATTATAACTCACATCTGACAATGAACAGGCAGTTAAAAAAATCATAAAAAAAAAATCACCCTAATGAAAAAAAACATAAAAAGGGAGAACCTCACAAAACCTGTTAAAAACATATTTCAGCATTTAAACAAAAAATACATAATATTACATTTTGAATGCCTATTGCATTCCTTTTTTCTTAGTGATATTTATCGCTAGTTTACAAGGAAGTGATGATTTTGTTCTCTTTGACTTACAGTGCTTTATTCGCAAATGTTTTATGCAATATTCCAATTTTGCACAAATTTGCAACTTTGGATGGAAACGTAGCTAATGATGCATGTTTGTGTTTTCCGTAACTGTACCTTTAATCTTGAGTTTGCTTTGGAACTCGCGGTCGATCTCTTCCTTATTGAATTGGGCGTTGGCACTCTCAAAGTCAAAGTCCTTCTCAAATTTCATTGGTCCGTCTCTACGCCCGTTAAATCTGCCCCGCCCACGCTGGCCGCCGCCCCCTCCGCCACCACTGCCCCGCCCCCTTCTCATTGGAGGAGCGCCACCTGGAGGGAGAAACAACCATTACACAAATGATGCTTACGGCCCTGATCGTGATGATGTACAGTAGGGGCCAAAAGTGATGCAGGGTCATTAAAAACGTTCAATGCTGGTCAACCAAGTTATATTAAACCATCAAAATATGAGGGAAAAATATTATTTCACAAAAAAGGCAAACTACAACTATGTAGTATGTATCTAACAATGATGCTTAAGGCCCTGATCGATGAAGTACAGTAATAATAATAATAAACTTTATTTTCTATAGTGCCTTTAAAAGTTACATCTCAAAGCGCGTCACAAAAACAAGAAAAATTCAAAAGAGAAATACAACAAATAAAAGAAAAGCATTCATAAAAGAGAAGTACATTCAAATATAAAATACAGGCTTTATCTTACTATGCAAAAAATAAAATGCATAGAAAAAAAAAAGCTCACAGGAAAATGCATACATTGACTACAAGCTAATCAGTTATTAATATTTCGTTTTCCGAAATCAAAATAAAAAAAATGTCAAATATTTCCGCACAATTTGGCATGTCTCATTGGGTTATTATCATCACAAATAAAACCATTGACTCCAAGCACAACTACACAAATATGCTTAGATAATCTTTAAAACTTTTTTTTTTTTTTAATAATACTTGAAAATAAAGGGTGAAGGTGTCAATTTTCATAGGCCGGACATCCCTTTTGGCCAGTACTGTATATGCAAATGCAGAAGAGACGTTTTAAAGTGACTCACCGCCAGACTGGCGTTTGATTGGGTCTTTGTTATCAGGCCTGTTTGAATCCGATTCTGGCCGAGGAATCTTCTGGACATCAGACGCTGTAGATGAACAAAAGATATCACAATTACAATTTAACAATATCTATACATAAATTTCCAGCTCTGATCTTCCCTGATTCTCACCTTTTTGCTCCTGGTTTTCCGCAGATTTCTGTGTGTTGAGGGCCGGTCGGGCGGCTCCAGCGCTCCTCTGACTCCCTGAACTGGTGGACACCGCAGGGGGAGCGACCGGGGCCGTCTGCACCGAATGCTCCTTGGTCGGGGTCTTCCTCGAGTGCTCTAAAGATGGGCTGGAACGACCTGAAAAAGACGACTCACAAAATGAAAAACGGACCAAAAAAAACAAACAATTTTTTGCATTGGTTTTGGAACCGGGTGCGTTTTCTCCCTTGGTTCGGTTCGTTTAGGCATACGTGAACGAGGCAATCGCGTTCGGATCAGCACCAAAACAACCGCTCCGAGATTGCCTGAATGCGGTGGTCTCGGCCCGATTGCAAACAAACTTAAGTTCGCTTGAGGTGTGAAAGCAATCCGACCCAACGGACCAAATGGTATTATTATTCATAACGGAAAACATGTTATATAAAAAACAGTAGTGTCTGATTCTGTGAGTGAGCACATTAGTTATCACAGTTAAAAAAAGCTCATGGAGCGAACCGGTCAATCATCTTGATGGATGACGCAGAGGAAATTCTGACCAATAAGAGGACAGTTCGCATGAGACTTGCATTAACACACTTTGGCAACACAGGTTGCCTTGTGAAAGCGAACCGAACCAAGAAAATGCAACATTGTAACATATTAAGTCCCCGTTTCGGAACAAAACTAACGATCTATAGGTGTGAAAATGCCCTTAGATGACGGAAACACCAGTTCTCTGTATCATTTCATGCGGTGGATGTTAATTAAAGGGATACTTCACCTCTGGGAAGATGAATGTGTATTTAAAATAGGTCATTTAAGTAGAAGAAATGTGAAGAAATTTTTTAATTTGGAGCTTTCTAGACTGAGAAAAGCCAGAAAATGTATTTTTGGCTTATGTGGATGAAAGACAACAACTCCCAGAATGCACTTGCTTCGCTGTCTCAAGGAGGCCACGCCTACCGGTAAGAGTGCGCAGTTTAAAACAACAAAGCTAGCCTACGTGATGAGTTTGCGAGGGATTTAGAGATCGTCCAAAATGTCCGGGATTCGGCTTTTGCGTTCTACAGTCGCCATTCATTCATCATGTTTACTGTTGCGAGCAGGACGAGGCTGACGGCCGCGGGAGAACAGCGCGAGGCCGGTGGCATGATTACTGAGACGCGCCGGGTCTCGCATATCTCACGGAGGAGCGGGAATTTTTCTTAGCAATGGTAAAACGCACATCAACCGATCACTTGTTTAGCGTTCATGTAAACACTACATTCAAATTCACCAATCGGAATGAATTCAGTTAGATTGAAACAAAAGGTGTGCATGTAAACAAGGAATAGCGACCGCAGAAAGCAAAAGCTGAATCCCGTACATTTTGAACGATCTCGCCCGCCGGACAAGTCCGGGAAAAGGAGGATGGTTACTTACTCAGCTTTCTCCTACTATTCAGCTTTCTCCACAGAACAAGAGCCTGCTAGCTTAGCTTCCAAAGAAAGAGGCTGACAGTGACACTGTGTACATTCTGTGAGTGAGATCCCTCCCTCTATGGGCGGGCTGAAAACATGCGGAACAACGCCATCTACTGGCTGTAGTCTTTAGCCTCTGGCCAGAAAATCCTCCGATGACGCAAAATGACGATTTTTGCGTCATCGGAGGATTTTTTCCAGACAAAAAATACATAAATCTCTTGTCTCAGGGGGATATGAGGGTGGAAAGCATGGTAATTCGAAAATACTATAGGTTTTCTACTAATACAAAGCTTAATGCTAAATCCTGAAGTAACCCTTTAAAAACGCATTCCTCAGGTCTTTTACGACCCAGGACGTCATTTACAATCCTCTCCTTCATTCATTCTTTATTAGAAGTTAGATCTCATCCTTCTTAGTATTCCTCAATCATTGTATATTACAAGATTTTTTTTTTTTTATTATAAAAGTGTATAGGGTCGCTAGTGACCCGAATATGTAATAGTGTAAGTATATTTTTTCAGTATATTTCGTAACCTTGAAATGGCTCTGCGATTTATTGTAGAGCAAGTACTGTACACAATCAGATATTAGTGTCACTGTCTTGTTGATGGATCTGGTGGAGAGAAGCTCAAAATATTGATTTTGATGACTGGTAACGATCAAGAATATGGTTGAGATGGTGAATTTGAGCCAGATGTTGAATGCACTGTCGTTGATGGTAAAAAGCATCAACTCAAATTGAACCCTTCCAAGTTCCAAAATGGTAACAAAATCTGCTTTATTTTATTCTTTTGTAATTGCTTTTAAAATATCAAGAGAGTTTTGTTTATACTAACGTGGCAGTTAAAGGGCTATATGTGTTAGATATAGACCTGGGTCGCTGAAGACCCGAATATATAATAATGATGATTGGCGAAACATTCATGCATTTAAGGGTTAAGACAACATGAAATATGCATCATTTGCAATGCATTTAACATCACAGAAACACAACTTTCATCCATTCTGACTGGATTGTGAGATTGGGCTATAATGATTTCTATAGTCAATACTGTATTTACTCATTTGTCTGGCATTGCTTATATCAACAGAAGTTCTTGCAATTTAATGAAAAATTAATATTTCTTTCCACAATAAGACCACGATTTATTAAGCATTTTGATTTCATGTTGTCTTTAAAGTCACTAATTGACAGACTGACACTCGACTCGAGTCATAAAACTATCACACGGCACAGACACATGCTGTAATCCTGCATCATCACGGGCCAAAAGACGAACACACTAAAGCCATTCTGCACACGTTAGCGTCGGCCATCCGGTTACCTTCGGGTTTGTGAGCACTCAGCGAGCGAGAGGTCTGGGACTGAGGGGCAGTAGTGCTCGCCTCGCTACCGAACGCAGGACCTGAGCTCGTTCCTGTGAGGGGAGGAAGTGCACAACTTTAAGTGTGGGCTTTAACACGTCACACACTAGGAGAAAAAAACCCTCATGTGAAGGTTATGCAGCAGTCAAACACTCATGCAATCAACCTTTCCATAAGATCCGTTCCTCACTCACTCAAAATATATTCTGTGCATCCTCTCCAGGCAAGTGTGTCATGAAACAACGACTGTATTTTCTGAATATTCCCATCCATTTAAAATTATTCAAACACAGGACTGCAAAGAGTTGAAAATGAGCAATAGCTTGTCTGTTAATGTAAGAGATGGCAACAGTGTAGTAAAGTTTTCAAGAAGGGCCGAATTACTTTTTTTCTCTGGTTTTTGGCATATATTATGTGCTAACACTATCTTTTATTCTATAATCTATTATCTTTATTTAAAAAAAGGAAAAAAAAAGTACACATACTGCATTAGATTAAACTGGGAAGGGTCATAGCACTTGCATATTGTTGTCCTATTGTTAGTTTAACTGCTTCTCATTTGGATAATAGTGTCTGCTAAATGAATAAATGTAAAATGTAATGCACATTTCAGATTAGACTTCTGCTATTTGAACTACAAGTATGCACTGTATAAATTGTCCATATTTATTCACATATGGCCAGTTATCTTGCACTGCTTTTTATACCATGTTAGCGCCAAAGGCAAAAACAGGACAGTTCAAAATATAAGGACAAACAGTAGACAAACTCTCAAGGCACCACAGTTTAATAGTAACATTTTTCTGAAACGTTATGTTTACACATGCAAATGAGGCCTTATCTAATTATATATGCACTCATTTTTATACATCTCCAGAACAGAAAATCCAAAAATTAGATAAAGCCAGGTTCACATTTCTTTATTTTTTGATGACATATATTGATTTAGTGGAGAAAAATTCCACTATGTTTTAGGAATAAAATGTTACATAAATCAAGTGAATGATTAAACTCCTTCTGTAAAACTCCTGTAAAAATCTTCACAATAAAGGTAAGAATGAAACCAAGTGCTTGAAGTGGAGATTTCAGACTAATTTTGAGAAAACGGCTTTTAAAAATATGAGCTAATTGAAATCTGCCAATTAGGGCTGCTCGATTATGGCAAAAATCACAATCGCGGCTATTTTGGTCAATATTTAAATCACGATTATTTAACACGATTATAGGTTGGAGATGTGCTCAAAGTCTTATTTCATGATGAATCATTTTAAATGTCAGTGAAATTTCACAATTATCGATACTTCAGCAAAAACTAATACTAGGTTAATTCATGCAAGTAAAAAGTCCTCAAAACAGTTACAAAAGACAAGTTAACTATCAGCAATACAATAATAACAAAGAAACTAATTACAAACAAAACAGACAAAAAATACAACAGAACAAAAACTGTAATTAAATAATCAGTGCTTCAGGTTATTCAGATAGTAATAGCCAACAACAGAAACTGAATAAAGCAATCAAATGTAAAATAACACTGCAGAATACATTATTAAAACTACAAACGTTATTCGTTCAAGAGCAGGGAGTGATTTTATCTTTGTCTTTTGTTTGATTAACATTAATAACAGCAGCAGATTTATTAGTCATTTTAAGAGCTGCATGGGTGCAATACACTGATACACGCGATACTGTTTACATTCTTACCAAATCTACTTACCAAAACAGCATTTCCACATGTGTGTGTAGGTTATTTGACCGTTTAGGCGTGTACCTGAACAGTGTGTCTTTCGTGACTTAATATCACTGTTTAATATCACACACATCCCGCAGTTTAGCAACAGTAGACTGCATTTTACATTTGGATGTTAAGTTTGGGCTTTTAGGGAGGAACGAAAAGAGGGTGCGCTGGACGGCACTATAATCCTTTTACCTCGATAATCTTGCTTTCATAATCATTGGAAGCCAAAATCGAAATAGAAAAATCAATTAGGATTAATTGCACAGCCCTACTGTAAATGGATAAATTGGAAAACAATAAACACTTTAATGTTTATTTAGGAAGCGTTCTTTCCATTACTCTTAAAGAGAACAAGTTATTATTCAAAACTGAGAAGAAAAAAAAGAAAACAAAGAAAAAAGATCCGCACACGAATATCGGCCAAAAAGCTCACAAGATTTATTTTCCAGCTTTTTGGCCGATATTCATCTATGGATCTTTTTTCTTCTTTTTTTTCTTATCTTTGATTTAGTTTTGGATCTACGCACCACAAGAAGACATCACTTATCAGTTTGGGACTAATGTTTGGCGCTACGCCTGACCGTCCCCTTGTTTTATATTATTCAAAACTGACCAGTGCATGGAAAACGAAACAATAGTTTGGCCTGTAGTGTCTTGCCTTAAAGCACCTGATGTTGTTTCGATTTGATATTTGGCAAAAATTCTAAAAATGAGCTCTATTTGCACATTAAACCTCATCTCCAATGCTGTAAACAACAAGAGCGAGTGTGAACTCACCACCAGTGACCGCTGCTCCGAACGGCTGGGACACCAGAGGACTGGCGCTGAACTGGTTGTACGGGGCCCGACTGAAGGGGGCGTATGACTGGAAGGAAGGAGCCGAGGGGCCGGCGGTGGATGCCAGAGACGACTGCACACAAACACAAGATCAGGTCAGCATTCACACGGCTTTATGTTCAGCAGAAACCCCTGAATGTGTGCAGCTCACCTGCACGATGGCAGGATCCTGAGGAAGGTTACAGGTGGGTTTGGGCGGCTCGCACACAGTCAGGTCTTTGATGTCACTTCCTCTGAATATGATGTACTCAAAGACATCATCTCGAGGGGGGATCGGCCTGTCCGTGGGGCGATCCTCAGTGCCGAAGGACTTCACTAGAAGAGAAAAGAAAATGTTCAAGTTCACCAAAAAAAAAAGCAATATGTGAGCCTGGACCACAAAACCAGTCGCATGGGTCAATTTTTTTAAATTGAGATGTACACATCATATGAAAGCTTTCCATTGATGTGTGGTTTGTTAGGATAGGACAATATTTGGCTGACTATTTGAAAATCTGGAATCTGATGGTGCAAATAAATCGAAACATTGAGAAAATCTCCTTTAAAGTTGTTCATTTATGTTCACAATTGTGCTGCATTCACTCACAAAAATAAATGTTTTATATATTTGCGGTAGGAAATTTAAAAATATCCTCATGGATATCTTAATATCCTAACGATTTTTGTCATAAAAGAAAAAAAATCGATAATTTTGACCCATACAATGTATTGTTGGCTATTGCCACAGATATACCCGTGCGACTCGAGACTGGTTTTGTGATCCAGGGTCACATATATCATGTATTTTTTCATCCACTCCCTGTCTTCCTCCAGGTCCTGTAGCCAGGTGCTGTCGTGTGTATGTTTACTTTGTATTTGTAATGTTTATAACTGATTTTGGCATGATCGAACTGATCAGAAAAGTGCTGTTTTCAGTGTTAGTGTATTCAACCTCTCTCATATCCTCCTGGGAGCCAGGAACAGACTTTGGTCCACACAGTAGAGGAACATTATATTGTAGTGAATTTCTCTGATAACACACATGTAACAGTTTTAAGTCTAAATGTCCTGTAAAGAGCACGTTCAGGGCTTTTCAGATACCAAATGTTTGGAGGTTTCACCATAACAACTTCTCCTTGGTCTTTAAACACGACTGACATTAAATTACTGATCAAATTTAGCACTCATATGGAAATATTATCATATTTTGAAATTATCATAATTTAAAACGGACTAATTTTCAAATTGTTTGTCATAAATAAACATCTAAGGTAAATGTTATGTTTTTTTAAATCAAAATATGACTAGAAAACAGGACACCAGGACTTAAATCATATTTATAACACAACAACTATTACGAAAATGTCACAATTATTACTCCCATTATTACTCTTCTTAATGTGCCACAAGATCACATTATTATGTAAATTAGATACAGTGTCTAGTTACCCTGTATTGAATAGGACTACCCATTTATGGCCATTTTATAGTATTATAGTTATATAGTATAATGACATGTAAATTCATTCCGTTACATCTTTCATAACATAGTTGATAATCGTCTTTATAGAAAGTTTGGTTTAAAAATAATCCTGAAACCTAAAAATTTACTGATGAATGAAAAGAAATCCCATTGTTTTTGCCCATGTCATTTCATGCCATCCATTACAGAGGACATAGCATAACAAAAAAATGTTTTTTCCCCATTTGATTCTTATGCTCTAAACAATGTATTGACATGAACAAATACTAAATTGAAAAAACTTTTGTGCTGTCTCAGGAGGATCTCTGATTTGTGTAAATATGTGAGTGTCAGTGTATTGTGTTTACATTTAGCCAGGGCTACAACTGAGTGCTGTGTGTTGATGTGAAATTCCCTTATATATATCCTCTGTAGGTATATTAAATGTACATATATATAATATCGAGTGTGTGTATATATTGTATGTACCTTTAGCCAGAGCTACAGTGCTGTTCTCAGTGTCGATCGTGTATAAAACTCCTTCATATCGGATCTCGGCCTTTGAGATCAGACTGATCTTGCTGCCGATATAAGGCGTCCCTCCGCTCATCTTTCGGCTCTAAGTCACTCCCGTGAAGCTGCTCGAGTCCTCTGGTCGTCTTTGCGCTCGGTTTTAGCGGACTTAAGAGTGTTTTTCGGTGATTTGACGTCGTTTTCTTTCAGCCTGTGTTTAACACGACATGGCCGAGTTCATTTTCCTCCGCACTGAACTGATTCGAGTTGCATGCTGGGAAACGAGCCTACTCCCCCCTCCCTCGCTCCCTCGCGCTGGTATCGCGAGAGTTCGCGGGATTTTAGCAAAATTCCCGTTACGTTGGGAATTATGTAAGAGAAAATCATAGACAGTAAGGGAGAAAATGCAATTTAACGCGTATTATTTAATGTAAGACCTAAGAAGTAAATAAAGGGACATTTTGAATTGGGTTAGGGCTTAACCCAAAGAATAAAATAGTGGGTAGCCTAACCCTAACTTATTTGACCTGAATGGCTAAATGAGATTAGTAGGTATTCTCAAGCACAATTGAGAATAGTTAATTATTACAATTGTTCATTGTTAATTATTATATTATATTATATTATGTCATTTTATATTATATTATATCATGTCATGTTATATTATATTATGTCATGTTGTGTTATGTTATATTATGTTAATAAATAATAAGTTAAAACAATAAGTTAATAAGGTACCCTGAAATGAAATCCCATCACATCAACAGTTACTGCAAGGAATCAAAATAGGTCTATTTATTCACCAGTTATTATCATACGCTTGTTAATAGTGGCTGTGAAACTGTGATATGTCATGAGTGTTCAGGAAGAGCTCTGATCTCAGGAATACACACACTGAGCCAATGAGGAGAGCTGATCTGCAAAGGCATTTGTTGTTTCACAATGACATATCTGGCATGTCAGATTACAAACAGCAGAAAAACACGAAGCACTGAATACAGTGAAAGTGTAAAAGCTTTATAATGTCATTCCAAGTTTGTAATCATGCTTTGAATTTAGAAACTTTCATAAACATTTCCACCATAATCTATTTTCTAATGCTTAAATGTCAATTTCCTTTGAATATTCTGTATCTTTATTTGAAAGTATACGCTAACCTTTAACTTTCACTTGCTGCATGGACCTTTTATTAATAAGAGAGACAGAATGCATATTAATCTATCTATCTATCTATCTATCTATCTATCTATCTATCTATCTATCTATCTATCTATCTATCTATCTATCTATCTATCTATCTATCTATCTATCTATCTATCTATCTATCTATCTATCTATTCCCTCCAAACTCGTGTGTAGTAGACTATCCTCGACCGCCTTGAGTTGTAACAGGGGGACAACTGTTTGGCTTTGGCCCTCTGACGTCATATCCATTCCCACAATGCCATAGTAACACGACTGCGCACTCGCGCTCGTGGACGCGCACCAGCAGACAGCCCATCACACACACAGAGCGAGCGAACATGGCGGGCGCCTCCGACCCTCTGGAAGACATGCTCTTCTCCGAGGTGGACGAGAAAGCCGTGAGCGATCTAGTGGGCTCGCTGGAGTCTCAGCTGGGGGGTCAACGCGACGCGACGCGCGCGCCGCCCGAGAACGCGCGCCCGGGCAGCGCGAGGCAGCAGCAGCAGCAGCAAGCAGGAGGAAGAGCTCCTGTAGACTCTCCATCAGAACCACAACAACAAACACATCAGCAGCAGAACGCGCGGAAAGCGGCGCGCAACCCGGATTCAGACCCGAAAGACGCCAGCATGGAGAAACACGCCAAAGCCCTGGAGAAGGAGAGTCCTCTGAAGTCTCACGGCAGCATCATCATCATCACTACGGCTGCAGCCTCCGACGGGGGATCCGCTCCTGCACCGGGCAACAAAGGTGAGAGCCCGAGGGACACCCGCAAGAAACACCCGAACGCGCGCGCGCGACGCGCCTCAGCGTCCCACAGTCTCAACGGCGCAGCATCAGCATCAGCATCACCCAGCACCTCCAGCCCGACTGTCACCGTGGCCAGTAACCCGCAGGCGATCGCGCTGGACCGCGGGACGCCCACCATCGCCCTGCACCGACTCCCGCGTCACATCATCGCCAGCATCGCGCAGAATGGAAACGGCACGTCGGTGTCCGCGCTGGTCCAGCAGGGTGCGCGGATTGGAGCGGCGGGCGCGCAGGTGAACCACAGCAAAGCACCCGGGAACAACGCGAAAGCCGCGTCGCCTCCCGCCGCGCCCGCAGCAACGCCTGTCAAACCCGCTGTCAGTGTCAGTGCGGCTCCGGGCGTCAGACCCGCGCAGACTCCCGCGCAACAGAGGCTCGTAACGCCGCAGCTGATCGTCAGACCACCGCAACAGCAAACTACCATTCAGCTGCCCCCCGGATTCACCATCCCACCAGGTACCGAGTCTTTATCACATGATGCCAACTCTGAAGTGACAGATGGAAGTCTGGGAAACTCTTACATTTAAACTTCTTGTCGGTCTCTCTAGACATTCATCAGGTGCATTCTGTCATGAGCACTTGTTGATGCTCTTCCTTCACGATCTGCTTTAATTCGGCTCTTTTAAGCATTTAAGCAGTAGCATTTCGATCAAAGGTTTTCTAACATCACGAGAAACTTAAATTATATCAAGTTAATAAATACAATATAACAAAGATTCAAATGAAATAAACAATGCTTTTCAGGTAGATCTGACAGTTGTTTTCAGGTACAGTAATTTAATGAAGTAATCAAATGTAAAATAACTCTGCATATCCAGCAAGCAATTTTGCGTTTAGAAGACGTCTAATAGCCGTCCAAACACAGCCCAGACGTCTAAAACAAGGCAAAATTTGGGCTGTCAGTGAAAATTTAATAGATGTCTAAACCATATACCAAGAATAAATAAGTCGTTTCATTTAGTTTTGCCTGGTTTTAGACGTCTGGGCTGTGTTTGGACGGCTATTAGACGTCTTTTAAATGCAAAATTGCACTGTTTAAACTAAAGATTCTTATTAATCCTTGTTAAAGGATAATAATAATGTTTTATTGCGGTTTTAGTTATTTAGTATTTCAACTTATTTCAAAGTTACAAAGTAAGTCAAGAGTGACTTTTTCTTTGTCCTTTGTTGTTTGAATAACATTAAAAACACAGACAGCAACAGGAATATTAGGAATATTAGGCTACTGTCACTTTAAGAGCGAATGCACAGATCTAATATACTGATACTGTTACACATGCGTAGAACTGTTTACGCTCACTTAAGACTTAACCAGCTATGTTTAGCTATGGATACTCACTATATGTGTGCGCACACATACATATCCACACAGCGCGATTAATGAAATTATTAACGTGATTAACATGCTCTGTCTTCTTGCGCTTGAATATTTAAATTGTCAAGGCTTAAATTTCGTGATGATGCAGCGCTGGCCTGTCAGCTGTCCTGAGACCTTTACACTTTGACTTTTAAAGACTTTTTACTTTATTTGCAATTTTTTTTAAATCAATAAATAAAATCAATAAATAAATTTATTATTTATTTAAAAAGTGTTTAGACACTTAAGCGACAATTATAAAAAGTAAATGTCAGTCTTGCTTGACTAAATTTCAAAGAATTAAGATGTTTTGCTTGAGAAGTTTGTGTGTGCTGTCTTTCTTTACGCTGATGCTTGCTTTGATGTTTTATGTAATATAATATTTTGTATGAAATAACATTTTTATGCATGACCAGTAATATTCCCCATGATGTATGAGGTTTCAGTATATGTAAACAAACTTCTCACCAGATGATGCTGACACAAGTCATTACATTTACGAGTCGATGCGAACACTTCCCGGGGCCGCAGCATCGATGCTTCTGTGCTTTAATGCAACTTTAATAACTTTAGTTTCATCTCCAAATGAACAGAGGTGAAAAATAAGATTATGGATGAGATTCAAACATAAAACCTGTTTAAAGTCTTTCCAGTTACAAGCCCAGATCTGTACAAACTAGGCTGGGGTTTTTGTTATTCGGTGCAGGTGAAGTTTCCACAGGTGTGTGTGATGCTGACTGATGAGTGTGAGTGTGTTTGGAGTCAGTAATGAGCACAAAGTCACAGGATATCTTACAACTTTCACAGATGACACTTTCTAGTCTACCGTATTTGTTGACTGAGTTATGAAGTATGATTCATCATGAAACTTTGCTGCTCAGTAAATATAAAGCCTATCATTAGCCTACTATTCTCAGACTGAGTGTTTACAGCACTAGTTATGAAACAAGTGAATGTAAATAATTAATCTACACTTCATCTCAGCTCCGAGTCCCATCGCTGTTTTAAACTGATGTGAGTTTTGATGGAGTTTAATCATGTGTGTAATCAGTGATGCGCTGTTAAACGAGTCGTTGGTTTTGTTTTATTAAAAACTTTTCATATAGCATGTCAAAGGAAATATTATTTATATAGCACATTTCATAATGTTTATAATGTGACATAATGTTAGTTTTTAAAGTGCTTAAAATGTGTTTAAAAAATCTAAACAATTTTTTTATTTTTCAATGAATTTCTAACAACATAATCATGTAAATTAATCAGTATTATAGAAGTATTGAAATTGCACTATTTCTTTTCTCCTTCACGTTTTCTTCATGTTTGATCAACAGAGTTCACTAGTTGTGTGATAAATGACAGTACAGTGTTGCATTTATTCTTTAAAATAATATTATATGCATGCATAATAATTACAAAGGAATGAACAAATGTGGTTTAAAATAGATTTCACTGTCAACTTATTAAAAGTATTTCCTGTCATTTCCCCAAATGCTATTTTTCACATGTTATTTTTAGGGAAATGCATGATACTAAAACATAATAATTAGTCAGAATCTCCTTCTGGAGCTTCAGCTGTTGATTGTAAGTAACTTTGTTTCATGCATTGATGCTTTCAGTGATGCACTGCTGTGTGTGTCCCGGTCACCGCTGAATAACTGATGTTGTGTGTGTTGGAGGTATGGTGCTGGTCCGCACAGAGATGGGTCAGCTGGTGATGGTTCCTCAACAGGCTCTGGCTCAGGCTCAGGCTCAGAACAGCATCTCACCGAGACCCTCCACACCCACCAGCACAGCCACCTTCAGGGTGACGACCCCACAGGTACAACACACACACACACACGCAGTCTGATGACGGCTCTACACTCACTGAAAGTCATTTCTTATGCCCGGTACACACTGATTTTGATGAAAGATGAGTAGTCGTGGAGACTTCTGTGCTCGTGGCTCTTATACGGTGATCATCGTACAGTGAGAGAGATTCAGCATGATCATCTCAGTGTGTGTTTGCTGCTACGACCTCGTTTACTGACTAGCCAATAAAAATGCAACATGGTGTATTGATTGACTTTTTATACTACTATACTAACTTGCGTCATAGCCTACTATTCAATGGGTGTCATCATTGTTCAGTCTACATACATGTCGTACTAAAGTTTATTAGATCCATGTCGTACAGTGTGATCTGTAATGATCTTATAGGATTGCCGAAATCGCAGGCATTAAAGTCCCCCCTATTATACTATTTTAAAGGTTTTACAAAAGGTCTCCATAAATACGTTTACACTCATCAAAGGTAAAAAAAAAAAATAAATAAATAAAAACTTTAATTTTCTCATCATATAATTGCTGCATCAGCTCTTTTCTCGCAGTGTCTGCTCTGATTGGTCAGATGGCCCAGTCTGTTGTGATTGGTCTACTCTGCTCTGATTGGTCAGATGGCCCAGTCTGTTGTGATTGGTCTACTCTGCTCTGATTGGTCAGATGGTCCAGTCTGTTGTGATTGGTCTACTCTGCTCTGATTGGTCAGATGCTCCAGTCTGTTCTGATTGGTCTACTCTGCTCTGATTGGTCAGATGCTCCAGTCTGTTCTGATTGGTCTACTCTGCTCTGATTGGTCAGATGGTCCAGTCTGTTGTGATTGGTCTACTCTGCTCTGATTGGTCAGATGTTCCAGCCTGTTGTGATTGGTCTACTCTGCTCTGATTGGTCAGATGACCCAGTCTGTTGTGATTGGTCTACTCTGCTCTGATTGGTCAGATGGTCCAGTCTGTTGTGATTGGTCTACTCTGCTCTGATTGGTCAGATGGTCCAGTCTGTTGTGATTGGTCTACTCTGCTCTGATTGGTCAGATGACCCAGTCTGTTGTGATTGGTCTACTCTGCTCTGATTGGTCAGATGGTCCAGTCTGTTGTGATTGGTCTACTCTGCTCTGATTGGTCAGATGACCCAGTCTGTTGTGATTGGTCTACTCTACTCTGATTGGTCAGATGCTCCAGTCTGTTGTGATTGGTCTACTCTGCTCTGATTGGTCAGATGGTCCAGTCTGTTGTGATTAGTCAACTCTGCTCTGATTGGTCAGATGGTCCAGTCTGTTGTGATTAGTCAACTCTGCTCTGATTGGTCAGATGGTCCAGTCTGTTGTGATTGGTCTACTCTGCTCTGATTGGTCAGATGCTCCAATCTGTTGTAATTGGTCTACTCTACTCTGATTGGTCAGATGTTCTAGTCTGTTGTGATTGGTCTACTCTGCTCTGATTGGTCAGATGTTCCAGTCTGTTGTGATTGGTCTACTCTGCTCTGATTGGTCAGATGCTCCAGTTTGAATCGCAGCTCTTGATCACAGTGATACGAACAGTAACGATGGCGTGGGTTTTACTGTATCAATCTCAGAAAACAGTGTCTTCTCGACACGAACAACACGAACCAAACTCTTCCAGTATCAGATACACTACAGTGTTTGAGGGCGGAGCTAAGAGACGCTGCTCAGCCAATCAAGACCACAGGCTGGCATTATGCAAATAAGTTATAACAGACTGGAATCACTGACTTGTTTCAGGCAGTTCAGAATCTAATCTTTCTTTTTTTTTAACTTTTTTTTAAAAACTTTTTAACTTTCACTTTTTTCTTTTAGGAGACAACAACTTTACATCTAAACTTTGTAAAACCTTTACATTCACAAACAGCTTTATTACTCATTACATTAACGGTCACATCCAAAGCACAATAAGGGCACTTTAAAGTCAAGACCGAATTTTCCCCAAATTGTTTTACAGTTTTATTAAACCTCCTTTTGTAAAACCGAACTGACATCAAGCAGTTTGAAGTCAGACCGGATGCATTCAGACAACCTTTTTGAATCTAATAATTATACTTAATACTAAAACTTACTTTATTACTTATTTAATACTGCAAAATGTCACTGATATAACTGAATATGCTGAGAGATTGAACATGCTTTTCCTGTTATATTCCCTGAGATTGAGAGTCAACATCATTCATTATACATAACTCTCTTTTTATTATTATTTACGAATGTATCTGTGGTGAAAGGAGAACATCATGATGATCAGGCAGTGTGTGGATCTGGAGGAGCGGGTCACGACCCCCACCAGGGGTCACCAAGGGGTCACATCTGAACTGATTATGATTTTACTAGTAGTAACTAACCATAATCAAATCATCTGCGCAGTAAACACACACACGTCTCTTCTAGCTCAGTGCGATATAGGCTGTCTAAATGTTTCATTCTTGTCAAAATAAAGACACAAATCAGATCAACTGTGATCGCTCCTGAGATGATGCTTCTTCAGGGTCCCAGGAAAGATGAAATAGCAGGTAAATTGATGAATTAATAATTAATAACCTGTCCACAGATACAGAGCACTCTTGCACACTAGACACTTGTATTATTTGGTTTCATATAAGCAGAAAACACAATGTTGTGAAGCATTTGGCCTGTAAAAGTCCAGGAGAAACACTGATCATGATACTTCATGCATTAATGTTAAATCCAGTATCATTCCTGTTTATAAACAATATTAATAAAACGTGTCCTTATCCTACTGGAGAGTTGCTTCACATCTTTCGAAAATATAAAAGAGGTTTTACCAATTCAGAAACTCAACTTTCACTATTTTCTTGTGCAAATTTGCACCAAATTTGAAACATCAGTATGCAAAAATTATTTTCACACTGACCATCTGTAAACTAAAACTTCTTTGCGTTAAACATTGTGTCGGTTTGTTTTTCAGTTCAGTGATAAACCCAGAGTGACTCTTGATCGTCAGTAGCAGTGATGATGGACACATGCACTGCTGACATCTAGCGGCGCGCTTTAGTTATTACACCCTGAGATCCGCCTTACTGTAAATTAATCAAGCTTTTCAAATTATTTTATTCTATGCTCTTTTAATAATCCTCTTTCTTTATTGTTGTGTAGTTATTTGTTTTGATTATTTGTGTCAAACATGAATAAGTCCACAAGAAAATCCAGTTAGCTATTCTCTGTTTTTCTGTTCACATATTAATATCCATGTTCAGAATATTCCAGCCAGTAAAGTTGTTCCTCTGGGTTCGATGCCAGCTTACACTAACAAAACTGAATCTGAATAGTATTTTTTTTTTTTGCTTCAATAATAGTTAGTTCTAAAATAATTATTGAATTTTATAATTACTTTATATGGAATTGAATATATAAGTATGGATATATTTACAGTATACGACCACAAGAAGGAGGCAGCCATTCTATTTGCCTTTTTTTGTATAGCAATATTTTACTAATAGGCAATGCCTATAATAATGGCTACTGAAAATAATAATAAAATCAGTTTCAGTGTAATGTTCACTCATGGCCACCAGATGGCGCCAGACGCTCGGATATACGAGTGGCTTGATGTTTAAGTCTAATAATAAATCAGGCCATTCAGAAGCTTTTAAAAAACATTACATTTCTGATATTTAGCCAATTAGTTTACATCACATTAACATTTGAGCATTTAACATACACCTTTGTCCAAAGTGACTTACAATAGTAGAGGAATATAAGTAGTTTGTCACAGAGCCGGTACAAAATAAAAGTTTATTAGAAACAAGACAGATAAGAGGAGAAACGCAGAGAAAATAAGAGGATTTTTCTTCAAAGCCAACCATTAAAATTAAATTGCTGTAGATCTAAACACACTATAGCCTATAGTTATGTTGGCTTTGTCAATCCAACATACTGATCTGCAATTTAAGATGATAAGTTCCCCTGTAGCCTTAACTCATTTAAACGTTTTTTTTTCCTTGAAAAAATGTCTTCTTGCCTTAAAATATCTTGAATGTAACACGACACCCTTGCCTCATTTAGTATGCGTGGTTCTATGAATATGCAAATGAGCCCCGCCTCCACTCACTCACTCAGCTCAGAGATCCACTGGTTGACGATTACACGTTGATCTGATTGGTTACAAGGTAGTTTGTGACGTCAGAAACACCAGCGATTTCAAAGCGTGTTTTTGAGACTGTCTTTGGGTCACTGCAGTTTTAAGGAGGAAATACTCAGCAATGGTGTCGACTTATGAATTTACACATGGTTTGTCTTAAAGCACATTAAAAACACCACATAGACACATAAACAACATTAAACGCTTGTTTTCACCACAGGGGGACTTTAAGCTTATTTGTTAAATGGACGATCAAAACTATGAAATGTCCCATCAAGACTCATGTTGAAACAGGCTAGCAACATGTTAATCATGTTAGAAATATTCTAGCAACATGCTAATCATGCTAGGAACATGTTAACAAAATGCTAACAGTGATAGTAGCATTTTTAAAACATGTTACCAACTTGTTAGCATGCATTCCTATCATGGTAACAACATGTTAGTGAAATGTTAATCATGCTAACAACATGTTAATCATGTTTGAACTATCCTAACATGTTAATCATAATGTTAACAACATGCTAACAACATGTTTACAACATGCTAATCATGTTAGTAATGTTAATAATGCTAGCAACATGCTTTATCATCCTAACAATGTATTGAATCATGATATCAACATGTTAATCTAGTTAACAACTTGTTAAAAATGTTAACAATGCTAGCAACATCATGCAAGCAACACATTATAACATTGGCGAACATGCTATCATGGTAACAACATGATAGTAAAATGCCAATCATGCTAACAATGTGTGAAATCATGGTAGCAACATACAAGTTTATTTTTACTTTCTCTGAGTAAAACTTAAGACTTCAAGCTTTTTTTCAAAGTTATTTAAAACTTTCAGACCTGGCTTTGTCAAGTTTGATGACAAACTGTACTCATCTAGTGTTAGTTGTCACTCTACATACAGTAGTTAAAGTTTTCCACAGTAGGGCCTAATCATAATTTCAGCCAAAATATCATAGTTACAGTTATTATTAATTAAATCTTTAGTAGCAGTACTGACTAATAGGCCTATATGTTACTGCAGTTTTACTTTTAGTAATTTAGCAAAAAATCAGATTTACTGCGGTAATGTTTTTCCCTGATAAACTCTTGTTCAGGACAGTCATTCAGTGTGTGTGTCTGAGGTGAGGGTTTATATTCCCCGGCGTCTCTCCTTCATCCTGCTGTCAGTCATCCCGCGCTCCTGCGAGCGGAAGACGTTCCTCTTTCCTCCGAAAGCGTTTAATCATTTATCCTCCAACTGCCTGAGCTTTACAGGCCAACTCAACTCTCAGCGAGAAGCGAGAGACTCGTTCTGATGGCGTCGTCGCTGTCAGTGTGCGCGTGCTTGTGTGTGTGTGTGTGTGTGTGTGTTCGCGCGCGGCCGCGAGCTCTTCCGTGTCTCAGGCGCTTCTCTCTCTGTAGGAGCTCAGAGACGAGCATCTGCCCTCGAATCCTCAGAGCTGTTGAACTGTGGCTCCTCTGCTTTCTGTATCAGTCCCTCTCACCGTAGCCCTGCTGTATATAGTTTAAAGCTACACTGTGTAACTTTTTAAGTTGATTCTATAGCAAAAAAACATTTTGTTCTATCAAAAGTATATGTGCTCATTAATGTGTAATTACTTCCACCAACTAATAAAGTATTCTCGTAAGCATAAAATCTGCCATTTATAATACATACGAGCGAGTCGCTCGAATGGCGGCAGCCATGTTGCGCCTCCATCTTGAAAATACATTAGCCTAAGAGGGACATACCTGGAAATTCAAGCTTCGCCTTTCGCATTTTACACTCAGTGACACCGTGACGAATGCGAGAGGGAGATTACTCGCATCAACTGATCTCTGACCAGTGGCGTAATTTGTGGGGGGGTTGGGGGGGAGATAACCCCCCCAATATTTAAATCTATGCATTACAACCCCCCCAATATTTATACCATGATCACATGAAAAATATGCAGACCCAATCTTCAACCCCCCCAATGTTCAAACCAAATCTACGCCCTTGTCTCTGACTCTGCTCACGGAGAAAATTATGTAGCCTACGCTGTAAACATTGCCGGCTTACACTATTAATCTAGTTCAATATACAGAATAACGATAGCACTGATACTTTAATAACATTAGCTTGCATTCGTTTGGGATAGCTGATATTAGCAATGAAATGGTACCAAAATAACGAACACATAAAACTATTATTCATTTTACATAGAGGTCATAACCTACATGTTAACTGACTAAATAACTAAATGCACTTTGCAATAGTTTTCTAAAGTAACCTCATCACTTGAAGGAACACTCATGGACAAAGTTGAACTGGAAGCCATGTTAATCTTGGAAAAATACGGCCTTTGGAGTTAAAACGCCCTCGGAATTGAAAGGAACAGAAACTAATATTCACTGGGTAGTCATATACAATTTCACCGCTAGATGGGATCACACAGTGTAGCTTTAAAGGATCGAAGGTTGAAGGTTTAAAGGCAGACTGATTCTTTTTTTGGACCAGGGTGGACAAATTCCACACAAAAAAAAAAATCCTGATTCTGAAAATAAATATTCCAGAATGTCTGACTCCATAGATGTCCACTCTAAGATCATTATTGCAAACATGATTTTTCAGGGGGAAAAAATGGTGATACTCAACATTATGCCATAAATTCCGTTGAAGAAATATATAGTTCAGTCATGAAACTCTAGAAGGCGCAGGCTGATTGGTCCTTTACATGCAATCTACCAGCAATCACATCATCACCGCATGGCACAAGCTGATTGGCTCTGCTGGTCCTGCAGCCAATGAGATTGCTTACTCAACATTTAAATAGTCTGGTTGATAGTTTGCTGTAAGCTAGTCCTGCAGTTCCTCTGAACCCCTCCTCCTCCCCAGCTCCTCCTGCCCAGATCTGACACAGGATTCATGTCTATTTATCTGTGTATCTGTTATCAGCAGCAAGATATGTATATATATATATATGTATGTGTGTGTGTGTGTGTGTGTATATATATGTATGTATGTATATATATATATATATATATATATATATATATATATATATACAGTACCAGTCAAAAGTTTGGAAACATTACTATTTTTAATGCTTTTGAAAGAAGTCTCTTATGCTCATCAAGCCTGCAGTTAAAAAAAAAAAAAAAAAAAAAAAAAAAAACTGTAATATTATGAAATATTATTACAATTTAAAATAATGGTTCTCTTTTTTAATATACTTTAAAATGTAATTTATTTTTGTGATGCAAAGCTGAATTTTCATCAGCAAGTGCTCCAGTCTTTGGTGTCTTATGATCCTTCAGAAATCATTCTAATATGATGATTTGATACTCAGTTATTATCAATGATGGACACAGTTGTGCTGTTTAATATATTTTTTTGGAATACTTTTTTCAGGATTCATTGATGAGTAAAACGTTAACAGCATTTATTCATAAAAACAGCATTTATTCAAAATAAAAACATTTCTAACAATATAAATCGTTACCATCACCTTTTATCAATTTAACGCATCCTTGTTGAATTAAAGTACTAATTTCTTAAAAAAAAAGTAGTTATTGTTCCCAAACTTTTGAACGGTAGTGTATATTGTTACAAAAGATTTCTATTCTAAATAAATACAGTTCTTTTTAACTTTTATTCATCAAATAATCCTGAAAAAAGTATCTCAGGTTATAAAAGAAATATTAAGCAGCACAACTGTTTCCAACATTGATCATAAATCAGCATATTAGAATGATTTCTGAAGGATCATAAGACACCAAAGACTGGAGTACTTGCTGATGAAAATTCAGCTTTGCATCACAAAAATAAATTACATTTTAAAGTATATTAAAAAAGAGAACCATTATTTTAAATTGTAATAATATTTCATAATATTACTGTTTTTTTTTTGTTTTTGTTTTTTTTAATTGCAGGCTTGATGAGCATAAGAGACTTCTTTCAAAAACATTAAAAATAGTAGTGTTTCCAAACTTTTGACTGGTACTGTATAGGCCTAATGGAAATTGAGTGCTGCATTGAGTATTTTCTGAGCCATTAGCAACATCAAATTGAATTGCAAAAACAAGTCCATACTTACTCGGCAGCAGCAGCGTAGTGATCAAATACATTACACTGGCATATTCAATAACATACTAAAATTATTCTGAGAGTTGTCATGATTTACATTTTAAAATGTGTTTGAGTCTTTCTAGTTCACTCAGTATTAAACAAAACTCTGTCAAAGCTCTAGTGTCGTGAAGTTACTCACCCACTAGTGCTCTGTTTTTCAAATCTGACTTTTTCAATCATTTGACTTTTCCTCTGTAAAGCTGCTCTCATCCTCTCTCTCTTTCCCCCTCCTTTCTTTATGTCCTCCTTCTCTTGCTCCTCTCCTCCCTGCAGTCTCCTGTTAGCACTCAGGCGATTCGTCCCGCTCCTGCGGCTCAAACTAAACTGGTCCAGTCCAGTTCACCGGCCCAGACCAGCACCGCAACCGGCCCCGCTGTGAGCACCAGTCCTGTCCTCTCTCTCTCTCTCTCTCTCTCTCTCTCTCTCTCTCTCTCTCTCTCTCTCTCGCACTCTCTCTCTCTCTCTCTTTATTTTTATTTCAGCATTATGATGGTAGAAATGCCAGCTGTATCTGACCAGTGAATTTCAGAGTTTTTATAAATCGGATGCATTACAAAATTCTGTTTTAATTTAAAATTTTAATCAATAAGAAACATGAGGCAGTGCTGTATATCAAGAATGTTGGGTTACACTTTATTTTAAGGTGTCATTGTTACCGTGTAATTATATAACAGCATGTACTTACTATAGGGTTAGAGTAGGATTAGAGTTTGGTTGAGGGTTAGTTGCATGTAATTATGCATAATTTACTGTTATTACTATGGTAAGTAAGTACATGTAACATTTGTAACAAGGACACTGTAAAATAAAGTGTTACCAAATATTGTCACAAATTTAGAAGATAATATTTTTATGGTGGCTCTCAATAGGGGGCCTCAGCAAACATCCAAGGGTATGACTTAAAATTATTTAAAATAAGACAAAACAAGCTTTAAAAACAGCTGGAAATTCCTAAATTCAACATGCAAGCTGACATTATATTTTTTATTTTAATTTGTTCCCTGTCACTGTCACTTTATTTTAAGTGACTTTTATAAAGCCTAAAAATATGAGAGAATTTTAAAAGTGTGATTTTTAAACCTGAAAATTCATACAAATTTATAAATATTTTTAAAAGCATTTTATAACCAATGTACATTTTTCCAAATATTTTATTAATGGCTATTTCAGTAAGAAATCATTTAAAAAACAAACACCATGAATGAAGAACATGTTCTGAAGAACATTCAGATATAAAAACCTCTGGATTTATGTAATTTGATTATTTAAATTATTAAAATTTATTTTATTTTATTATTTAAATAAATTGCCACTGCTATAGTGTCTATAAATAAAAACGTTTGAAAATGAGTAGCATTAAATCTACTCCTGTGCTTATTTCTTTTCATACACTCTTTAAAAAAAGGCATAGAAGAACCATTTTCATATCCCCAAAGAACCTTCCAGTGATCAGATCTTAAAGTAATCATTTTTACTTAGTTGTGAAGAACATTTTAAAACTCTAAAGAGCAATTGAAAGGTTCCATGGCTGTTAAACTTCTTAACGGAATCATAGATGCCAATTTAGAACCTTTAGTGTTTTTAAGATTAAGAAAATAATACATCAAAAAATTAAGAATTTTCCAGATTTTCAAATATTGTCCTATCCTAACAAACCACACGTCAATGCCTTCAGATTATCTACAAATTTCAATAAAAAAAATGTACCCTTGTGACTGGTTTTGTGGTCCAGGGTCACAATTTAGAGCCTTTATTTTTAAGAGTGTACAGACAAAGAACTTTGAGTCGTCAGGTGCAGCGGATCACGTGACCCGAGTTGTTCTCCTCCTCCTCCTCCATCTGTCTCTCTCTCTCCTCGCTCCTGTCGTCCTGCGCTCTCTCAGGACACGCGATGTGACAGTGCGCGCTGTGGCCGTCTCTCCTGTTCTCTGTGGCCTTGCTGGCAGGCAGACGTCAGCTTGTGTTTATCTCTGTGTCTCTGCTTCTTCCTCCTCTAGAAGGGCCCCGTGGCAGCCGGCGTGGCAGTGACAGCTCCCCAGCAGGTCCAGCCGGCCCCGGGCCCCCAGGGGTCCCTCACTCAGATGCCACTGGCCCCTCAGAGCGCAGTCGCCCCGGCCCCCGGAGCCCCGGTCGTCTCCCAGGTCTGTGTGCCCTCCCGTATCAAAGTTTCTCTCTCTCTTTATCTATTCCTTTTCTCAGCTCCACTGAGTGACTGTTGGACCCCTCAAGCGTCCCTGGTTGACTGTCAGGACTTGGTTAAGCGCCATGCAAACCACACACACACACACACACACACACACACACACACACACACTGACACACAGCTGCCAGCAGACACCAGGGTAACACATCTGGATGTTCACGCATAGACAGACACACATTTGGCAGAGTCCGCCTATAGACAACATCTGCACGCAAACACACAGAGATGCATGTTCACACACACACTACTGTTTAAAAGTTTGGGGTTGGTAAGATTTTCAGAAAAATAGTGATATATTATTACAGTTTAATATAGCAGTTTTCTATGTGAATATATTGTAAAATGTAATGTATTCCTGTGATCAAAGCTGAATTTTCAGCATCATTACTCCAGTCTTCAGTGTCACATGATCCTTCAGAAATCACTCTAATATGATGATTTGATGCTCAAGAAACATTTCTGATTATTATCAGTGTTAAAAACAGTTGTGCTGCTTCATATTTTTGAGAAAACCATGATACATTTTATTTTTCAGGGTTCTTTGATGGGTAGAAAGCTGAAAAGAACAGCATTTATTTGAAATTGAAAGATTTTGTAACATTATTAATGTCTTTACTGTCACTTTTGATCAATTTAATGTATCCTTGATAAATAAAAGTGTTCATTTATTTATTTTATTTATTATGTTGGCCCCAAACTTTTTAACAGTATATCCAGGTGAATCTGCACGGGTCATATTTAACCCCAAAATCAAAAGGAATATAAGAAATTAGCTTTTGAATTGAAGCTTATTAATATGATGACATTATTTTGTATTATTTTCAATTCTTGGCATTTCCTTCCCAAATTCAATACTACAAAAAATAGCATTTTAATTATTTTATTATTTGTTCATAATGTGACAAAAATAATGATACATTATTTAAAGGTGCTCTAAGCGATGTAACGCGTTTTTTAGGCCAAATTTTTTTTGTCACATCCAACAAACATCCCCTCACTATCCGCTAGCTGTCTGTCCCCTGAACACACTGTTTAAAGACGCGGTCTCTGTAGACAGCCCAGGCTCCACAAACGGCAACAACAACAAACTGGCCCAGCCTGGACCATGAAACATAACAAACAGTGTTCCAGCCAATCACCCACAAGAATGATTTGGGGGTGGGGGGGTTAGTGCACGTGCACATGAAGGGGGGTGTGGGGGGTGGAGGAGAGAGAAGCATGAAGAGGGAAGTTAGCTAGAGGAGAGATGTCCTAGACAACGACAACGACTAACATTAGAATTATATTCTCTTGAATTTTGATATGGCCGACACGCGACCAAAGAGACGACGTTTCGATGAACAAATAGCAAAAAAGAGGGAAAAGGAGAAGGAACTCGCAAAGTCCCGAATTTACATCGGAAAAGCCTGTTTCAGGAAGCACGGAAGGGAGGGGGGTCGGGATGAGGAGGAGGGAGGGGATGGGATGAGGAGGAGGGAGGGGGCGGGATGAGGTGGAGGGAGGGTTGGAATGAGGAGGAGGGAGGGTCGAGCTAGCCTCGTTTTGTTTGACAATACTTAGAACGGCAACAAGAAGTGACGTCACCCAACATTGCTTAGAGCAGCTTTAAATGATAAAATATTGATACATAATGATAGTTTTTGTTGTATTGCCTTTAATTTAAGATGACAGTAATTTATATCACATGTTAATTCAATCAAGAATAATGAGAATTGCCAGAAAAAGAAAGAAAAAACTAAATTAAAACATCTGGATCCTTCAATTGTCATGAAGTCACAGTGTCACTCCTGAAAATAAGCCCCTTTCTTCCTTTTTGAATTTGTGACCTGGAAATGTTTTAATGAGATTCACCCATTCATGTTTTATTAGAGTTCAGTGTCGACCTCAGGAAGATGATAAGCGAAACACGCACCCGCCTTAAAAAAGACTTTTGATTGACACATTCTCTAACCTCAAATGATTGACAGTTTTGTAGCATTTAAATGGAATTTAGAGGATTTCATTAAAATACTTTATTTCGCCGTGAGCGCCGATCGCTGATTATGACAACAAAAGCACAACAGAGCGCGTGTGTGTGAGTCAGAACCGGATAAACTGTTTACTAACACGAGCAGCCGTCCAAATCAACACACGCTTCTCAGCTCGGCCTGTGATGTGTCATTATGAGGCGCACGATTCGACATGTCTTTAAAAGTCTCACTCTGCTCGACAGGAGATGCAGGAGAACGTGAAGAAGTGCAAGAACTTCTTGGCGACGCTGATCAAGTTGGCATCCCATAATTCCCCTTCCCCGGAGACGTCTCGAAACGTGAAGGCGCTGGTGCAGGATTTACTGGTACGTGTGCCGGTTCGGCTTCAGAAACATCAGGTTTTCTTGATCTTCTTTGAAGGGCCTCATTTTGCATCCCCAATATAATCCCTGCTTAGAAAATCCAGTTCCGAGATCCAGGTTAAAATATAAAAAGGAGAGCGAGCCTTCTCAGTGGCTGGTCCTAATCTCTGGAATAGTCTTCCGGTTCATATAAGAACAGCTCGGACTGCTGACATCTTTAAGTCGTTGCTTAATACCCACCTGTGTTCCTTAGCTTTCATTTTGAGTTGAAAGCTAAGGTTCATTTTACATTCATTTATTTAATTTATCTCTTTTAATTCCTTTTCAAACTGTTTTAATTTCCCTTGCTTTTATTTTGTGCTTATTTTCTATGCAAATCACTTTGAATTGCCATAGTGTGATATTTTAATTCCTTTCTATGTAAAGCACTTTGATTAACTGGTTTAATTTTCCTTGCTTTTATTTTGTGATTATTTTTATTCCTTTCTATGTAAAGCACTTTGAATTGCCATAGTGTATGAAATGTGCTATATAAATAAACTTGCCTTGAGTTGAGCTTTGCTACTGTGACGTTCTCTACTGTGTTTGTTTAATTTGGTTTATTTGTGTTTATCACTCTGGTCAGCTGTGGTTGTTTTTAAATGTGCTATACAAATAAATTTGAACTTGACATTTGAAAATGACATTTGACTCGTTTTCATCCTGCACTAATCATCTCCTCTTCCTGTAGTTTGCATGTTTTTTCGCTGTACACATGAACATCTGCTGTCGCTCCTCTCAGGATGCAAAGATCGATCCGGAGGAGTTCACCAGCCGACTCCAGTCCGAGCTCAAGTCGTCTCCGCAGCCTTACCTGGTCCCTTTCCTGAAGGTACGATAACACACACGTGTTGGGGACAGTTACTTTGAAAAGTTACTCCCTTAAAGAGGTGGTTGATTATGATTTGACTTTTCTAACTTCAGTTAGTGTGTAATGTTGCTGTTTGATCATAAACAACATCTGCAAAGTTACAACGCTCAAAGTTCAAAGCAAAGGGAGATATTTGCTTTTACAGAAATCGCTTTTTAAGGACTACAACAAACGGCTGGTAGAGACTACACCACATTCCTCCTGGGTTAGTGACATCACCAACCCTAGAATTTACATAAACCCCGCCCCCGGAACACAATTTATAGATTATCAAGGCAGAACATGCTAATCAATGACTAGAAGAAACTACACATCAGCTTCATAAATTCATCAACTAACCGTTCAGAAATGTTGTCACTTCTTCTTGAGTCTCTCCATCTTTCTGATTCCGGTTTGAACATAAAAGACTAAAAGTTTTAGACATTTTCAGTGCATGTGTGTGTGAGGTAAAAGGACACAAGCTGTTGAAGCTCCGCCCCCTGTGCCGGGAGCAGCAGCTCATTTGCATTTAAAGGAACAGACACAAAACAGTGCGTTTTTGCTCACCCTCAAAAAGTGACAATTTTAACATGCTATATAACAATATCTGTGGGGTATTTTGAGCTGAAACTTCTCACACACACGCTGGGGACATCAGAGACTTATTTTACATCTTGTGAAAAGGGCATTATACCACCCCTTTAAAAAATAACTAATTGTGTTACTTAGTTGCTTTTAAGGAAAAGTAATGCGTTAAGTTACTTTTGCGTTACTTTTTCTCACCTGGGCTGGGCTTGTTTGTTTTCTTCTATTTCTAGTTCTATTTTTGGGCAAATGTAAAGGCCTTTTCAGACCAAAATTGAAATAATTAGGCTGAAGGAAAAGTAAATTCACACATGTACAGTAGAGGGCGCCACTCAGGCAAACCGTTCAGCTGTGCTGCCATTCTGGATCACGGGAGAATAGGATGCTGGAGGAGAAAGTTTAACACTTACAGTACTTTACCAATAAAAACAAAAAATCTAAAGTCATTTTTGCTTATGGTTTAACTGAATCATCAAAGATTAGCAGCAAGTACTTTGGTCAATAAAGTGAGACAAATATTTGTTTTATTTAACATATTTAATTATTGGAGGTTTTCATATTATTCTGATTTTGCATTTCACAAATTGTATTCATTTTGAGGAATACTGAATATTTTTTGTGCAAGTGAGATTAGTAAATGCATGCTCACATTTAGTCTAGAACGACAATAACATCATGTTTACACACAACATGTGTCTCTGCACTTACTCACAAGTTTTCTCAATATGAGGATGAGAGAGCTGTCAGTCAGTAAATGTGAAAAAGTAACTTCCGTTACTTATTAGAAAAAGTAACTCAGATATTTTGCTGTAAATTTAAAAGTAATGTGTTACTTTGCTAGTTACTTGAAAAAGTAATCTGATTACGTAACTCAAGTTACTTGTAATGAGTTACACACAACACTGCTTAACACACATGTGGCTTGGCGTGGTTCCTCGCGGTCAGTAGGTCCAGCCAGGCGTAATACGTGTCATATCCTGCGCAGTCCGACATGGCACGCTAATGCGACCGCGCTGTCATGCTACGCTAGCTGGCTTACATCAAAATCCTCCAGAAATAGACATCGGGAGCCTGCGGTGTCCTCACGGGGACATCAGGGAGACGTCTTTGATTACTGAGGTTAATGATCTTTGTCGGCCTCTATGAGAAAGATCACAGTTCACACACACATAACTTTATTTTCTAAAAATGGATTTGGAATTACACATGTAAGATGCTTTTGTTATTGTGAATGATTCATCAGTGCACGTTATTCCAAAGAAAAAAGTCTTCTACAAGTAGATTATTTGCAATATTATATCAGAAGTTGAACATTTCCAAGTCAAAGCAGCACGATTAGAAATGTGCAAAAGTTTTTAAATTACAATTTCAATAGTACATTCATAGACGTTCCATGTTTTCACAGGATGAATTTGTTTAAAACGTGTGAATGAATGATTACTGAAATATGTGAAAGGAAAAAAGGCAATAAAATCATGCCATTCATATTTTATGTTTGCAGAAAAGTCTCCCTGCGTTGCGTCTGTCTCTCCTGAACAGCCAGCATTCTCTCACTCAGCCTCTACAGCCCAACAAGAGCAGTGTGACGCCGGTCCAGACGAGCGTCAGTGTTCGTCCACACCAGCCCAACAGCACCGCTGTCCTGCCTCAAGTATGATCTCACCACTCACTCGCTCTTCTGGGCTCAAAGGTGACCCTGCACCACAAAACCAGTCACATGGGTCAATTTTATGAAATTTAGATTCATGCATAATCTGAAAGCTGAATAAATAAGCTTTCCATTGATGTATGGTTTGTTAGGATAGGACAATATTTGGCCGACTATTAGAAAATCTGGAATCTGAGGGTGCAAAAAAATCGAAACATTGAGAAAATCTCCTTTAAAGTTGTGCATTTATGTTGGCGATTGTGCTGCATTCACTCACAAAAATACATTTTACTATAGGAAATTTACAAAATATCTTCATGGATCATGATCTTTACTTAATATCCTAATGATTTTTGGCATAAAAGAAACATAGATAATTTTGACCCATACAATGTATTGTTGGCTATTTCCACAAATATACCCGTGCGACTCGAGACTGGTTTTGTCATCCAGGGTCACAAATATGCTTCACTTTTCTCTTTTTCATTCATACACTTCAGCAGAAACTATACCATAACTAGTATCTTGTGTGAGATCATAGTGTGGAAATAAGAGCACGTTCAGCACATGTACGTCTGTTAAAGGAATACATCTGCAAAACAACAAACATCTGATGCACTTTACACATCTTAAAGACATTTAACAGGAAATGTTTTGAGACATTGCAAACGCCCTAAACGCATCTTCTGCCAGATGAAGACGCACATCATCTTGTGTTTTTTTTTTATTTTATTTTTTGATGATGTTGTGCTGCTCATCTTGGCCAGGCCACTTCTGTAAAAGAGATTTTTCATCTCAGAAAGTTTTATCTGATTAAATAAAGGGCAAAATCTGTGCAATTTACGTGTGATTTCAGGGATTTTGCTCTTTTGAGTAAACCAGTTTGATGACTGTAATGTTTGCAACTCAAAACTCCCTCTTCAGTCACTCTTAAACTACATTTGGTTACACTTTATTTTAAGGTGTCATTGTTACAGTGTAATTATATATTTAAGTACTGAGTAATATTAATTAACTACATGTACTTACTATAGGGTTAGGGTAGGATTAGGGTTTGGTTGAGGGTTAGTTGCATGTAATTATGCATAATTTACTGATATTACTATGGTAGGTACATGTAACATGTAACAAGGACACTGTAAAATAAAGTGTTACCCAAAATTTCATTTGGACATCATCATCAGTGCCATGACCTCATTAAAGGAATAGTTCACCCAAAAATTTACATTTTGTCATCATTTACTCTCCCTCAAGTTGTTTCAAACCTGCATGAGTTTCTTCTGCTGAACACTAAAGGAGATATTCTGAAGATTCCCGGTAACAGTCGATGGCATCCACTGACTTCCATAGTATGGAGAAATATACTGGTTATATCAACTCTCTGGTTCCCAACATTCTTCAATATCTTCTTTTGTGTTCAACAGAAGAAAGAAACTTATGATTACCCATATTTGCATATCATTATTATTCATTCAGAAGCTTGTTGAGGCCATTTTTATTAATTTTATATGGAAAGAGCTAAAAAAAATTGAAGTATTGCTTTTTATCGTAATGCATATATTGGTGCATATGAAAGAAAATGACTTCTTTGTGTTCATTTAGTTTTGAAATGTTTTTTTTTTCTCCTATTGAAAAAATAATAATAATCTCCCTTTATATCATTTCAAAGCCAATACAAAAATACACAGATATACACTACTGTTAAAAGTTTGGGGTCGGTAAGATTTTCATTGTTTTTGAACACTTTCTTCTGCTCACCGAAGACTGCATTTATTTTATCAAAAATAAATATATAGTTTGATCATGTAAATATACAGTAAAGTGTAATTTATTCCTGTGATCAAAGCTGAATTTCCAGCATCATTACTCCAGTCTTCAGTGTCACATGATCCTTCACAAATCACTCTAATATGAGGATTTGATGCTCAAGAAAACATTTATGATTATTATCAGTGTTGAAAACAGTTGCGCTGCTTCATATTTTTGTGGAAACCATCATATATTTAATTTTTCAGGATTCTTTGATGAATATAAAGTTCAAAAGAGCAGAATTTATTTATACGGATCCCCATGGTGATGGAAAAAAGTGAGATGGGATGAAAAATTATATTTCAATGCTTTTAGCGCAAAACATTTGCAAGAAAACGCAAAAGCATACTTCCATCACATATTTATTTTCCTTCACCATGTTCCTTTGGAGCTCCGTATATTTTAAATAGAAATGTTTTGTTGCATTATAAATGTCTTTACTGTCTTTTAATCAGTATAATGCATGCATTTCTTTTTACTGACCCCAGACTTTTTAACGGTAATGCATATTAAATATCTTCAAAAGACCGAAAAACATCTAAATATAATTTTTAAGTTCTTTCGTGTGAGAAAATGGGATCCGTTCATGGTATATAATAGTGACGGTGAGTTGGCCAGTGTGTCCTGCAGCCGCTCCGAGGTTCACGAGGAGATCTCCCTGAGGTTTGTAGGCTCTGAGCTGTAATGTAGCGACAGAGTCCGGGAACAGCGGAACGAGTCCGGGAAATATGCAGGTGGAGGGAAAGTGGAATGGATGGATGGGATTTGCTCAGGGCGGCACTGAGGGACTCGCGGGGACGAAGCGTCTCTATTAGTGTTGCTTCTGTGTTCTCACTTTGTCACTACCTTGTTTTCTTCCTCTTTCTCTCTCTCTGTTGTGCTTGGAAAAATCAGCCTGTGTATTCTATACCACACCTTTATTAATGCACACATATATCTCCATAAAAACACCCTGTCATTATTTTAAATTCTCTGAATAAGAACCTACATCTTAAAATCATCATGAAATCAAATAGACTTTATTTTATTAATACATGTTCTTAGTTTTTTTTAAATTTATGCAATTCAAAGTAACCCTGTTAGAGAAAGAAAATATAATTGTTTGAAATAAAACGGTTTATTGAACATTTAGACAAAATATCTTTAAAAAAATTGCATGTGTTTTTTGTTGAGTGTCGTATTTAATACATCAGTCTCATATAGTATGATATAGTGAGAATATGGAGGAAAAAATAGTGGAGGCCGAAACTGAGCAAAAATATGCAATTTGGTGCAAATATTAATATTTATATGGACAAAAAGTGATGAAATTCTGATGTTTGTAATGTAAATCTCTTAGATCTTAGCAGATACTTACATAAAATGATATTAATATCAGTCGTCTCTATATCTGCTAATGATGTCTTAGTAAGATATTATATGAAATAATGCTTAGTTTTATGATCAAAGCTCTGCAGTTTTAAAACATATAATGCAATGCAATACAATGATGATTGAGAGATGAACTAATAAATCTTCCTCGATAGCCTGATGATCATATTTGATACACATGATTTTTATTAAAAAAAAAAGATGTCTGAGGAGCTTCAGTCCAGCTGAAATATTACTCACAATATAACAGTTATAGTTATGTTTACTTGAAAAATATATTTCACAGCAGAAAGACACGTGAAGCTCGAGCTGAAGGAGGACACTTTGACTAAAGAGATCATTTATTTACTAAACAAGTATGATTTGACTGGTGATTGATGCAAAAACAGGTTTTACAGCAAACTTTTGATTGTGTTGATCATTTAATTATAATAATAATAATTTAATATTATCATTTGTGTTGAGGCCTTAGAAATATGATACCGTAGGCCTTATAAACCTGTCGAGATGCTGCTGATTCACGTCTGAAGTTCCAGACACAAAACTGAGCAAGACTCCAGTGTAAGATTGTTAGGATATGAAGGTGAAATGGAGTAAATGTGTGTGTGTGTGTGTGTGTGTGTTTGTAGGGTGTTAAGAGATCGGCGGGTCCTGGCGGTCAGATACGGATGCCTGTGGTCATCACACAGACGGTGCGAGCGACAGGTGACTTTCATTTGTTTATTCACTCATCAGCTTTACATGAACACACACACACACACACACACACATACAGGTGTGTGCATGCAGATTTGATCTGTCTTTCTTCCCCTGCCCATCTCAGTCTGGTTTGTGTTATATTTTAGCCCTGGAAGAGCATTTTCAGGGAGAAAGTTTCTAAAAATAGCGTCTCCTGTAGCTGTGGGGCAAGAACATGCCTCTTAACATCACGTTCAAATGCACCCTGGCGGTCGTGTGTGTGTGAGGAGTGTGTAGGGGAACTCTGAGAGACAGACAGAGAAAGAAGAGCGAGATGCAGGAGGACAAAAGCAGAGGATCAGTAAAAATGGCAGCTCTCCTTGTTTTTCTGTCTCTTTTCGGGGGAATCTCACAAAACCTGTCAAGAACACGCCCGGGTCATGTGACCCCATCAAATCAGAATAATAAAAGAGACATTTTTATGTGCTATAAATTATTTTTTATTTATTTATTAATTATTTTTATTTTTATTTGAAAGAAAATGAAGTATCTATCTATCTATCTATCTATCTATCTATCTATCTATCTATCTATCTATCTATCTGTCTATCTATCGTTCTATCTATCTATCTATCTATCTATCTATCTATCTATCTATCTATCTATCTATCTATCTATCGTTCTATCTATCTGTCTATCTATCGTTCTATCTATCTATCTATCTATCTATCTATCTATCTATCGTTCTATCTATCGTTCTATCTATCGTTCTATCTATCGTTCTATCTATCTGTCTGTCTGTAATGAGGCTTGTGATCAAATGCGTTTAATTGTCACAGTGCAGAAACTCGTAATGCTTCTAGGCTTCATTAGCTTATTGTGAAATACAGTGTGTTAGTGTGAAGTGTGACGTGAGCTGTTTGAGCTCCTGACAGATTCAGGTTTGTTGAAAAGAGGTGTGTAAGTTCATGATAATGTTGTCTTGTCTTTTCCCAGGTACTCTAGGGAAGCCTGCGGCTCTCCCGATGGGCAAGAGCCCTGTCAGCGTTCAGCTCTCAGGAAACCAGAAAAACCGGCTGAATGACCCGGGGGGGGGCTCGTTCAGGTACTGCAATACCGGCCGCCGGCACACGAGAGCAGTGTTTCACTGACTGCGGGACACACTCGCACTCACACACTCCTCCTCCTCAACACTGTCGCTCTGTTCGTCAGCGAGACTGAACACAGGAGAAAGTTTGGTGTGAAGATGCTCCTGGCTTCAGTGTCCGCTTTACCGGGTGTTGCTCTTTCCCTTTTCCTCGGGCATGATCATTTCAAAACTAGCTAAATTACTTTAAAATAAAAATAACATTATATTAACTATGGTATTTATAAATATATATATATATATTAGGGCTGTCAAAAGATTAATCGCGATTAATCGCATCCAAAATAAAAGTTTGTTTTTAATAATATATGTGTGTGTATAATTAATGCATGTATATATTTAAGAAAAATGTGTTATTTATATATAAAAAAATTATATTTATATATAATATAAACTATATAAATATATACAGTATATGTATGCAAATATTTCTTAAATATATACATGCATGTGTGCATTTATATATACAAAATAATTACACACCACACACACACATATATTATGTAAACACAAACTTTTATTTTGGATGCGATTAATCGCGATTAATCTTTTGACAGCCCTAATATATATATGTGTGTATTATATATATATATATATATATATATATATATATCTTTTATTTAATATTTATTTAACTTTTAGTCATTTTAATACTTCAATTTAAGTTATATTTATATATTTATCTCATTTTTTTGTATTTAATTGACCAAACAACGATTTATTATTAGGCCTTAGTTTTAGTTCACAATAACAACACTGTTTTATATGCTTGAATATTTTGCATTAAATTTAAAATATATTTATATTATACATATGATCGAGTAAATAGCATAATCATGCACACAATGATTTTCAAATACTTTTTCTTCTTACTAAAGATCATTAATTACTTGAAAAGCAAGTATTTAAAACAAAAAAATGTTTAGCTTTAAATGAACATTATAAATGAAGACAGAGCTTAACGTGGAAAAGCTTTAGTCTCTAGTTTAGGATGTTACTTTTCCCCTTTTATTTAATGTGTGTGCTCATTTCAAAACAAGCTTCAATTATTGGTTAAAGTACTTCATATTCACTCATTATGGATTTACAGTAAGAACTATAGTATTTGGCTGAAACTGTGCTTATGAGGGACAGATATTGTGGCTCATATGATATCAAGCGCTGGTCAGACTTGATTGGAATAAACTGTGAATCGTGTTGTCCTCGTTGTACATTGAGCTGCTACCTGTGTAGGGCGTTTCATCGCAGGTTAAGATGCTCCCTATGTAGACTGTGAACAATGAGGCAGCTCGCTAGGGTGTGTAACAGAGCTATTGTGTTTTGTCTGTGTGTGTGTGTGTGTGTGACAGGTCATAGAGTTCACAGTTATGTCTATCTCTCTCTCTCTCTCTCTCTCTGCTCCGGGCGTCAGCCTCAGGCTCTGATTGATAAACCAATAAATCTTTAGCAGTGTAGCTAATTAAGCTGTCAGGTTTGCTTGTTACTGACGACCCTGTGCCCGACGGCGTGTTTCGTGACCATGATGTCTGTGATTGGCTCTCGCACCCTGATCAAACCAAACCACCCGTCGGGTAACACCAGGGCTTTGAGTTTAGTTCAGTTTAGTTTAGTTTTTATTTAGAGAAAATAAGATAAGACATAAGAAGAAAGAGAAAACCAACATACAGTATATAGTGCAAAGAAGTTCCACTTTAGCTTTTCAATAAATATGAGAAATAAGTAAGAATAATAAGAATAATATTATTATACATATGTCACATATAGTGTATACAGATATAGTATGTACAGATTTCTTATCAAATTGATTGCTTTAGTGATTAGGAGAATTGTTTTTTTTGTTGTTTTTTTTCAGCAAATGTGGATGAAAAGAGTGTAAAGAAGAAATAAATCAAATAAAATAGAATAAAATAATGTATATGTAGTTTAAATACAGTTTAGTTTAGTTTAGTTTAGTTACTACAGCAAAGTTTCCCAATTGGAAAAAAATACAAATTTTGTGAATCAAAGTATTATTTATATACTATTAT